>JAOEGL010000005.1:7040000-7642500 GCA_034509955.1 Urosaurus nigricauda | reverse complement strand
CCTTCAAATTCCCAATTTTTCACTATCCAACCTTCACACATTTCCATTAGCCTTGTATGGTGCTATATTTGCACTGGGTTTGTGTGCATCGTTGCACATGTCTAAACAAAACTATTTTAATTGAAAACAAAAGTCTCTCTGCAATTAGCTTTGGTATACATAGGTGGTATATGTACGTGAAAAGAGCCTTTTAAGTTACCCAACCTCTCACAGGCCTCCTGTTGAGTTAATAATGGCCCCAAATATCAAGGTGGTGCTTCACTGTTGGTGGGGATCCCAAGTTCCCCTATTTGGGGGGGGGGGGGGGGGACACACCTAAGCAATCCATACAAGCCTAGATAACTGAACTGAAACTATCGTACTTTAATACCATGAGAAGACACGACTCACCAGAAAAGGTAATCCTTTCCATTAATGAAAGAAAGAAGGAAAAGAGGGAAACCACATTACAGGTGGGTTGATTGAGTCAAGGAAAACATGACCCTAAGTCACCTGAACAGGGCTGTTGATAAAAGGAAAACTTGGGAGGTCTCTTATTCACAGTTATCTCAAAGTTGACTAACAACAAAATGCTCCTGATTTGCAAAGTACATTACAACTTTTTTAAAAAAGAAAGTTTACATCACAGCATACATATAAACATCCACATAAAACAAACAAAAAACCCATACAAATATCCTTCATCAATCTGATTTCTTAAGATTCTATTTATTCTCTATTCGCTCCTTCTGATTTGCCAAAAAATAGTTATGTCTCAAGCAATATCTTATTTATAGAATACACTGATGAAGCCTCTCTTATCTTCTGTCTTTATTTCCCTTCTTTTTACTGTTGCATCTTCCATCTGTTTTTGCAAAATTCTAAAATCGGAGCCCAATCCTTGCCTTTTCCCCCTACATCTTTATGATTTAACCAGCATGTTCACTTATTCAATTCAATCATATTCACCAGTTTAAGCAACAAATTTTCTATTGAGGGAACATTTGAGGTTTTCCAAAAGCAACATTTTGATAGAAGTTAGCAAACTATGTATAATTTTTATTGCTTTTGACTATATACCAGGACTCTCCATTTCTCATTTATAGGAGGAAAAACTGGGTCCAGGCCCTTCCTCTTTGTGCTTCAACAGAGTTCACTGCAGAGGTAGCACTTCATTCTGTGTTTTGCTGTTCCAGCTCCTGATGGCTGAAATTCTGTGTTTTGCTGTTCCAGCTCTTGCTTCCAGGGAGACATTCCCCAATCACTATAACCGATTTCAAATGGTGCTAGAAAGAGAAATAGACTCCGAACACCAGAAGAAATCAGTCATCCTTTAAAGGGGCTATCAGAATCTGAAATGGCAAAGACTCACAAATACAATTTAATATGCACAAAGAACTTTGAAAGTATCCCATTTTAAAAAGAGAACATTTATTATCATGAGCACAGTTGTTTGATTAGACTAATATAATGGAATTTTTGCTCATTCAACAACTGCTATAAAAAGCAGACTTGCTGGTAGAAATAAAACAATTGCACAGCTCACTAGGCAGCTGAAAACCTAAGGCATGACTGCATTACATTCACCAAATTCAGGTTTTTTTGTGCTACAGCATGATGGAAGACATCTTTTTTTTTGCAGGCCAAAATATGTCAATAACTTAATTTCCTAAGGTGTCACATGCAACGCCTTAGGAAAATAAGTTATTGACATAATTTGTCCTGCAAAAAAAGGTGTCTTCCACCATGTAGATGTCTTACACCATATGAAGTTCAGGGATTACCCCTTTGGGTTGGATGTCATACAACATAATTAATTTTGTATTAGAATCATCTTTGGTATTTCAAGATGCACATGTTCTTTTACAATATATTCCTGTGATGTGGAATTTAACTGAGGACCAACTTTATTGGATCCTGCATGCTTTGCCTGTTGCCAAAAGACTTGTACTCCAAAGTCTAAAAGATATTCACCATCAATGTTTCAAAAAGTCCATCAGTTTTTGGAAGACTTTACTGCTTTATCTATGCATGAAAGTATATTTCATAAAGGTAAATTTCACACAATTTTTAATGAAATATGATCAACTTATATTAATGCACAAACTTAGCCTCTCTTCACATCCTATGTATTCCCCTTCCCCCATTTTTCTTTACTTTTATTTTTTTAAAAAGAGTCACATTTTAAAAACCAAGTATTTTTTTTTTTAAAAAGAAGTTACATGCATGCTTTTAAAACAGTTTGCATCATGTAACAAGCACATATGAAAGGCAAAATTTATAATGCCTAGATGGATCTATACTCCCTTAGCCAATTCCTAGGTGAATATTAATTTTTGGGGTTTGGGGTTTTTGGTTGTTCTAAGCAAACTGTTTGGATTATTCTTCCTTGGTCTTTGCTACTGAAGCTTTACTACTGAAGCTATCTGTGAAACGCAGGTTATAAATCTTGTACAAATGGGGCTGTTGAAAAAAGAACCACCACATTTTATCAGATGTCTTAAATCTCCTTGTCTTGGAATCCACAGTCATTTCCTGGGGAGACTTAAAGGGCAGCCATTCTTCCTCCAAGAACACTGATTTCAAATGGTGCTAGACATTGTGTACTTAAATCTAAACCACCATATGAAACCAGCTTCCTGAGGGAGCTCCAGACGGATTTCCTTCTGGTGTGGAAAGAGTCCACAGCTTGACCTAGAAAAAGAGATGTTAGCACATGCTTTATTTTTATTTATTTTTTAAAGAGAGAAGCTTCCTTTTTGCCTGACCACACAAGCAACCAAGAATGAGGAAGCTGACCTCTTTGAGTGAATCCATCTCCCCTTTTCATCTGCGGCCCAAGGGACCAAGGAGATACCAAGCTCTCAAATGAGCTCTCAAATGAAAAAGCAAAATCTGGCACAATTCATTTTCTGGGCTACACCTCCCAGAATCCCCAGCCAACATGGATGATGAAGTTATAATCCAGAAAAGGAACTTTACCACATCCCAGCTCCACAGCAGCTGCAGTAAAGGCAAAAGCTCAATCTACACTGCAGTGTAAATGCTGTGACACTGCTTTAACTGCCATGGCTCAATGCTGTGCAATTAAGGGGTTCGTAGCTTTGTGAGATGTTTAGTATTTTCTCTAAGACAGCATTGGTACCACAATAAACTACAAATCCCAGCATACCACAGAATGATCCCATGACTGTTAAAGTGGTGTCAAACAGCCACAGTCTCCACTGTGCACAGTCTTCTAATGTGTTTAACAGGTGCAAATGGAGAGTGCTCAGGATGAAATAGTAAGGATTAGTAGTAGTACTAGTGAGGGATAAAGTCCACCAGTACTAAACTGGACCAGAAGCAAGATGTCCATATAGCTTAGTAGTCTACTGACTAAGACCCCAGAGAAGACCCCATAAGACCCCGGAGAAGGAAACATGTATATCATGAATAATAATTCTTCCCTCTTATATGTTTTAGTTTCTAGCAGAACCACAGTTTGAAAGTATTTTCAAGATGGTAGCTCTCAACCTTTGGCTCTCCAAGTATTCTGTACTTCAGGTCCCAGAGGTTGTTTTGGCTGAAGCTTCTGGAACTAAAGTCCAAATGATCTGGAGAACCAAACATTCATCTACTGTGCCAATGCAGTAGCCAGTCACCTCAAACCTTGGTAGCCTCTTCATTCATTTGGGCTACTAATAATTAGCTACTTGGCCAGGTATGTCCCACCAGACTCACCTCATCCTTTTTTGTTTGTAGTTCCTATGGATAATGGCTTATGGATGGTGACACTAAGATAGCACCCTGCCAGAATCTTCTAAGAAGCACAGGAAAGGAAGCCAGAATAACAAAGCTAAAGATACATATTTCCAACTATTAGCTACCAACATGGGAGACTTTCAGTGTGACCTCTTGTAGTCTAGGAGAGGCATTTTCTTGACCAAAGTCCAAATGATTTATCCATCACAGTAATCCAGATCTGGGTGTATCACAGCTTTGGTTCATAAGTATCTTTACAGAAGTATGTTTGCCTTGGTTGTTTTCTTTCATTTTTGGAAAGCTTTATTCCTTTGTTCACATCTTATCTTGCAACCTGTTAAGAGTCAGAGGAATTCAAGGTCTCTTGGCCCACAGCTGGGCAGTTCTTCACCATTCCCAACAGAAGTTTCAACCACAAGAATGTGTTCTAAGTGTGGAGCAATCCAGCAATTTACTCTGACTAACTTAAACAGCAACTGTGTGCAGCATTCTGGAGGTGATGACTCCAAGATTAATCACAAAGAATTCAAACTGGCAACCTCCTGGAAAGGCTTCTTGCAGGGGCAGCATTTCCACATGAAGCATTTCAAAAGCATGAGCGTAGTTCCTTCCTTTCCCTCACCTTTCCCCTGGCTGAGGGATGTGCAAAAGTGGTTTGCAAATTATAGGGCGATTTCTTCCTTTGCAATCTTGCATATGGGTCAGAGTGAACCGCTGCCATAAAAGCCGACAATTATTCTGATGCACTTAAGTCAAATGACTCAATTTAGTTTTTAAAGAAATAGGCATGGTGTTCCTTCACTCCATCTTTCTTTCTTTGCCACTGTACGGGTGAGTTCAACCTTTGCTTCTCTAACAATCTCAGCTATTTGAAGGGTTCCAGCATGACTCTACCTACTCTCCTTTGCTGGTCCCTAGATTACAGAAATGTATGAGCTGCAAGGACCTTTGTAAGGGAATTAGTCCAACTTCCCAGATGATTGCAGAAAATCCAGAGCAACAATAGCATGCCCACAAGAGATTTTCACCATACTTACAGGTCATCAGTTCCATTCTCAAGCTTTGCTCACTATGAAGGGGGTTCTTATAAGATCCAGCTGAACGCTGCCCTCCTGTAATAACTGTATATTTGAGGGAATTTCAGCAGGTGTAGCTTGTCATAAAAATCACACCTGTTGAAACTCCCTCTTCCATACATATATTAAAGGAACAGGGATCAGGTTCTTAGCTTCATGTGGATGCCTGGATTTTATTCTAGCTGTACTGTATGAAAAAGCAAAGTACAAGATATTCCATCTCCAAACATCTCCACAACTAGACTCTCTTCCTTCTAGTTCAGAATGTACAATCATGAATGCCCCTCCAGATGTTGTTGAGTGGACCTCCCATCCTCCACCATTCACCATTCGACCTTTAGCTTCCTATTTATAGGGCCAAATCAAGGAAGCCACTGCCCTGATCTTCATTCCCTCCCCCATCTTCACCTCCTCATAATTTAATTCAAAGTTTGTACAACACTCTCACCAATGAATTTCAGCTGTTTTCTGCTTTGGGAAGTTAAAAACAACAACAACACAATCCAGATGTGGGATAAAAATGGTATCTGTATCTCTTTCTTGGTAGCAACTGGATTCTTTGCAGCATGCCTCCTTTTGGCAAGGGTATTCCTCGCAAAGCAAACATCTGCACCTGAAACAAAAAAGAGGGGGGAAAGTGTCATCGTATTATTCAAATTATGTCAGCAATACTCTTTCTTGCCTTCTGTCCTCACTCTTCAGTTCAACCAGGGTTAAGGATAAGGGTTAGAAAGAGAAGCAATAATGCTAAACAAAGTTAAGAGCAATGCTTTGTCTCAGAGTGGAAAGGTAAAAGAAATTAGTTTCTGTGAATGTTTCATCTTTGATATTCCAAATCTCATCTGAGGATGGGTCAGATCCTCAGGGAACCTTTAATCCCTTTCACTCTCCTTTTAGCAGATCCACATATAAAGAAACTTTGAATGCCAAGAGAGTTTAAGCTTAAGATATTTCTGCCACTTTGGGAATCACATCAGTGAACTTTGAAAGTCAAAAGGGGGAAAAACCACTTTGGCCACTAAAAAATCAACTAGAACCATTCAGAATGCACAATTTTTGCCATTTCTCCCATTCTTAATATTTGCAATCCTAAGGCAAGAAGGAAGGCCAGGTAAGAGGGGCAGATGGAAAGCAGGTGGACCATCTAAATACTCAGGAGGCAAACTAGCATGGTGTAGTAGTTGGAGCATTGGATTCTGATTCTGGAGCCCACAGTTCGAATCCCTGCTCAGCCATGGAAACCCACTGGGATGACCATGGGCAAGTCATATTCTCTCAAACTCACAGAAAGGCGAAGGCAAACTCTCCCTGAACAAATCTTGCCAAGAAAATCCCATGGCTTTAGGGCCACCATAAGTTGGAAGTAACTTGAAAGCACACAAGAACAACAGACAGAAACTGGCATTCTCTGAAGTCAGGCTGGAAGCTTTTATAGGGTCAGCTAGGACCCTATTGACCCCTCTCAACATCACTTGACTCTGCAGAACTGGAAGCTGCAATGCTACCTGCTACTCAGCATGGCGGCATGGTAGCGCTGGCTGGCAATTCCATTTTCCATTAGATTAGTAGAGAAGGAATGATAAGGTTTTGAATCCCCAGTTTGTATATCCTTGTCCAAAAAGTCCTACTCAACCATTTAAAAGAACAAGAACAGAATGAGCCATCGCTGTTGGGTTTTGCATCTCCTTCTATAGTCATTTGGTAGGGATTCCAGGAGGCAGAAGGAACTTCATAACATTAGGAGCCTGTGGCTTTTCCTTTTTCCTCCTTCACCTATTTTGCCTTTGGCAACCTGTCTTTTTAGATTACAAGCCCAGACTGAATAGATTGTCTGGCCGATTGACAATGATTGATATCTATTCCATCTAGAAACCTAAATGCTATTGAAAATGGTGGTTTGAGTATTGGACTATGACTCTAGAGACCAGGGTTCAAATCCCCACTCAGCCATGGAAACCCACTTGGCCAGGTCACACGCTCCCAGCCTCAGAGAAAGGTACAGCAAACCCTCACTGAAGAAATATTGCTAAGAAAACTTAGGTTTCCCTTAGGGTTGCCTTAAGTTGAAAATGACTTGAAGGCACATAACAATGCAAACAAATCATGCCATAAAAATTCAAATTATGCACTGCAATGAATTATAAGGTTGTCAACTGACTTACAAAGAATTATTAGTGGATTAATCACTTGCCTTTTGGCTGACTATTTGTCAGTGAAAAAACATCAACATGTTGCCAAAATCTCAGTGCAGTGCAGTAGCCTTCTTGAGATGCACCAGGACAGATAGGATCATGAACAGCTCAAGCAAATGAAAGCTATTATAGTCTGCCCTCCGTAATCATGCATTAAACATGGGTTCATCCATCATGGCTTGAAAATATTTAAAAATAATTCCCAAAACCAAACCTTGGGTTTGCTATTTTATATAAGGAACACCATTTTACTATGCCATTGTTTATAATGGGACTTGAGCACCCACAGATTTTGGTATCCACAGGGGGCCCTGGAAGCTAACCCTAGCAGATAACAATGGCCCAGCATGGAAATTGCAGCATGGAAAACACCTGGCTTAGAGTTCCAACCAGGTGCCTTTTTGGGATATTCAGTTCTGTTTCTCCTTTTCACACTCAGGGTGGCTTAGGATTTTCATTCTTGAAATAGCCAAAATCCTAGGGTCACTACGCTGTTTTATATTTTATTTTATTTGCACCTTTTCTCCCTTGCCAAAAAGGGGGGGGGGGTATCTGTATTCAGGGTTGTAGCTACTATTACAGGGGCAAAAATGAAGGCATTGTCCCTTAAAAATACAAATTCTGCCCCCAATTATTTCTGCCCCATTTACATTTCCCAAGGCTCCAAATTTCCAGCATTGCAATAACTTAAGACTTCAGTTTGAACATTTAGAAATGCAATTTAAGTATTCAAGGAAAAGAGAGGACTAAGTATAGTGGTTTGAGTGTTGGAATACAACTCTGGACACCAGCATTCGTTTCCCAGTTCGGCCATGAAACCCACTGGGTGACCTTGGGCAAGTCACATGCTCTCAGCCTCAGGGGATGCCAATGGCAAAACCTTCTCCGAGCAAATCTTGCCAAAAAAAAAAACAAAAAACCCCAAAACAAACCATGAAAGGTTCACTTTAGAGTCGCCATGAGTCTGAAATGACTTGAAGACATACCACGCACACAGAGTTACTATGTGGAAGCAAATATATTTCATGGGGGGGGGGCACAACTCTTATTAGATGAGGGGATTCATTATTGAAAATCTTGGTGTTCCAATAAACTGGGGTGGGGCTGGTGCAGTTCTTCAGATGTTTTTTGGACTGCAGCTCCTAGCACTCCTTTTCAATGACTGGGAGTTGCAGTCCAACAAAATCTGGAAGGCTGCATGATCCCCATCCCTGCCCTATACCAATGCCAGGGAATCTCTTCAAGCCTGAGGGCCATACTGTATTTCAGAGAATTCCCCAGGAATTGCATTCCAGTGTTGGGTTGGGCAAAAGACGTGGGCCCCAAAAGATCAGCATATTTTAAGATAAAGTCTTGGCTGCCAGGAGCTAAGCCTCGGGAGCGGGATTTCATATAATAGGAAATAAATGAATACCAAAATGCAGAAACCTCTATGAGGATGTTGCCATCAGAAAATGGAGAAAGTCATTTAGATAATCTCACAGAGTAAGTTCCCTGGAGGGCTGATTCAGCCCCAGGATGTGAGATTTCTAAACTTTCCAATACTTCCGCTTCTTGATCACAGACACTGCGTATATTCATAACTGTGGAATTAAAGCAGTCTGACACCACTTTAATTGCCATGACTCTGGAGTTTTATCACATGGAGCAAATCCTGTGCAGAAACTACAGTAGATTTAAAATGAAAACAATCTGCTTTTCTGGGTTGTTTTTCACATGACATTCAGGGTTAACCTGAAGAGAAAGTAGAAAAAACCTGCAAATGTGGGTTGTTTTTTCATACAATGTTTGCGTGAAAAAGAAATAACGCAAAAATAACCTGAACGGAAAGCTGACAAAGCCCACTCCTTTTTACTTTTGGGGAAATTCCGAAAGTAGAAAGGAGTGGTTTTTGTTGGCTTTCCATTTGGGTTATTTTTTGCATTATTTCTCTTCCCGCCAATGCATCTAAAGCTTAGCAGATTTAAAAATCCCGTTTCTGCACAGGATTTGTCTCTGTGTGATAAACTCATCTATCTCAGTGGATCCAGAGATTTGTAGTTTGGTAAGGTATTCAGCCTGGTCTGTCAGAGATCTTTGGTGCCTCACCAAACTACAAATCCCAGGATTGAGCAGGATAGAGTCATGGCAGTTAAAGTGGTGTCAAAGTTCTTTAATTCCAAAGTATAGACACACCCGGTCCTTTGGACTACAGAAAGCTAAATGAATGTGAATGAGTTTGTTTTATGAGCGTAGCCAGGAGCACACCAAAACCAGAATAAATTCCACAAAACAGAATAGACACTGAAGCAAAGAAGAGTTTCAGGCCAGAACTATTCCAGGCCCCGAGATTGTGGGGCCAAAAGATGAGAATGAAGGATGATCACAGGGGACAGACCCTGGCAATGTCATTAAATACAACATATTAACCATCAACCACAGTAGTACAGAGGTATGCCACTGAATTTTCAAGAAAGCAAAAGTAAAAAAGCCAAGTCTAATCAATACAGGGGGATCAAAATCTATGTGCTCTTTCCAAGGGAATGGCCTAAATATCCTGAAGGCACTAGATCCCACCTGATCTTGGAAGCTAAGAAGGGCCAGCCCTGGTTAGTACTTATATGGGAGACTGCCAACAAATATCTGGTGTTGTAGGCTATGTGGGAAGTGGCAGAACCAGCTCTGAGTATTCCTTGCACCAAGAAAAACCTATGAAATTGATTAGATCATCCTAAGTCGATAGGTGACTTGAAGGCCAGCACATGTATGTATACACACACTTTTCAAGACAGTGCTCTTGCTCGGATATCCCTCCCCCTTGCCCTGAGGGCCAAAGAAAAAGGACTAGGCCCTGAGATGTAAGACCTCTATTGTCAAACAATGAATGCTTGTAATCCTACAAGCCTGCTTTAGTCTCAACCCCATATCTGAGTTCCTGAAAAATGTGCAATTTGGGGTCCAGAAGAGGCAGGATAAAAATGAGGAAGTATTATATGCACGGGATAATAAGTATTGTATAGTATAGTAAGTAATGAGGAAGTATTATATGCAGAAGAAACTTTCAGAAGCTGAAATAAAATACTGTGCAACTTGAGGATATAAGTAACATTGGGAATCATAGAATCATAGAAATTTAGAGTTGGAAGAGACCCCAAGGGCCATCCAGTCCGACCCCCTGCCGTGCAGGAACTCCCAATCAAAGCATTTCCGACAGATGGCCATTGTGTCCTCTTGACATTATTGGATAGCTGGGTTTGCAGTCCAAGAAATTCTGGAGAAACACATTTTGCTCATTAAGGGAAGGGCTTGAAGCACCATAAGTACAGAGGCTTTTCTAGAAATGAGCAATAAATTTTAATGTGGTCAATAAAGTAGGTCTAGGTTAAGTGAGCTATTTCCATTGTACCGGTATAACTTCTTCAGAACATATCCGGTTTGGCACATACATACCCTCCAACTACCCTGATCTGGCAAGAACAATGCAACATTCCACTTCAAAATATCCCAGTTTCTCTTTCTCCTCCTACTGTCTGCCTTCATTCTCAGCTTACTTTCACTGCTACAAACGGCGTCTGAAGTGCAAAAGTAGTCTGCACTCAAGTATGCTGGCTATTTGCCATAATAAACAAAAATGTAAATGAAAATGAATGCATTCAATAAACTTAGCAGAAGGGAGATGAAAGTTGGAGGTGTAATTTTGTCCTTCCCAGGGGGCTCAGGCAAAAGAAAACTGCTGCAGCTTCTCCTAGTTTGTGTTCTCCTTTGTCAATTGTTGCTACCATCTCGAACACACTCTTGAGGCTGCTGGGTCTTATGTGTCTTGATTTTCATCTGTGAATTGTTGGAAGGGATGCACATAGGCAAAATTAAAATAATAGAATGGACTCAGGCTGGGGGAAGTGAAAGACACGGAGAGACTAGATCACAAACTAATGGATTCAAGTAACAAGAGAAGAGATTCCACCCAAGCGTTAGGAAGGACATCTTGTCTGTAAGAGGCGTTCAAAAGTGGAACAGACTGCCTTGGTGGGCAGTCGATTCTCATCTTCCAGTGGTGCTTTAGTTGTGGATTTGTGCCTGGCAGTGGGTTGGACTGGATGAACTTTGTGGTGCCTTCTATGATTCTAAGATCCATTTTCACACTTTGTGGTCTGTGCAGCTGGTGCCTAAGGGAGGAAAAGTACCTCACATTCATGCCTTGAATGTAAAAGATGAGCTGGAACCACCTCAGGCTATTTCACACAACTCAATTAAAGTTCACACTGTACCTTGCCTACATATCTACTAACTTCTTCTGGAATCTTGATTTCCCTCCTCTGATCTAATAAACCAAACACATATTTTTCTGCCCCCACCCTTCTGAGAAATCTCCTGGATGAACTGCTCTAGGGGAAAAAACACTGGGAAGAAAATCTTGTAAAAGATTTCCCTGGCATGAAACAGCAGCTGGGAGAAAACCCTCAGCTACTGTAGGTTTTGTTTTCCATGGAGTGTTTTTACTGGCTTTCTTTCATTTACAAACTGCATTTCTTTTCGTTCAAAAGCATCCAAAGATTACACGGGATATACAAAAAGAGGAGGAGGAGATTTTATGCATGTTTGATGTAGCTCCGTGAAGATAAAGGAGGACGCTGGCAGGAAATACTATTATCGGGTGTTAGAGAATCACTTATGGAATTTTAAGTACTCAGCTTGTAATTCTATTAGGGTGTCAAAAAAAATCTGGAGTTCTGAAAGCCAAGAGAAAATAAGATGTTGGCAAATTTAATAATTGCATATATATAGTTACTAGCAGGCAAATCAAAGCAAGAGGAGCAAAATAATGATAGCAGTAAAAAAACAATAAAAAACTGGGGACAAAGATGGGATTTGCACTTTACAGTACACAATTATAGGATCAGAGAATCAAAGAGTTGGAAGAAACTCCAAGATCTAGTCTAACCCCATTCTGCCATGCAGGAAGACACAATCAAAGCACTCCTGGCAAATGGCCATCTGGCCTCTGTCTGAAAACTCCACCACTCTCCAAAGCATATTCCACCCTCAAAGAGCTCTTATTGTCAGGAAGTTCTTCCTAATGTTTAGGTGGATTTTTTTCCCTATAGAGTCATAGAATCATAAGAGAGAACAAGGACCATTCAGTCCAGCCCCCTGACATACAGGAACTCACAATCAAAGCATCCCGTACAAATGGCCAATTGGCCATCCAGCCTCTGTTTAAAGACCTCTAAAGAAGGAGATTCTACTATGCTCTGAGGAAGTGTGTTCCACTGTTGAACAGCCCTTACTGCCACGACATTCTTCCTAATGTTGAGGTGGAATCTCTTTTCCTGGAGCTTGCATCCATTGTTCTGTGTTCTAGTCTCTGGAGCAGCAAATAACAAGCTTGCTCCATCCTTAATGTGACACCCCTTCAAATACTAAAACAGGGCTATGATATCACCTCTTAATGGTCTCTTTTTCAGGCTCCCTAAGTCAATCCTCATAAGGTATGGTTTCCAGACCCTTCACCATTTTGGTCACCCTCCTCTGGATATGCTCCAGCTTCTCAACATCCTTTTTGAATTGTGGTCCCTAGAACTGGACACAGTATTCCAGGTCTAACCAAAGCAGAACAGAGTGGTACTATTACTTTCCTTGATCTAGACAGTATACTCCTATATTTATATTTATATTTAAAGGTGTACTGTAATTCCTCTGTTACTGGAATTGCATTATTATATTATTAATATTACTGTTATTGGAATTATTGGGGATCAGCATGGTGTAGTGGTTTGAGTGTTGGACTAGCACTCTGGAGGCCACCATTTGAATCCCGGCTCGGCCATGGAAACCCATTGGGTAGCCTTGGGCAAGCCACACTCTCTCAGCCTCAGATAAAGGCAAAGGCTGAAACCCCTCTGAACAAACTCTGCCAAGAAAACCCCATGATATTATGTTCGCCTTAGGGTCACTATAAGAAATGAAGGCACACAACAACAAAAACAACAACTCCACTGTAACTGCCATGGCTGCATCCAATGGCATCCTGTGATTTGCAGTATAGGGAGAGGTCCTTAGAATTCTCTGAAGAATGCTCTAGTGCTCAAACTACAAATCCCAGAATTCCACAGGAATCACAGCGCTATACATGTGTACTGTTTCCCAGGGCCCTGGGAAAGGATTCCAAGAAGGCTGCATTTTTCTGTGGCAGGGAACCCTTGCAAATTGTGTTCAGGGTTCATCCCCTGGAGTCTCCAGTTGAAAAGATCAGGTAGCAACTGATATAAAATCCCCATTTCTTTCTGAGACCTGCTGCCAAAATTAACAAATGCTGCAGAACCAGGAAGAGTTACTTCTTAGGACTCCCAACATGATCAAACAACATGATTATACTGGCTGGAGAACTCTGACAATTATAGTCCCCAAAAGGCACTTTGCCCAAGATTTGGGCAAGATGGACTAACAGTTTTACCTGGTATTTCTTTTATTTATAATGCACTCCATCCTTGGATCTAAGTAATAAACTCACTCTTCCTTTTGTTCCAGGCTGCCCCTTTCCTCCTTTGGACTCTCCAGCCTCAGTCTGTTAGCCAATCTGAAGGGCACTGGAACTATTTTAAGTTTCACATTGCTAGAGTAACTGCATTACTTTCCTTTCCAATTTCACTTTCCTCCAGTTTCCCCCCAGTTTCAGTTTCCTGGGGTGACCTTTTGAATCTCCCAGGAGGAACCGGTTCTAGAACAAAAGAAAGCAGCCATCTTATAACCAAAAAAGGGAAACGTAAAGTGGCTGAATAGTTTTATTTTGTCATAGTGGATTTTCTTCAGGGAAAGTAATTGAAACTGGTGGGGTCACCACTGGCAAGGCACTGCGTCACAACCTGAAGATAGGACAATAGGTTGTTTATCAGAGCAGAAGGTGGTTTCAAACTGGCATTGGTGACTCATGTACGTACAATAAACCCACTGTTGTCTGTGGCTTTGCAAGGGTTTTGTGTTAGCGAGCAATGCTTCAGAAATCTTGCAGGAACGAACTAATCATAAATAATTACAGGGCAAAATAAATGGACATGTACACCATAGATAATGGTGTCTTATTTCATACCATCTCCAGTTCCTTTTTTAAAAAAAGTACTTTTTAAAAAGAGCCTATTGTCTGATCCTAGCTGTGATTTTGCCACCCGACCTTCTGTATTACCTGGAAAAGACAGTCCCATTCTTCATCTAGCACATCTCACCCTGAAGGAAGCTCATAGGGGAGGATGCACTGACCAAGTTCTCATGCCCTCCAACATTTCACAGAAGAAAACCAGGAAACATGTGCCCAAGCAACATCTGGGTATGGCCAAGATGGCAAGTTATTATTGAAGAAGAACAGGAAAAGTAAGGAAGGCTTCAGCAGTTTGATTTTGCCAGAGCCCATTGGGAAAGGCAAGACTCCACTCTCTTCTCTCATTTCTCCTGTGCTGAGATAAATGAGTGCAAACTACTTTTGAACTTTGAGCTCAGTTTGGAGCAACTGAAATAAGCTGAGGACAGAGGGAAAATGGGAGGAGGAGAGAGAAACTGGGACATTGTAAAACCAGATGATAAGTGGGACAGTAGAGGATTAATTCTGTCCCACCATATTATCCAACTACACAGTCTCTAGCCTATCAGATTTTACTAGAGATAACACTACCAGATAGGTACAGTTGGAGAGGATGTAGTATACAATACCCATCTAGCAATGTAGATCAGTACTTTTCAATCTCTGGCCATCCAGAAAAGCCAAAGGGAGTTTAACTTCCAGAAGTCTCCACCAACCTGGACAATGGTCAGGGATTCTGGCATGTGAAACCCGAGATACCTGGAGAACCAAAGCTTGAGAACCGTTGTTGTTGTTGTTGTTGTTGTTGTTGTTGTGTGCCATCAAGTTATTTCCAACTTATGGTGACCATGAGGTGAATCTGTCATGGGGTTTTCTTTGTAAGATTTGTTCAGAGGAGGTTTGCCATTGCCCTTCCATGGGGCTGAGAGCATGCCACTTGCCTTGCATGCCACTTGTCTCCAGAATCGTAGTCCAGTACTCAAACCATTACACCACACTGGTGTAGACAACTACAAAGCAGTCTCGTAGTAGAATAGGTTCCTACTGGTAGATCTCTGAGAGATTTGTGGCAGGGTGTTTTTTTGGTGGAGGTCAAGGAGTTGCAGTCCAAAAACAAGAACCATCCTAATCTTGCAAAGATCTGGGGCACCATTTGCTAGTGAATATTTCCAGCAGAAATCCCACTCATTTGCATCAAGTTGTAGCAGAGTGCATCCCATAAGCCCCAGGTCACAGTCTGACCCTTTGTGGTTGTTTGATTTATATGTTGTTGTTTTTAGAGGAAATGCCCTCTTTGCTCTACAGTCTCACCAAGTTTTGTAGATATAGCAGGAACACGAATAGTATTTTTTAAAAAACATAGATAGATAGATGTTATAGTGCAAAATTATGTAAGGAAAACAAATTGCACAGTGGCAGGTCTCACACACGCACATACACACCCTGAGCGGCCCCTTCTTTCCATCTTTGTTTTTCTTTTTGGTTCCTGTTCCTAACCCAAGTAAATATCCCAGTGATCCGCATGATGTAACAGCAGTCTGTCAAAAAACAACAACCGAAAAAAACCCCAAGGACAACATGTTCTTAAGTTTAGAATGCTGGTCATTTCTTCGGGAATTTATTCTGCAATCATTGGCCCGAGTTCCAAGTTTTTGCTAGCAACCAGTGAAACTCTCTCCCTCTTCCTCTCTGTTTTTTGCCTTTTCTAAGTTGAAAAGGCAGAAATTACCCAGGTTCCAGCCTTCAAAACAAGAGGTCTGCTTGATGCTCACCTGTCAAGGGATGCAACGGAATGCTCTAGTGTTTTTGTACCATTTCCATTTACCAAGACTTATTCTTTGCTTTTCACCATGCCATTGCAAGAAGCAGAGAGGCTGGAACCAAGAAGATGATTCTCTGTGCCAAAGCTTATGAGGGAGTCATGTTTAGTTTGGCACATAAAACTGAGAGGTGACATAATATGTTGTTGCTGTTGTTGTGTGCCTTCAAGTTGTTCCCAACCTATGGCAGCCCTAATGTGAACTTACCATGGGGTTTTCTTGGCAAGATTTATTCAGAGGAGGTTTTCCATTGCCTTCCTTTGAGACTGAGAGTATGTGACTTGCCCAAGGTCACCCAGTGGATTTGATGGCAAAGCTGGGAATTGATTCCTGGGAGTTTATCATATGGGAGCAATTTCTCTCAATTTCGAAAGAAATGGAAGTGAGGCCAGTTCAGAATTGAGTAAATTCCCTAGTTCAGCAAATTTACGTTATTGCGTATTGACGCTGCATTGCATTCAGAACTGCCCGAAATCGTCTCCCAGTGCCCGAAATTGTGTGTGATAGTTTCTCACTCAATCACGTGAAACCCCATGATTGTGTTCAGAAGGACTTCCCTTTGCTCGAAAATGTGTGTGATCAACTTTCACGCAATCATGCGAAACCCATGATTGCATTCGGATTGCCATTGGATTATACTTCCAATTCCCTTCGTGTGATAAACTCCCTGGTCTCCGGAGTCGTAGTCCTACACTCAAGCCACTGTGCCACGCTGGCTCTCGCTAGGATATTGGTAGTAGTTTGATATTTGATTAAATTAATTGATTAATTTCTGTGCTGCCATTTCTACAACAGCTCATTACAGGCTGAAAATAGGGCTTATTTCAGGAACTGAGCCAAATCTCCACCAAAATCCAGCCTTGAGAAACACAAGTCCTCCGTCAATCCTCAGCTTTTGTACTGAACTATGGAACAAGCCAGGCAACTGCATGCTAATGCTCACTGAGTCTATAAATAATTGCTGAAAGGTGGGAGAAAGACTTTAGGAAATCCTATTCCAAGATGATTTTTGCAGCTTCTTGGTTTGGATTCCTTGAAACAGCCACCCAGGACTTGGCTGTGCAAATGAGCAGAACATTAGGCATGACTGCCGGATGGACTAGGTTACATGGTCCTTCTTTTCCTACCACACCTGTAAGTCTTAGCAAAACAGCATTGTTTGCTAGAGGTGGGTGTGAAAGGCAAACAGGAACTGACTGGCACAGCCTGTTCTTCAGTGCCACTGGCATGCACTGCCAACTCAAAGGCCAATGTGGCATAAGATATCCGTTCTCTCTCCCACACATTTCTAGGATTCTTTAGTGCCATTCTGTGATGGGTGCCAAATCATCCTGCAACCAGAGTGCCAAATATACTGTATATACTCAACTATAAGTCGACCTCGTATATAACTGGAGAGCAGGTTTGGGGGGCAAAATTATAGATTTTGATATGACCCGTGCGTGGGTGGGTTGAGGGTAAAACCTTGGGGTATTTAACAAAAAATCTAAAGGATGAAGCAAAGGAAAACAATGCCAAATAAGTTACAAAATCCCAGCAAGCATAACTGTGCTGACACTAAAGGCTGGATGAATGCGAGAGAGGAGGATGGTCAGTGTTTTCACGACAGATTATGCTCTTACCTTTCACCAAGGGATGGTTCCTTTTTATATAAGAGTTAAAGTACAGAAGTTACATTGACTCATGGATAAATCAATTCAGGCTTTTTGAGTCAATTATTTGACTAAAATTTCTAGACTTATCCATTAGTATATAATGAGCTGCAGTATTTGTGGAAGGTGTGTGCTAATTTTGTTATTTATAAATAATGGAGAAAACACTGATCCAAATTAGAAATGTAATTCAATACAATATAATCTTCAGAGGACCGTATCTTCTTATTTGAACCTGATCAAACTTTTTGAGGAGAGTTTTGGGGATGTCCTCCTCTTTGTCCCAACACTTTCCCAAGCACCTTTCATAGGAACATGGAACAGGATCCTCTTGGTGGCTGCTCCCAGGCTTTGGAATTCTCTCCCTAGGAAAGCTAAGATGGATCCCTCCTTGCTGCCCTTTCTTTTGAAAAATATTCTATTCAAGTCGTTTCTGAAGTATGGTGACCCTAAGGAGTTATCGTGGAGTTTTCTTGGGAAGTTTCTTCAGAGGAAGTTTGTCACTGATTTCCCCTGAGGCTGAGAGAGTGTGACTTGCCCAAGGTCTTCCACTGAGCTATATGGCTGAGCAGGGAATTGAACCTGGGTCACCAGAGTCACAGTTCAACACTCAAACCATTACACACTTATATCAGAAGAAAACCTGGAGCAGATTCCCCACCCAATGACAGTCAGTGGTTTAAGTGCTGGACTTGGACTCTGGGAGACCTGGGTTCGAATTGTCACTCAGCCATGTAAACCCACTGAGTAATTGTGAACAAATCACATTCTCTCAGCTTTGGAACCCCCTCTGAACAAACCTTGCAAGAAAATTCTTTGCTAGCTGGAAATGGCTTGAAAGAGAACAACTACTATCTACATCACCAGAAATTGAGATTCTCTGAGTCAATGTGCAGCCAAAACCAGAGCAACCAACTTAAAGTCCAAGCCAGGGATTATTTGGCAATGAGAGATGAGAAGGCCCATTAAAAATCAGTAGAGCTCAGTGAACCATGCAGGTCTCTCTGTAAGCGCACAAAAGGGGCTACATTTCCCTTACTACTCCCTGGTCAACGTGATTGCTGGCGCATGAGTCCTTCCCGGGCTTTGCTTTTGCGGGGGGCTTTGATGCTGAATTGAGCCCACAGACCTTTATAGATGTACAAACCCAAGGAAAAGGCTTCCGATCAATGGAAGCAAAGGCTTGACATCTTTGGGACTTGTCATTATTTCTAAGAGGCGCTTAATTAGCATCCAAGTTCTGAAAGGCTCACAAGTTGTGCACTGTGATGTTCTGAAGCGAGAGAGAGAAAAAGAGAAGGAACATGGAGAAGGTTTTGTTAATTGGGCAGATTCGGATGCCAGCGGCAGTCAGCAACAGCAGGGCACAGTCAGCAGACATGCTAGTCTGCAAATCCCAGAGAGAAGAAGGTGCCTTTAGCACAGGACTGCACAGGATATTACAGGGCCCTCCACATTTGCTGGGGTCAGGGGCACAGGATCCGTGTGGAAGTGGAAAAAACCGCAAATAAAACCCCACTACTTTCTTAGAGGAGAGAACACCTCTCCAGGAATCTCTAAGTCTTTCAGCACAACTCTGTGGTCAACATCCACTGGAATTTGACCACAGACTCACGCTGGAGAACCTACAAGTGCCTAGAAAAGTGTTTTCTCTAGGAAATCCTAGATCTCCTGCAGCGCGACTCCATGGTTAACTTCCGACAGAGTCGCACTGGAGGGTCTGGAGATTCCTAGAGAGGACATATTAATCAAATCTGTGAACAATTAAAATGGCAAAAGTGGAGGGACAACTGTAGTTAGAACAATGGAGAGACCTGGGGATACCTAGGTCGAAATTCGCACTCAGCTATGAAATCCTTTAGGTATCCTTGGGCCAGCCATTCTCTCTCTCTCTCACTATTACCTGCTTCACAGGGTTGTTTAAAAAAAAAGAAGTTGCTAGTCCTCAAGCTTTCAACTGTGCAAGCAAAAGATGTTTGCATTAAAATGCAATACAATTATTCTCACCAGTGAGAGCAGTGTCCCTCCTTGCTCCCTGGACATGTCATCCTCAGTACCCTGCGCACCATCTCTCAGTGTGGCTGGTTGGATTATAAGTGGGTTTCAAGGGTCAGTTCAGGAGAAAAGTCACCTCATGGCTATGTATATGATGCAGGATCTGGGCCATAATTTTCTTATATCTCTTCCCACCACTGCCAAATAACTAATTACAGCTAACCAGTGATGTCTTCCAGTCTTTTATTCAAACACTCAAGGGACTTTATCAGACTGGTATGCTTCTGTCAATATCAAGCTTTAACACAAAGATTATGAGGTTTATCACACTAGGGGACAAACAGGATTTAAACAGGAATTAAACAGAAAATGTCCTACGTTGTGATTATTGCGGTATTTTCCCGTGAATAAAAAGAGGCTCTAGAATGCCTCTTCACAGGATAATAGTGTGATAATTGTAACATCGTGCAATGCCATGTGATAATCTTCGCGTTATTGCGCAATACTGACAGGAACATATCACTATGCTCCCAACTTTTTTGCCTGTCTGATAAAGTCCTGTCTTCAATTCTCAAGTCAAACCTCAAGCCATTAAGAGATACATCCAAGTCAAGTCTCAAGTCTGGGAGCCAACTGTAACACACACAAAAAGAAAGTGGTGGTGGTGGTGGTGTGTGTGTGTATTTCTGTGGGGTGGAATTCCAATAACTAGAAAATCAAAATGATGTGCACAAAGTTAGGTAAAAGAAATTATCAGAGGGGAACAGTAAATGTGTTAGTCAATGGGCTTGAGGTGGAAGGATCTTTCTAAAGTTATTCAAAAGTCTTAGAAGATTCCTTCTAAAGCTATTCAAAGGTTTTAGAAGGCACTTCTGATATGCAGCAGGGACAGGCTGCTGAGTAGAACTGTCTCAAGCCCATTGCTAAATGTGTTTGCTGTTTCTGGATGAAATTAGGCCACCTAGTTGGTTGCTAAAAATATACAAGTCTTGAGACAAGTTGAGTCAATGCATCATTTATTGCCAAGTTGACTCCAAGTCAAGCCACTAAAGTGATTTGAGTCCAACTGAAGTCCAGGTAAATTGACTCAAGCTACATCACTGCAGCTAACCACTTCCAAGCTCTGATTTAAGGTTAGGACTTCTTGAGAAAAATATTTGCAAATCATTTTGTATGTTGTCCAAAGCTGTATACTCTCTACATTGGTATGATGTGATTTCTATTCTCTCCCACTGAGCTCTCTGGATCCCTCAGACATTGGTGCAGCCACACTGTAGAAATAATAGTTTGATGCTAATTTTAAGTGCTGCAGCTCCATCCTGTGAAACCCTGGGATTTGTAATTTTACAAGATCTTTAGCCTTATCTGCCAAAGAATGTGGGTGCCTTATCAAACTACAAATCCCAGGATTCTGTAAGATGGCACCATGACAGATAAAGTGGTGTCAAACTGCATTCCTTGTTTCCTCTACGTTTAGCTGCAATAATGACAGTAGCTGGAATGGTAATGGATTTCTCCAGCCACAATGTAATGTAATTTTGAAATGGCCTGGGTGCAAGTTGGCAAGATCCATTAGCTTTACAAAAGAACTAATTCTGGCAGAGATCAACTGTTTCAGATCAACCCAGCCACCTGCATTTTTTTGGAATGTCCTTGGGGTTGTAGTTATAGCATGCCAAAATTTCTCAATACACCACTGAGTGGCAGCAGAATAATTTTGGCACAGTAGGTCTTAAAGACAAGGGAGAAGACATATAAAAAGCTATGCAAAGCTTGATGAAACGACACCATTTGCTCCTCTGGCACATACTGATTTGCTACAAGCCCAGGTCACTTGTTTTTGTTCTCACTAAATTCAGTTTCAATGAACAGAAACAGCCCTTTTTAAAAACATATGTAAGTGATTTTGCCTGTTACCCAAGATGTATTGCAAACAGGGTTCAAAGAGAAGCCTCCACCTCCTCTGACAAGAATTTGCTTCTCCCTTGGGGAGGGCTGTCGTTCCTGTCTTTTCAAATCTATACTGCACCGCATAGTTTCAAGATGGTTTTGCATTAATCTGCATTTTCATTATTTTTGAGGAGTTTCACCTGTTTCTGCTTATCCTTATGGAGTGCAATGAAAAATCTCTACAAGACACCAAGGACACAGCAAAGCATATTAACCTATTCGGTACTGAGATTTCAGGATCTGTGGCTTGCAGCCTTTAAAAGCTTAAGGGCCAGAAACATGTACTAGGAATACCAATAGCTGAACTGACACTCCTGCTCACAATTCCTGCCCTTTTGTTTAGCTTCCCGCTCTGAAAACCAGGGACAGTTGGCAGCTTCCATCTTGGTGGGGCAGTCACTCCACCCTGAGTTTCAGTTTGAATTTTGAAAGTGCTGGGTCCTATTCCTTGGCTATCCCCTTTACAAGTTCGGGCTAAAACCGAGAGCAGACCTTGCTATCATTGGCCACCATTGTGCAAATCTTTCTGGACTCCGGGGATGTAGCAGCCACGGAACAAGCTGCAACGAGCAACTGAGACAAAAGGGAAGCAACCACACCTTTGTCAATTAACTACAAATCTGCACAGAGAACACGGTGTCCCTGATAATGATGATCCAAACTTGGGCTTTGCACTTACGCTAAGTGTGGCGATGCTGACAGAATTCTAGGTGAGGAGCACAGCACCCTCAATTCTGCTTGGGGAAAGAAAAATTCATTTTATACCCTCCAACGTTTTGTAAATGAAAAGTAGACACATGTGGCCAGGTAATGCCAGAGTGTGCTTGAGATGGCAAAAGGTATTGATCAAGAACACAAATGCTAGGACAGTCTGCAGCTGTTTGCTTTTGCCTGAAGCTACTGGGAAGAGCACAATTCTGACCCCTCCTCTCCTCTGCCCCTTGCTGATTCTGTGTTATGCTTCTTTTGGAAGTTGACCATAAAGTAGCACTGGAGGCTGAGAGACTCCTAGAGAGAACACTTCTCTAAGCATTTGTAGGTACTCTACCATGACTCTGTGGTCAATGTCCAGCAGAAATGTATCATCGAATTGTGCTGGAAAACTTAGAAAAAGCATGGAGAAAACACTTCATTGTTTATTTTAGGTAAGAGAAATAGGGTTCCACATTTTACACAAAAATGCAAAGTGTCCCAAAATGGATCCCACATGTATTATGTGGGCTGCCTATGTTGAATACTGCCTTACATTGAAGCAGGACCTTGGTTTGTTTAGCCCAGTACAGTATTGTCTACTCCATAGCATCAGACAAGATTCTTTCCTGGCCTTAGCTGGTATTATTGCCTGGTAGTCTCCCATCCAAGTACCAGCTAGTCCTGACTCTGCTCAGATTCCAAAATCAGACAAGATTGGTGCATCCCCCAGAGTTATGTGTTTGAAAACGTTAAACAGCAGCCACTAACATTACCACCCCAGTTAAAGTTTCAACAATTTTGGACATCTCCTCAAAGGAAGCAAGCAAGATTTTCTTCATGTGTCTATACTATCCCAGTTCTCCATAATTGCATCTACACTACAGGATTAATGAAGTCTGTCACCACTTTAACTGCCACGGCTCAATGCTACAGAATTCTGGAATTTGTAGTTTTTTCAGATATATAGCCTTCTCTGTCAGAGAGCTCTGGTGCCACAACAAACTACAAATTCAGGATTCCTTAGGGTGGCACCACCAGCGTCAAACTGCATTAATTCTGCAATGTGGCAAAAGCCCTAATGTTGTACAGTATATAGCAAGAGTTAAAACGAATCTGAATGTTTCTACATTGATTAACCTCTGAAGAGTTTTGAAGGTGGCAAAAAAAGTTTGGGTAACACTAGGGGAACTTCTCAGGCAAGATTCTGCACATTGATAGGAAACATTTATGAGCCTCCTTGTACAGTCAGCCCTACATATCCACGAATTCAAGCATCAGTGTCTTGGAAATATTTTTAAAATACATTCCAAAAAGCAAATCCTGATTTATAGTAGGGACAGTATTTCACAGTGCCACTGTATTTATCCTGGAACTGAACCCCAAAGGACACCAAGGGCCCATTGTATGTTTGGGTGCAGAAAATAAAAATTGTATTTTTTTAACCTTGTTGACTTTGAGAAAATGATGAATCATCATACTTTTTAAGCAACCATGACAATGAACAAGTATGAGGTGGTACTCCTGCATTTGAAATATATTCTTGGGATTTGGGAGAACCTCCAGCAAACAGCAGTTGCATAAATGTGGCAAAGCTACAGTGGGCCCTTGGTATCCGCTGGGGTTTGGTTCCAAGACCAATCGATTTCAAAATCTGTGGATGCTCAAGTCCCATTAAATACAGTGGCATAGTAAAATGGTGTCCCTTATATAAAAAGGCAAATCAAGGTTTGGTTTTTGGAATTTTAAAAAATATTTTCAAGCCATGGATACTTCAATCCATGGATAAAAAAAAACCGTGGATAAGGAGGGAAGACTGTACTCTGGTGCTCTCTATAACTCTGTTGCTGTGCTAGCCACATGTTCCCTTTCTCCTTGGTTTCAATCCCTGACAAGGCATAAGATTTATTCAGGGTTAGCATGGTATGTGGAAAACAGTGTTCTAGGAAAAGACGGGTGTTGCAACAAAGAGGAAGGGGAAGCCAAAGAGGTTAAGAGAGAAGCTTCCAGGAATGAATGCCTGAGTCATGAGAGAGGCAGGATGACTTGGCACAGGAAGGCCAGCTACCCACCGATTATATGCAAAAAATGAATGAGAGTCCGGAAGGCAACTGGCCACTCAGTCAAATGGAATGAAAGATGCCCCTAACAAGAGACACTAGAATAGGACTTATGACGGGGAGACACAGAGGTTATGCCAGGGAACAAAGAAAATGACTTTTAAATAAAAATGTAAACTTGGCCCTGCAACTCAGTCTACTGGAATCAGTATCACAGCCTGAGGAAGTTACTTTTTTGGACTATTAACACAGCATAGCATAGGGTCATGTTGTTGTTACATGCCTTCAAATCATTTCCAACTTATGGCAATGCTAAGGTGACTCAATTACTGTATCAGGTTTTCTTGGCAAGATGTTTTCAGAAGAGTTTGCCTTTGAGGCTGAGAGAGTGTGACTTTCCCAAGGTCACAAAGTGGGTTTCTGTGGCTGAGCGGGGATTCAAATCCTGTTCTCCAGCGTCATAGTCCAAAGCTCAAATCACTACACCATGCTGGGTTATAATCTGGTACAATTTATTAGTTTGTTTCTGGGTACAATTCAAGGGGATTGGACTGAAAAAACAGCCTTTGGTGAGGCTTAAATGCAGCTCAGGTTTTAAATAACCTCCTCATACAAATGTGAAGCTTGCATTGGCTGCAGATAGCTGTCAGTTTCTTTTTAAAAATGCCCTCTGATATTAATCACACTCACAAGCGAACATCCAAATACAAGACAAGATCAGCTCCGCTTCTCAGGCCAGAGATACAGATGTGAAGGCAACTCCAGGTTCCCTGCAGAGAACAGCTGCTGAAAGCATTCGGCAGCAAAGAAAATTGCTGGTTGAATTAGCCTTGCTATTTCATCCCTGCAGTTGAGCGGTTTTTCCCTTCTGCAGAATGGCCAACACATACTTAGACCACAAGCATGGTGTTTGCAGGAGGAAAATTTAAGCATCTCCCCACAAACTCCCATCACTTTCCAATGGCAAACCACTCTCTTTCTTCATCACATTGGGTCCATCTGTACTGTAGAAATGATGCCATTTGACACCACTTTAAGTGCTGTAGCTCCATCCTATAGAATCCTGGGATTGGTAGTTTTACAAGGTCTTTAGCCTTCTCTGCCAAAGAGGACTGATGCTTCCCAAAACTACAAATCCAAGGATGGAGCCATGGCTGTTAAAGTGGTGTCAAAATGTATTACAGTCCTCCCTCTAAATTCATGGGTGATCTGTTCTGGACCCCCCCCCCGGTGAATTCAGAAATGGGTGCACGCTCCCAAGAGTGTGCACCACGGGCGCAGGCACCATTAACTTTAATGGAGGTTGCACTTCTGTGAATAATCAAAAACACGGATCTCAAGGCAGGGGTGACTTTGTTTGCAATCATATAATGCAAGATTTGAGCTCCAAGGACCAGATCTGCGGTATATACCTGCAGAACTGCATCTTTTGGAGGGCTAAGCAGCCATGTAAAGTAATGCATCTCTGACACTAGGCATTTTTAAATGAAAAGCAGCTGAGAAGGGGCAGGGAATCCTTTGTGGAGAAAGAAAGTAGAGATGGTTTTATGCCTTCTTCACTTGCTGTTTATAAGCTCCAAATCATTCTCCGGACACATATTTAGAATATGTCTGTGGAGTAAGAGGATATTTGGAGCTCTGAAAAGGTAGGCAGGCAGGGAAAAAGTTAGTTTCATTCACTCCATATGTGCCAAAATTTCTACTCCACTAAAGATGCTTTTAAACCCACACTCTCAGCCTCAGAGGATGGCTGACTTATAGCGACTCTAAGATGAACCTATCCCAGAGTATTCTTGGCAAGATTTGTTCAGAGAGGGTTTGTCATGGCCTTTGCTAAGAGAGTGTGACATGCCCAAAATCACCCAGTGGTTTTCCATGGCTGAGCAAGAATTCAAACTCTGGTCTCCAAAGATGCTCAAACTGCTACACCATGCTGCTTCTCATGTTGACAGCATCTCAGAGCACAGTCCAGTGCTTCCCTCTGAGCTAAAACACATGTGTTTATTTGTGGGTGAATGCAATCTCTACCTCTGCAGATCATCTTGTGGGCAAGTATTGGAGATCATGGGATGAAGCAATGGGGCTCGTGACCTTGTCCAAAGCCATTTTCACTGATCTTTGGGTTTCTGGGCTTTTTATGTGCCAAGGGCAAAGAAGATGACAAGCAGATACGACATAAAAAGCTGCCTTCTTATTATTAATATTGGGAGCAGAAGCAGTTTGTACTTTTAGCAGCATCCAGAAGAACAATTTTTGCTGGTGTTTGTGGGGCCAAGTGGCAGGAGGCAACTGATATGCTCGCATGTCCATTATTAAAGCTGCACACAGAAAAACACCAATACAGGGAGAATCACAAAATCAACCAATTGTTCAATTGGAATGGACTCCAGTTCAATGCTTCTCAAGCTAACCCATGTGGGAAACTGGCAATTATTTTTTTCCAATGAGCCAAGGCCAGGATTATATTTGTGCCCATTGGGTAGAACTATTTCTTTCTCTCTTGAAATCTTCCCAGGGACTGGCAGCCAATAGCTCAGGGACCAAGTGTGGCCCAGGGACCACTGATCTAGACTAACCCACACTCATGCTTCTTTAACAATTTTGTAGTTCAAAAGCGGTATAATCCGTCCCATTTCAGTACTTGTAACAACACTTTTATAATTTCTGCAACCCAATGTAAATGTAGAAATTATGGTATATATGGGAAGAACCTCAAGAACCATCAAGCAAAAGAATAGCAGATCATCTGTCGAATTTGATAAAGAAGGGACATGGGGCACCTCTGGTTAGTCATTTTGAACAAATGAAACATTCAAGCAAGCGATATATGCTTTTGGTTACCAGACATGATAAATAGTAGAAATGATAATTGTTTAAAGAAGAAAGAGGTAGAACGGATTTTGAAACTTAAAACTCTTTGATGAAGCCATTTCAAACATCCATAAATATGAACCCACTGGTAGACCTATTTCCTTCCTATTAATGCTCAGAAGGTCCACTTTGATTGGCTGTGACTCCAGAAATTTCTGATAATAGATACTACTTAATTTTTAAGAAATTATGTTTTAGAGGTGATTTATGTGTTGTCTCAATACCCCAATTATAGTAAATGTGTTTTTGATTATTTTATAATAGAACCATAAGAAGGCCATTGGTGAGAAGGCTGAAACATGTTGGGCTTTTTAGGAAACAGAAGTTTCTGGACCATCATATAGCACACGGGACTCTGTCTTCTTTCATTCCTCTTCTGCTAATGCTATATCCACAACTAAAGCATCCTTGATAAGTAGCCATCCAACCATGGCTTAAAAACTTCCAGCAAAGAAGAACCCAGTGCCTTCTATTCCAGTGCTACTTGAAGTCCCTGGATCAGTACTAGTCTGTGAGCCACTGGCTGTGGGTCTATGGAGAGTTTCCAGAAAATAAAGAAAGTTGTGGCCAATGGGTACAAAGAAAGTACCAGTCCCTGGCACATTAAGAGAAAATACTGCCCGTCCTGGACATTAGACAGCTTAAGAAGGGGGTCTACTCCACTGAACAGCTCTCACCATCATGAGGTGCTTCCTAGGCTAGGCTATCATTCTTGCATCAACTTCACTTTGAGAGAAAGGTGGGATAAAAATAAATAAATAATTTTTATTTAATTTTATTTATTTGCAGGGAGGTGGATGGGGGAACATTTGAATGTGTAATTTGGTCTGAGGCCAGGAGGTAAGAATAGCAACTTACTTCTGAGTAAAGAATTATATATCTGTGCTGCTGTATTTGTAGAGCTCTTCCTACAAATCAGTCGACTCCAGCTTCTTGAATTGAACAAAAGCACCCTCTCTCTCTCTCTCTCTCTCTCTCTCGTTTCCTCCCCAAAGATAAATCTACAGAGGTCGTTGTGACTGCCACCCTGAGTCATGCAGCTGCCGGATCTGCATCAACCACCCTGACACCCTTGTCATCCCAGAATACGAGATCCCTTGCCCAACTCCTTTTATTCCAATGACCTCCCTGCAACATTTGTACATGCAAATTGCAAAGGAAGGGTGAACCACGTGCTGATGGGGTGACTGGATAAAAGTGGAGTGATTTATCTTTTGGATGAAAGCCTAATTTTAGGTACCTCCAACTCCCAGGCAAGGAGGGGTGTGCCCTGCCTTGCTTGCTTGTAAAAGCAATTACCTAGGCAGATTTTACAAGATAAGCAATTAGGTGGTGCAGTTCAGGACAACTAACTTCAGAGAGCCAGCCTGGTGTAGTGATATGAGCGTTCAATTTGGACTCCAGGAGACCAGGGTTCAAATACCTGTTCGGCCATGTAAACCCACTGCGTGATCTTGGGCATGCCACACTCTCTCATCCTTAGACAAAGGCCATGGAAAACCTCCTCTGAACAAATCTTGCCAAGAAAACCCTGGGATAGGTTCTTTTTGCTGCTGCTGCTGCTGCTGTTGTGTGCCTACAAATTGTTTCTGACTTACTGGGTTTTCTTGGCAAGATTTGTTCAGAGGAGGCTTAGCCTCTTCCCCTGAGGCTAAGAGTATGTGACATGCCTAAGGTTTCTTATTGGGTTTCATAGCTGAGCAGGGAATCGAACCCTGATCTCCAGAGTCATAGTTCAACACTCAAATCCATACTTCCATTCCATACTTTCATCCCCTCCCAACAGATTCTTATCTTATTTTATATACTATCCATGACATCCATAAACACACAGTGGACCCTTCACATTCACTGAAGTTAGGGGCATAGGACCCTGCGAAAGTGAGAAAACTGCTAATAAAAAAAACCCCCACCTTTTTTTTTTAAACCAGAGAGAATACTTGTGTAGGAATCTCTAGGTCCTCCAGTGCAACTCTGTGATCAATATCTGCCAGACGTTGACCACAGAATCAGGTTGGAGGACCAACAAATACCATATATACTCAACTATAAGTCAACCTCATGTATACGTCGAAGGAAAATTTTAGGGACAAAATTATGGATTTTGATATGACCCTTGGATAAGTCAAGGGTAAAATTTAGGGACATGCAACAAAGGATCAAAATGAAGCAAAGGAAAATAATGCCAAAGAACCTACAACATTATGGCAGGCATCACTGTTTTGGCTCACCCTAAAGGCTGGCTGGAAGAGAGAGTAGAGGGAGGTCAGTGCTTCCAGGACAGATCGCACTCTTGCCTTTCATCAGGGGATGGTTCCCTTTCAATAACAGTTAAAGTACAGTATTTACATAGACCCTTGGATGTCAAGTGAGGTTTTTGAGGTCAAAGTTTTGACAAAATTTCTAGACTTATACATTAGTATATACGTGTTTTCTCCAGTAATCTCTAGGTCCTGCAGCACAACTCTTTGGTCAACTTCTAGCAGTGTTGGGATGGAGGAGTTAGAGATTCCTAGAGAGAACATTTTAAACATATCCACAAATAATCAAAGCTGCAAAAGTGAAAGCCACAAATGTAGAGGGCCAACTGTATTTCGCCTAAATTTCTCTAGAAAACACACAGCAGCGCTTTTTTTTTTTTAAATGTCCATATCATCACAAGGCCCTTGGTCATCACAACTGTTAGCAGAGAAATTAAAGAGGAAAAGATTATCTGAGCCAGGCTGGTTGAAAATGATGCTACAACTAAGACAACACGCTAAAACAAAAATTTCAAGCAAGCCCCGGGTGTCAAATGAAGGCATCGCTTCCAGACAGCTACAGGGTAGACCAGTGCGAAGATGGGCATCTGGTTTTACTGGCAGGTGGAAAAAAGACGCAAAAAGAACGAAATTAAACGCAAAGCATACAAAACCTCAAACCCCTCTTCGTGAAGGAAGGATGTTGCATTTCCTCTCTTCTTTCCAGCCTTTTAAACAGCTTTGTAAACTGCTAAAAATATTTCAGTTTTTCTTAAGCTGTCTGCTTATTTTCCTTAACAGACACTATCTCAGCATTATTCGGTCAATATAAACTGGCCGTGTTTTAATTGCCTCCCAGACCCATAAAGTGTTTTTCTGTCCTCTCTTGGGACTCTATTTGCCGTGGGCAATAACGGGCAGGATGAAAACAAGAAAAAATCTGGAAGTAAAAGAAGATCGCTCTCTCTGACATCTTATACTTAAAAGTACAAGTCTGGAAACCATGTCTTATTACTGAACCAGCCTGTCTGCTACTGATTGCATGGAAAACCTTGTAAATAAATTGTGATGTGACAATGGTGATCCCTGGAGAGGAATGAGATTTATTATTTTGTTGATCACTTCTTATATGAAAGTACAGTTGCCGAAAAAGTAATGCCCAAAAAGAGAAACCATGAAAATAGAATCAATTTGAATAACTAGTGACTTAATTTAATAAATTGGTTATTCTGAATTTTGTAACCAGGAATTAGTGTATGCTTCCCCCCGCTTCTTCCTCCCACTCCCTTTTCTTCTTCTGTTGTAAATTTTAGAGTGTGATCCTACTGAAATGGAATATCTCAGTTCTTTTTTTTAACAATAATTTTTATAAATAAGTAAAAAAAAATTTTCCCATTTCTTTTGATATTTTTGATAACAGGACATTGTAAAAAAAAAACCACCTCATTTCTAACACCCTCCATCTTTTCACAGATGAAAACTAGGACATGTTTTGGCGAAATAACATCAGAGTGCAGTCAAGTTGTGAAAAATTAATGAGGAAGAAGCCACTGGCTAAGAGAAGCTGCAACAGTTTGTTTTTGCATGAGTCCACTGGGAAGAGAAAGATTTGTCGATCTACTTTTCTCTTCCCCCAAAAGAAATGCAAACTTCTTTTGTATTTTGAACTGAAGTTTGCAGCAGTAAGCTGAGTACAAAGAGAGGAAGGAGGAGGAGGAAAGAGGAACTGGGACATTTTAATCGAAATTGGAAAAAGTGGGAGAAGTGTGATGCATTTTTACTTTACAGTCAGACTGTGCATTACTCAAGTTAGTATAACACGGGATCACATTCTAGGCATTTTCGAGGTCTATCAGTGCAATTCTATGGTATGCTTTTGCTGCAAGCTGACCATAAAGTTATGCTGGAGTATCTAGAAAATGCCTAGAGAGAATGCTTTCTCATTCATTTCATGTAAGAGAAATAGTGTTACAGATTATATTTTTTAAAAAACCATATTACTCAAATGGTCCTGGAACAGGTCCCTCATGTAATACATGGGCCTATGGAATTTTTTAAAAAGTAAGTCCTGTGGGTGGTGTATTGTTTTAAAGTGTATGGTTTTTAAAGTGGTTTTATCCTTTTTAAAACTGTGTTCTATTTTAAATGAATGATCTTTTTAATATTGCACTAGCTTAATACCATTTTAATTGTCAATTCTGTAAGTTTTTAATTGAATTGTGTTTTTTAGACTGTAAGCTACTTTGAGTCCCAAATTTGAGAGAAAATTGGGATGATGATGATGATGATGATGAGCACATGTGTGTGTATTTGTAGCATGCATGTGTTAAAAGTTACATAAGGATGACATTCTTAGCCCATTACTGACTATACTACCTGGGGGTTTGGGGAGCTGCAGTCCAAAAAAGGAATTTTTTCAAACTTCCACAAAGTTTGCAATCAGCCACTGCACAACGGTCAAATAGCTAGGTGCGAGCACACCTTTGTGTGAGTGTATGTGCAAAAGGGCATTTGAAGAACGGTGAGACTCGTGTCTCTTTAATGACTGAGAGATGTTTGACTGAAATCTCTTCCTTCAGTGTTTCTCCTCCGTTGCATAATCTACCGCATGCTTTCCCATTCTTCTCCTTCGCAACACCTGCCTCTACAGGTCCTATAAAGATTAGAAGGAACACAATGTTCACAAAATGTTTCCTTTCCTGGTTTGCAAGCTTTGTGTATTTGGAATAAAGGGAGTGGCTGCATTTTTAAAAAAATACAAAAAAAAAAAAAATATCTCGGCCTTAAATGCCAAGTCTCAGGGCAGACTACATTAAAATAAAAAATAGCCATGTGTAATTTACTTATGGAATTCCTTGCCACAAGATGCAGCGATGTTTGCTTCTGAGGCTTGAAAAACAGGGACTGCACAAATCCAAGATGAATAGATCTCTCGAGAGCTCTAGGTTTAGAAAAATCACTTTTTTGGGAGCTGTATTCCAAGGAAGCTCTATCGTCCATAGCTATCCATCATACAGAGACAGATCCTACATATTCAGAGACAGTATATCTTGAAGTACTTGTTAAAAGAGAAAGACGTTTATGTTTCTATCTGAACTGCTTCTGTGTCTTCATCTGGCTAGCCATTATTGGAAACAGAAAGCTGATCTAGATCTTGAATTGATTCGACAAAATAATCCTTATATTCTGGAGTAACTCAATGAATATGTAATACAGAATTACTCTTTGTTTTTATTGTCACTGTGGGCCAATGTCGTGTGATGGTTTGAGTTCTGGAGACCACAGTTCAAATCCCCTGGGTGACCTTGGGCAAGTCACACTCTCTCATCCACAGAGGACGGCAATGGCAGAAACCCATCTGAAGAAACGTGCCAAGAAAACCCCATGACAGGCTCACCATAAGTTGGAAATGAGTTGAAGGCATGCAACAACAACAATTATTGTCACTGCATTTTCATTATGCCCTTCCTAGAAGACTACAGCAACATGTATAGCTTCCTTCCTAGGGCGATGAGTGGCCCAAGATGGCATAGTGAGCTTTTTGCTAAGGTCAAGGTGACTAGATACCCCCCCCCCTTTCCAGGACATGTCCTACATTTCCACCTTCTGTCCAGGAGGGATTTCACAATGTCCTCCATTCTGAGCATGAATTGATATTTATTACGGCCTGATCTAGATTGGCAAAAAGAAGTGTGTTCATGGCTGCATGAAAGTCTAGCCTTTAGATGAGAAAAAGGGAAAGTGTGCCATGAAAACGCTTTTTTTTTTTTTTTTTTTTGCTTTTAGGGGAGAAGAAGCGCCTTTAAAAAGGTGCTGGTTTTCCCAGCTTCTTTTTTAAAAACTGCAGAAGAGTGCAGCTCCATCTAAAGGCTGTGGTGCAGCTGCTAAGCATTAAGGAAAAGGCAACTTCATGTCACACTTTCCTGCCAATCTAGAAAGCCCCTACGTTTAGCTTTTATTTTGCAAAGTCCTACATTGTTTATTCTACATCTTGCGGTGCCTTGTCCTCCTTTGAGGTTATGACACCTGGTCATCCTGGCTAAGGCAGGATTTGATCCTGGCTCTTCCTACTCCTGATCCAACTCTTTAAGTACCCTATCCCATGTAGTTTTTGAACCACTGGTCCTAAAACATTGTTCCTCCAGCTATTTTGGATCACAGCTCTCAGAAACCTAACCAACATGACTGATGGTTAAGAATCCTTGGAGTTGAGTCCAAAACACCTGGAGAGCCAAAGTCTGAGAACCATTGCTTTAAACAATGTGGTTCGGTTTATTGCACTATCACACAACGCTTTTTGGCTTTCGGTAACCTCCAACAAAACGATCGTACTGGCTTGCTCAATGTTCAAAAGGTCTCTTTTATCACCAAACCAAAAAAAGGAAAAAAGAAAAGAAAAAAGGAGAGACCCACCCAACAGCAAAATGTACTGTGAATAACTTAATAAAATAACCAAACAGGATGTTGTAGCAATAACATTAAAACAATAGACCGATTGTACTGCGGACTGCCCAGGGAAGGCCACTGTGGCAAAGCTGGGACCTTGACATTGCGAGTTAAACAACAGACAACTATGGATTATTCACACTCAGTGCCGCAAGGTCACTAAACCTTTGAAGAAGAATTTTACTTAGTAAAGAGATACCCAAACTACTGCCTCCATTTGACTTCAGGAAATGTAACTAGGGGAACGAAATTAGCTATAGACAAGCAGTCGTGTGCCTTCAAGTCATTTCTGACTTATGGCGACACTAAGGTAGATCTATCACTGGGGTTCCTTGGCAGGTTTCTTCAGATGGGCTTTGCCTTTGCCATCCTCTGAGGCTAAGAGAGTGTGATTTGCCCAAGGGAGCAGTGATTCGGACCCTGTTCTTCAGAGTCCAATGTTCAAACCACTACAGTCCATGGACAAGCACTCTGCTAGCCGCTAAATGGTGACATTTCCCTATGGAGTGAAATCATGTGGAGCTACAGAATTGGAGCAGCTGGCATGACTATTGACATCTGATAACCGAATCCAGTATACGGTTGCTTAAAAGTTAAGCCCCTTTGAGTTCAATGACGCATACTCTCTTGTAAGTGGGAGACTTAGGTGCTATGGGATTCTGGGGATTGCAGTTTGTTGTGGCACCAGAGCTCCGTTTTGGTTTGGTTTTTTTTTTTTTTTTGGCTTTTTTTAGCTGCCACATCACACTGTTGACTCACGTTCAACTTGTCTACTAGGACTCTTAAGGTGTATACAAAACCTAAATGAATTTCTTGTTTATATTCAGGTCCAATCTCCAAGATAATTTATTCTATATTTGCAAATATTCCAAAATCTAATCCCCCCCCAAAAAAAATAAAATTGGGTCCCAAGCTTTCAGATTAGGGATACTCAAACTGTAAAGCCCAGAAACCCATCTGATTTGTAAACTCAGGTATACCTTTGACCTAATCCTATCATGGTGCATATCCAAGATTGGCAACTGGCAACCCTTGTGCCCAAACCTACTGAAGAGCCAAGAAATCACCACAAACAACCTTCTCAAAGAATGAAACAAGTGGACACAGAGGCAACAACAATGGGCAAAATCTGACAAAACCTAAGGAGCTACATTGCAAGAACTCACACTTCTTTAGACCAACCTATAAGAGACTGCTGCTCATTTTATTCTTTTGTATCCTCATACCACATTTTGCCACTATTTAATCATCACAGAAAAAAGCTAAAGTGTGAAAACCTCTGTCTTGAAACTCCCTCAGTATTAAAGAGACCAGGACTGCATCCACACTGCACAAATAATCTGGTTTGACACCATTTTTAACTGCCATGACTCTTCTGTGAGTTGTAGTTTGTTGTGGTGGAGGCATGGCAGTTAAAGTGGTACTAAACCAGATAGTTTCCGCAGCGAGGAATGCAGCCAAAGTCTTTGCTGTACAAGACTGCATCTCTCCATAACTTGGAAAACCCTTTCTGCTCTGTTTTCACATTTCTTATGGCGTTTCAGAAGGATGTGTGATAAGGCACCCAAATCACGGTCTGCCAAAAAATAAAGTTAGAGAGGGAAAAAAGAGGAAAGGCAGGAGGAACAAATGCATTCAATGGAGCAAGCCCCAGGCTTAATTCCTGCCATCTCCACTTAAAAAGGGATGTGAGGAGAACACCAGGATTACTCTTATGGCATGGTTAGCAACCAGGCTCAGCTTTTGATTTTTTTTAAAATAATACTTTGTGTGTTGTGGGAGTGATTTTTATCAAGTATGCAAAGCACAGGGAGTGGAGTTTTTAACCTGCCTTTCCCTGGCTGCACTCCTGACAAAAATGCTCCCTTGCCACCCACCCTGCAGTGGCAATTAGTGTCATGAAAAAAGGTAATAATAATCCCAATTTACGTCCAAGTTCTTTATTCAGTATGGAGACCTCCACCTTCTTCCTGGTGTTTACGAAATCCCTCGCACTGCTACGTGGACGCACCGCAATGATTGCTAATGAAGTTGGCCGGACTCTGAATTCATCTCAGCTCGACTGTTCATCTGAGGGTACGCTACCCATGCGCTTCGCCAACCTCATTAACTGCCCACTCACATAATCGCTCACTCACGCACCCGAGTCACACATTCTCCTTGTCCATTTCCCTATTCACTTGTGTGCACAATGTGAGTCTTCAACATTTCCAGTTCAGTTCCTGCTCTTGCAACCAGCTGCTGTTAAAAAAAAGTAAGAAAAGAGGTCACCAATTCCATGGTTTCATCCTCACAGCTTTGGGAAGTCTTTGGGACAGTCCCAAAACCAGCTTTGCATTAACCTTGTGCGCATTGTTTGTGTAACACAATCTCAAGCAATGACTTACACGTGTAGAAACGATTAGTACTGTGTGGTTGTTGTTGGGGTTTTTTTTTTACAAAAACATGCACACACAATTTTTCTTTTCAAAAATGGAAAGGAGAAAAAAAAGGGAAGAGAAAATAACTGGGATCCAAACATGGGCTTAAACATATATAGTGGGCCCTTGCTATCCACTGTGGGTTTGGTTGCAGGACTCCACATGGACACCAAAATCCATGGATGCTCAAGGCTCAAAACTGGCTTTGCATCAACTCACAAATACCTTGTGTGCATCGTTTGTGCCCCACAATCCCAAGCGATGACTTCCATGTGTAGAAACGACTAGTACTAATTTTTTAAAGTGCATGCACCCACGATTTTTCTTTTCATGGAAGAGGAAAAAAGGGGAAGAGAAAACAGCTGGGATATGAACATGAGCTTAAACAAATATAGTGATCCCTTGTTACCCACTGAGGTTTGGTCCCTGGATCCCCCGTTGATGCCAAATCTGTGGATGTTCAAGTCCCATTAAATGCTCAAGTCCCCAAATATACATATAGTGATCCCTTGGTTCAAGGACACGCCCCATGGATACCAAAATCCATGGGCTTCAAACATATATACTGGTATCCACTGGGTTTTGGCTCCAGGATCCCCCATGGATATCAAAATCCATGGATGCTCAAGTCCCATTATATACAACAGCATAGTAAAATATATAATTGGTGTCCTTTATATAAAATGGCAAAACCAAAGTTTGCTTTTTGGGGTGTATATATTTTATAAATAAAGAATCTGTGGATATAGAGGGCCAAATGTACATAGAGCTCATTGTAAGAAACACAGGATATAAATGTATCTAGTAAAAATAATAATGGTTGTAGAGAAATATGAAGCATCTCACTTTAACCTTTGAACTAGAACTCATTCTGATCACTGAAACCCACTTCCCTTGAATGGACCTGCCTCGCAGGACTGTTGTGAGGACTGACTGGTCTGTGGGAACTGGGAATCATGACATGTTGTCTTGAACTGACTGAGGAAAAGAAAGGGATGAATAATACATGTGCCCCAAGTCAAGCAAATATAAAGTATGAGAAATATGAAAGAGCTCCCCTTTTTCATAACGCCATGGGATGATTTGTTTATTTTTACATATATTTTTTACATGTGTACGTATCTATTTCTACATGTTTATTTTTATTTTTACACATTTATTTATTTTAATTTGATAAACCACATCCCTAACTTATCCCAATTTGTATGACTATGGGTAGCTTACAGCAAACAGAACGACCGAGTCACAAAGTGAGCAAACAGAGTAAAAAAGATCAGAAGAGATTAAACTGGAGGTCATGACAGCAGATAAAAGCAACCAAAATAAGACCTTACCATGTAAAAAAATTCCTCAGCCTACAGGGTCAAAAGTCTGCCAGAAGTATTTTTTTTTTTTAAAAAAACTTTTTAATCAGGTGGTGAAAACGAAAAACAAAGAGGGAAGGAGCCAAATGAATTTCCTGGGGCAAAATGTTCCACAAACTAGGTGTGTCCCAAAGAGAAGGCCTTCTCCTGCATTCCAACCATCCATGCCAACCTCGCCCGAACCATTCTGAGGCAGGCTGGCATGGAAGGAGAAAGTCAAGCCCTAGAGGGTTGGTTTTACCTCTTGTCTCCGGCACCACAAAGCAGGCAGAAAGGTGGAGCGGGAAAAGGAGAGTGAAGAGCCTGGCTCTTCAGTAATGGAGGCCAGTTGGTAACCAAAGGATGGACAACAGTGTGGGAGCCATTGGCCATTTTCCTCCAGCCTCCCACTAGGTTGGCCATATTCCTCCCTACAGCAAATACTCCCGTTTACCTCTTCAGTCCCCTCTCAAAAACGGAGACAAGTGGTGCTATTTTTGAGAGGGACCGCACAGCAGCACTGAAGTATTTGGAACCTTTTGTCCAGGAGGAATCCCAAAATGTCTTCCATTTGGAGCATGACTAAGAAGCATGGATTTATATTTATATGAGTGTTTTTCTTTTACAGTAGGCCCTCCATATCCACGGATTCAACCATCCCCAGACTGATTTTTTTTGAAAAATATATAAATTTCAGAAAGCAAACCTCAATTTTGATATTTTATATAAAGGACATTTACTTTGCCACTGTATTTAATGGGATGAGCAACTACAGATTTTGGTATCAAGGGAACCAAACCCCAGCAGGCATCAAGGGCCCATTGTAATGTCCCACATTTTGTGGTGCCTTATTCTTCTTTGTGGTTATGACATATGGTCACCCTGGATATTTGGGATTGGGTAGTACAGGCTTCTAAGTGTCTGTGGGGGGTGTTTTTGTGTGTTTTCACATAACCTTAGAGCAAACATAACTTGAAAATTGCATTAATTTAAAACAAAATTGTTGCAGGCTTTGGGTATGGGAGTGTGTGAGCTAGTTCAAGAGCCAAACAAAAAGAATCCAGGAGCTATCCAGATGCTGAACCTGTTTTCGGGCAAGGGGAGATCTTCTAAAGCAGCGGTGGACCAGTGCCAAGTATCAGAAAAGACTGCAAGCTCTCTTTTCCCTTGGTTTTATAGGAATTTGCAAAGCTCCCCACTGCAATACACTTTATTCTCCTTTACAAGGGATGCCTTACTTTCCTTTCCAGGATCAACCAAAAGGGATATGCTTTGGGTAGTTCCTTTAAGGTCTGAACCAAATTCCAGAGCAGATTCACTGCCCTACTGATATAGAAGTCCTTCACAACTTCTGCCACCAAGTCCAATGCCACATGTTTCCAAGAGGAGAAACTAAGAGCAAAAAAGAGGGGTCTCCTCAGTGAAGGTTGGTAGTGCAGAATCCTCCACCACTCTCTTTCCAAGACTGGAAACAGTCCTGTTAACTGTGGTAGACTGAGATATGTTCAGGAGGACCATAATACAGTAATAGAACCAGCTGGAAGTGACTGGTCCTACAAGTTAGCAAGTGCCAGATCAAGGCCACAGTCCAACTTTACTGTAGCAGCTGGTGGCTTCCATGCCACTGGATCAGTAAATTAATTCTGGATTTTAGCCTGGACTTTAAATGAGCTAGCCAAGGTGCCAGATCTCTTTTGGAGTCATCCAAAATTACTCCAAAAGGACTGCCCAAATGATCAATAAATGGGTACTTTGGTCCTCAAAGTGTTTTAGACTTCAGCTCCCAGAAGCCCCAACCAGCTTAGTCAATCATCAGGAATCCTGGAAGTTGTAGTCCAAAACATCTGGCAGACCAAAGTTTGGGAATCACCAAGAGCATTATCAAGCCTGAACTATTCTTATAAGCCAAAAAATAAAATAAAATAACTAAACTAAGGCTTTCATAGTATGAACATATTGTGAGATGACTTGCCCCATTAAAAGAAGTGATCATGCTCAATAAAGTGGAAGGTAGTAAGAAAAGAGGAAGATTGCATTAAGGGTCAATTGATTTCATTAAGGAAGCCGCATCTCTAACTTTGCAAGATCTTAAAGGGCTGTTAATAACATGATGCTTTGGAGGGCCCCCATTCATAGAATTGCCATAGGTTAAATCCAACTTCAGGACAACTAATAACAACTATTTTGGAATAGATTTACTGTTCTGCCAACGTGGCAGCTTCCACCCACCACTGCCTAAATAAATAAAAAAGAATAGAATATCATGCTTAGAGTAATCTTGCTGACATAAGTGAAATAAGAGTACAAAGACCTGTTGGAATAAGTTAATCACAGTCACATTAACTTCCACTTATTTTGATAATTTAAATGTAAAAAGAGCAATGATGAATCCAACTCAGTTTATAATATGAAAAATGATTTCCACCTGAGCAGAGAGAGCTTAAACCTCATCGTAATTGCCCTTAAAACCAACAATCACTTTTAGCCTATCTAGATTTCCTAAGCCTCTCTCTCATAAAACAAAAGCTAAGTCAGAGATAAGCACATCGGTTCCCCTTAATTCATATTTTTAAAACTTCTCTAATAGCCAACAGTTACAGTAGCAATAACAGTATAGTACTGTATAGTACTGTATAGTATAGTAACTCTTAGTGATAACTCTTAATGCTGACTGAGAGATTCTTGGAGTTGTAGTCCAAACAAGATTTGGAAATTATTAGTTGGGACTCCCTTCCTCCTATAGCTGAGTAAGCTGCATCTGCACTGGAGAAATAATGCACTTTGACATCACTTTATCTGCCATGAGTCAATGCTATGGAATTCTTTGTAGTTTTGTGAGCTACTTGCCTATAGTTTCATAGTACTGAGCCATGGTAGTTAAAATGTTATCAAAGTGCATTATTTCTGCAGTGCAGGTGCGGCCCTACATCAATTTATGTGTAAAATTGTGTGTCAGTTTATCAACAATGTAGTAAAGCAGTAGAGGAGAAAATATCTTTTTGGGACATTTGATGGGTGAACACAGGTAAAAGGAAAGCCTGCTGCTACAAATGGAGAGCAAAGGTGGACTGAGGAACATTTTGGTCTCCCCACGGGCACACCTTTCATGCCCAGGCAACTCTGGAATTTTATATTTTCAAAAATGAGGATCAGTAATTTCATGTTTCCTTGTCCCAGAAGTCCTAGGTATAACCTCCAACCTGCATAGTACCTAGCAGAACCATTTAAATTACAATTGCATACTGAGGGCTGGTGTGACGGCCAACGTGGTGTAATGGTTTGAGCACTGGATTATGATTCTGGGGGATCAGGATTCAAATGGCTTAAGCATAAAAACCCACTAGGTGACTTCCAATGTGAAGTCCAAGGCTTTCATGGCCAGCATCCATAGTTTTTTGCAGGTTTTCGGGCTACTTGGTCATGTTTTAGAAGAGTTTATTGCTGACATTTTGCCTGCATCTGTGGCTGGCATCTTCACAGAATGCTGGTATAGAAGAATGCCATGCCAGCATTCTCTGAAGATGCCAGCCACAGATGCAGGAGAAACATCAGGAATAAACTCTTCTAGAACATGGCCACATGGCCTGAAAAAATACCCATTAGGTGACCTTGAACAAATTCTACCAAGAAAACCCCATGATAGGGTCACCTTAGCATCACCATAAGTTGGAAATGATTTGAAGGCACACAATGACGATAATACATGCCTACTAGGATGTAAGGCACATGGAGTTCAATAGATGTTACTCTCAGGTAAAACAGTGTAGAAATGAAATCTATTTTGCCTTCTTCTTGTACAATCCATCTGCAATGTAACAAAGAGCTGTTCAACAGTAGCTCTCCTTCGTTGAAGGATTTAAGCTGAGGATGAGCAGCTATCTGTTAAGGATGGTTTAACTGGGAAATTACTTTGACTATATGATCCTTAGAGTGCCTTACAACACTATGGCAACATGTTTCCATGAAGAATGAACAAAGAAGAGCCTTAGGATGGAAGTATCTAGAGATACTTTGATGTTTACATCTGTAACTGCACTCCGTCTTCCAGTTCTTGGATTCTATATTGGGCTCTTGGAATTTGCTGGGGTTTAGTTCCAGGACTCCCATGGATACCAAAATCCACGGATGCTCAAGACCCATTAAATACAATGATGTAGTGAAATAGTGTCCCCTAAATAAAATAGCAAAATCAAGGCTTGCTTTTTGGAAATTTTTAAAAAATATATATTTTCAAACCATGGATGGTGGACTCAGTGGATAAAGAATCCATGGACACAGAAGGCCAACTATGCAAAAACACTGTGCTTACAATATCAAATCATTCCCCTCCCTGTCCTACTTTTTCTTAAGATCTTGCCTAATGAAGAAGTTTGAACTGGAAAGCTTGCTCACTCTTTTTGCGAGAGGCTGGATGTTCCTAATAAAGGCATTTCCCCAGGGTGCATTTTTCTTACAGATAGCCAACACAGCTTCTTTTCTTTTTTCATTATCTTGGAGTCATCGCTATGGAGGGGGAAAAAAATCACCCTCCTGTTTTTTGAAGGATTAAACAGTTTAGTGCCTGTTTGTGAGAAATCTTTGCTGCGTTCTCATTGTTTCCCCTTGTGCCACACATTGGTGGGCAAGAAAACAAACAGCGAAGAACACTGTCAACTTCACTAGCCCCCCAATAATAAAAATGTGAGTCATACGGAATCCTTCATAGATCTCTAAACTCTCTAAACTGGGGTGGGAATTATGTGGCCGAGGCTGCTGGGAGCTGAATTCCAACACTATCTGGAGTTCCACGCAACTCCCATCCTGCTTCCAAAACTACAAATAAAATCAAATTCAGCAGGAATGAATACATGGGTGGGCAATAGTGCAGGGGATGGGACCCATTTTTTGCATTCATCCCTTCTGGTGGGCTGCACTGCTGAGCCCAATGTGACCAATTATATTATTATTAATTATTATTAGTAGTAGTAGTCGTCGTTGTCATCATAGTGTCCTGCTTTTCCCCAAAACTGAGACACAAAGCGGCTTACAGCCCAGCACAATTAAAAACTTACCAAAGTGGCAAAGTGGCAAAATGGAATTAAACTATTACAATATTAAAACAGATCAGGGGATAGAATTGTAGAATCATTGGACTGGAAGAGACCATGAAGGCCATCCAATCCAACCACCTGCCATGCATCACTTCTGGTTTCATTCCAGGCTGACTTTTATTTATTTATTTTTAAGGGTTTGGGGTCAGATAGAATCATAGAATCATAGAGTTGGAAGAGGCCACAAGGGCCATCCAGTCCAACCCCCTGCCATGCAGGAACTCCCAATCAAAGCATGGTTGTAAGGGCAAAATGACTGCCTATTTTGAGCAGGTTGAAGGGCGAAAACTCACCAATTTAAAAATGGAGCAATTTAGGGGGTTTGGAGGGCTTTAGGGACTGCATTTAGGGGTGGCAGACTATACCTTACTTTGCCCACTCCTTTTTTAAAAAATGCTGCTTTTATTTCTTCCTTAATAGCTTTTTAAAAAAATCTTTGTCTACACAGGGGTGAGAATTGCACAGCACTCCACATGTTGTTGAACTGCAGTTCCAAGCACTTTTGTTAAATTATTATTATTATTATTAAAATATTATTATAATAATATACTTAAAACAATATTTAAAAATATCTTCTATATAGTGTTCCACTACAATAAATCATATTAATTATCCATTCTGAGTTACTTTATCTGAATCTTATTCATATTAAACCACTTAATATTAATTAAACCAAAAATTAGAAAAAAACACATGAAATCATTACTGATATCTTCATTCTTATTTCTATCTTCTTTTTGACATAAACAGTCCACCCTTGCCATATGTGGGGAATTCGTTCCACCACCCCCCAGACAAAAAAAGTGGGACCTCAAGTCCCCATTGTCCATTCATTCTATGGGGGCCTGACATTCTATGGGGACCTTGAGTCCATGTATGGCAAGCCCGCGTATGGCAATCCTGCGTATGGTGCAGGCACACTGTATTATTCATAATTCCCTACCTTGTCCACTCTGATGCATGGACACTATTAAAATTCATTTCAGCTTTTGCTTTAGATGAAATTTTAGTGGCAACTCAAAAGGGATACTGAATTATGGAGAAAGAGCCCTGAAAGGGTGACCCACACAAGCATGCCAGCCAATGCCTGACTCTGCAGAGCATTACTGATAAACTGGTGAGCAAAGGAGGCCCCTCTCTAAATTTCCTTGCAAAAGAAGGCAAGCTCTGGTCACAACCATAGGACAGACTACAGACCGAATGTGAAGGTCCTAAGTGAGGTTGGCTGTGCTAAAATGGTCACAACCTCTTTCCCTGTGCCAGTTGCAAAGGTCTGAAAATAAATCCTGCAAGGATCAAACACACCTCTCTAGCAAGAATGCAGTCTTAACAGGTGAGGACAAGAGGCACTTGCCTGAACTGGAATTCACTCCCTCTGCCTCCACGCTTGTGTTTTGTTTTGGTGAATCCACATAAACCAAACATACTTTCCCAGCCGCATGACGCCTACTCGCCTGGGATGGAGTTTTGGCAAGACGAGCATGCCATGTGCTCAGCGAGAAGCCTGTGGCAGCAGGTCCACAGGGAGGGAAGAGAGATAACTCTTTTGGTTAGCATACTTCCCAACATTTCCCAGATGAAAACCGGAAAATGTGCGACCAGACAACTTAAGGGTGCAGTCAATGTGACAAAAGTTATTAACGAGGAAGAAAACGCAGTGTTAAGAGAAGCTGCAGCAGTTTGCTTTTCATAGAATCATAGAAATTTAGAGTTGGAAGAGACCATAAGGGCCATCCAGTCCAACCCCCTGCCATGCAAGAACCCCCAATCAAAGCATACCTGACAGATGGCCATCCAGCCTCTGCTTAAAAACCTCCAAGGAAGGAGACTCCACCACCCTCCGAGGGAGTGTGTTCCACTGTCGAATAGCCCTCACCGTCAGAAAGTTCTTCCTAATGTTGAGGTGGAATCTTTTTTCCTGCAGTTTGCATCCATTGTTCCGAATTTTGCTTGAGCCTACTGGGAAGGGAAGAATTTCACCCATTCCTCTCATCCCTTAAATGAGTTCAAACTACTTTTGCACTCTGGATTCAGTTTGCAACAACTGAAAGTAAGTGGAGGGCAATGGGGGGAAATGGGAGAAGAGAGATACTGGGATATTTTAAAAGCAGCTGGAAAAGTGAGATGGCAGAGGACTATTCGGGACTGTCCATGCTAAATTGGAACAGTTGGATGGTATGGCTTAGGAACACATGGAGCAGTCATGAGCTCCCCCAGCATTGTGACTCCATTTAGCTCAATGTTGCTTACACAAACTGGTTGTGGTCTCAGCAGATGGGACAGAATTATAGAGCTGGAAGATACCAAAAGGGCCATCCAGTCCAACCCCCTGCCATGCAGGAACTCCTAATCAAAGCATCCCCGACAGATGGCCATCCAGCCTCTGCATCTCCTCCATCCTGAGCAGAGATGTTGAGGACTAGGGCCTGGAATCTCCTGCATTCACAATATAGGATGTACAACTAAGCTCTGGGCCTTCCAAAAATACAATGAGAAATCTGCCAACCACACACTATTCGCACACTAGTTTTGCGATTGCTTCAAAGCAGAACTATTTGGGGGGAAAGTGTGATAATTGGAACGGTCTTTTGTCTTCCTTGCACATGGAAAGATCTCTTTTTGGATAAATGGACATCACATAAACTAAGTGTCTGTAGTAAGGCTAATATACAGTATTTTAAATGAATGGCTTACAGTTGTTATTGCACCCCAATTGACAGTTGGATATTGGCTTCTTTTATAACGGTAAAGGCTTATACTTCAAGGACTGGGAAGATAAACATTCATGATCTATCCTTCAACCATCAAAATATCTTACTGCTTTAGCTACTCGTAAATGTGTATTTTATATATATTTGCCTCTGTTTTATGTTTTATAGTTTATTTTATAGTGCATTCAATTTGCCTTTATATAATGGGTTTTCTCTTTTAGGGCACTCATGTTTTTAATTTATGCTTTTAAATTAATGTTTTATATGGTTTTAATACTATAGCTAGTTTCATGGTATTTTAATCTTATGTTTTTGTTATGTTTTTAGCCACATGTGGTTTTACTTGCATTTCCTTTTTTATTCTGAAAGCTGCCTTGAGTCCCACTCAAGGGGAAAAGAGGGGAAGTAAATAAAGAAATTAATGGATTAATTTTACAGATATCATCTTCAAGAAAATGTAGATTTAAAAAAAAATGTATATGCCTAGTCCACATTTTCCTCCCTCTTTCTCTCTACCTCCTTCTTGTTGTTAAGCTTTTAAAAATCCAATTTAAAAAAAATAATTTTCATCTAAATTGCAAAAATGCTTCCAAACTCCTCCAAATACCCAAACATAGCATTTTGCCTTATATCACCCCATGAACCCCCCCCCAATACACCCGATGTTCCCAAATAACAAGAAATGAGTGCACAGAAACTGGAAGTGATATAATGCCACTTCCAGGTTGCTGACAACTTGCTGGTACATCCCACTAGAATGGATTGTGGATGAAAATGGGCACTGCCATCATTCAACTGCCCTCTCTAGAATGACTTGTTTTTCGTGAGACATTCTCTCATCTGTAGCAACTACACAATATGGGGAGAAAGAGTGTTTATCCTACAGGGTTGTTGCAGCGACTTCTGTCTGCAAAGCCTTAGTGTCACACTCATGCCAAGAACAGGCTGACCAGACATCCTCCTTTTCCAGGACATGTCCCACATTTCAGCCTTCTGAGCAGGACTAACAATCGTTCAGGCCACTGTATCCCTCACTGCCATGTATGGATGTGCGAGCTGGACAGTAAAGGAAGCAGACAGAAAGAAAATCAATGCATTGAAGATGTGGTGCTGGAGAAGGGTGCTTAGGATACCGTGAGCAGCCAAAACTACAAACAGATGGGTTCTGGAACAGACCAAACCAGAAATCTCCTTGGAAGTCAAGATGATCAAATTGATAGTTTTTTGTGGAGCTTTCGGGCTATGTGGCCATGTTCTAGAAGAGTTCCTTTCTTATCAAATTGAGTTTGTCGTGCTTTGGAATTTCATGAGAAGGCATTGATCACTATAGCAAACAATAATACTAGGAAAGGTAGAGAGTAGGAAAGGAAGACTTCATGCCAGATGGATGGACTCTATTAAGAAGCTCACTGGCATTACAGGACAGGGAGTCTTGGAGGTGTCTCATCCAGGTTGCCATAAGTTGAAGTTGACTCTGGGGCAGCTAACAACAACAGCAAAAGAAGCATGAATTTGCAGTTAATAGTAGTGTTTTTAGCTTTCATGTTGTAATGTCCTCCATTTTTCTTGAATGCCCTACATTTTGCAGTGACTGGTCTTCATTTGTAGTTAGGACACCCTGGCCAAGAATAGGACATCTGTGCTGCTGGGATCTACACTGCTATGACTTAGACTCTGCTTTTTCTTTTTACAACACACAATATTTAGGCAGCTTCTTAATCCAGCGAGCCCGTCTCCACCTCGGTTGACCCTAATCCCGCTCAATTTGCCTTCTCTTTATTCTTCACTGAGCATGTCATCTAACCTCAGCCTCCAGCTCTGAGAATAAAAGAGAGGATTGCATTTTTCTCTAGCCTTCCTCTTCGCCTTGGAAGTGACCCGATTAGTCCCACAGACAGAGTTGAACAACAACAAGCTTTCATATTTTCAGAGAAAGGGTAACCATGGATGTGTGGCCTCTGCAGGCAGGGGATCCCTGACTCTCCAGATGTTGCTCGATTACAACTCCCATCATACTGGAATACTGGGTCTTTTTCCCCCCTCCTGTATTATTTTTAACACATTTGCCTGATGAAGAAGCCAGAGAAGCTTCGAAAGATTGCAACATATAATATTTTGTCCATTTTGGTTGGACCGATAGAGCCAGCATGGCACAGTGGTTTGAGCATTGAACGATGATGCTGGAGACCAGAGTTCAATTCCAAGCTCAGCCATGAAAACCCCTGGGTGACCTTGGGTAAGTCACACTTTCTCAGCCTCAGGGGAAGGCAATGGCAACCTCCTCTGAGGAAACTTGCCAAGCAAGCCCCATGATCGGGGGGGGGGGGGGAATGACTTGAAAGCACACAATTGGAAATGACTTGAAAGCACACAATAACAACAACAACAAAAGTATAACTGTTTGTGGATTTTGGATATTATTGTGCTTTGCTATGCAGCCAACACAGCTAATCCTGGCTATACAGTCAGCCTTCCACATCCGTGGATTTTTTTTTAATCCATGGATTCAAGCATCCACAGCTTGAAAACATTTAAAATATATATAAAATCCAAAAATGATCTTTCCATTTTATATAAGGGATACCTTTTTACTAAGCCACTTTATTTAATTGGACTTTAATATCCACAGATATTGGTATCCATGGGGGATCCTGGAACCAAACGCTAGTGGATACCAAGGGCCCACTGGTATACTGGTCATTTTGGCTGGTGGCTGGTTTTGCTGATGTCAGGGAGTGGTAAACCGACTCTAGGTTTTAGCTGAATTTTAAAGGAGCAAGCCACGGTGTGGAGGCCTATCCACAAAACAAGTACAACACCTGGGACAGCTCCTATGAAGTTCAGATTAAATTCTGGAGTGGATTCACTGCCCCACTGATCTGCAGCAACCAGCCACCATTGCTAACAACATCCCCTTCCTTGTACTGTAGTACACTTTAGTTGCAACGTGTAACCTTTCCAACAGGCACAATCTTATCTAAATCATCTGTAAAAAGTTTTGCGAATGATTATCCTGTCTTATTCTGAGAATGATTTTCAGCTACTTTAAAAAATCTGCTAGTTTCTCATTCCTTCTACTTCCCCTTTTGCCCTCAGCTTACTTCATTTGCTGCAAACAGAGTTGCAGGCAAACTCATAGAACCATAGAATCATAGAGTTGGAAGAGACCACAAGGGTCATCCAGTCCAACCCCCTGCCATGCAGGAACTCCCAATAAAAGCATCCCTGACAGATGGCCATCCAGCCTCTGCTTAAAGACCTCTAAGGAAGGAGACTTCACGGAGTCTCCTTCCTTAGAGGTCTTTAAGCAGAGTCTCCTTCCTTAGAGGTCTTTAAGCAGAGGCTGGATGGCCATCTGTCAGGGATGCTTTGATTGGGAGTTCCTGCATGGCAGGGGGTTGGACTGGATGACCCTTGTGGTCTCTTCCAACTCTATGATTCTATGAGTTTGCCTGCAATTTATTCAGCAGAGAGGGACAGGAGATGCTACCTTTCCCAGGAAGCTCAGGCAAAAGCTAACTGCTGCATCCTCTCCTGGCTTATGTGTTTGTCTTCATTATTAACTTGTCCCATCTTGAGCACATTCTGATGTTGCATGGGCAAACGTGCCCTGATTTTCATCATCAGAGGGTATTAAGTACCACATAAGCTTTTGGTTTTCTAGTATAAATACAGTAATAGGAAGCAGATCTTATTCCAATCCAGCTTTCAGAGTGAACATGTTGATGTCTGGGAGTGAAAATAATCCTATCACTTAATGTTTTTTGGTATGCAAGAGGCAGTTAAACACAGGCTAGCTTGTGACACACATTTGTCCATGATAAGTGATACCATTAAAACACTGCAATAAACCAAGCCGGGCTCCTATCTCCTCAAACCACAAAGGTGGATGAGGAACTATTAATCAGAGATGGAGTTGTCTCTTTGCTTTCATGTGGTCGGCTTTGGCTTTCTGAGCAATTAACGCTCTGCTGGCATCCGCCTGGGGAAATCTGATCAGCAAACTCAGGTTTGTGCCCGACAGTTACAAATCACAAAAGCCATAAAAATTCAGAGTTTCCTCCCCGAGATAAGGGAAAAGCCGATAGTTTCCAAGTTTCCGCAGGAGACAGGTTTGCCAAAAGAGTCTTGACAAGCTCCCTACTAGACAAGCTCTCTTAGTTACTCTGAAAGGATTTATGGCTCAAAGCTCCAACAAACTCCTTCAAAAGACAACAACAAAAACAAACCCACACACACTATGCTAAAGCTCAGTTTACTAATATGTCTTCGTTTTTGGAACAAAAATCCTAAACAGTATGAGCACCAGCATGGTGTAGCCGTTTGAGTGTTAGACTATGATTCTGGAGATCAAGGTTCGAATCACTGCTGAGCCGTGAAAGCCATTGGGTGACTGTGGGCAAGTCACAGTCTCTCAGTCTCGGAGGTTGGCAATGGCAAAGTCCCCCTGAAGAAACTTGCCAAGAAAACCCTTTGATAGGTTTGCTGTAAGTTGGAAATGATGACATCCAAAGAACAGGTACCCTACTAAAAGACCCCAAGTCTAAACATGGAATCCATTTATGCTTCATATACACCTTATACATATAGCCTGAAGGTAATTACCAGGATTTTGGATCAGAACTTGTACTCATGCCCAAAGCCTGGTGTTGAAGCATGTGAAATAATAGTCACAAGAGGAATACAAATACAGCTTAAGTCATTCTTTTTTGGAAATACAAGTACCAATTAACAATTACAGTTACAATGAATTACAATGAAATACTATGCACAGTCTTACATAAATGTTGAACAGCTACCCAGTTTTTTTAAATAATGGAGGAGGGAGTACCGTAAATATGCAAACATTGTGTCTTAAATACTTTATTCATCATTCTAAAAGAAAATGTGTCCTAACTGAAGTTCCCCCACCATTTTTTTCTGGAAAAGGAAAGGCTTTGAGGAGGGAGGAAAGAGGAAAAACAGTTTTGGGTTTTTCAGTTTTTAAAAAAATAATTCCGTTTTCTTTTTTTCACCACTATTAACAAAAGAACGGAGACTCTGAACATATGCAAAGTGTCTCTGTTAATGAGGAGCTGCATGAACCCAAACTGGATTAGGGCTGTCTGTAATCTTAGAACTTTTGAGAAGAAAGAAGAATCGCAATAAGCTATAAAGGTGCTGAGCAAAAGCTTCAAAATGCCATGAGAGTTGCCAAAGCAGATGGGGAAGCTTTTGCAATTTTAGGAATACAAGGAACTGCTTTAGGCTGTTGAACTATCTTAGGGTATTGTGGTCTACTTTAATGTGAAGCAGAACTCTGGTATCTCAAACCCAGACCACACTTTCCTGTTCAGCTCCCAGATACTCCAGCCCACTTCTGGGCTCTGGAGATCTCCAGTAGCCACTGCTCCAAATTATCAATCTCATCTTTGTAGCCATAAGGGCTAGTAGAATGCTTCCCCCCACTCTAAAGTGATCATCAAGGCTCTCAAGATCCAAACTTTTGTTGCATCTCATCTCTTGCACAATGCAACTGCAAGAACATGGTGTACATAGAGTCCTGGGCACCATCACACAGTGGAATCACCAAAGCAATGATATCCTAATTGTGGTACAGGTGGGAGCCATCCCTTCCAAAATACCTTGGCTCTGAGGACACCGAGACATCTGTTTAGGTGGAACCTCTTTTCCTGTAGAGCTTGGACATGTTACTTTTGGGATCCAGCAGCATTTACGTCCCCGAAAAGTAACATGTCCAAGCTCTACAGGCGCTGTACAGGACAAGAGGTTCCACCAAAACATTAGCAAGAACTTGCTGACAGTAAGAACTGATCAACTGTGGAATATACTGCCTTGGAGCATGGTGGAGTCTTCTTCTTTGCAGGCTTAGAGACTGGATGGTCATCTGTTGGGAGTGCTTTGATTGTATTTTCCTGCATGGCGGAAAGGGGTAGGATTGGATGGATGGTCTTTGTGGTCTCTTCCAACTCTATGATTCTATGATACAGAAGCTGACTAGACAACAGGATGATTTTTAGTTCAACACTGTTGACAGGACAATGTTCTTCACTGCACCTAAAGGCAACAGGTTCATTTAAGGGATTAACAACAGGCAACATGGCAGCAGTGGATGGTTTCTATGTGAGAGGGTGATGAATCTACTCTGGTTATTAGACTGAACTTTAAAAGAGCTACTCAAGATATCAAAGCATCTGAGGAAACAGACTTATGTCTATGAAAGCTCATGCTGCTAAATTCTTTTTTTCAGTCAGTCTCAAAGGTGCTACAAACTCTCTCTACATACTGATTCCACAGACCAACACAGCTATATCTTTGAATTCTACCAAGATATCAAACTTATTTTGAGGACAGGATTCAGCACTATGGATAGCTCCCATGAAGTTCAATCTGAAACACAGAGCAAATTCGCCTCTTCCCTGATGTGTAAACCACCATTTTCCACTGATCACACATGGCTTTGTCTTCCAACACAGCATTCTGTCACAAGTGCCCAATATCTGCTGCCCTAGGCAGATGATTGTTCTACCAAATAACAGGGCCAGTCATACTTTGGCTGGCCACTGCTGGGAATGCAACACTCAACAAGATGGATTCACTGGGATCCCAAACTAACACTGTTAGTGGATCAACTCTCCTAAAGTGTCAGATGTAAATACAGTTCAATACTATACCCTATTACATATCAATGGTTGCATAGCATACCATAAAAAAGTAACATTACATGTCACCCCTCAAATACATTACAGGTCAACTCCCATATCCATGGAGCAATATCAATTTTATCCGTAGCTGAAAAAATAGGGACATATATCACAGAGTTGTGCTGGAAAATCAAGGATCCAGTATTGAAACTAAGCATCGTAGGATGTCAAGCTCCTATTTTGGTAAATAATCTGCAAACCTTTGACTAGACAAACATTTCGCAGAATTTCAGCTCTAATCTAATACAATAACCAAGAATGAAAAGTACAACCTAACATGACCACAAATTAAGAGAATATCCATGGAAACATAGAGGATGATGCTCCAGGTCCAATTCTATTCTGGTGGCCTAAAATGGATCTTCTACCTTCAAGAGATCTCAGAGATTAACCTGTATTATCCAAGACAGAACTAACACATATATACAGAGAAGAAAGGACTAGCGTGTTTCAGCAGAGAAGGAACATGAATATATTTTTCTAAGCAACAGCTGTCTGAATAAATGAAATAGGTTTATACTAAGTAAGATCACTAGTCCATCTAGCTGAGTGCTAACTGAATGCAGCTTTCTAGGGTAATTGGCAGAGGTATTTCCCAGAGGTTGGGAATACTACTTTTTGGACAACAACTCCCAGGATTCTCTAGCCAGCATATGGGCATATAGGCTGGAGGATTATGGGAGTTATCCTCCTCCAAAAGCAATATTTCTCAGCTCTGGATTTTCTCCTCACACCAGCTAGCTGACCCCTTTTAACTAGAGATGATGGGGATTGAACTTGAGAACTTCTGTATCAATGGGCTCCCTAGGGAAAGAACTTCTGGCATTAGCTACAGATGGATCCCAGTATTTTATTATTTGGTCCCACCGCATCTCACCACTGACAAGAATTCACCGATCAGCTTAAAGTAAGCATCATTTCTGGGTATCATTCATGCACCTTTGAGAAGCAACACGGGGACAATTAAAAGACAGGTTTGGGTACTAAGGATGAAAATTCTAGTGACTGCATGGCCCTCTACCTGCTTTTATGCCTTCCAGCCCCCAAATCTGCTACACCAGAAAAAGGAGCACTACAGTGGTCCCCCGGGTTATGAAGGTAATCCGTTCCGGGATTACCTTCGTAATCCGGAAGTCATTCGTTACCCGGGGGACCGCTTTAACCAATGCACAGCGCGCCGGAAGCACGCTGTTTTAAAGCGTCTGGGTTACGAATTTTTTCGCAACCCGGGGTTTTTTTCGCAACCCGGGGGCTTTTTTTCGCCCCTGGCCGTTTCGGGTCCCGGGGATTTCGTTCCCTGGGGGATTCGGATCCCGGGGGACCACTGTATTTCACTTTTTTAAACAAAGCACATTTACACCAGTTTTCAAGACAAATCACGCTGGCAGAAAGAGTGTTTTAAACCACATGCCATGCTTTACGGGGAAATTTTGTGTGTGTGTGTGTGTGTGTGTGTGTATTATGGGTAGTGTTTCCCATCACTGTGTCAAATATGACAGTAAGGCAGACTAGGGAAGCAGAATATAACCCCTACAGCATTTGGGAGCAATGTAGATTACCCCCGAAACTGATCTCCTTTGATGCATGCAAAGGGACTTTGAGATTTCAACCAACTCTCCCCAACACAATGGTATAAAAGCTAGACATTGTTACCAACCATTTATATAAGGATCTGCTTCTGCCTTTTTAACAAGACTGGAAAACCTAATGTCATTCTAAAGCAGAATCATGCAAAAAGGTATTTCAAGGAATGCTTTTTCCTCCAGTACCTGATATCCAAACCCCCCTTTTATCTGAAGTGTGTTCTTCCACAATACAGCCCTTCCCTGCCACCAAATAAGTCAGCCAGGAATGGTGGTAGACAGAAGATGCTCCCTGGGCACTACCAGCCTCAGTTTTCCATCTCTAAAACAGGCACAGACATAACCTTTTTGACAGTACTGTTGTGAATGCAAACCCCCACATGGGCTAAAGAGCATGCTAAAAGTTCAATAGAGAAATGATCAAACTGATTTCAGATGGAGCAGCACAAACAGCACTGAATTAAATGGCATTTAACTTACCATTGTGGCAAGCTTGTGGAGTTCTATGTAGATCTCAGGAGTTAATTTCATTTCAGGCTCTTCCATGGAAGCATAATTCTGCTCTCCAGTTTATAGTCCATTTGCTGTGTCAGCTTCTTCTTTTTGGCGGGCAATGCTATAAGCAAAAAAGGAATGAGAAACAAATCCAGTGAGCCTTCCGTTCTCAATTCTTCCTCCTGTCTGAGTCAGTAGAGCCCACAATTTAGACACATAAAAGTAGGAGGGGGAATTAATAATTTTTGTCTTCTTCTTTTCTCCTCCAGTTGGAAAAGAAGCTACTTTCTCACTAATGCCAATCTGGCAGCTGCTATCAAGAAAACCAACTTGCTCCTGCAATCTGGCATTTGCTGTTGATCTGTGATAATGCAGCTGGGAGACCCCAGCCAAGAGGTTCAAAAGAGCGCCATCTGATCATACATGAAACAAAAACACAACGTGTTCAATCCCCCGCTCTGCGTTGGCCGGGCATGCCATCTTCCAGTTTTCTGAGCCCAGGTTTTCCTATTTGATCTCCCAAAAGCAGAGGCGCGGAAGAAGAGTATTAGTAATTCCAGCGCGAACGATTTGTACTCCACATATTACAGAACGGAGTGCACGTTCTCTCCCAGCTGCGTACACAATGGGGCTGATCTGGCATCCCAGTTCTTCCCTCCCCACTCCCCACTTCAAGATGCTGCCTTGAATTTGGTTTCATAACAGGCTCTCCACTAACCACCTACTCACACATCACAGAATAGGTTTGCACTGAAAGCTCTCAGGAAATCGCCCTTGGTTGCCAACAGAATCCATGCTTCCAAGAATTAAAAAGAAAAGGCTCTCCCCCCCCCACCCCCCATTTTGATGACAGAGTCCTCTATCACTTGGAAATGAAGCCATACTCACTGTCTGTGGCCCAATATACATGCAAGCACAAGGACCCTTCAAAACATGAATTTAATCATTTCTATGGAAGTTCAGGAAAAAAATTGTGGAGCATGGGTTTGACAATAATGATAGACTGTTAATGCTTAAGTGGAACCTCCATTAACAGAAGCAGTGCATATCTCCAAGTCGAAGATGCTAAAGACTAACAACAGGAGAAAGCACTTGCTTTCGTTTGCCTACTTGTGAGGATACCAAGGGCACTATTTGGTCACTGTTGTGGATCAGAATTGAATGGACGTGTCCAGTACGACACTTTCCTTTTCGTAAGTCAACTTATCCCATGGGGTGCTTCAGATGTCTTGGATTACAACTCCAATCATCCCAGTCAGAATTATATAGCTCAACCTTTCTGGAAGATACTAGTTTGGGAAAACTATTCTTAAGCATCACTGTCATCCATCTAATTCTCTTCTTCCATCCCCCCATTCTTTACCAGATTCTCTCCACAACAACTCTATGGGATGGTCACTACAAATTCACATTTTAAAAATGGAGGAAGGGAGACTGAAAGATCATTACTCCCGATACCACAGGTCTAAAGCAGAGTTTGGGCTGGGATCCAGAATTCCCAGATCCAACTCACTTGCTTATGAAGAATGCTAAGATGAAGCATGCAAGATGTCAGAAATAGGATACCACCACCACCACTATCTAGCTCCTTATGGAGACCAGGGAAAAGATGCTCATATCCAGCATCAATGACACGTATAATCAACTGATCGAAGTGATGGAAAACAACAACCAAGAGGAAGCTGCCCAGTACCTAGGGATTAAAGAAGACTCACATCTTTTCCCAGCCTAAATAGGAAAGGGTGCTCAACACCTATTCAGAAAATGGTCCCCAAGATCCCCCCCCCCCACTCATACAGAGACTTTTCTTTGCCAAAAAGCTGTATTTTGTGCAATATTTTTACTTTTTTGTGCAAAAAACTGGATTTTGTACATAGAGCATTTTAGTGTTCTTTTAAAAGTTTCTCAACTGAAAAAAGGTAAATTGAAAAATGCACAAAACCTCTTGTATATTTGTCTAGCAGGGACATTTTTAAAAAAAATGAAATCTTTTATCTTGGCATACAAGAATGAAACACGGAACAATCCTTTCCTACACCACCTTGGCCAATATTGTTTGCTAGGCTGTTGGTGCCTTAAAGTTGTCCAACCATCCCAATACACATGGTCTCAGATAGATGGTATCTTCCGTATCACATACTATGTCCCCCTTCTAGCTGCAGATGATAGTAACCAAACCTGGATATACCCCACATGCAAAACACAAATCAGAGAAACACCAGACACAGAAGCAAGCAACTGCCCACAACCACCCACCCAAAAGAGTCCTGAACTAGTTCCAAACATGACTAAAAATAAAAAAATAAAGAATCTCCCCAGCTCCAGACTTACATCTTTGTGTTCCATCACTCCATCAGTTAATTCAGAAAGCCAATCTGGGTGCACAGTAGGATTAGGTGAACACTGCTGCTTTCTTCTTACTCAGCAAAGAGGGAGACTAATATAAATATCTACTCTTTAGGTTCCAAGGGTCTGGCTCACAAAATCCATCTGAAATCTCTAAGCCCCAGTTCTACTTGTGTGTCCAAAGTGGTTGGTTTTGATAAAGGAGAGCAAAAGGAAGACTGCAAAATCAGAGCCTTGACTGGGAGGTAGCTTTCGGGCTTTCCCCCTCCTTTTCTAAAGTTTTTGCTCTGATTGAAAAGATGATGGGAATAAAATAAAATAAATCTAGAAAACCTGCCAGCTGTGTGGGATGCACGTGCCAACTGCAACACTCATCCCTTGCAAACGGCAATAGCTCAGCCCTTCGAGTCTTGAAATCATTCACTGACCAAGGATGAGAATGAAATGCACATCTCCAAAGAAGGATTTGGACTCGAGGAAGCGAAGCAAAGCCATGTGCCGCCCTGACCACCAACAGAACAGCCTCTCTCACTGATCCAAACCACAGAATGACTGGTAAAGAATGATTTCCTCTCCTTTCCAGCCCCTGCTGTGTGCTGCACACCACTGAGACATCCCAAAGCCCTCTCTTGGCTTCGATGGAGATTCCAAGCCAAGTCCACCCGGCACTGTCAAACACAGAGGCAGCCAATGTGCCAGAATCCTGGATTTTGAGTCAACCCTCAACTATACAGAGAAGGAAATTAGTCAGGGAGGCAGGCAGCACATGGTTTGCTGTGAGTCGCTCCTCAATCTCTCGTGCAATGCAGCCGCTTCTGAGAAATGCAAGATCCTGGCAACGCCCAAAAGCACAGGAAAATTCCATACATCAAGAAAAAGAAAGAAAGAAAGAAAGAAAGAAAGAGTAAGGATTTGAGGATGAGAGAAAGAGGGAGAAACCACGTGGGCGAGCCATAAAAAGTATGGTGTCGGTGGAAATGGTTTATTAAAGTTGACTTTGTACCAGAGGAGGTACAACCAAAACAGCGATGGAAAGGAGAGGATGGATGGAAAGTGAAAGCATTTTGTACACAACCACATGCATGCACAAAACAAAAACTAGGCTCTTTCCTGTGCGTGATGAGAAAAATAATTAAAAGAATGGAGAGAATTTCATCAGTGATTGGGGAGGTGGTATAATTAACTCTTTGTAGTTTGTGTTAAAATACAGAAACAGAAACCCCAACTGCTTTGGTTTCTGAAGACTGCTAGTCAACCGGATTGGGGAAAGCAAGGGAGAATAAGTACCATAAACATTCCCAACACTTCACAGATGAAAATTGGGATATATGTGGCCAAGCAACATCAGAGTGTGGCCAAGAGCGCAAAAAGAGAAATAACACACAGGCAAGGAGAGGCTACAGCAGTTTGCTTTTGCCTGAACCACCAGAGAAGGATGAAGTGCCACCCCTTCCCCTCCTCTTCCTACTGCTGAATTAGAGTGCAAAGTACTTTTGTACTTTGAACTCTGTTTGCAGTAACTGAAATAAGCTGAGGACCAAGGGGGGAAATCAGATGAGGAGAGAGAAACTGGGACATTTTAAAAGCAGTTGAAAAAATGGAATGACAGAGGATTCATCAAGATTGTCCCCACCAAGTCGAGACAGTTGGAAGGTATGGTACCTTGAGATACAAGTAATTGCTGGGGAAAGGGAAAGCAGTACAGTGAGAGGTCTACATCATTCAGTGGGAGAAGAGAGAGGACCCATAAAGTTAGACTTATACATCTGGTTGTTGAGATGTGCTAAGTCTTTACAGTCACCTAGAGTGCAACTACATCAGTAATTTCCAAACTTTGGTCCTTCAGATGTTTTGGACTTTAGCTCCCAGAAGCCCTTACTGATGGCCAATATGGCTGGGGCTTCTGGGAGTCCAAAACATCTGGACGACTAAAGTTTGGGGATCACTGATCTACATTGTAGAATTGATAGTTTGACACCACTTTTGCTTTGACACCAAAACTACAATTTGACACTATAGTTTGACAGCACTTTAAGTGCTGTAGCACCATCCTATGGAGTCCTGGGATTTCTAGTTTTTACAAGGTATTTAACTTTCGCTGCCAAAGCATGTTGGTGCCTCACAAAGCTACAAATCCCATGATTCTGTAGGATGGAGCTACAGCACATCGGAGGGGGGGGGGGGGAAATCCTGCCAATAAAATCCTATGAACGGGTTGCTGTAAGTTGGAGTCAAATTGAAGGCGCATACAACAACACCTAGTGGTAATCCTTCCACAAGAATACACAGAGTGTAGAAAGGAAAAATAGGGCCATTCCTGCACCATCTCTGCTGAAACTTGCTCTTTTTGACACTCCTTCAGCTTTTGGAGTTGAAGCTATGGAGCAGAACTTTCAGCAAGCAACCTGAGTTGTTTCCAGCCAGGTTGATCATTATGTGAAGCATAATCTGGGCTTTCTTTTTTCCTTTTCCCTCTCCATCCCTTACTTCTTACACGTCATGTCTTAAATTCAGACTATGAGCCAGAGGGCAGCGATCTTTTTTGTCAGCTGTTCTGGGTGCCTTCTTGGTTAACATATAACTCCATTGCTTAAGTCTCTCCACTGGCTGCCAATTAGTTTCCGGGCACAGTACAAGGTGCTGGTTCTAACCTTTAAAGCCCTACATGGCTCGGGCCCATCTTATCTCAGGGACCGCCTCTCCCCGTACGATCCTCCCCGCACACTTCGATCCTCTGGGAGGAACCTACTACAGCCTATCAAGACCAGGCTGGCACAGACCTCCCAGAGGGCCTTCTCTGCGACCGCTCCCAAGCTCTGGAATGGTCTGCCGGATGAGATGCGTCTCATGACATCTTTAGATTGCTTCAAAAAAGCCCTAAAGACGCATCTCTTCCGGCAGGCCTTCCCCTGAAATTTCCTATCTCCGGCTTCGGTTCCAGACTTTGATTTCCTGCTTACTCCCATGTTTCTGATCCCCACTTATGACGTGGCCGCATAAGGAAGGGTTAGGATGCTGTTATATGTTTTTAAATAATTACTGTTTTAATCACTGCCGGTTTAATCTATTTTTAAGGGGTGGGAGGTTTGGAAACGGGTTATGGGATTGTTTTAATCTATGTTTTTTCTTTTACTTGTACCCCGCTCCGAGTGTATGAACAGAGGAGCGGGCTATAAATAAACTATTATTATTATTATTATTATTATTAACAGGCATGGTATATATAAATAAACAAACTTGCTGGTTCAATGAAAAACAAGCACCAAGAAGCACAACATGTAGGTAGCAGGTAGGGGCTTGCAAATATTGGTGTTCTTTTGTTCTTTCCAGTCACCTTCACCTAGGGTTTCCTTGGCAGGTTTAGTCAAATGAGGGGCTCAGAAGAGACGACTTTCCCAGTGGATTTCCATGGTTGAGCAAGGATTTGAACCCCAGTCCCCTCGAGTTCTAGTCCAACACTCAATCCACTGAACTACACTGGTTCTTCTGTAAATATATGGATTGCAATATTTATCCTAGAGCAAAACCATATCATACTTTGGACTGGACAGGGAGGCACACTTCCCTGAAAGATTGGGCACCAACAAACAAAAAGAAGAAAACAAGGACAAAGGGAGAAAGTGAAAAGAGGAGAGCAAAACCAGGACATTTTAAAGGCACTTGAAAAAGTAAGATGACAGAAAATTAATCAGGACTGTCCTTATTAAATCAGGAAAGTTGGCAGGTTAGTGAAGGGCGATTTCATCTGTAAGCATGTGTGGAGGTCAGACCTTGGAAAAATTACTTTTCTGGACCCCAGTTCCTTCCCTGAACCTCAGATCCAACTTGGCTGGTGGCCAAGTTGGTGGTCCAGAAAAGTAACTTTCCCGTGGGGTGGCTGGGGAGGGATTCATGATTACATGAGGGATCGAACCACCACTGCATCAATCCTTTGCCTCATTTCATGCCCAGTTCCAGATCTCCCTCTCCAAAAGAGAGGGTGAGATGGTTTTTAAAAAAGGACCACAACTGGTTCAGTTGAACCCAAATAAATCTTCCGAAAGGTAAAATGCCAATCAGAAACAAATTAAGAATGAAGGATTCTAGGAGCTACCAGGAACTTAGAAAGCCAACTGAGGCCACAGGAGGATGATAAATGTTGAAATGATAGAGCAGTCACTATAACTTCCAGAACCCCCAAGCTGACCCAGCCAAGTGATCTAGCTAGCTGGGGAATTCTGGCAATTATGGTACAAAAAAAGGAACTTTCCTAAGCTTTGCATAATTGTTCCATTGTGCAGCGGTGGGTCCCTGGACCAATACTGATCCCTGGATACTGATCTCTGGTAAGATTCCAGGAAAGAAACGAATGTAGTCAATGGGCACAAATTTAGTATAGGTCCCAGGTAGATTATTAAAAAATAAGTGCTGAATCCCCCCATATCAGAATGCCTGAGAAATACTGTCATAGCGCGTTGCCTAGTGTCTTTTGTCCTATTTGCCTCTCAAACCAAATTGGTTTTGCAGGTTCTCAAAGATATACAAAATTCTGCGAAAACCAGCATGCAGATGAGGATAACAGTGAGATGAGCAACCATGATTCAGCACAGCTTGTCTTAATCTGCTTTTGACTCTCTGGGAGGATGTGATATGTCTGTGTGTGTGTGTGTGTGTGTGTACATTAGGCATTTATAATAAAAGCTACTGTCTCCAGCCCACCACAACCCATATCACTGGAATGTTGATACTGCAGGGTCCAAACTTTCAAATCTTTATTACTCAGCTCTGATTCATGTCAAACTTACTGACTAAGGGAATGACAAGGGCAGAAAGTAGCCATTTCACTCACACCTGCTATGAAGATAAATCCTTATTTGGACCAGGCACGGGTACTTGTCAAACGGAAGAGGATGTTGATTTTGTAAATGAGAAACAGGAGGCACTGAGGTTTCCACCCTACAGTATGATGAGTATCTACGGCACTCTTCAACAGTATTACTTTCCAGGAGAAAGGCGGTTTCCCCGAGGCCATAGCTGGAGCAGAAATATTTTTCTTCTACCCTCTCTGCTTCTTATAGTTATCTCAGGCATTCAGTGCGAAAAGGTGGTGGTTCTTCTTCTTCTTCTTCTTCTTCTTCTTCTTCTTCTTCTTCTTCTTCTTCTTTCATCTTGCAACGGCTGGTGGGTCCCCCGTCTCACATATTTGGACTGGCATATCTTACGGAGATCTGTATAAACAGTTGTGACTTCTTTGATGCAGTTATTTTGTCCACTTTTGTCTCCATCCTTTCTTTTCCCATGTCAGTAGGGACGTGATTTTGCTCTAGGGTTTGGACATCTTTAAAGGAACTATCCAACAAGGTGATGAAACTATTTGGGAATAGCAGAGTGAAGAACAGCGAAGAAAGCACATTAGAAGAAAATAAGTTTATCTGAGATGCGGTGCTGGAGAAGAGTGCTGAGAATACTGGGGATGGACAAAAAGACAAACAAATAGGTCCTTGAACAGATCAAGTCAGAAATCTCATGGGAACTGAAGATGGTTAAACTGGGGCTGTTGTACTTGGGCCAAGGAAGGCTTGATTCATGAGAAAATACAATAATGCTAAGAAAAGTGGAGGGAAGCAGAAAGACAGAATGCATGCTCTATATGATAGATTCAATCAGGTAGGTCACAGGTATTAATTTAAGGACCTAAGCAGAGCAGCGGAGGCCAGGGAGTCTTAGGAGTTTATCACATGGGAGGAATTTCTCCCAATTTCGAATGGAACCAATTCAAATTTAGTTTAGCGAATTTACGTGAAATCTAATTGCGTTCGGAATGCATTCAGAATGACTTCCCATTTCCTGAAAATGACCCCCCATTGCCTGAAATTGCATGAGATACTTTAATACGCAATTACGTGAAACCCCATGATTGCATTCAGAATGACTTCCCATTGCCTGAAATTGCGTGAGATACACTCATACACAATAACGAACAACCCCATGATTGCGTTCAGATTGCCATTGCATTATACCCCCAAATTCTGTCTTATGATAAACTCCTTAGAGATATCTCATCCACAGGGTCACCATGAGTTGGGGTTGATTTGAAGGCAGTTAACAACAACAAATTTAGCAGAACATGGTTTTGGTATGTTCACTCCTCAAGTTCAGTCCTGGGCTCCCAGGCATGATTGGTGGCTCCTATGTCAGTAGAACATTGAATCTGCTTTGGCTTGTTGTCTGAACTTTAAAGGAGCTGTCCCAAGTGCCTTCAAAATGCATTGTACGTACATTTGCCACCATTTTCAATTTGCATAAAGGGGAAATCTCTGGGAACAAGAGACTCCATAGTCCAATATGGGAAAGGGAAGGCTTGAGTAGGTAATTTCTCATTATTTGCTGTCAAGTCAAATTCAACTTATGGCAACCCTAGGAATGAGAAACATCCAAGAACCCTGGTCTTCAACAGCCTTGCTCAGGTCTTTCAACTCAAGGCTATCACTTCCTTGATCAACTCAATCCACCTATAGTGTGGTCTCCCTCTTTTTCTACTTCCTTCCACTTTACCGAGCATTATCATCTTTTTCAAGAAGTCATGTCAGCTCATAGTACGTCCAAAGTATGGCAGTCTCAGTTTAGTCATCTTTGCGTCTAGTGAGTCAGCATTAAATAGTGGTTTGTGTGTTTGACTATGACTTTGGAGTCCATGGTTTGATTCCCCCCCCCCACCTTGGCCATGAAACCCACTGCGTGGCAAACTCTCAGCATCAGGGAAAGCCAATGACAAACCTCCTTTGAAGAAGCTTGCCAAGAAAACCCCATGATAAAACAGCTTAAAGGCCTGCAACAGCAGACTTCATCTTGATTTGTTCTCAGATCCATTCATTTGTCTCTTCAGAGGGTTATGCTATCTGTAACTGTCTTCTGGTATTACATTTTGAATTAGGTGATTTCCTCCCTGTCAGATCTCTACACAGTCCATATTTCACATTCACATACTCTCTCTCTCTCTGTATAGAAGTAAATATGTGAGACACACAGACATACACATATACCCACATGCTATAAAGATTTCAGACATACAGTGACACGGATGATCCTGACTTTGGTATTTATTGATAAACATTTGATAGTTGTGGATCTTACTTGCCCCCATTTCCATAAATGTGCACAAATGTGTGGTCTTCCACTTTTGCTACCAACTTTCACTTTGCTGTGCTTTATTGTGTCTTTTTAATGAATGATGTTGTCTTGTGATATGTCCAAAGTATGGAAGAGAGTGGTCGAGAGAGGGTTTCTTCAGAACTGGGGAAAGGAGAGCATGTTTGAAGTCCGAAGGGAAGGAACCCGAAGAGAAAGAGTGATTAAAGATATGGAGGAGCATGTGTGTGTGGTCAAATTCAAAATCAAAAGCCATAGTGAGTCCTGTCTATATTTCCAATACCTTACCCCATGAGTTTTGGAAAAATCACTTTGTTAGACTCATTATTGTGTGCCTTGGCAAGATTTGATGAGTGGCAGTTTGCCATCGCCTTCCCCTGAGGCTGAGAATATGTGACTTGCCCAAGGTCATCCAGTGGGTTTTATAGCCAAGCTACAATCCCCAGAATCCCTCAGCCTCTGCTGGAATCGTCCTTTAGCTGACCTCTGTGGGGCATGACTAGTAAAATCTAGGGCAGCCTTCAGAAATTAAAGAAGTCTCACTGTATATATTGGTCTGAAATACCATAAAGGCATCAGATCCTATCTGATCTTGGGATCTAAACAAGGTCAGCCTTGGTTAGTACTTTGAGGGGAGACCGCCAATTAATATCAGGCACAATTTGCTATATTGGAAAAACTGGCAAACCATCTCTGGATATTCCTTGCCTTAGAGAAAACTCTATGAAATTCATGGGTTTGCCATAAGTCGACAGACGATGTGAAGGGACATATGCACATGCACACACACTGCAGTAATTCCAAAGCTCTTGTTGGTTTGACAGTCCACTCTTGCTTTTCAGCTCAGAAGCTGTGATGTAGACGCACATATCTCTGATTTCCTCTCTTCTGTGCCGGAACTCTGGAACGTGATGTACTGTATTACCGTGCAGCACAGAACTGACTGATGCTCAGAATTCACTCTGCCTAGCCCGCTCCTTCCACTAAATCTCCATCAAGCTGACAATTGGCTTCTTATTCAGTATCTCTACACACACATGCACACATCCAGGGTGCCACCAAGATACTGGAATTCTTTCCCATTACATATCTGCAGCAGGGGCCAATATGATGTAGTGGTTTGGGTGGGAGACCAGTGCCTGTCTTTGCTCAGTCATGCCAACCCACTGGGTGAACATGGGCAAGTCATACTCTCTCAGCCTCAGAGGATGGCAAAGCAAACCCCCTCTGAACAAACCCATTTTCAGGACTGAACCATACCAAGTTGTTTAAAATGCATGAGGGTGTTTCTACAAGACACGCAGCCTTGGTTTTGCCAGAAATGAAAAATCTCTACAAGGTACAATCTCACATTTTACATTTTCAGGTGTTACAACATGTAAATTGCACACATAAACCCACCTCCTAAGTCAAACCTTGATCTAGTGCTTATCATAGTTCCCTAATCTAAGGAGGTAAATCTTGATAATCTCTCCTTGCAGGTAACATGGATCATTTCTTCCTACTGGATGAAAACATAAAGATATCTATGCAGCCTCCAGTTGCTACTAGTGCTTTGGGAGGTATCGATCTGTGCAACTTTTCCCTGTAGAAAAGAGAGGTCGTACACATGTACAGAAAAAACATACTTCTTACACAGAAATACTTGTGGTTTTCTGTACAGAAAACACAGTTTCTGCATAGAAATACATGAGGTTTTTTTGGGGGAAGAAAATACATTTCCACACAAAGGAACCCCATGAATTTCTGCGCATATAGTTCCCAAGACACAAAAATCTTACAGAAGCTATGTGGTACTCTGCATTCTTCCCAATGGGGCTTCCCATGCATTCAGAAACATGTGTTTCCCTTTCTTGACAAGGAAATCAAGAGCAAATGAACATTAATTCCATTCCTATTAAAGTATTTTTTCTTATCCCGTTATTTCTCACTAAGTGACAATTTCATTCATATGGTCATCAAGTTTAATCATTAGTGCACAAACCACAGTCAAATCAAAACTGGAAATCTAGTAGCATTCTGCTAAAATGCCATCTACAGAATGCTGCCTGCACTGCCTGAGTAAGAACAATGACTCAGTTATGTTTCTCCTGCGATACAGTGTTGGCTTTCCATATTACAAGAATAGTTTAAGACAGTAACCTTCATTCCTTCAGACGTGCAAAAATCCCTCCCCATTTTTTCCATGATCAGAACACTCCAAAATGTTAGAGGATTACTAAAAATTATACGAATGGAGGGTTAGCTAGAAGTTACAGCAATTATGAAGTACCACCATGTGCTTATAGTTGCCAGTGTAGTTAGAGAACAGTGTCAAGGAATCTATTGGATTATGTCATAAGCCGCCTTAAGTCCCATTGTTGGGATAAAGATGGGATGGAAATGAATGATTGAACGAATATGAATAAATAAATGAAATAAAATAGATTTGTGTAGAAAACAAAAAAGAAAATATGTAAAAGAAAATAAGAAACCAGTCTATAATGATGCCTGAGGTGTACACAGACTCTCTCTCTGATGCACACTACTTCTTTCCCATCTTATGGCCCACCACAGCTCCCTCTCCCCCAAGTTTTTTAATTCAGCAACTTAAGGTAGGTCTCAGGCAGTAAGTGTCTTTGGAGCGTCTTGTTAAAATAACAGCAAGAAGACAGAAGTACAAGTCAGTTCCGACACCCGCCTATGGTTATCAAGGGCAGAGGTACATTGTATTTGCCCTGGCATGGTGCCCAGCCTTCCTCACACCTGCAGCTTTCAATTCAGAGGATTTAATATGCCACTCTCCAACCCTGGCACTCAGTGAAAATGGTCTGCGAAAAGTGACAAAACAAACTACATCTTCTTTTTAGAAGATGCCACTGATGAAATAGACTTAAGTCTATGAAAGCTTATGCTACCATCTTCTTTCACCCAATTATTCTCAAAGGAGCAACAAGATCCTTTTGCATATTGAACCTCAGCTATTAAAACACTCCCCAGCTCTTTGTAAAGAAACTCCAAATCTACCACCAAATCCAACAGGATGAGAGTTTTCTTTCTTTTATACGAAACATGCTTTCATGAGCCAGTGTGGTTTAGTGAACTGAATGTTGGAAGTAGGACTTGGAGACCAGGATTAGAATCACTGTTTGGCCAGGAAACCCACTGGGTGACCTTGGGCAAGCTACACTCTTCCAGCCTCAGAAGGAAGAAGCAAACTTCTTCTGAACAAATCTTGTCAAGAAAACTTTATGATAGGGTTGCCTTGGGGTCACCATAAGTTGGAAATTATTTGAAGACACACAACAACAAATGTTCTATCTGCAGAAGGTTCCAGGTATGTGCCCTGGCTTTTGCCAGTCAGAATATTTATATGGACTGGACAAACAAGCCTCCCTTGGTATGACAGCTTTCTATGTACAGTGAGCTCTTCCATCAGCTGGAGTTTAGTTCCAGGATCACCCATGGATACCAAAATCCGTGGATGCTCAAGTCTCATTAAATACAATGGCATAGCAAAATGGCATCCTTTACATAAAATGGCAAAATCAAGGTTTGCTATTTGGAATTTATATATTCTTTAAATATTTTCAAACCGCGGATGCTTGAATCCATGAATTTAAAAAAATCCGTGGATGCGGAGGGCTGACTGTACACAGTTAGATCTAGGTACTGTCTGTGCTGCCCATCCCGAACCTAAGCACTCTCTAGATTCAGACTGCAATTCCCACTGCCTATGCCGGCCAGGGATAATGGGAGTTGCTGTCCAACACTGGTTGATTCCGGTCTTCTCAATGGGCCAAAAGAAATCGGCTTAGCTACCTCCCACTTCATTCTTATCAGCAGCTGAAGACTGCTGGGCAGGCTGCACCTGGCACTGGACTGCCTCCAAGGCCACAGTGCCCTTTGAGAGGCCATTGCCAAGACCCGGCCTGGGTATGCATTAATTCTGCATTCTCAGCAGTGCCTGGCAGCTGGGTTTTGTCATCTTTTGTAATCATCCACAATGCTCCTGACCAAGGTTAGAGCAAAAATTCTCCAACATGGCACAGCTGGGACATCTGTGGTCAAGCAGCATCCGAGTGTGGTCAACTTAATGAAAGTTATTAATGAGGAAGAACATAAAGGTTAGAAGAGGTTGCAGCAGTTTGCTCTTTCCTTAGTCTACTGGGAAGGGCAAGATTCCATTTCCTCCTCTCCTCTCCCCCACTCAATAAATAAACTGAGTACAAACTTAGCTTTTTGTGGGCTTTTCAGGCTAGACAGCCACATAGCTCCACAAAAAACTATGGGTGCCGTCCGTGAAAGCCTTTGGCTTAATACAAACTACTTTTGCACTTTGACCTGTTTGAAGCAATTGAAGCAAGCTGGGGACGAAGGAGGAAAAAACTGGGACATTTTAAAAGGCAGCTGGAAAAAGGGGGAGGGGAGAGGATTAATTTTTATTGCATACGTCACAGGGCAACATTTGGAATATACACAGCAGCAGGGCATGGGGTGTGAGGGTATTTCTTGCCAAATAAAAATTATGCTCCCAGATGAAATTTTCCTTTAGTCCTTAAATTTCTAGCACTTCAGAGAGGCAGACATTGAAAATTGTTCACACCTGGAGCTCTTCCATCTGCTGTGTTTGCAGTTCCTTCCTTGCTCCTTTCCTTTGAACATGTAAACTATATTTCTGCAAGCAACTGAATTTTTTTGTTACCGTAATGCTAGAAATTTGGCCATTGAAAGTTTCAGGGTTTCCCCCCCAGAATGTTAATTTGAGGGACAATGCACTCATTTTGCTCCCCTGCATAGCAATACCCCTGTCCTGACTTAGTATGGTGGAAAATATAATGTAGGCTGGATGTACCTTTTGTTATTGTTACTGCTTTGTCTGTATGATGATTTGACTACGCCTTGGCAAGAAAACTAAAAACCAGAAAAACAACTTGGATGGACATGACTACACAACACATCCAAGCAAACTTTCTTTTATACAGGTACATCCCAGTTAAAAGAGAAGATATATATTTTGAATATCACTTAACAGAAAATTTGGTACCAGAGGCAGAGGTAACGTGGAATGAATGGGAATGCAGTTGAGTTTCTCTTACTTGGAATTCTGAAATCCCAAATAGCCCAAAAACTATGGATGCCTAAGATAGCAACATCTTTGCTTTCTGATGGTTCAGTCCACACAAACTTCTTTTCATGCATAAAGACATGAAAAATATTATTCAATATTACCTGCATGAATGAAACGTTAATAAATTTTGTGTTTAGATTTGGGAACCATCTCCAAGGTGTCTCATAATGTATATGCAAGTACAAGTATTTAAAAACCTTTTTAAAAAATCCAAAATCCAAAACAGTTCTGGTGCCAAGCACTTCAGATAAGGGAGACTCAGCCTGTGTAGGGTCTTTCATCACAAAAAGGAAAGCAGTTTACTATGTTTCACCAACATTTTTATTAAAAAATAATAATACAGGTCTACTGAACTGAATTCTGTACAACAGGGTTACATGAACTGGGCTGAAATATTACTCTCTTCCCTGTCCAAGTGCAGGTAGGCAGGATTGAAGGCAGCATTTTATGAGCAGAATGCAAACCTTTTTTGCAAGGCGGGTATGCAGAAGCACACTCTGGAGGCCTGCCTCTGCAATGCCTTCTTCCTTTGTGGACGGTGTGCCAACCTGCACGGCTGTCTTTGCATTTCTTCCTGCACCTCTCCTTGCTATTGTTCCTTGCCCACGCAGATGTCTCTTAAGATTCCTCTTGACTGCAATGAACATGCCTCCAAGTCAGCTTTGTGTCCTTGGACAAAAGCCCTGGAAAACGTGGGCTGGGGATGGAGACACCAGGCAGGCGCCTCTTGCCACGCAGCTCCGCCAATGCCCTCTAGCTTGCCCCTCCCTAGTTGTGCCAGTTCTGGAACTCCCACAAGCAGCCTCCTGGCTGCCATTTGTGGCAGAGGTTGTCAAGAGCAGGCTGATGTGATCAATTATCTACCCAGGATTAGGGTGGGACTAACCACTTGCGCAGTGTACTAAGGTCTTCAGGAATGCCAGCCTTTGCCAAGCAGGAAGCGGAAGACTTTAATGCTGGCAAGCATGTGCTGTGGAAATTCACTGAAAAAGAAAGACCACAGCTGGCAACACCAAAGTCAAATATTCTGCATTCGTGGGCTGGGAAAGACCTTATAGCAAAGAGACGGGCCACTGCAGAGGGTCCACGGGCCATACTTTTGCCCTCAGGACACTCTGGGGGCTGTACTCACTGCCAAAAAAATATGCAAAAACAAAAACTAAGCAAGAAGTGACTAGAAGACATCTTCTGGTTTTGAAAAATGGATACGTTTTGGTGTTAAAGCAGGGCATCACTGCAATCTATTTAAAACTAGAGTGGGCAAAGTGAGGGCACAGGGCACATCTTCCCCTAGATCTGTGCTTGTGGCCCTCAAAGCCTCCTGTCTGTCCACTAAAGTCTCCAAAAATTCCTTTCTGGCATTCTTTTTGGGCAAAAATTATCCAACAGGATACAATGGTACTTCTGGGTTCCATTTGGGCTGGGATGCAGGTGACGATGGAGGAATTTGGGGGAGCTCTTGGCAGGTATAGCCTAAGGGAGACTTTGTGGGAAATTGGTACCCAGTTCCCCACCTATTAACCCATCCCAAATTTAAAAGGTATGTTGTCACTTCTGGAGGTTCCCAGGAGACACAACATGCCCGTTTTTGGCCACAGAAAGGTGATCTAGACTAGTGTTACTTGAAGTAGGGGTCCCTGGACCGATGCTGCTCCTTGAGCCATGGGCTGCTGGTCCCTGGTGAGTTTGCAGGAAAGGAAAAAGAACAATTACAGTATGTCCAAAGGGTACAAATACGGTCCTACTCTTGGGCTTGTTGTTGTTGCGTGCCTTCAAGTTGTTTCCAACTTATGGTGACCCTAAGGCAAACCTATTATGGGGTTTTCTTGGCAGGTTTCTTCACAGAGGGTTTGCCACTGCTATCTTCTGAGGCAGATTGGGGCTTTCCAGACCGCCCAAAAGGGGCGGTCTGGCACCACCCCTTTTTGAGGAGTAACTGCGCTGCAGCAACTAGATGCTGCAGTGCAGTTGCAGTGCAAAAAAGGAAAGGTGCCATTTTTGGCATTTCCACAGCGGCGCCATTATGTGTTAGGGTTTATGAGCGTGTGAATGCTGCGCACTCAACGAACCCTAATGGCGTCTAGATCGGGCCACAGAGTGTGATTTGCCCAAGTTTGGTTTCAATGCCACAGCTGGGATTCCAACACTGGTCTCCAGAGCCCAACACTCAAACTTCTACACCACACTGGCTCAATTGCTAGTCCCCCACATCAGATAACCTACATCAGAGTTAAATATTTGGGGGGCAGCAAGTTCTGCCAGGGGCACATTTTGGAATAGCGAAAAGTTTATAGAGTTAATTTCACTGAATGCATGGTAATCCAGAGCAACTTCCAGAACACACACACACACACACACACAGAGAGAAGGATTTTGGAAAACAGCAGGATTTTGGGAACATGAAAAACAGTAAGATATATACTGGACTTTATTAAGGACAGGTTTTGGGGCCAAAATTATTGATTTTATTATGACCCGTGGATAAGTCAGGGCATGTAACAAAGGATATAAAGGATGAAGCAAAGGACAATAATGCCAAAGGAATAAGAAAATTCCAACTGGCACACTCACTCTAAAGGCTGGATAGAAAAGAGAGTAGAAGGGAGCCATTGCTTCCAAGACAGATCACACTCTTGCCTTTAACCTGGGGATGGTTTCTCTTTTAATAAGAGTTAAAGTACAGAACTTATATTGACCAGTGGATAAGTTGACCCAGTTTTTTGGGGTCGATTTCTAGACTTGTACATGAATATATACAAAATTTCTAGAATTATACACGAATTTCTAGACTTATACATGGCAGAACAGAGCCAACCTGGTGTAGTGGTTTGAGTGCTGTATGGCACTGTGATACCAGAGTTCAATTCCTTGCTCAGCCATGAAACCCACTGGGTGCCCCGGCAGGTCACGCTCTCTCAGCCACAGGGGAAGGCAATGGCAAACTTCCTCTTAACAAATCTTTCCAAAAAAACCCTGAGATAGGTTCACCGTAAGTCAGAAACGACGTGAAGGCACCCAACAATAATATACAATACTGAGATAGGAGTGACACTCCATGCTGAGGATCAGCTTTTGAGGCGAAGCCATTACACCCAAATCCACAGCTTAATATCGAGGGCTTGAGGTGGGTATTTAAGAAGCTGGACCACTAGGTTCAGGATTTAGGAACTGTGAAATGCTTCTCTGTTGATTAGGCAGGAGGAAGCAGCTCATATGTTTATATCAAACTTAATAGAGAGAGTTCCTCATCGTTTCACTGGCAGAATGTAAATCTTAGCATAGAGAAGGTCCTTAGGTTCAAGCCTAGGATCTTCTTTATGTTTTTGTCCAAGTTCATCTCCAAGTTCTTCTTTTGAAAAGGATGAGGAAGCAGACAGAGATAAACCATGCTCCTTGCTCCTGTTGATGCAAGCATCTGACAGCAGACTTGCCCTCTCTCAACTCTGTCTCTGGCTTCCTCCCGTCCAACAGAATTCAATGGGAGCAAATCATAGAATCATAGAGTTGGAAGAGACCACAAGGGCCATCCAGTCCAACCCCCTGCCATGCAGGAACTCCCAATCAAAGCATCCCCAACAGATGGCCATCCAGCCTCTGCTTACTTCAATTGCTGCAAACTGAGTTCAAAGTCCAAAAGCAATTGCATTTAATTCACTCAACAACAGAGAAAGGAGGGAGAGTTGGAAACTCAGTGCATGATTTCCCGGATTTCTTTACTTAAAATAGTAGTTCTTCCTCATTAAGTTTTGTCCCCTTGCTGCTTGTCACACCCTTCTGACCACACTCTGATGTGGCTCGCCCACATGTGTCCTGCGCTTTCATCTGTGAAATGTTGGAGGGTATGATATTTTGGTAGTTTAACCTCCCCAAAAAAAGACATCTGAAAAGGGACTTGCCCCAGGCCCTCCCACCTTGCCATTTCCTGGCAAGCTGACTCTGCTTTGGAAGAATGGGAAGTCCCTTCACCAGGTCAAAAAAGGAGCACAATATGAATGCACAGACACATGTAGGTCAAAGTATGAAGGGAAGGAAGTCAGCAAGCATGAAAACATCATAAAAATGAATACTTTTTTTTAAAAAGCCCAACTCATAATGCATTGTTCCCAGAAATGGCTTGATTGATGCCAGAGCTCAGCTCTGGCATGTTGTGAATGGAGTCCTGAAGAAACTCAAATGCCCTTGCGTGGGTGGATGGCCGTCAACAAATCCTCAAATATCTCAGTCAATTAAAAGGGGCCCTCTCCTCTTTTACACTTGGCCACTCTGTTAAAAAGGCTTGGATGTTGGCATATCCTAAATCCAAACCTTGAGACAGTTACTGTTTTGGACAATAATACCTAAAAGTCACCCATCCCTTCAACCAGCTAACAGTTGTTCTGTGCCTTCGAGTCCTTTTTAATTTATGGAGATCTTAATGATGAAACTATCATGGGGTTTTCTAGGGCTGAGAGTGTGTGACTCACCCAAGGTCACATAGTGGGTTTCCATGGCCGAGCAGAGATTCAAACCCTGGTCTCTTGAGTCACAGTCCAATGCGCAAACCATTGTAACATGCTTAGCCAACAGTCATGGGACTCAAAACAGTAGCTACCTAAAACTAAAGAAATTGATTATTTTGGATATAAGATTGTACACAGAGCCTGGACTTTCTTTATTTATGTCTTTATGTAAGGCATGGGTGAGCATATTGCAAGAGCCAGCATGACGTAGTGGTCTGAGTGTTGGATATGACTCTGGATTCTGTGTGACCTTGGCCAAGTCACATTTTCTCAGCCTCTGAGGAAGGCAATTCCAAACTCCTCGGAACAAACCTTGCCAAAAAATCGCATGATAGGATTGCCTTAGGCTCACCATAAGTCAGAAACGATTTGAAGGCACATAGCAAAAGGGCATTTTGTAGCCTGTAGGCCACATAAGGTCCCTAAACCCTATTTTGATAGCCTTGAAGCCTACAATCAGCCCTCTAACTCCTCTTACTTTTTGGGGGGGGGGGATCAGTACAATTTTAGTATAGTGCTGTAGTTCAGTCCCACTGAATTCCGGGATTTGTAGTTTTACAAGAACTTTAGGCCTCTTTGCTAGCGTACTGGTGCCTCACAAAATTAAAAATTCCAGGATTCTGTAGGATGGTGCTATGACAGTTAAAGTGGTGTCAAGTTGCACTATTTCTACAGTGTGGATATGCCCTCTGTGAGATAAAATAGTTTTGAAAGTCTTGTAAGTTTTAAAAAATGTACTAAGGCACCACTCCCCGCATTAACTATTGTGATCTTTTATCTTAGTTCTCTTTTATGTTGTCCACCTTTTTTCTTCCTTGATGGAAATCATGCTCCGACATTTTTATCCTGCTTTTGAGCTAAATGCTGATGCTTCAAGTAGAATGCAAGTTTTTTTTTTTAAAGAGAAGCAATTATTGTTATAGTATATATTTTGGAGTGAGGGAAAAAAACCTGAATTAGCTTGCCAAATTAAATACTTCCTAACAGCCTTCTGACCCCATTTTGCCTGACCTGACATGGTCTTTCAGCCAACAAAAAAGCTATTTTAAGAGGTGGTGAACGGGGTGGGGGGAAGGAACTGAAAGTACAATCCTAGGAAATTATATTCATTTAGGAAACTATAGAAGAAGCATTATAGAACAAGCTTGCAACAATCCTATAAGAGTCCCCAATAGAGGTCAGACCGGCATCTTGCAGCACCTTTGAGACTAACTGAAGAAAGAAGTTGGCAGCATGAGCTTTCGTAGACTTGAGTCGACAGCAGTCCCTGAATGTGTGCAGATTTGGAGTCTGCGGTATCGCTTTTCGCGGGAGGGAGTTGTTGCTATTTTTAAAATGGGTGCACTCTATTTTTAAAATTGCGCGCAGCCCTGCGCCCGTTCTACGGGTGTGGGCGCCATTATTGTCTATGGGACGTGCATATATGCGAGTCGCTGTTATTGCGGGGAGGGTTCCGGAACAGATCCCCCACGAGTTGGGAGGGGCGACTGTACATCCTCTAGTGCATTAGGATCTAATGCATCTGAGGAAGTAGACTTAAGTCTAAGAAAGCTCAAGCTGCCAACTTCTTTCTTTAGTTAGTCTCAAAGGTGCCACTCTACAGACTAACACTGCTATATCTTTGAACTCATATAGTTATCTATAGTCTTTGGCCTTTCTCCTGCCTTTGTCCCCCAACGACCATTGTTAAAACTGAACTTGTCACAAAGTTTTGCACTCCTATGGACAATCTTGTACAGAAACCACTATAAAGGTCTGTCCCTGGACTTTTCACTCCATCCCATGTGTTTCAAGATGTAGGCTCAAGACTACAAAAGCTCATGCTCCCAACTTCTTTCTTTCAGTTAGTGTCAAAGGTGTTGCAAGATCCCTTTCCATACGACTGTCTAGTAACAGTTATAAGCCACTTTGAGTCCCAAGGCAGGATAGAAATCTAAAAATAACAAGTATATAGTGTTCCCTCCACATTCGCTGGGGTTAGGGGTGAAGGACCCCTGTGAATGCTGAAAAACTGCAAATACAAAATCACTATTCTTTTTACCTAAGAGAACACCTCTCTAGATCCTCCAGTGCAACTCTGTGGTAAACATCGGCCAGAAGTTGATCACAGAATCATGCTGAAGGACCTACAAATGCCTAGAAAAGTATTTTCTCTGGAAACTTCTATGTTCTCCAGTACAACTCTATGGTCAACTTATGGAAGAATTGAGCTGGAGGACTAAGAGATTTCCAGAGAGAACATATTGATCTAAACCGCAAATAATCAAATCCACCAAAGTCAAAGCCGCAAACGTGGAGGGCCAGCTGTATTCAGGAGTTGAGTCCTATATTAGTTCATTGGGACTTTCTGCTAGGGAAGTGCATCTAAGATTGAAATTAAGAATGTCTACTCAAAACATTTGAGTTCAATAGGATTTGCTCCCAGACAAAGCCTGGACTTCAAGAAAAGAGCAATGGGCATTTTGTTGGGGGAGATTCTCAAGAATTATAGTCCAAAAGCAAAATAAAGCAAAACAGCATGCCTATTTAATGTTTCTATCCCATGTGACCATGGGTTTTGTAGTTTGGTAGGTTATCTAGAGAGCCAGTATGGTGTAGTGGTTTGAGTGTTGGACTATGACTCTGCAGTCCAGGGTTCGAATCCTGGCTGGGCCATGGAAACCCACTGGGTGTCCATGGGCAAGCCACACTCTCTCAGCCTCAGGGGAAGGCAATGGAAACCTCCTCTGAACAAATCTTGCCAAGAAAACCCTATAATAGGGTTGCTTTAGGGTCATTGTAAGTCAGAAACATCTTGAAAGCACACAACACACACAATTTCCTCTGAATTGTGCCTTTTATTTTGCCTTTCTGCCCCTGCAGTAAAAATTGGCCTTCTCTACGCAGACACCATTTCTCTGCAACCATTTCCCTCTGTACCAGGGAACAGCAATCTACTTAAACAAGTGTCAAATTTATGAAGAGACAAATAAACGGATTGAACCGTCTTCTAAACAAAAATTCTAACAGAACCTGCACAGGCAGAATCAGAATCATGCCGACATTGCTGCCTTCAGCCGGCCGGCCAAATGGAAGAGAAATATAACGGCCGCACCCATGTGAAGCCTCAAGATGAAAATCCTAGCTTCTGGCAATTTATTTAACACTCCAGAGCCAACGAGCTGAAAAAAATGCTATTCAAAACTGGTGGATGGTTAGAGTATCAGGGAAGAAGTACAACTTCTAAAATGTGGCTTTGCTGCTTATCTAAGTCTTACAAATCACATGGATGTGCCTTATGCATCTCTGCCTCTTTCTTCTACTCCTTTTTTTTGCAGGACTACAATGAGAAGTCAATTCAGGCTGTATTCACATTGCAGAAATAATCCAGTTTGACACCACTTTAACCACTGTGGCTCAGTACTATGGAATTCTCAGTATTGTAGTTTACTGTGGCATCAGAGCTCTCTGAGAGAGAAAGCTAAATGTCTTGCAAATCTGCAGTTTCCAGAATTCCCTACCATGGCAGTCAAACTGTATTATTTCTGCAGCGCACATGCAGCTCCAGTGCCCAATCCCTTGTGATAAAGGCATTCTTGCAAACTCAGGTTAGTTATTTGCAATGCCTGTTTTGCAGAGGACATCACAGTAAATTGTGCTTTGTTGTGACACCCAAAAAAATCTAGCCTACGTCCTCAGGCATGTTGGGATCAGTTTGCAGCAGCTGAAGTAAGCTGAGGACAAAGCGGGAAAGTGGGAAGAGGAGAAAGAAACTTGGACACTGGAAAAGGCAACTGGAAAAGTGATATGACAGAGGATAAATTAGGATGGTCCCTGCCAAATCAGATGGGTGGAAGGTATGGTTCTAACATAGTGAACTAAGAAGACAGATAAATGTCATAATCAACAATACAAAGGAGGAATGCTCTTTTCTTCCAAATGATTACTTTTACTAAAGTAAATGGGTTTAAGAGCTGGGCAGTAATAAAGCTGGCATAAAGAAAATCAACTCATCTGAGATGTGGTGCTGGAGAAGAGTTCTGCAAATACCGTTTATTGTTGTTGTGTGCCTTCACATTGTTTCCAACTTATGGTGACCCTAAGGCAAACCTATCATGGGGTTTTCTTGGCAAGATTTGTTCAGAAGGGGTTTGCCATTGCCATCATCTGAGGGGAGAGTGTGACTTGCCCAAGGTCAGCCAGTGGGCTTACATGGATGAGCCAAGATTTGAACTCTGGTATCCCAGTGTCCTGGTACAATGCTCAAACCACTACACTACACTGGCTCTCACAAATAGCATGGGCGGCTCAAAAGACAAACAAGTGGGTCCTAGAACAAATCAAGCCTGAGCTTTCCCTGGAAGCCAAAATGACTAAACTCAGGCTGTTGTACTTTGGCCATGTCATGAGAAGGCATCATTTACTAGAAAAACAATAAACTTGGAAAGATGGGAGAGAGAAAAACTGCATATCAGATGGGTATCAATCAAGGAGGCCATGGTCCTCAGTCTGCAGACCTGAGCAGAGATACTGAAGATAGGGTGTCTTGGAGATGTCTCATTCCCAGAGTCCCCATGAGTTGAGGTTGACTTAAAGGCAGTTAGCAACAACAATAAGTAGAATTTATCCATTATAATAACACTATTTAGATTTTTTTTCAGCCACGCCACAGCCCTGCTTCCTTGGATTCTGCCACATTCTTATCATCAGTGACGTTGCATGCATCCTACGCAAACTTCAGGCTTTCACGAAACTTAACTGCATATTTTGGTGAAAAACAGTCCAACTTTCAGCAGCAGCTGCAGGTTTCTATCCCTGAGAGGTTCTGCTGGTCTTTTCTTTGCAAGGCACACCGGTGTATCAGGTTATTCGGAGTTTCATAACCTTCTGGTAGCTGAGAAACTTGTGGTTTCCTCAGAATTAAACTTGGAAACTCAAGCCAGCCTTTCACCCTAAAAGATCTATAGAGTGTGAGAGCGTAAACAATGACCTACCCGCAGGGGAAACCATTTCCTCTATATCATAATGAATCAGAGATTTGTTTCCCTTAGCTGGAGAGAAAGAAGTCTGAAGTGGCGACTCACAAAGTGCTGCAAGGGACAACTTCCTACAAGAGCTTTGTACCTCTGTCATATTGGGAGCGATTAAATGGATCACTCCATTCATTCCATATAGCATCAGTCAGAGGGGAAAGTCATTTGTCTTTCTGTATTAATTCATGGATAAACTTAAAATGACTTTCTGTCTTCTGGAAGCAAGCATTCTGGACTCACGGGAGTCTCTAATAAACTAATTCCCTGGTACACACTGGCATGGAAGACTGCTCTGTTGTGAGATAAAGTTTAGGCACATCATACATCACATGGTAAAGGAAGTCATTATTGTTGTTATGTGCCTTCAAGTCACTTCCAACTTATGGTGACCCTAAGGCAAACCTATCTGGGGCCGAGAGAGTGTGAATTGCCCAAGGTCACCTCAATGGGTTTCCGTGGCTGAGCAGAAAAATAAACTCTGGTCTCCAGAGTCGTCATTCAACGCTGAAACCACTACAACATGCAGGCTCACAGACAATGTTTAACATTGGTCTTCAGCTGTTGCTGCTGCTGTGGTGGTGGTGTACCTTCAAGTCATTTTGGAGTTATGGTGGCCCTAAGGCCCATGATTCATGTTTTTTTGGCAAGATGTATTCAGAGGAGGTTTACCATCACCTTCCCTTGAGGCTGAGAGCATGACTTGCCCAAAGTCACCCAATTGGTTTCATGGCCGAGGGGGGAATCGAATCCTGGTCTCCAGAGTCATAGTCTAACACTCAAACTACTATACCACAATGGCTCCAAGTTTCCAACTGCTTTGGCTGTCAATTTGCTTCTGGTCAAGGTGCCGGTGAAGACAATCTAAGCCCTAACCAACTTGGCACCATGGTACTTGCAAAAGTCTCTCTCCTTATACCTCCCCAAGAACTGAGATCTGCTGTTGGGCTGTGCTCCATGTTCCATTAGTGGTACCAAGAAATCATGCAGGGATGTGCACGAAGGCCTTTTCTGTTGTAGCACTGCATGTGTGGAGTTTCCTCCTCTTGGAAGTCCAGCTGGTGCCAACTTTCATCTCTTACAGACACCAACTTAAAACTTGGCTTTTTATTAACATCTTTAAGACATAGCCATGCCACTTCTGAAAGTGCACATTGACAAGATTTTAATTGTTTTAGTCTTTTCTGTTGCTTTAACCTGCTATAGTTTTTATCCTATTTAAATTATGTTTTTATCTGGAGTTGTTTTGCTTGTTATAAATTATAAATACTAAATGTACAGTGGGCCCTTGTTATCCGCTGGGGTTTGGTTCCAGGGCCTGATGTGGATACCGAAATCCATGGATTCTCAAGTCCCATTAAATACAGTGAAATAATCAGATGGTGTCCCTTATATAAAATGGCAAAATCAAGGCTTGCTATTTGGAATGTATACTTTTTCTGAACATTTTAAAGCCATGGCTGCTTGAATTCCTGGATAAAGAATGTGTGGATTTGAAGAACTGACTGTATATCCCTCTCTGTTTTCTCCCTGACACGGTGTTGAGAGTTGGTTTGTTTATATCTGCATGCAAGAGGCAGGGAGCCGACATACCCTAAGGTATGGGTTGCATTGTAAGGGAAGAAAAATATCTGTTCATGTAATCTTGAAGGCTGCCAAAGAGCCTCTCCAGCTGTCATTAGGCTTCTTTTGGAGAGGGATCCTGACAGAGAGATGGGTTGTTATTTCTTTCCAGCAGGTCCCAAACAGGTTGAACTTTAAAGAGCCTGAAGCTGAAGAGGGATTGGTGTCTCTGGGTGGGCTTCCTTACCCCATGCAACCTGTAAACCTCATGCCAGGTAACAGAGGTGCCGTTGTTTATGCAATGAAGCTGATTCATTTCCAGTAATCACAATCAATTGGATGCCTTCAAGGGCAATTCACATGGCCGTCAACAAAAGGGACACTTTTGTCTGTGACAATAGAAAAACCTTCTCTTGTTTGTTCCTACTAATTTTCTCTCAGCTAATCCATCAGGAATGAATGCATGTGTACTTACACAGCAAAATGAAAAAAAAGAAAAAAAAGAAAAAGCAAAACCCAGGGACACTAGCAAAATGAAAAAAACCCAGGGACACTAGCAATTAACTTTCCACATACTTTCCACATACCATCTCCTCACTACAGTTGTCCCTCCGAATTCGTGGGGGATCCGTTCCGGGGATACTGTGAATTCGAAATTTTGTGAATATTCAAGTCCCATTGTTCCCAGTGGTGTGCTGCCATTGGGGACAATGGGAACTTTAATATCCTCCCTCCCTCCCTTATTGAGGAATCCTAGGATTTGTGGTTCTGGGAAGTATTCAGAATTCTTGGCAAAGAATTCTAAATGCCTCCCAGAACTACAAATCCCAGTGTTCAGTAAGATGCAACCATGGCTGTTAAAGAGTAATAGCTTGAGAGAAACGAATCTTCCTCCTCTGGCCACCTGACCTTATGAAATAAACTTTATTTTTGAAGCTCCCACTCTTTCCTTAATGTCTCATGCTTTCTTCCCTGTAGCACTAGGCTTTTAGAAGAACAATCATTTGAGAGTCCCTTTGGAAAGGATGAAGCTGATGGAGTGTTTGGAACATATGACCAGGCATCACAAGGAGCTGGGTTCTATTCCTGACACACTCCATCAGCCTTTGGGCAAATTACATTCCATGCCTTCCTGTTTTCTTCACACTGGTTCTATCATGTTTTGCTCTGATCAGTCTTGTTTCCTCACCTGTGGTACCACATCTCCTGGTCTTGAGCAAAGGGCTGGGTTATTTCATAATTCGTTGGTCTTCTGTTCTAGCTGTGCCCTGGTATCTAATGCCGGGCTTTCCTTTTAAACTTCTATCTTCCAAAGCTGAAGGGGCAGAAAAATTGTGATCTTCCAAGATAACTGAACTACCATGTTCATAAGCCCCAGCCAGCATGAGTGGTAGTCAAGAATGATGGGCTGCTAAGCCAAGTACATCCTATCCTATGTTTGTGCTTTATGTCACAAAAAACAAACAAGCAAAAAAATGCACAGGCATAAGATGGGGGATCTGTGGCTCAGCACTTTGTTGTGGTTGTTCTGTGCTGTCATGTCATTTCTGACTCATGCTGACCCTAAAGCAAGCCTATCGTGGGGTTTTCTGGCAAGATTTGTTAGGCATTGCACAATCCATGCCTATAATAATAATTGGGCCATAAATATGGAATGTGGGCAAAGGATTTATTTGTTTTCTTATTTTGGTATAAATCACAAGTGTTTTAGCTGGTGAAGGGCAAAGTAATGCAAAAATGATCAGCAGAAAAGTTAAAAGACCATTCAATGACAATTCTGTTAAGAACACCAAAGTGAAAACAATATAAAACACATTTAACAGATAGTAAAAAAAGGTAAAAGTGCAACCCCATTAAAAGCCTTATCTGGTGTATAAATTATTAGCTGAAGACCTGCCTGAATAAGAACAGTTTTTGAGAAGGAGGTGAGAGAGGGGACCCAACTCAATCTCTAACAGGAGGGAATTCCACAACTTGATAAACAATTAGAATGTAATATGTTGGAAGTTATTGTGGTTGAGAAAAAGAAAGCATGGATTATAGATGTGTGAATCCCTGGGGAAGGCAGAATCGAAGACAAAGGGAAGGGGGATGTGAGCTATTGAGACCTACAAATGGAGAGTTCAAAAATAACGTTGAGAAAACAACTTTGATTCCAGTGATGATAGGTGCTTAGGAGCAATTCCAAATGGACTAACAAAACATGTGAAAGAAATTGGAATAGATTGGATCATGATATTATAATTACAAAAAGGGACAATAATAGACTTATCTCTTCTGCCAAGCCTATCCAGTCAATCTTGAACTATGAATTTTAACTTAGAATATTAATTTATGCTGGATGATTTTAATGTGTTCTATATTTAGGTGTTTCAATGGGGTTTTAACAGTGTTTTAATAGGTTTTTTACAGTGCCTACATGATTTTATGTGTTCTTAAAGGACCGGCTTGTGGTGTCATATCGTTTTAAAGCATTTTATCTTTTTTTAAACTGTATTTTATTCTTCTAATACACTATCTATTTTAATATTGTGATAATTTAATTCCATTTTAATGTATCATTTTTCTAGGTTTGTAATTGTACTGTTCTTTTAATGTTGTGAGTCCCAAATCTGGGAAAAGAGCGGGATACAAATAAATGTGGTGTGATATGATATATATGTACCCTGCCTCGAGCCTTGGTGAGAGATGAGTAAGAAATAAAATATCATCATCATCATCATCATCATGAATGTGCCACATCTGACAATACATCACTGCATTTACGATTGTCCCAAGCCCTATTTAAGTGATACCTGATGGGTTACTGCTAATAATCATGATGATCCAGAATGGTCCAAAACTCTTTTTTGTAGCAGCTGATAGGCTATGAAACCAAGAACTGTAATGAGGAGGATAAGCCAAATCACCACAAGAAAAGCTTAGTTTTAACAGTTGCACAATCGCTGTTCAATAGAAAACAAACAGAACAGAACAGAACATGGAACGGGGAGACCTGCGAGTGCAGCTAAAGCACAGCAGACAAATTTCAAGGGAATGATTACTAGTTCCACATCAAGAGCGAGAGGGAAAAAAATAACTTCAAAGATTTAAGCTGACAATGAGTTTCTCTGAAACCTCCTCAAGGTTGTTCTGAGCTGGCAGACTGCTCAGAAAAACAAATGCTGGAGAGGTAGTTTGAGTTCACGACTGACCTCACCAATGATCCCTGCAGCACCTGAATTATACTACGGATCAATGTGACCTCTTGATTTCCCATCACTGTTGCTGTTACAACATGTACCAGCACACAAACCCATTGCCTTGAAAAGACACTTGTCCCTACAGCTCTGCGTTACTTTAATGCTTCTACCGGAGTTAAAAGGAATTCAAGGACACCAAATTGCATTCAAACATAAATGAATATATTTCAGACTTTCTGGTAGAGAGGTATGATGCAAAATGAGAGATCAGAAGGGAAAGAAAGGATTTTTACCCCCTTGTCATCAATGACATGGATTCATCAACCCAGAAAGACGTTCAGCAATTTCGATTGCATCTTTAAATCCATGGAGAGGATTTATTGCCCCGCTGACAAGACAGTGACCAACTTCCACTGTTGACTTGGATCCAACCTAAGTTGCTCCCTCTTTGGTCCTCAAATAAACTACAGGACAAGTTAAGTTCTGGTGAAAGAAAGAAAAATGTGTACAGAAAGATATGTCACAGAGTAAGATCCACCATATTTCATTGTAAGTTGCTTTGAGTCCCATTTGGGTGAAAAGCAAAATAACAAACAAACCGACAATTTCCTAGCTAGCCAATGAAAATCAGCTCAGTCAGCACTCTATTTCTTTCTCTGAAATATTTACATTCAGCCTCAGTCTGTCATTTGGGGTAGCTTGCAAAAACAAAAACACAACAGATTTTTAAAATGCTATTAAATCTTATTTTTTCTTAAGACAATAACTCCAGCTTCCACTTGCTCCTCACAATAAAGTCCTGTGCAAATGTACTTTAGATTGTCTTCTTATTCATTACAATATTTTTATCATCCTACAGAGAGGAGCATATAGGAACTTTACCAAGCCCTCCTGGCTCTCAGGGCGGCACACTGATGGCCTTTTATGACACTTTCAAGATGTAGGAGTAGGTGAAACTCCTTTTAGTTTTTTAAATGATGGAATATGAACATGTTTCCTCATGAGATTTCCCAGGTTTAGCATGATAGCACATAATCAGTAGTGTTGAAAGTGACTATTGAGCAGAGATGCTCACTGTTCAAAATCCTGATTGATTTGTCATTATTTCAGCAGCTCTTCTTGTATGAAGCAGAAGGCTTCTATAAATGCAGTAGTATCAAATATTTTGCTGCATGTTACAGTCGGTGCTTTGGATCCATGGATTCTTGATCTACGGATCCAACCAGCCATGGCTTGAAAATATCTTAAAATATCTTTTAAAACATATCTTAAAATATATAAAATATATTAATATATATATAAATTCCAAAAAGCAAAGCTTGATTTTGCCATTTTATATATGGGACACCATTTCAAGACACCACTGTATTTAATAGGATTTGAACATCCATGTATCCACAAGAAGTCTTAGAGCCAAACCCCAGCAGACAGCAAGGGCTCACTCACTGTATTTCTCAAATGAAAAAAAAAATCACAGAGTACATTAATTTCCGAAAGGGGGGCATATACGATGGCTTGGATCCCATCTTGGGAGAAAGGTAGGATATAAATCCAAAGGTAAGTAAGTAAATGAGGGTCAGAGCACATGCTTTGAGTCCCAAGTTCAATTTCCTTATATATTTAAACAGTTTCAAAACTTTGGAGAGCTGCAGTCAAATCAGCACAGATAATACTGAGATGGATGGCCGTTTCTTACGTTACTAATTTGTCATCTATTAATATCTATCTATCTAGGATGCAGAGAATATGTGAAAATATTAGAAAAAATTCCAAATACATTCAAAAATGCTAGGAAAATGGTTGGAAATGTGTTTCTCAAATGTCAGGAAACCCTGGCTAGGAGAACACTAGATGTAAATGAATCTTGGCAGTCTGAGGTTTATTCTGCACAAAATACCCCATCGATCATAGTATTTCTGCACAGAGATATTCTTTTCTGTGCACAAATTCATGTTTCCTGCCCAAAGCCACCATGTGTGAATTTTGCACAGGATAAGTCCTGAACTGTAAATAGCCTTTGAAAACTGCAGCTTTAGAAAACTTTCTCGCAGTGGGAAGAAAATTGCTAAAATCATTCCTTCTTTCTTTCTAGAACAAAATTAGTGAAGAATTACATCTGTCTATCTATCTATCTGTCTGTCAGTCTGCCCATCTATCTGATCTTAACATCACATGATATCAACCTAAAGGTTAATACATTTAAGAATGCTGACAACAGAGTATTCAAAACATCCGTTCTAGGGGCTAATCCACACTACAGAATAAATGCAGCTTGACATCACATGAAGCATCATCATAGGGTTCAGTTTCCTGACCTTTAACCATCTTGGGTTGCATCTGCACTGCAGAAATAATCTGGTTTCACACCACTTTAACAGCCATGGCTCCATGTTATGGAATTCTGGGAATGGTAGTTTGTTGCGACACCAAAGGTTAGATATCTAACAAAACTACAGATCCCAGAATTCTGTAGCATTGAGCCATGGCTGTTAAAGTGGTGTCAAACTGGATTACTTCTGTAGTGCAGATGCATCCTTGTTTGCTCTCCTCTGAAGACATTCCAGCTTGTCAATATCCTTCTTGAATTGTGGTGCCCAGAATTGAATACTTTATTGATTGATTTATTATATTAATTTTTTAGAGGTGGTCCCTTCCACCTCTATGAGTTTCTGCAAGTTTCTGGGATTTGTAGTTTTGTGAGATAGTTAAGCCTTCTCTGTCAGAGAGCTCTGGTGGCATGACAAACTAGAAATCCCAGAATTCCACAGGATGGAGCCATGCAAGTGAAGCCAATGTCAAACTGTATTATTTCTGCAGTACGGATGCAGCCTAGGATGCAGCTCACTATTATGTTGAGCACCTGAAGAAGGCAAAAGCCATTTTGCTAACTCATTTATTAAGTTCTGCCTATTAATCACTCAAGCTGGCAGGCTGCAAAACACAGAATAAACAGCATTGATATCTCCACAGCTTTGACAGAATGAGCTAATTGGTATGTCCTCACTCAGTACGGTACAATCTACGCAACCACCATCCTCACGTCGTTTTGGTACCAAATCACTGTTGCTTTAATTAAATGCATAAATGCTGCTGAAAGTCTCTGTTTTCTGTAATGCTTGCTCTGCCATCCAGCCTACGATGTCACCCATCTTATTGCAAATGCCGTCCTAGAGGGAAAATTGTTTCCATACTTATTAGTTAAAATAATTTAAGCAATGTGACCAGATACCCATGATGATATTATGGTTGTAATAAGCCCCTTGGTAACCTGCTTATTTTTTGTCCCATTGACATGATGACTAGTTGGACTAACTATGATTTGAGGGGTTGAAAGACTACACTGGTTTAGATGTGAAACAGAGGAGATAATCACACAAGAGCCAATAACATTACAATTGCGCTATTGGAAGATTAATGGGACAACAGCACTACAGCGATAGGTATTTTTGCATAGTCACACCATTGCATGACAATGATGATACAAGGGATGCAGAGAAATGCAACGGCGTTCCACATACATCCTTTCTTGTATCATTAATATATTGTTATTTAACGTTACATGCATGCATCATTTTGATATTACTGCACACATCTGAAAATCATGGTTTCCCTGCCAAACAGAACAAAATAAACTTGATATATTTCACAACATTATTTCCATACAGTTCCAACAAAATTGTGCCCTACACCGCAAAATAAGAGAGAAATCCACTCCAAAAACAATTGTAGCAAATGAAAACGAATTGCCTGTACCAAAATGCAGTTTGGTGAAATGTTCCGGATTGCTGTGATAGCATGAATGAAACGTTATTGACTTCCACACCTTCACAATAGTACTTCATTCACGCTATCGACAAACCATTAATGGGTTTCCCCATTAATAAGAAGTCATGGGAGCATTCCAAGTTACTGATGGGATAAGTATGGGATAAGTATGATGTCATGTGAAAATCTTTGCACAATCATGCTATAATGCATTCTCTTTTTCTCCCATGTGATAATCATGAAGTCAGAAGGGGATGCAAGGATCACCTACTCCAACCTCATGCCAGTGAAAGAATCTACTACTAAAGCATCCATGAAAAGTGAGCATCTATCCTATAATAAACAAACAATGAAAGAGAATCCAACACCTCTTGAGGAAATCTATTCCTCTGTTAAACTGGTCCTACCATCCAAACACATTCCAGCCTACCATCTGAAGACATTCCAGCTTGTCAATATCCTTCTTGAAATGTGGTGCTCAGAAGTGGACACGGTATTTATTTATTTATTATATTTATATTTATTTGTTTTGGGGAGGTGGTCCCTTCCACTTCTATGAATCTATGCAAACAGATTATCCAAACCAGAGCTAAAACTGGTATTCCAGGTGAGGTCTGACCAAAGCAGAATAGAAGGGCACTGTTACTTTCCTTAATCTGAACGCTATGGTCCTGTTTATGCAGCCTTGAATAGTCACTGGCTTATTTGGCATCCGCACCACACTACTGACTGATGTTTAGCTTGTGAGCTACTAAGACCTCAGATCCTTTTCACATATACTGCTGTCATGTCCCGCACCATGCTATGTATTGGTGCTACTTTTCTACATTTCCTCTTCTGAGATTTCCTCTTATGTACCTGTTATGTTTTGTTCTTCATTTTTAAACATTTTCCTGTAAGCCACATTGATCCTTAAATTGAAGGGTCAAACATTAATCTTAACAAAAATAAATTACTATAAGGGATCCTTCTCATCTATCACACAGGCTACACCCTCTCCAATTTAAAAATAAACACCGACATAAGAATCAGTGCATTGCTCATTCAAACTCCCACCCCAAAGCAAGTAGGAACAACATGACCCTGTTTGCTTGCTGAGTTCTCACTCATTGTTCCCAGCACTTCCACTCCCTCACGCGCGGTAAAATCGGCATTCTTCTCCTTTTTACAACTTTTGGCACAAGACACCAAAGTTGGGCTCTCCTTTGCCACACAACAAAAGGCATTGCACAATAAAAGGACATCCCCATTCGAGTACAACCCCTCCCCACCTTGTGGAATGCCATAAATTACTGCAATAAACTAGAGCTTGTAGACTTTTTTTAAACTACAATTCACAGAATTCCCCATCAACAGTCAGTTATAATCCAAAAAATTGATGCCTCCAAACATGTCATGGGGCAATGCCACATGCTGATCTGTACAGGCTGGTGGGCTTCTTGCATTCCTGTTCTACTACAGTTACTATAAACCAGTGTGGTGTAGCGGTTTGAGCGTTGGACTCTAGAAACCAAGGTTCAAATCCTGGCTTGGCCATGGAAACCCGCTAGGTGACCTTGGGCAAGTCACACTCTTTCAGCCTCAGAGGGTGGCAATGACAAAACCCTTCTGAAGAAACCTGGCAAGAAAACCCTTCAAACAGAAACAAGTTGAAAGCACACAACAACAACAACAACAACAACCAGTTACTATGCCCAATCCCAATCAAGAAGTGAAGGGAGATTGGAGAATACATTTTGGAGTTTTGATCAAGCCAAGGGACTCATTGCTGCTGCTTTAACAGAACATGTTTTCATTGCTCCAGGTTCCAGATTTCACACTGCCCGACTATGGCTCTATAAGTTTCTAGACCCCGTAAATATTGAGCAGCTGCCTCTCTCCTTGCTAGTCCAAACTTGCCCCATTTCAGAGGGCTAAATAGGAACAGGAAGCAAAGTGGGTGTTGCTTCTAACCAAGTTGTTATCTTCTCTACGGATGGATTCAAGGCTGTGTCAGCTGAAATCCTGAAGTTGGTATTAATGCAGTAACATTCTAGCCAGGATCCTGCAGCCAGCCTCCATTCCAAAATAACTTTTCTGGGCTTGTAGCCTGTGCTTCACCAGTCAGCTTTGGACAAGAAAGACAAGTTACACTGGCCAAGGAATGTTTTCATTTCAACAGGTTGGAGCACATCAGCTAATATCTGCAAAACTCCTGAGCAACAGATTCTGCCATGGTGTTCCATAAGACTTATGAACCACTGCCTCATATCTCTCACATCGCACTTCCATTTTGGTTCAGTTTATTGTTTTAAATAATGTCCTGTCATCTTTTAGGACAAATTTTAGATTTCAACGATTGTTTTGTTCTCTGAATTTGGCTTTCCAGCCATCCAATTTACAAGAGTATCTCTTTATTGGTGACATCTTCAATAACATCCAGAACACTGGCAAGCTGGAACATGTTTGAGATGGGTGACCAAAGTGACTAAGGCTCTGGAAACGATGCCTTATAAAGACACATGTCTTGCATATGTTTAGCAGAGAAGACTAAGAGGAGACATGCTAGCTCTCTCTAAATATATGAAAAGATGACATACAGCGCACCTGCGCCGTACGTGGGCTCACCATACATGGACTTGACATCACAGACCGTGAGCCCCTTAAATGAATGGTGCATGTGCCCACGGTGCAAGCACGGTGTGGCACGCAGCAGTGAGCCACCATTGAAAACAATGGGACCTGAGGTTCCGCAGTATTTCTTTTACACGGGGGAGGGTCTGGAACAGATCCCTCGTGTAAATCGAGGGTCCACTGTACAGGAAATGGAGTGAGCTTGTTTTCTCCTGCTCCAGAGACTAGAACACTAACCAATGGATTCAAACTGCAAGAAAAAACATTCCACCTAAACATTAGGAAGAACATTTTGATTACAAGAGGTGTTGAAGAGTGGAGTAGGCTGCCTCAGAGGGTGATGGACTTGCCTTCTTTGAAGCTCTTCAAAAAAGAGGTTGGACGGGTATTTTTCAGAAGCACTATAAATGTCTATGGTGGCACTAGATGGCCCTTGTGGACTTTTCCAAAATTCTATGATTTTATTCAATAGCTGTTGCTTCTTTTCTCAACAGTGGATAGTTTGGAAATTTAAAACCATGAAAGAGTCCAGGGGAGGTTATATGCAACCCCAGCGCCATACCTTGGCCACTTCAGGAATACTGGAATATTTATTTGAGTTGCTTAATCTTACTAGGTAGTTAGATACTGCAAACACCAATTTCTCTGCGGTGAGTTGTATGCCAGAGCCAATGCTCAATCACTTGCAAAAGAGAGAGAGAGAAAACGCAAATCTGTGTGGGCAGGCAAGCGGCAGTTGTGTTTGTATTTTGGCTCCTTCAAATACTTATTGCTTAGAAACAAGATGGTGAATTAATAACCTTTACATTCTGTGACAGATTGAATTGGAAGGATGATTTTTTTAAAAAACAACAACGCACGCACTGAAATGCTTTTGTATTGGTGCTAAAATGGTTCTTCAAGTTGTCAACCCAATTGGCCATCCTTGTGCACAGGTGTCTTTTTAAAATTCTGTTGATAAAAAAAACCTTTGGAATCTCTATTTAAATATGTCAGCCCTAAGGGGTGCACTCACTCAAATTCCTCACACACCTTTACAGGAAACTCAACACCCCTAATTCAGTCATAAAATCACAGAGCTGAAAGGGACCAAAAGAGCCATCCAATCCAATCCCTTACAGCATGCAATAATGTACAATTAAACAACGTCCAAGAAATGACCATCCAAGCTTCTCTGAAAGATCTCCAAAGAAGGAGACTCCATCCCTCCAAGGCAGCCTATGCCATTTAAGACATTCATTAAGTGTGGGTACAAAATACATGATGAAGAGGAGGATGACAACTCTATCTCTCCACAATAATTCCCTTTGCCCTCTATACATGGGGGCACAAGTCTGGAGTGGGGACCCTTGGCTATCTGTGGAACTATGGGAATTCAGGATTTGGACTTGATCAGAGAACCTCCCCAACCAGCAAAGGAAAAGAGACTCCACCTCAACATTAGGAGGAACTTCCTGACAGTTCAAGAGTGGAACACACTCCCTCGGAGGGTGGTGGAGACTCCTTCCTTGGAGGTCTTTAAACAGAGGCTGGATGGCCATCTGTCAGGGATGCTTTGATTGGGCGTTCCTGCATGGCAGCGGGGTTGGACTGGATGGCTCTTGTGGTCTCTTCCAACTCTATGGTTCTGTGGTTCTATGAAAGGCTCTCCAGGCTGGCACATAAAGGAGGTCAGCAGAACTGGAGACAAAGGCGGCTGGCCTAGGACACGCTTTTGAGTGTTGAAACAACATCTTTTTAAAGCACCGAAATAGGTAGGGTTGCCATATTAAAAAAGGATGTGAAGAAACTGGAGTGTGTCCAAAGGAGGGCAACTAAAATGGTGAAGGGTCTGGAAACCATGCCCTATGAGGAACAACTTAGGGAGCTGGGAATGTTTAGCCTGGAAAAGAGAAGGTTAAAAGGTGATATGATAGCCCTGTTTAAGTATTTGAAGGGATGTCATATTGAGGAGGGAGCAAGCTTGTTTTCTGCTTCTCCAGAGAACAGGACCCAGAACAATGGATGCAAGCTCAAGGAAAAGAGATTCCACCTCAACATTAGGAGGAACTTCCTGACAGTAAGGGCTGTTTGAGAGTGGAACACACTCCCCCGGAAAGTGGTGGAGTCTCCTTCTTTGGAGGTCTTTAAGCAGAGGCTGGATGGCCATCTGTCGGGTATGCTTTGATCAAGAGTTCCTGCATGGCAGAATGGGGTTGGACTGGATGGCCCTTGGGGTCTCTTCCAACTCTATGGACTCTTTCAAATGGGGAGGAATTTCTCCCAACTCCGAATGGAGCCAATGCGGATTCATGTAAATTCACTTGTTTAGCGAATTTACATGAACCCTTGCTCCGTTCAGAATTACTTCCCATTACCCGAAAATAACCCCCTCCTGCCCGAATTTGCATGCGAAGCTTTAATTCGCAATAACGTAAAACCCATGATTGCATTCGAATTGGCTTCCCTCTTGCCCGAATTTGCGTGCGAAGAGTTAATTCGCAATAACGTAAAACCCATGATTGCATTCGAATTGACCTTAAATTATACTTCCAATTTAGCCTCGTATGAAAGAGTCCTAAGATTCTATTCCAGTTCCTCATATGCAGGCATCTAATTTGCATATTAAGATTTACAGCTTCAATCGGCCCAGACAGCCAGGACATTTTTTTGTCTCTTTAATTCAGGTTTTTCCAGGTTTTCTGGGACAAATGGCAACTCTACAAATAGGGCTTCAGTACCCTGGCCACCCTTGCTAGTGACTGGCAATCAGGAGTCAGCCAGAACGACACCTGCATGTAATACACACAGAGAACCTGCCAACAAACATGTAAAAATGGGGGCTGCATTCTCAACACTCACCTATGTATCATCACATAAGCAATGTAGAACACACAGAGATAAGTTTAGAGATCACACAAACACATGGTTTTAAAGTCTTAAGTCTAAAAAAATTAGAGCTCTTTCTCATGTCGAGAGCCTTCCCTGGCAATGGAGGCTTGCCATTTCAGACTGTCGCCTTCCAAACACAGGATACAGAAATGGGAAAAGAGGGGAAGGACCAGTATGCTCCCCTTCCTTGTATGTTTGATAAACACATTTAAGAACATATGAATGAAGCTTTGTTATTGACACTACAGTCTCAGATTGGCTTAATAAACATTATCTTTCCATAAGATGGCCAAGAGGCGGGCTAGCTGCAAATGTTAGAGGGATCTCAGGAGAATGCTGCCTAGTGGTCCCTCTTCCTATGTCCCCAGGACCTGTTAGGAGCACCACACTGCAGCACCATTATCAGGAATACACAGCTGGGTTTGCGCCATAATTTCAAAGTCCCACAAGGCATCAGAGTGATGTGCCATGGGAAGTGTATGATTCCACATCCAGTGTAAGGAACCCAGGGCAAATGCCAAGACATCTGGAAGTCCAGCAACCCCTGGGAGCTGATCAAGGGTGCCATATTTTCATAAATGTTGTGATGGCCAAGAGTCTGGAAACAAAGCCCTAAGAGGAAAAGTTGAGAGAGTTGGGCATGTTTAACTGGCAGAGAAGATAACCAGGAGGTGATACAGTGACCATCATCAAATAACTATAGGGGTGTTGTCTGGAAGATGGAACAAAATGGAACAAGCTTGATTTCTTGCAAGGATGGGATGGGTAGAATCAGTGGATTCAGAGTGCAATACAAGAAAGGAGATTCAGGTTAAACATTAGTAAGAGCCTCCTGATGGTACAAGCTGCTCAAAGATGGAACAGACTACCTTGGAAGGTCGTGGCCTCTGCTTGGTAAGAGGTTTTTAAAAAGAGGTTGGGCAGCCATCTCTTGAGGGTGCTTTAGCAGTGTATCCTACACTGGAAGAGGGGTGGGTCAGAGGCACCTCCAGCATAAAGGTAAAGTTTTGCAGTCTAGAAATGATTCTAATTTGGAACAGAGCTTGGAAAAGTTACTTTTTGGCTTACAATTTTTAGAATCCTTCAGGCAGCATGGCAAGTAGTCATGTTCACTGCGAGATGTAATACAATTCTTATTATTAACCTTATTCATACCCCATCATTTCCCCAAAAGTAAACATCAAAGAAAGTTATGGGTTAGCCAGTTGTAAGACCAAGTAAATAATAAGAAAGTAATGGGCTGGGTGCAGAGTTTTAAAAAGTTATGTTTTTTGGACTACAACACTCTGCCGTCGCTCCCAGGCTATGGAATGGCCTGCCGGATGAGATGCGCCTTATTACAACTTTGGACGGCTTTAAGAGAGCCGCCAAGACGCATCTCTTCTGGCAGGCCTTCCCAGAAAACGATTAACTTCTCTGTCTACTATTGTCCCTCCAGTCTCACTCATTGAGACATTTGATATTCTCGAGGCCACCCACTTATCCAATTTTAGTTAGAGCCATTTAATGTCACAGTGTTTTAAATCTTATCCTTAGTTTAATTTAATTTTAAGGGGCGGGGGGGGGAGATCGAATTGTTATATTTTAATTGTATGTTTTTTTAAGTCTTGTACTCCGCCCCGATTGCTCTTCCAGAGGGGCGGAATATAAATAAATATATTATTATTATTATTATTATTATTATTATTAGAATCCCCCAACCCAGCATGGTTATGGGCCATGTTGGCTGGGAGATGTAGTCTACGACAGCAGCTTTTCAATCTCTAATGTGAAAGCATGCATATTTTATCAGAAAAAAGGAAGTACTGTACGTAGTCAATTTTCCAAACATAAAAATCTTTTAGGCAGCCTTCAGCTCTATCATAATCTATAATAATTACACAGCACTTTTTTAAAAAAAAAACTTATCTCACATACTATCTATCTCAAAACTTTTTCTGGCAGCACCTGTTGTTTGGTTTGTTCATTTTTTAAATGTATTTTTTTTCCGGATTTTAACATCTATAATTTTAGTTTTGACTTGTCAATCTTTATCATTTACTATTGGCATTTTGAGATTTTGTGTAATTGATGTTTCACAATTCATTGGAAGTTGCATTAAGACAGTTCTGCTCTTACAGGTGACCCATATGGGTGTTTTTTTTGAAAGGCACACTGGGGAAGAACAGACAAGTTAAGAAAAGCTGCAGCATTATGCTGTTGGCTAAACCTACTGGGAAGAGCAAGATTCTTCACCCTCTTCTCCTCTCACCCCCACAAAGTTAATGGAGTGCAAACTGCGTTTGCAGTTTGCTATTCAAACAGCAACTGAAATAAGCTGAGGAAAATGGGGGAAAGTGGGAGGAGAAGAGTGAAACTGGGACATTTTAAAAGCAGCTGGAAAAAAAGAGGATTATTGTCATCAGAACTGTCCCTACTACATTGGGATAATTGGAATGTATGTGATCCCATTTCAACTGCATGTATATGTACAGCTATTAACATTTTCTCACTATGAAAAGTGCTAAAGAGTCCAATGTGGCAAGACGTGCATTACTGACACATTATGCACAATGCATTCTGCAAAGAAGGGGAAGAAAATCCAGCTCTCAAGACCCAGAAGTGGAATTTTCCACTTGCTTTGTTGGACAGACTGCCCTTGACAGGACAATACTGCTAAGGGCTATGCATTACAATCTCGGAACCAGAGAAGAAGGAAAAAAATAAGCAGAAGTCACTGTAGAAAAGAAAGCATTGGCTACTGAAAAATCATCCTTAAAGCATAACGGAGCTATGTGCCTTTTATTTTTAAAACCAAAATAAAGATCAGAGAATAGTGAGCACCACCAACAACAGGACTCTTAAACTCTCTGTTAAACTATGCAATTATACAACTATACCATTTATATCTCCTTAACTGCCACAGCAATTGCCTGTAGAATCCTGGGATTGGTAGTTTGGCGGGCTATTTAGCATTTTCTGCTAGAGAGACCTCACATGCCTCATCAAACTACAAATCCCAGGATTCTATGGGATGCAACTATGGCTCCATCTGCACTACAGAAATAATGCAGTTTGACACTGCTTTAACTGCCATCAAGTTCTGGGATTTGTAGATTGATGAGCAAATCAGCATTCTCTGTCAGAGAGCTCTGGTACCAGAATAAACTACACATCCCACAATTCAACAGGATGGAACCATGGCAATTGCTTTAGTTTTTGAAGACATATCACAAGCATCAAACGGCAGGGTGACCAGATGTCCTGCTTTTCCAGGACATGTCCTACACTTCAACCTTCTGTCCAGAAGGAATTTCAAAATGTCCTCCATTTACAGCATGACTAAGAAGCATGAATCTACATTTCTATTTAGAGTGTTTAGAGTTTTTATTTTGGAATGTCCTACCTTCTTCTTCAATGTCCTTCATTTTGAGCATGAATAAGAAGCACGGATTTACACTCATATTAGTGTTTATAGCTTTTTCACTTTGGAACACCCAACTTTTTCCTTCAATGTCCTCTATCTTGAGCATGACTAAGAAGTACAAATCTGCATTCATATTACTGTTTATAGCTTTTATTTCAGAATGTTCAACCTTCTTATTTAACGTTCTCCATTTTGAGCATGACTAAGAAGCCTAGATTTACACTTCTATTAGTATTCATAGCTCTTATTTTGGAATGCCTTGCCTTCTTCTTCCATGCCCTTCACTTTGAGCACAACTATGAAGCATGCATTTCCATTTATGTTAGTGTTTGTAGCTTTTTTATTTTGGAATGTCCTACATTTTTTCTTGTATGTCCCTGCATTTTGCAGTGCCTTGTCTTCCATGGAGGTTAACAGGACATCTGGTCACCCTGTCTATGAAGACACATTCACCATTGTTTGGTCCTTTGAAATTAGGTCCTTTGAAATTTCTTACTTAACCCCACTTTGCCACCTGGAACTTTTTAGAAATGTGTTATCATTTCACTTACTTTCAGGTGTAGCAAGCCAGTTCTCTGAAGGATCTTTGTGCTGTGTGTGTGGCATCTACTCCAAAGTCCTGTCCTTGTGGCTTCCTCGGATGCACTTGACCCGGAGTGTCATTACAAGAAGACCGAGCAAATGAAGAGCACATAATCCAAATGAGAGAAGGAGTCCCTGGCCACCACACCCTGGGTTGCATTTGCATGTTCTCTTTAGAAGGAAAGCAAAGTTCAGGTTGCAATCAGGATGGGAGGAGACCTGCAAAAACAAAAACCACAAACCCTGGTCAGACTCATGCTCTTGCTTTCCTTGTGCAGGGTGTGGGGGAGAAGAGAGAAAAGCCTCCAAAAAGGGAACAAGGAGACAGGAATTTCACCCCCAAACCAACCTTTTGAAGTCTTCTTCATGCGTGGTTGATAGAAATCTGCATTGCAAGAGCAGGAACTTCCAGCTCAGCCCATGTCATCCTTAGGAGCAGAGCACCTTTGCCGCGTCAAAAACAGAAAACAGTGCACCAACCCATCACCCACTGCCTTGGGTTGATTTGCAGGAGAGGAAAGCAGGACCAGGATATGAACCCTCCCTTTAAACACAGCCAAGACAAGGAAGTCAAAACAAGAACTCATTTAGCCTTTGCTAGTTTTTTTAAAGGAGCCATGTCAACCAGAAAGGCACCTACAGGAATATTTGGAACATCCCCAGAAATTGGGAATTGGAAAAGATGCACACAGGAGAAGATTCTTGTGCGTGCTGGTGTTTGCTTTTCAAAGCCCTTTGCAATCCTGTTCGCAGATCTACACTGGAAAGAGGAAGAAACCTTGACATAAACAAGGCTGGAGCAGTGTGTCAATGGGGGAGAAAATCAGGTCCTTAGGAATGCCAGACTTCATTTTTACAAAAGGCAAGTTTCTAGACCTTATGACAGGAAATATATATACTGTATATATTAGGGAGCTGCATTTGTTGTTGTTTTTGTTGTTGTTGTTGCTGCTGCTGCTGCTACTACTGTGGGCCCAAAGTTTCTGACTTACAGTGACCCTATGGCCATGGGGTTTTCTTGGCAAGATTTGTTTGGAGGGTGTTTGCTTTTGCCATCCTCTGAGGCTGAGAGAATGTGACTTGCCCAAGTGGGTTTCCATGTCCAAGCAGAGATCTGAACCCTAGTCTTCAGAGCCGTAGTCCAGTGCTCAAACCACTATACCATGCTGGCCCTCCTGCATACCCTCCAACATTTGACAGATGAAAACTGGGATACATGCAGCCCAACAAGATAGTCAAGATGGCCATACTTACTAATGAAAAAGAACAGATAAACTAAGAGGGGCTGCAGCAGTTTGCTTTTGCCTGAGCCTACTGGGAAGTGTAGGATTCCACCTCCTCCTTGCCTTTCTCCTCCTGCTGAGTTAATTGAGTACAAACTACCTTTGCATGTTGAACTCAGTTTGCAGCAACTGAAGTAAGCTGAGGACACAGGAAAAGTGGGAGGAAGAGAGAGGAACTTGGGCATTTTAAATACAGTTGAAAAGGTGGGATGGCAGAGGAGGAATTGGGACACCCAAATTCAGACACATGGGGATATGTAGCTACCCTTTATCAATGCAACCACCTCCTTCAATACTTACACAATGTCATGGTACAGTAACATCCAAAATCCACAAGACAGTGATACCATCAAGGAGACAGTTATGGTGAGGCAATATAAAGGCATTGCTTCGCAAATGAAAATTCTGTCCCCCTCCTGCAGTCATAGGCAAGTCAAATACTCTCAGCCCCAGGGGAAGGCAATGGCAAACCTCCTCTGAACAAATCTTGCCAGCAAAAGCCCATGCTAGTTTCACCTTAGGGTCAGAAACAACTTGAAGGCACACAACAAAAACAGCAATCCTTTTTACATTCTTCAAATCACTCTCCCCAAGACTGACATTTCCCAGAGTGGCCTTATCTTCTAGCCCTGATACCTTATTTAAGCCAAACCATGTATAATTATCATTAACACAAATCCAGAGGTAGCTCTGTTGGCCATATAGCAAAGTCCAGAAGCATCCAAATTCCACTAAACAGTGCTATCTTTACCAGCCAACCAAAAAGCACAATATACATGTTACAAGCTTTCAAAGCTCCAATGGCTTCTACATCAGGCAAGTATGGTTTTTAACACCTTGCCTAATGAATAAGCCAGTAGAGCTTCAAAAACTTGCAACATGTATATTGTGCATTTTGGTTGCCCCAATAAAAGTATCACTATTTGGTGGATTTGACTTTGTCATGAACACAGATCTGTTCTATGGATCCCCAACCTACGTTCTTTTGCCCTTTCCTCTCATTATGCATCTGAAGAACCTACAATCACTTTCACAGTCTCAAAGGTACTATCAGATTCCATTGCATACTGACATTGTAGACTAACATAACTGAATCTTATTGCATAACAAGATTTAGCCAAGATGGAGCATGGGAGAAACAGCTGCATGATGTCAGAGCACTTCTGTTCTCATTCCCTAAGGAGACTGTCATAAAAGCATTCCTTTTGTCATGCTGAAAAAATCTGTTTGACAAAAGGCACACTTTTACAAGGAATGAGAATGGAAGTGCTATGAGATTATGCGGAGGCAAGGAGAAAGCTACAATTCTCACACTTCGTTTCGGCTTTATTTTGTCATGTGATAAGGCTCTATGGAGCTTATCAGACAATGACGTTTCACCCTGCATGTGAAAAAGGCCCATGTCTCTCATTTATTATGCTATTATTCCATTTTCATAGCCATGTTCCATCCTATGGAATACTGGGTTTTGTAGTTTGGTGCAACACTGGAGAGCTCTGGCTGTCTCTCGTCTTCAGGTCCCAAGACTCTACAGGATGAAACAATGGCAATTAAACTGGAAACACATCACAATTCTGTAGTGCTGAATGGGCTCCTGGTTATTGACAATGCAAAAAAGAAACAACAAAGCACTGTCTTCTCCAGTGACCTGGGCCAAGACCCCACATGCTGCAAAGGAAGTACTGTATGAGAAGCTGGAAAAGAACCCAGCATATGTACAATGTAAAATGTGAAGGCTCATTAAAAAAACAGGGGAAAAATTGGGGGGGAGGGGGAATTCTCCATTTTTTTCTGAAGACCCCCCCCCCCTCCAAGAAAAATGGATTGTGGAATATTTTCTTTTAGAATGACAAATAAATATGTAAGAGAAGATGTTCATATATTTACTGCCCTAAAGTCACTTCTGAAAGTCAGTGTGGCACAATGGTTTAAATGTTAGACTATGACTCTAGAGACCAGGATTTGATTCCTCGCTCCACCATGCAAAGCCACTAGGGCTTGGACAAGTCACACTCTCTCAGCCCCAGAAGAAGACAATAGCAAACCCCGCCTGAACAAATCCTGCCAAGAAAACCCCATAATAGATTTGTCTTAGGGTCACCGTAAGTTAGAAACAACTTGAAGGATCACATCATCATCATCATCATCATCAACAACAACAACAACAACAAAGTCACTTCTAAAAACAAGGTAAGATGAGGACTTTTATGTAAGACAGTGGCTGCAATCCAACATTCCCTTAGTGTAGCATAAATAACCTCATGCTGAGATAAACTACACCAGCACTCCACAACCTCTATGCAGCATATGAATAGTGTGCAACATATATCAATTACTGGGTGCTGCTGTATGATGCATAATGCGCAAGCGCAGCGCACAATGCTCAATGCATAAACACAATACACAACATTGTCACATGAGCAACTCTGTTTCCACTTCTGCCAGCAGAATATATGTTGCACACTATAGCAAATAATTTGTCGGGCATGTTTAACATGACCTACGTATGCATGCGTATGTCACTAACAGAATGTCAGGCACTATATGGTCTCAGATAATAACAATTCCTGGTCTTGCTTTCCCTTTTCAGTTCCTTTTATAGGAAAGAATGTATTAAATCTGCTTGACACTACAGAAAACTAGTGGAGGGGAAAGAAATCTATTTTACAAAACTGATACTTTGTTTTGTTCTGATTCTATGGGTTTTTTTGGGGAGAGGGCTGGTCCTCAAACTGACAAAACCAAAGAGGTTCCTTATGGTTCAGTATCTTGTAGCTCTGTATGTAACAAAAATAATAATTTAAAAAAATAAGTCTAATTTCTAATTATTTTCTGAATGAAGTGTACTTTTCATCTGTCAAACATAATCATTTTATGCCAAACCAAGTTATATACAATGCACTTTATGTTCTAAAGTATGTTCTAAAGTAACAAAGTGACTATGGACCTGTTAAGAGTGCGAATAAAGCATTTTTTTTGGTTCCCCCAGGAAAAAACCCACAAAACACCATTCCCCCCAGCTTCAAAATTGCTAGAAAATGTATATCCATAGTGCAGTGTGCTTTAAACTAAAATAAAATGCTAATCTATACAGCTAACCATTACTGATGTGATTTCTGGACTTTGCAGTAACAGATCTTTAGGTATTTTTGTATGAGCGGTAAATTGCAATCCCTCCATAATGAGAGGATCACCTTGTGGGATGTTCAAAATTACACCTGAACTATTCAGACGTGAGCAAACTCTACTCTTTAATTATACGCCACATAAGAAACCCATTTAATCTAATTGTTTCAAATGAATGGCCTTTGTTGCAATTTGAGCAATTTACTTTGTTCTCTGATTGGGAGGAGAGGAAATCACCCTTGTCTAATTGGGCCCATCGTAAACCTTGAATTATTTTATATTCTGCCAACTCTTCCCCTAGAAACACGCTAGACTTTGTGTGTTCCATCTCAGTTCCTGCACATTTTCCTACGTTGTTTGGGATTAAGAAATGTTTTTTGATGCAAAACAAAACAATAAAATAAAATTTCATGTTGACTTTTTAACAAGCAGACATGACTATTAACCAAGACATCTTTTGTTTTTTTGGTTGATTACGAAGGTGAGAAAAAACCAGCCTTCGGACCCTAAAACAAGTTAAGAATTGCATCTCAATGGGCCACTGAGCCACTAAGTCAGAGGTGGGCAAAACATGATCCTGAGACCACCTGTAGCCACTAAAGTAGATTTGAGGTCCCTGTTGTTGTGTGCCTTCACGTCATTTCCAATCACATGGTTCTCTTGGCAGAATTTGTTCAGAGGGGGTTTGCCCTTGCCGCCCTCTGAAGCTGAGAGAGTGTGACTTAGGTTTCCATGGCCCTGTGGGGATTCGAATGCAGGTCTCCCAGTGTCCTAATCCAACACTCAAACCACTACATCTGGTTCCTTGCGGTCCCTGGCCGCCTCTTCTTTCTGGCCAAAAAACAGAGATGTCGCATTGCCTTTTCCATAGCATACATGGCAGCAATAATTTAAATTGCATAAATATCCCTCATCCTTGGTTGTGCTGTTTAAACATTTTAAAATACCTTGTTTTCAAAATCAGAAATGGACTTCTGGTCACTCCCTGGCATTTTTGTCAGTTCATATGGTCCTTGAAGGCTCCCAAGGCTCTGAAAGGTGGCAGGATTAAAAACATTGGCCTCTAACAAGGATGGGAATTACGAACTGCAACTCCTATCAGCACTAGCCAGCAGACCCAATGGTGAGGCACACTGGGAGTTGCAACTGAACATCTGGAAGGTCAAATTCTTGGCTTAAATCTGATTGCGAGTCCCAACTGCAGAAGATCTACTAAATCAAATGCTGAATCGTTAAATCAACACTTATATAAATCCCACTGACTCAAACAGTCTAGTCTAGTTGGGACTAGCAATTGCATTTAGACCCAAATCTCCAGTTAGGCATGTCAGTGTTAGTACTTACATGGGAGACTGCCAATGAATGCCAGGTGTTGTATGCTGTAATTCATAGGAAGGAACTGGCAAAACAATCTCTAAGTACAGTCTGCCTGTGCTGTACGTGGGGGATCTGGTGTGGACCTCCACCCCCCCAGACAAATTTTGCATATGCTAGAGTCCCATTCATTTGAATGGCGGCATGCTCCTGCATGCCTGCGCCATTTTGTCCCTCACGTATGGGATGGTTTATACAGGAGAGGGTGATCCTGGGGGTCACCAGGACCCAAACATGTAGGGTTTTAAAGGTAATAGCCAATAGTTTGTACTTTGCACAGAAACTAGAACTACCCATATTTCCCAGCCAGCATGAACTTTTTTTTTGGTTTTGCAAGAACTGCATTTAAACAAGGAGAACATCCTATACTATTGTCAACAAATACGCTTGGTCTTAAAAATGATTGCAGGCTACAAAATTCTCTTCTCGGGCCAAAATTTGGCAGAGTTTTAACAGGAGATTGGAAAGCATCAAGGTGCACCCAAGCAGGATTAAGAGAACCTAAATGTATAAATGTAAACATTTTGATAAGAGAACCATTTTCCCTTTTCATGTTAACAGGCTAAGCATTTAATAGCGTTTGCATGATTAACCATGTATGCAAATTGCAGAAGCTGGCTCTAAAATCAAATTAATATAAGGTGTTAAGCCCCGACAGTTTGGAAAGTTGATTGTTCCCTGTAGACCCATCCCAAATTCTTTCGCTGCAATTTGAGGATTATAAGGATGAAATGCTAATACACAGTTTCAAGACACTGCAGCACAGCCAAACTCTCCCTCCCCCAGGGCCCTCTTTTGCATTTCAAAACCTATTGCCAGCACTTGTTCTGTAGCTATTTTCACAACTACTTTCACAATTAGGACCTTTTACGATGTGGTGGAAGATGCACAAAATAGTGTGGGTAAGTGTGTGTCAGGGAGAGAGACAGAGCTCTGTAGAAAGCTCTGGCTTTTTTTTTCTTAATATTTTTTTTCTTAATAACTTTCAAGTAGCAGCAGAAATAGAGGCTGCAGTATTACAGTCAGCCCTCCTTATCCATGGATTCTACATCCACAGATTCAACCATCTATTTTATTCCCCCCTCCCCCCCCCATAATCATTTTGCCATATATATAAGGGACCCCATTTTATTACCCCATTGTATATAATGTGACTTGAGCACCCATGCATTTTGGCATCCACACAGGTCTGGGAACTCATCTCCAATGGATATCAAATACCCACTTTATACGCAAAGAGCAATATGTTTCTTTACTCCAGAGGTGGGAAATTGCATGGAATCGTTTTCAGACCCCTGGGACAGAAAGCTGAAAGGTAGGACATGCCCTGCAAAAGGAGAATATCTGGTCACCCTAAGTTTTATGCATGGCACGGGAGGTCCTGCATAGTTTTCATGTTTTCAAAACTATCCCCTGTTTTTTAAATGGAGAGGTGTTGAGGGATGTCAGGAGCTTTTCTGTGGGCCTTTAGGAGTCACAAAATAGGGCCCAAGGGGCCCTGTGGCCCACAGGCCACATTTTCCCCACTCCTGGAATAGACCAAAGGTCCATTTAATCTAGCAACCTGCTTCCCCAGTAGTTGACAGCTGAATGCCTCTGGGAAGCAGTATCTCTGAACTAAGTGTCCTAAATCTGTACTAAATGTCCCCGAACATGTAAGCGATGCCATGAATGATCAGACCATGGGCTACTTAGCACCAGTTTTCATTGCCCTGGATCACTCTGGATCTGAAGCACAGGAAGGCAGAAGGAAAAATCCATCACTGTAACTCACTGGTTGACTTGCCAAAATCAGAAAGGCATTTTGACTCCCAAATATTTAATAATAACAAGATCTAAAAGCCTCATGTCCCATTCCATTAATTATGATATCTCTGATCTGTATCAACAACCCAGTTGGGGATTATTACACATATATTTTTGGGAAAACTTGTATATGCAAGTTATCCCCGATGGACGGCTCATCAGATGTAGCAGGTAATTTTGGCTGCGACCACTGAACTACCATATTGTATCTGGCACCTATTGCTCCACCCCAGACACTACCCTGCAGCTGGCTCCAGTGGATAGAACCTGAGGGATCGAGTAAAAGAAAAAGCCAAAGCCAAACCCACAATCCTGAAGTCAGTTTACATCTGGGCTAGAAAGTGTGATCTGTTGACAGAAGCGGGTTTCTGCATGTGAATCAGTAAACTGTCAGAGCCTACAAATCCTTGGAGGTCTGCAAAAAGAAGGTACAAGGAAAGACTGCATAAAGTGGGCACCTCCCTTCAGCAGAGCTGTGTTGTGCTGTCTGAGTTGTGCAGTCACAGTCCCATCCTATTCACACGAGAGCTGTGAAATGTACATGGCATACACCTATCCAGAGGTGTCTTATATGCCTCTGTTCTATGGTGAGGAAGAAAAAGCACAGGAAGTAACACCAATTGCATTATTCTCTGCTTAGTAATCTTTGTGGCTTTTTTTAAAGAAGCAAATTTCTAGTGCTTACGAGTGCAAATACACACTTAAAAGAAAATGCTTACAAAAATGAAATATAACTACTAGACTGTTTGTGTGACTAGCAAAACCTGAATGTGTTATGCAAAGATGAAGAGGGCATACCAAGCAAGTTGTGCAGAGAAAAAAAGGGCCTGCAAACATTTTAGTGGATTCCAAGGTGTAAAATCCAGCTTTCCTTGGCAGACGATCTACACTTGCCTGGGAGCTGCAGAACGTTAATATTTTCAGCACAAGGTACAAACATCTCCGCAAATAGGCTTGGGAACACATGGCAGCTACTAGAACAGATTATTTTGCAAACAGGCTTTTTTGACAGCTGATCTCCTCCAATTCCCCCTCCCTTTACAAGAACAAATGAGTCATAACTATTTGAAATGAAAGTGCCTCTAAGTGCTCCTTTTTAAAATAAATATATTTATTTATTTGTAACACCCACATACGTGTTTGCCTGTGTAAAAGGTACAATATGATCAAACAGAGAGTTCTGAACCGGGAATAGTCTTGCTATTTGAGCATCAAGACACTGGAATCACATGAAAGGTTCCACTTCAGCAAAGAATGATTCATCAACATCTATTTCCAATTCCCAAACTGTATTTGGATTTAAAGCACCATATTGGATTGTAAACAGATTAACACCCCAAAGGCAACAATGGTGCAGTTGGATGATTTAGTAGATTGCCACATGAGGTGCTAGTGATGGATTTGGAGTGGAACTACAACCTATGATTCCTCCCTTTTTCGCACGATGTTGTTACTTATCCACTGCTGCTCTGTTGTCATACCATTATTATCGCACAATTTCGCATTAACGAGACACTCCCAATAACCACCAATACTGCTACATTCATGAGACTGTGCAGGTGCAGATTGCTTTAGTGTTACAGTAGTGTTATTGTGAGGTTGCCCTGGTCTGAGTTGTAATGTCATGAACCCTTCTCCCTGCTTCTGTTATGTCATGGACCCTCCAGTTTTGTGAAGAAGAAAGCTGGTTTTGCCACATCTGGTGAAGTGTAGATTTACTTATTTATGTCAACAGTTCTCCCAAAATGATATTCCATATCACAGGATCCATTGATGCAAGATAAAAGAACGCACTGCTATCTACAGAACCACCAATTCCAACATTAAAACAAGAAGCACAGAATTTAAGAATCCTGAATCACCAGAAATTAGTTGCTCAAAGAATCTCGTGATAATCTTGCTAATGTGAGATTATGAAAGTAAGTAAGTTAATAAATAAGTATGTACGCGCAAAGCAGGAAAAAAGGGGGGTAGAGTTTGAGGTCATGTGCATTGTGCGGCAAACAGAGACTGGAAGTATTTATCACAAAAATAAGGACTGTCATTCTATTGAAAGATGCTGTCAAGAGGGAACATCACATCACTTTCTATTAGGCTTACCAGGGTAAAAACTGGAGAGGACTCTGGTACCTTTAATGGTTGCAAAAATAAAAGAATTTCAGCAAGAGTTGCTTGTCACACACAACCAAATAAGAAGCAAGACCCACTGAAATTTCCCCTATTGAAGGTACAGGTGCCCTCTCCAGTTTTCACTCTGGAAACCATACTTCCTGGCGCCATTTTGAGACAGATTGCAAAGACAAAAAAATGTATTTGGGGGTAGCATGGGTTTCTGGGACACTTATGAGAGTGGGTAGAAGATATTTTGGCATTTTTCATGCATTTCATTTTGAATGCTTCTTCATGGTTTGGGAGGCAAACATTGCCTGAAAATTGGATCAAATTTTTAAAGAGAAATGGGGGATATTAGGTTCTTTGGGGGGCTGGTGCAGGGATCACAAAAGGGGCATTCAGGGAGCACCTATGCGCCTAGGGACAGAATTCACTCACTCCTGCTTTTGGGTGTATGGGGTATGATTTCCCTTAAATGAAAAGGAGAGAGCCAGTTGGGTGTCATTGGCATTTTGGTGCATGCACTATCTTTTCCACCAGCCTTTCTCAATATAGCCACTGACAATGCAAGCATGAAGGGTGTTATGGTTCAACACATGTAGAAAGTACCAGTTTGGAGAAGACTGGTTGGTATTTCCAGACAAGGTGTCTGATGGGTTCCTTGTGAGCTCAACCTGGAGTTTCTGGGGATTTAACCTTGAAATTCCTATGGGCAAAGCATAAAGTTCAGTTTGCTTTCAACAGAACAAAGGTCTATCCAATGAACCTTTCTAACAGAGAGGTTCCAGCACAGACAAAATGGAGGACAGCAGCTAAATAATGGAATTCTCTACCACACCAGGTATTGATGGCTACTAGCTTAGACGGCTTTAGACAATTTTGTGAAGGATACAGAGATCAATGAGTTCTAATCATAATGTCTACACATTACCTCTGGTATCAGAGGCTTCTGAATACAGGTTGCTAGGAAACATGAGCAGCAGGGCACTGTTGCATTCATCTCCCATTTGCAGGAATCTGGTTGGAAACAGGATGGAAGACTAGATAGGCCTTTGGCTTAATCTTCCAGGGTTCTCTCTGTGAGGAACAAGCCACGCGGTCATTCTGGTTTAAAGCACAAATCTGTCAACTGGGTCCACATTTACCATGCCATTAAAAAACAAAATCAATAGCTGGAAGGCACTGGGGCAGATGTGAGAGCCCTCAACTCTACTGTTGAAGCCAGCTTCCACTCAAGTGTAGTGCTTCTATGTTGGTGTGTGTGTGTGTGTGTGTGTGTGTGTGAGAGAGAGAGAGAGAGAGAGAGAGAGAGAAAGAGAGACCATTCTGGGCATGTGTTCAACATAAATGAGCTACCCATAGTGCTGAAATAAGTATGTCACCTTGGATAGTTCCTTTAAAGCTCAGGCTAACATGCAGGGAGGATTCACTGGCCAAAGGATAGGGAAGTCACCAGCTGTATCACCGCCACCACTACAGTTGACCATCTGTAGCCACAGATTTTTTTTTCATCCACAGATTCAACCATCTACAGTTGGAAAATATTCAAAAATAATATAAATTCCAAAAGCAAACCTTGATTTTCCCATGTTATATAAGGGACATCACTTCACTATGTCACTACTGTATATTGAAAGGGACTTGAGCATGCATGGATTTTGGTATCCATGGAAGGTCCTGGAACCAAACCCCAGCAGATACCAAGGGCCCACTGTATTATCTGATCCAGTAAAATGTTCCACAGGGTTGGATTGTTGGATTTTAGATTGTAAGCCTGAGGGCAGGGAACCGTCTAATTATAAGATTATATGTACAGAACTGTGTAAATTTACAGTGCTATATAAATAAAGGTTAATAATAATAATTGGGGAAAGATGGAGTAGGGAGGGCTTACTGTCCTCTCTTTTCTTGCCTCTTCCACTGGAACATCCATAGTGGCATGAGTGTCGCTCAGAGGTGCGGGCAGTGTGGACTGCACCAGGAGACACCTTAGAGGGGGTATGAGCTGGTGGGCTGGGTGAGAAGGGGCTGTCCTCTGTGTCTGGCCAGTCTGCTGGCTGGGCAGAAAAGCAAGTTTCCCCCCTTTCCATAGAGCAGCTCCTTCAGACCCAGAAAAGGCTAGTGTAAGGGTCTGCATTTTGGGTCTGGTGGGTCTGTTGGCCAGGTGGGAAAATGAGTCACTTCCCTTTCCCACCCAACCATCAACTCCACCAGACCTGGAAAAGGCTGCTGAGCAGCATCACCAGCAGCAGCCCACTTAGACCACCGCTGAGAGTGGGAAGGAGATGCCTTTCCGGTATGGTCTCTTGGGTAGGCGGGAAAGCGAGTCACCCCCCTTTCCTGCCCAGCCAGTAGTTCCACCAGACCTGGAAAAAGCTGTTGAAAAGAGGAGAGGCAGTGTTTAAAAATGATCTGCAATGAGTGGCAAAGATATTAGTTATGCCACTGCATAGTGGCATGTTCCTAAGGCCAGTATCTTCTCTGGTATGGTTCCAGTTCCTTCTTTGCCTCTTTCCATCCAGCACAGGAAGGTATTCTTGATGATCAGTCACAGGGCTGGGGCTGCCTGTGCACCAGCACACATGGCACTTGGCTATGGAAACTGCCAGCAGGGAAGTCCCCCAAGTAGTGCACCTACCAGCAAATGGATAAGTGTGCACTCATCAGTTACAGCATATAACTATGATGGCAGTAGGGCAGTGAAACTGCTCCAGGTTTCTATATGAACGTTACAGGAGCTTTCCAAAGGGATAAACCTTAGTCCCAAAATGTGTTCAGAACCTTGGACAGCCTTAAGCCTCAGGAGCAGATTCACTGCTCTGTTCTCGTTGTTATTATTGCCTTCAAGTTGTCCTTTTGAGTTGTGTTGCGTGCCTTCAAGTCATTTCTGACTTTTAGCGACACTACAGTGAACCTATGATACGGTTTTCTTGGCTTGATTTCTTCATTGCCTTCCCCTAAGGGTGGGAGCCTGTGACATGTCCAAGGTCACTCAGTGGGTTTCATGGCCAAGCTAGGAATTGAACCCTGGTCTCCAGAGTCATGGTCCCACACTCAAACCACTATACCACCTGGCTTTTATTCACTGCTCTACTGACCAGCTGAAGCTGCTGCTGCTGACCAGTGCAGTGGTAAATGCTGAGTGCAGACATTCACCATGATAATCCCCGTAGCCACACACCACCACCACACACCATCAAGGAGATTCAGTTTTTTTCTTTCCAACAGGAACAGGTCCTTAACATCAAAATTAGATTTTCGATACCCTGGCTGTTAGTAAACAAAAATGGGGGCTTCTGGCAAGAAGTCAGAAGAAGACTTAAGACTTGGGAAAGTAACCACAAAGGAAGTAGATAACTTCCTCAAGTGTCAAGATATATCATCAAAAAGCATCATCGGTGTGATAGTATTTCCGATTTCTACATATGGTTGTAAATTTGGACAATGAAGGAAGCTGACAGGAAAGAAAAATCAACTCACTCTAAATGTGATGCAGTTCTATAGATTCCATGAACTGCCCAATAGACAAATAAATGGATCCAGGAGAAAATTAAGGCTGAACTCTTAACTCTAAGCTGGTGTGATGTGGTTTGAGTGTTGAAATATGCAGACAAGTTGAACTAATGCCCATTTGGTCATGGGGAACCCACTGGGTGACTTTGGGCAATCCACACTCTCTCAGCCTCAAAAGGAGACAAAGGCAAACCCCCTCTGAACAAATCTTACCAAGGTCAACTTGACAGGTTCACATTAGGCTCTCCATAAGTCATAAATGCCCCAAAGGGAAACAACAACAAACAAATAGAAGCCAAAATGACTAAACTGAGGCTGTCATACTTTGGGCATACCATGGGATGACATGACTTTTTGGAAATGAAAGCAATTCTTGGTAAATGTGAAGTCGCGCCACAGATGCTGTCGCGCCACAGATGCTGGCGAAACATCAGGAATAAACTCTTCCAGAACACAGCCACATAGCCCAAAAACCCCACAAAAAACTAATTCTTGGTAAAGCTGAAAGCACCGGGGGGGGGGGGGGGGGAAGAGAAAGAGCCTATTACAGGTGGATAGACTCAATGAAGGAAGTCATGATTTGGAAGACTAGACTAGGGCTTTCGACCATGGTTCATGGAGGTATCTCATTTTGTAGGGTGACTGTAAGTCAAAGATTACTTGATGCCAAACAACAGCAAACTGGCATTTTTGAGTGGAAAGCATTTGCAGAGGTCTGCTGCTTTCTTTGAAAATGCCTGTGGAATCCTTAAGTATCTCTTTCAACACAGCAAAAGGCAAAAGGATAGAAGGAATTTCAATTAGGCTGTGCTGCTCTGGATGCCACGTAACACTTGAACACCATTGCTGGAACCTACTCAGGCAGCATCTTTGAGGAGAAAACACATGCACACAAACATTCTCACATCCATACACACATAGCCTGAAATGCCAATGAAAACTACCACCAAAGAGTGCAATGAGAAGCTGGTGTTCCTGATTAATGACAAATAAATGTGATGGAAACACAATCTGAAATACAACTCTATCGAGGGCTGAGTTGCCAAGGAAACTGGCTCTCTGCAAGTAAAGCAAAGTCCTCCACAGCTAAACTATCTGCACGCTTCCGTACTCATGTATTTGAAGAAATGGGAATTTACAAAGCCACAAACACTCTCTCCCTTTTAACATACACCATACACACATACAGTACATGCTTGGAGTTTTGGCTCTTATCGGGGATCAGAATTGAAAAAAATCTTTGCTCGTTTAGGAACAGGCTGTGTAGGGTTGCCAAACTGCAAATTGGACAGGGCTCCCATATATTTAATGGTCGCAAAGAGGAAGGATGTGAGAACTTGACAATTAAGAAAGTGGACGAGAAGAAAATCAATTCATTTGAGATGTGGTAAGGGAGAAGAGTGTTGAGGATAATACGGATGGCCAAAGAGGACAAACAAATGGGTCCTTGAGCAGATCAAGCCAGAAATCTCCCTGGAAGCCAACAATAAATTATTATTATTATTATTATTAATATTAATATTAATATTCATCCTGCCTCTCCAAGAACATCAAGGCAGCTCACAACAGCGAAGCATACAACAGAATAAAACAATTCCCATCATCCCGTCCCTCCTAAACAAATTCACATAATTATAATACAATAAAAACTAATAAATATGATTAAAAACATTAAAAGCAATCATAACAGAAGCAGGACATCGTGGGCAATCACTGGGACAGTCCATATCACTGGGGCTGGGGCTGTTAATCAAGGAAGGCCTGCCAGATGAGATCCGTCTTGACAGCCTTTTTAAAGGTTGGTAATGTGACGGCTCTCCTCTGACAAGCCATTCCATAATTTAGGAGAGGCAGATGAGAAGGACCTCTGAGTGACTGCAGCCAGTCTGGTCTTTTTTGGCTGTACTGTAGTAGGTTTTTTCCAGAGGACCTAAGCATATGGGATGGATTATATGGAAGAAGGCATTCCCTCAAGTAGGCTGGACCCAAGCCATGTAGGGCTTTAAAGGTTATTACCAACACCTTGTACTGTGCCCGGAAACTAATAGGCAACCAGTGAAGGGATTTTAGAATTGGTGTTATATGGTCACCTCCATTTCCCAGTGACCAATCTGGCTGCCATATTTTGAACTAATTGAAGCTTCGGAAGATGACTAATCTGAGGCTGTCATACTTTGGACACATCATGAGAAGGCAAGACTCATTCGAAAAAGAATCATGCTAGGAAAGTAGAGGGAAGCAGAAAGAGAGGAAGGTCACATGCTAGATATGATATGACAGCCATGAATGATTAAGGAACGACAGGAGCAATTTGACAGGAAATCATGATAATTAATAGACAATCATCGAAATTAATGTGATTTTAGATTTAAATTGCACGTAATGATGTATTGCACACTGTATGATGATGTTTACTGTTTTAATCTGTTGGAATCCCGCCTCGATCCTTGGGGAGAGGTGGGAAATACAAATAAATATTATTTGTATTAGTATTAGATGGATGTACTCTATTAAGAAGGTCATGTGTCTGAATTTACAGGCTCTAAGCAAAGCAGTAGAGGATACGGATCTTGGAGATATCTCATCCTCTCTCTACAACATTGCTAAAATCCATCCATTCCTCTCAGCCTCCACTGCCAAGACTCTGGTCCATGCCCTTGTGGTCTCACAACTAGATTATTGTAACCTTCTTTTGACAGGGCTTCCTCTCTCTCACCTCCATCCTTTAATTTCTGTCCAGAACTCAGATGCATGTATTATCACATCCGCTCGCCGCTTTGACCATGTTCCTCCTTTTTTCTCCTCCCTTCATTGGCTCCCCTTCCCCTTCCGCATCCAGTACAAGCTTTTGTTATTGACTTTCAAAGCCCTCCACGGACTGGCCCCTCCTTACTTGTCTGAACTTCTTTCTCCTCACACTCCTTCTCGTACCCTCTGTTCTGGTAGTCAAGGTCTCCTGTCCCAGCCGAGGATTTCCACTGCTCTGTCCCGGATTCGTCCTTTCTCACTTGCTGACCCTCACTCCTGGAACCTTCTTCCTCCACATATACACTTCATCACTTCTCTAACCAGATTCAAAATTAAGTTAAAGACTATATTGTTTAGGGAAGCATTCCCAGGATTGTGCCATCTGCCCCAGGATGCCTCCTTATAACTATGTATTAAGAAGCCGTGCCCTCCCTCCAGTCCATCTGACTTGGTCCTGGCCCTAGAGGGAGAGAAGAACCACTGGACCTCATCCCCTTCCCACCAAATTCCCCTCTTCCTTTTGTGTTGTCTCTTTTAGACTGTAAGTCTGAGGGCAGGGATCCGTCTAATTTACGATTGTATGTACAGCACTGTGTAAATTTACAGCGCTATATAAATAAAATTAATAATAATAATAATAATAATAATAATCAAAAACAAACGATAAAACATGACACTATAAAATGCTAAAATACTAATATACTAAAACCAAAATCCTCTTCATGCTTTTGTTTAACATGACAGCTTACCAAATTTTCACTTCAATCACCTGGAACTAAGTAAATAATAAATATATCTACGCTGTGCTTATGATATTGTAATATAAAAGTCTAATTTTAATTTTGCTAGCTGTTTATGTGTGTGGAGTAGTGGTTTGAGCATTGGACTATGATTCTGGAGATCAGAGTTTGATTCCCAGTTTGGCCATGAAACCCTCTGGGTGACCTTGGATGAGGCACATGCTCTCAGCCTCGGGGCAGCCTATGGCAAATCTCCTCTGAACAAACCTTGTCAAGAAAACCATATGACAGGTTCATTTGCAAATTATGTCACAATTCTTGCTATTACATTCTGTGATATATGGGAATTATGATTTACATTAGTACAAAAAAAACCCCCAACATTACTAAGGATTCTACATGGTGTGATATGGGAAGAGGCCAATGGAGGGATGACTCCATGAGTTAATACACTGACATCAATCCTAGTTACGCTATTAAATGGGATGTAAATGAAATAAATACATATGTAAAGCTCAAGGAACTAGGCCAGATGCTTGGAGATTTTGAAACCCAGATGGACTTGACCCTTGCCCATTTTGGCTCATAAAGGCAGAGTGAGGATGCCTCTTTGTACCAAGCCTAGAAAAGGCCTATGATGCAAAACAAATGAGGTGGAAAGATCTCTGTCATTCTTTTTCTAGTGGGAAAAACAAAGACCTGATGTCAGGATGCTTACCCTATTGCAATCACCACTGTAGAAAAAAACCCGTTTTCCCTCCGTTGCACCTCCTGCTTCGCAACACGAGTTCAAGACTCCTACATTCCTCTTCCAATTAAAAATGCTAATATGCACAGTTAATTGTTCTGACTGCCGTTATCTGTCAGCAAGCAAGGCCACCTGTGGGAGGATTTCCTTGCCTCTTGATCAGGGAAAATGGAGTTGCAGCGTGTACCAAGAACAAATAAAGGGCAAATTTACAAGCGTAAAAATTTAAAATGTGCAATTGAAAGCAGACTGCATCTGCCAGCAGAACACTGTTGCTACTTAAGCGGCACAGAGAGAAGGGTTTTTTCAATATATGGTCTGAAGAAATCTGGCTGTTCCTTAGAGAGAAGCAAAAGACAGCAAAGAAAGAGAGCTTTTGCCTCCATCAAGTTTTTAATTTGCTGTACCCTGCCCTGATTGCTCGCTCAGAGGGGTGGGTTATAAATATATTATTATTATTATTATTATTATTATCAAACCAGAGTTATTTTTGGATGGCAACTCCCAGTCAAGCCAACTTGAACACCAGATATGCCATGAGGAGACTATGGGAACCTGCAGTTCAAAAATGAACTTTTCCAAATTCTGTCTTCAGAAAATCTTTCTTTAAAAAAGCCTTCTCCAAACTGATGCCCTGCCAGACAAAATGTGACATGACTTACTATTAGAGCCAGTGTGGTGTGGTGGTCTGAGTGTTGGACTACGACTCCAGAGACTAGGGTTCAATTCCCCGCTTGGCCATGGAAAGCCACTGGGTGACCTTGGGCAAGTCGCACACTCTCAGCCTCAAAGGAAGGCAATGGCAAACGTTCCTGGGACAAATCTTGCCAAGAAAACTCCATGACAGCCTACTCTTGGACTAAATTATACGGCAATAGGAACCATAGGAGTAGCAGTCTTTATTTCAATTGCTGTAAACTTGAGTTCAAAGTGAAAAAGTAGTTTCCACTCAGTTAACTCAACCAGTTGGAGAGGAGCAGGTAGAGTCTTGAACTTCCCAATAGTCTCATTTGTTATGGTTTCATTTTTCAGGTTTTCCTAATCTCAGGACATAAATTTCAGGGTTTCGCTGCTTGAAACAGTAGCTTTCCATGTTCTTCCTCATTAATAATAATAATAATTATTATTATTATTATTTCTAACCCACCTCTCTGAGTGAGCAATCTGGGTGGGGTACAACATTTAAAAACATATACAAGTTAAAATATTACTATCTATACAACACATACCCACCTCCCACCCCTTAAAACAGGATTAAACTATTATAATTAAAACAAGTCAAATCTAAAAACAGCCTAGCATCTTGAGGTTCAATGTGGGCGGCCAGGTATCGATTGGGAGAGGGAAGGAGCTAGGATTAATAACTTTTGGTCTATTGTTGACTGGCCAAACCATTTTGGCCACATTCTGATGCCACAGGTGTCCTGGTTTTCATCTACAAAATGTCAGAAGATATCAAACAGACCTAGCTATATAAATGTGTAAAGTTTAACAAAAACAACCATTATTCAGAAGAACCTTTCAGACTAACTGTGCGAAAGAAGTTGCAGTATAAGCTTTCGGAGACTTGGTCTACTTCCTCAGATGCAACAAGATCCTTTGCATATTGATTTTCCAGAGTAAGAGTTAGTGTGGTGTAGTGGTTTGAGCATAGGACTAAGACTCTGGAGACCAGTGGTCGAATCCCCACTCGGCCATGGGAAACCACTGGGTGACAGTGCTAAGAAAACTCTGTGATAGTTTTGCCTTTCGGTTATTGTAAGTTGGAAACGACTTGAAGGCACACAACAATGATTCCAGTTGCATGGCTATGCCTCTCAATTCATTATTAAGAAGATATCCACCATTTTAACAGAAAACATGGATCTTTGTATAGCCCAAACTCTCGCCAATCACAAACACGCCGACAAATCCTAAGATCTGCAAAAGTACAAAAACATTTATGAGAAGTGAGAAGACCAGAAGAAAACTCAAAACAGACCAATGAGGATGGAGCATGCTTAGTGGCCATGAAACTATTGAATTGGGGAAGGGAATGCAAAATTAGGATGGGGGAGACATGGAGTTTCATAGAAAAGGGCATGGTTGGCTGACTGAAAACTAAGCACTCAGCATTATGACATTATGCTGCTAGTCCCATTTGTTTTTTAACAGAACAAAACTGGGAACAGAAGGGCTGGTGCCTATAAAATGCAACTATTCTGGAGGATGATAGAGGTGCTCCATTTAAATATAGCTCTCTTCTTGGTCTTTTTGGCAAAATCAAGTACAGTATGCAGCTGATCACATTGAGAATACACCTGGCAATATGTGATATCTGGGTTAATGCATAATGCGGTTGCTAAAATGACTCATTGCTGTTTCTTCCCAGCATGAAAAGCTTAAGACCACAACCACAAAAAATGTTTTATCAACCAGAGAAGCTGGCCATGCTGAGATGGGTATTCTGGGAGCTATAATTCAAAAGAGGAAGTTTTTCAAGTTATGTTGGGAACTAACGGGAATCTCTGTTTGTTCCAGCATCTTTCTGTATTTGGCTAGTTTTAGAGCAGAAGAGAAAAAGGAGGCAAAGACCCATGTGATGTTTGATGGTCTAAAAACTTTTATTTCCTAAGAAGGCCAACACATTTACGCCTTGTCACCAATTGGCCATCTTCAGGGGCTATTATTAAATAAATAAAAACACATTTAATATAGGTGTGGTATTGGGACAACACATACTGTAATTTCTTAAAAGTAAAATAGTATCTATTGTTTATAGTATAATATATATATATATATATACACACACACACATACACAGAAAACAGACTGCAACTCCAGAAATTTCTGTTAAAATGTATGCTTATAATACAGTGCGCCTGAGCCATACACAGACTTGAAGTCACGCATACAGAGAGTCCTAATATGGTGAATGGGGCACGTGTCACACCCCATTCAAATGAATGGGGCTTGATTTTGCACAGAATTTGCCTTACATTGGGGGGGGGGGTCTGGAACGGATCCCCCGTGTAAGGCGAGGACACACTGTAATATGGACAATAGATATTATTTTATTTTTAAGAAATTATGTTTTTAGAGGTGGTTTATGTTGTCCCAATACTACAACTATAATAAATTTACTTTTATTTATTTAATAATACCTTCTGAAGAAGGCCAATGGTGACAAGGCTGAAAGGCTTTTTAAGAAATAAAAGTTTTTGGACCAGCTCATGGGTCTTTTCCACTCCCTCCCCCCACCCTTTCTACTCTGAATACGTGTCTTCCAGTTTTTTTGTTCTGTTCCTGCCTAGTTTTAGAGCAGAGTAGTAAAATATTTCTCATGCCAGTGTTGATCCTATCTCCAAATTGCAGATCCTTACAAAGATAGTGGCAGACTGTGAAGCAGCGATTCAGTATGCTCACCTGCCCAAGACATGGATGCCCCGTAGGCTGTTCAATTCAAAAAGTGGCTCATCTGCATTAACATTCTGGTATATCAACACTAGAATGGTAACTTAACAATCTAGCGCAGTGGTTCTCAGCCTTTGGTACTGTAGATTTTTGATACTTCAACACCCAGAATTCCTGAACATACTGACTGGGACTTCTGGGAACTGAAGTCCAAATCACCTGGAGACCTAAAGGTTGAGAACCACTCATCTAGCAAATTCAAAAGTTGTATCGGCTGCATTAACATGTTAACATTCTGTTCCTCCAAGCCCAGAACAAACCCTCTGCTCACCTGTTCCCACGTTCCTTTGCATCCACACCTTAATGAGTAACTTCTTAATTACATCTGAAATAACAACTGATGTTTGATCAAACTGTCAAAATTACATAGCTTTTTGTGGAGCTTTCGGGATATGTGGCCATGTTCTAGAAGAGTTCCTTTCTGACGTTTCGCGAGCATCTGTGGCTGGCATCTTCAGAGAAGATGCCAGCCACAGATGCTGGAGAAACGTCAGAAAGGAACTCTTCCAGAACATGGCCCCATAGCCCGAAAGCTCCACAAAAAACTATAGTTGCCGGCCATGAAAGCCTTCGACTCCACATTATCAAAATTACATTTCCAATGTGGCTTTGGAGAGTGTAAGGCATAAATAAACTGGAGGAAGATGGATAACTATGGATCTAAACAAGCTTTCAGTAAAATAAAAGACAGGTGTGTTCCAACACGGTGTCTTCTTCAGTGGCCAATACTAAAGTTGTTTTCATCTTCTAGCTCTTTCCAAGACTAACACATTAGTGTAGAATTTCTTGCAAAATAAGAAACCTACCAAAACCTGAGATCCTCAAAGGGGGCCCTGTTGTGTGTCTGAACACCTTGCAAATTAGGTATGCACACACAGTAGGGCTTTCTGTGCAGCAGCACCACAATTGTGGAACTCTCTAGCAAAGGAAGTTAGGTTGGCTCCATCTCTTTTGAGCTTCGGGTTCAGAAGCTAAAACAGTGCTGTTCTGCATGGCCTTTCACGTATGAAATTGCAGTTTTAACTGTTTTAAAACTGGATTTTATAATTGTGCTTCAAATGTTTTTTAAAGTGCGTAAAGACTATTTCAATGGGTTTTTAAAATGTTTTATATTTGTAATGTTTTAATTACTTTCATTTGTTCATCCCCCGAGGAGCCCTTGTGGACTAGAAGGTGATATAGAAATATCATAAATAAATAAATAAATAAGCATACTTCTTGCCTTCTCTACCCACAATTTGGCTTGGACCATGTGAGAATACACAATGGTGTGAAACCAAGGAGTTATTAATTCTAACAAATGCAGGTGTGTGTCTGTCTACATTCTTAACCCTCTAAGTCATTGGTTCTCAACCTTTGGTCTTCTAAATGTCTTAGACTCCAACACCAAGAACTCTTGACCACTGGCCATTCTGAGTGGGATTCTGGGAGCTGAAGTCCAAAACATCTGACAGGCAGAAGATTGAGAATTTTTTTTTAGATGACATTTTTTAAAATAAGGATAAAGCACATATAACCAAATTCTATAAAATACTTTAAATTGCTGATTTAGAACATGAGATAATAAAATACTCTATGATACGCTGGGCAATGGATGCTGGAAGAACAATAGAATTAGACTCCTGGGAAAAATCATGGAAAATGACAAATAAATTCATGCTACTGTATTTCAAAATATGAAAGAAAACTATAATATGTTGTATCGCTGGTATATGACACCAGCAAAAATTAATTTAATCTACAAAACAGGTAAAAAGAATTGTTGGAAATGCGATAGGTTGACCCTCTTTGGTTCCCTTTTTGGAAAGATATTCTCCAATTCTAGGCTGCGGGGGTGGAATCTTGTAGATGTTGTGTTAGGGCCTTGGTAAGCCTGTTTCCGCATGTGTTTACATGCGTGGGTTAATGCTTGGTACACTTAGTAATGAACCCATCCAACCTTTGTAGGTGAACACTGGCGACAGATTCCCAAACAGCATCCACCCTCTCTTTCTTGTGCGCCACTTGTCTTCTGAAGATCAGGGCAACATGTATAGAAATGCTGCTGTTATTGTGGATTATTACTCCACCTGTTAATCGCTTTTGAGTTTCCAGCACCTTTTGAAGGGCTTTCTCTTTTGTACTTGAAATGCTACCACAGGATTTGGAAGCAAGTGTTTTCTGCAAGGAAGGAGATTAAAGGAACTGTTCTGATTAAATTTAAAGGCTGTGGGTGGGAGGGAGGATGGCACTCATGCGTGTGTCTGTATGCAAGAGAGAGGAGAGAGTCATATCTGTTACCACTTGAGGACTTGTAGTTCCTAGGCTTTGTAGCGTTTCCTCATTGTAGATCTGGATGTTGTTACATGCCTTCAAGTCAACTTATGGTGGCCCTATCAAAGGGTTTTCTTGGCCAGATTTATTCAGAGGGGGTATGCTATTGCCTTCCTCCGGGACTGCGACTCTCAGTAGATGCATCTATGTTGTAGATGTCACAGTAAATGCATCTACACTGTAGAAATAGTGCATTTGACACCACTTTAACTGCTATGGTTCCATCCTACAAAACCCTGGGATTTGTAGTTTTGTGAGGCACCCCCATGCTTTGGCAGGGAAGGCCAAAGACCTTGTAACACTACAAATCCCAGGTCTCCATAGGATGAGTTACAGCATTTAAAGTGGCATCAAACTGCATTATTTCTACATAGTAGATGCTTTCTCAGTGGTTTTCTATGGCTGAAAAGGGATTCAAAACCTGGTCTTCCCAGGGCAATTTCACACTCTGATTACACTTGGGTTCTCATGGTTTCATCCTATGAAATCCTGAGATTTGTAATTTGGAAAAGGAGTACTTATAATTCTCTGCCAAAGAGCTTTGGTGCTTCACCAAACTACAAACCTGAGGATACCATAGGATGCAGCCATGACTGTGAAAGTGGATTTGTAATGTTGTAACTGTGTAGTGTGAAAAGGCCCCGGAGTCGCAGGACCCATTCACACTATATAATTACTGTATTCCACACAGACAGTATGTCATGTAATGCATGTTAGTGCACTGCCTACCACTGCACTTCTGATCTGAATGCAAGGTGCTCATGATAATACTTAAAAGTTTAAAACATGAATTCACACTGCAGCTCTCAATTTCCCTGACTGCCTACTGCTAACATTAGGATGATGATGATGATTATAAATTTTTTACTTAAACATAGGACACACTTTTCAAGGAGTGACAAAAATGCAGCCTTCCAGATGGTGCTGGACTACAGTTACATTTGGCCTCTATATCCACGGATTTTATTATCCACAGTTTCAAGCATCCACTGCTTGAAAATAATTCCCAAAATATATAAATTATAATAAATGAACCTGGATTTTGCCATTTGATGTAAGAGGCACAATTGTACTGTGCCATTGTATATAATGGGATGTGAGCATTCACGGATTTTGTTAACCATGGTGCATCTTGTGAACAAACCCCAGCAGATACCAAAGGCCCACTACACAAATTCTAGCCTCCCACCCCCCCCGGCAATTGGCTATGTTAGCCAAGGCTGCTAGGACTTGCAGTTAACAATATCGAAAGAGTTGCATGACTCCCACTCCCCACCATATCTAAAGAATTCCCAGATGGCAGTAATTGTTTATAACAGGAATGGATGAGGTTCACACTACTTGTCTTCTTTCTAAGATTTAGCTTCGTTTTGAAGATTTCCCAAGAACCTAAGATTGTTCACAGATATATCAGAGTTGGTGGTGGTGGTGGGGAATACCCACTTAATCTACTGCTCACTGTCTTGCGTGTCTTTTCACACATACGTACGTGCAAAACTTGCTAAATATATCTAAATTCTAACTGCCACTACATATCGTGGTCAGGTCTTCTTTTTTGGGAACTCTCCCTTGCAAATCCCTATCACTCATCTCTTGGGGGGAAACTTGTTAACATGTTGTCTCTGTTAGCATCTATTTGTCATTCTTCTGGGCTCAACTCAGAGCTTGGAAATGTGACTTTTGGGGTCTAGAAATTCCAGAAACTCACAGCCATTATGACCACTGGCTATGCTGGCTTTAGGACCCGAGGAGCTGTAAGTTAAGCAAGTAACTATTCCAAGCTCTGTCTCAGGATCCCTAGAGGATCAAACATGTCATGGGTGGAGGGGGTCAGATCTATCTAACCCTAGGGATAGACATAGCACAGCCTGCAGGTTTTATGCACCTTGCAGGCTATTTATGTTGCCCCCAGGCGTTCTCAACAGTCATAAAATACTCCTTAATGTCACCCAAACATGAAGCATGGGGCCAATTTCACCACCTTTGTTTGCCCATTGGGCCATTTTTGGCTCAAAGAGGCATTTTCTAAAAAGGAGAGTGATCAAAAAAAGAACTGGCAAATGTGATATCAGAACTACTGGCAATAATCTTTGAGAATTCCTGGAGAACAGGAGAAGTCCCAGCAGACTGGAGGAGGGCAAACGTTGTCCCCATCTACAAAAAGGGAAAAAAAGCGGATCCCAACAATTATCGTCCAGTTAGTCTGACATCAATTCCAGGAAAGATTCTAGAGCAGATAATTAAACAGAGAGTCTGTGAACATTTAGAGGCCAATGCCATAATCACAAAAAGTCAACATGGGTTTCAGAGAAACAAGTCTTGCCAGACAAACCTGATCTCTTTTTTATATATATATATATAATTACCAGCTTGGTAGATGAAGAGAATGCTGTGGATATAGTATACCTCGAGTTCAGTAAGGCCTTTGACAAGGTTCCCATTGACATTCTTGCAAACAAGCTTGTAAAATGTGGACTAGACAAGGTAACTGTTACATGGATTTGTAACTGGTTGACTGGCCGAACTCAAAGGGTGCTCAAAAATGGCTCCTTTTCAACCTGGAAAGAAGTGACCAGTGGGGTCCCACAGGGCTCTGTCCTGGGCCCAGTCCTATTCAACATCTTTATTAATGACTTGGATGACAGAATTGGGGGCATACTTATCAAATTTGCAGATGACACCAAATTAGCAGGAGTAGCTAATACCCCAGAGGACAGGATCAAAATTCAAAATGACCTGAATAGACTAAAAAGCTGGGCTAACGCTAACAAAATGAAATTCAACACAGAGAAATGTAAGGTACTGCACTTAGGGATGAAAAATGAAATGCACAGATATAGGATGGGGGAAATCTGCCTGAACGAAAGTCGTGTGAAAGGGATCTAGGAGTTCAAGTAGACCACAAGTTGAACATGAGTCAACAGTGCGATGCAGCAACTAAAAAAGCCAATGCAATTTTAGGCTACATCAATAGAAGTATAGCGTCTAGATCAAGGGAAGTAATAGCGCCACTCTATTCTGCTTTGGTCAGGCCCCACCTGGAATACTGTGTCCAGTTCTGGGCACCACAATTCAAAAAAAATGTGGAGAAACTGGAGCGTGTCCAAAGGAGGGCAACTAAGATGGTGAAGGGTCTGGAAACCATGCCCTGTGAGGAGCACCTTAGGGAACTGGGAATGTTTAGCCTGGAGAAGAGAAGGTTAAGAGGTGATATGATAGCCCTGTTTAAATATTTGAAGGGATGTCATATTGAGGAGGGAGCAAACTTGTTTTCTGCTGCTCCAGAGACTAGAATGCGGAACAACGGATGCAAACTGCAGGAAAAGAGATTCCACCTCAACATTAGGAGGAACTTCCTGACAGTAAGGGATGTTTGACAGTGGAACACACTCCCTCGGAGGGTGGTGGAATCTCCATCCTTGGAGGTCCTTAAGCAGAGGCTGGATTGCCATCTGTCGGGGATGCTTTGATTGGGAGTTCCTTAATGGCAGAGGGTTGGACTGAATGGCCCTTGTGGTCTCTTCCAACTTCCAATGATTCTATGATTTCCACATCACTTCTTGTTATTCCTTGTCTGAGCTAGCCAGGATATTCTGGGACAGTCTGGGCCATCCTTGCCCTGCAGCTGCTCCAATCTCACCCCATTACCTTGCCGCCTGCCGTGGCTATCTGTACGGGTGTACTGCTGAGCCACCTAGAGCACCCAGTGCCGCCATGGGTTGCTCATTTCTGAGTTCAGAACGAGGCATCCAGTGATGATCGCATGGCTGCATGCCTTATTCTGACCTCAGAATGAGTGACCCGTGGCAGCAAACATGTTGGGAAGCTCAGTGGGATGCCCGTACGAACAACCTGCCGGATGACATGCATCTCGTTTCATCTATCGACGGCTTTAAAAAAGCCTTAAAGATGCCTCTTCCGGCAGGCCTTCCCAGACAGTGTTTAACATCTCCCGGCTCCAAATCCAAGATTTAAACTCCTTCCAGCCTTCTTCCTCCATGATTTCAGCCCACCTATACAGCTCAAGAATTTTTAGGTTTTGATATTGATATTGTTTTGTATTCTGTATTATGTTTTAACTCATTGCTGATTTAATTTTATTTTAAGGGGTGGGAGGTGAGGATGGGATTGTTTTATTTTAATTGTTATTTTAATCTTGTTGTACCCCACCCCGATTGCCTGTTCAGAGGGGCAGGCTAGAAATAAAAAATATTGTTGTTGTTGTTGTTGTTGTTATCCATTACAGCATGGGAATGGAGGACTCTGGATCTTCCCGAAAGATCAGGAATAACAGTTAAGTTTTTAAAATGTGGTTTAGGGCTGTTATAGCCTGGCTCTGCTGTGGAATGTACTGGAAGTCGTCCAGACTGCTTGCACCAGAACCAGGGTTTGAGATGTGGTTCATCCAAACAGGAGAATACCAGAACAGAGAGGAAACAGGTGTGTTGATGCGTGTAGACAACACTGAAATTGGCTCAAGGGAGCCAAAAATATGGTAAAAATGTGGTGTCTCCTAGAGGGCAGAAGATATTTTGAAACCAAGCCAATAGCCACAAACTATGCCTCTCCCCGCCCCCACACATACTGCCTTTTAATACTCAGGCGCGTAAATACATGTGAATGAACAATGACATTCCTTACAGGGTGCAACCAGCCTTTTCACAAGCAGCTATTACACAGATGTATTTATACAAATTTCAGTATGTCTGCATTTTTTTTCTAGCGTATACCTATGTATTGTGTTTTTAGACTGTAAGATGCTTTGAGTCCCAATTTTGAAGGGAAATCAGGGTACAAATAAATACAATAATATACTTAACCAAAGGAGCTAGACACTTTTAAAAGAGCAACACATCAACATAAATTAGGGGAGGATAACTGCCATACATCTGGGGACTGCACTGTGTAAACAGCCTTTGCCTGATTCAGGGTTTTGGGGCTACACAGTGTAAACATCACACAGGCAGCCTGGGGGGAATTTGGGATATAGAGATAATGTAGACAAGCCCTTAGCCTTCTTCTGATACCTTGTCTAAGTCCAAATGTAACACTCATTTTCAGCTCACTCAAGCTGGGTTATGTCCAATGTGTTGGAGCACAGCACAGCTCCTATCATCCCCAGCCAGCTTGGCCAACTCTTCCGATGTCTGGGCTTTGGTGGGAGTTGCAGTCCAACCCATCCAGAGGGCCCCAGGTTGGGGAAAACTGAATGGGCCACCCTGGTTCATAAGTAGATTAGAATCGGGGAGAAGAGAGGGAGAATGGAAGAATTCAAGCCAGCTGTGATGACATGTGTTTTCCCTTCCAGAAGGCAGACCCTGCTTCTGTTTAAGAGGGAAAGCACACAGAGGCGTATCTTGAAACATCCTCTTGTTCAGAACATGGCTTACTCATGCATATGGCATTGATTTCTCGTAAGTTGAAACAAGCGTGCGGAAGACTTTCAACAAGTCGCCAACAGACTGAATCACTAAACCAGTCGAAATGATTTAACAGCTCCCTTCCTCCCGAGGATATGTTTTCCCCCACCCACTCACTCACTCACTTGCTCGCTGCAACCAGAAACAGAAGAGCATGAACTGCACACATGACACATTGCAACACACACTTTTCTGGCTGCCTTTTTAAAAAGGGCCCATCTAAAATTTCTTGTGAAAAAAAAGGAGCAGAAAAGGTTTCATCTTGAGTCGGAAACAGACTCACAGAACAATCTCATAACATATCAGGTTAAGCCAAAGGGAGCATTTTAAGGGCGCACAACAGCTTCTTCACAGTAGTTATATAATATCTGGTGTGTGTGTGGTTTTTTCCCCCCCTTATGCATCAACAGAGCCACCTTCCAGAGCTCAGAAACATTACTTTGGACTTCTGCTGGATAGAAAACAGAACTTTGGAGGGACCCAAACTCCTCCAGCCAAGCTATAACTTTACCACCTTATCACAATATGTATATTCTGTCCTAGATCCAAAGACTTCATTCACATCATTTACCCATACAATGTACATATATGTTGTTATTGTGTGCCTTCAAGTTGCTTGCAACTTATGGTGACTCTAAGGCCTCTGAAACTTGGAAAGTATGACTTGCCCAAGGTTATATAGTTTGTTTGCATGGCTTGTAGTCCAATGCTCAAAAACACTACACCATGCTGGCTCTTGTACAGGGACACCTCAGTTAAGAAATTCTCTTATGAAGTTCCTTTTTACATAGTCTTTTTCACCTGACCAGACCTCCTTTTCCTCATTCTTTGTTTAACTGGAAGCTTCCTAGCAACATCAGCACATGGTGAAGGAGGGCTGGAGAAACACAGACTGTCAAGTTGGGATGCAGCAGTGTTTCTACAGTAAACAATGCAAAAAAGAAACCTGGGAAAGAGATTGTACTCTTAATAAGACTTACTTGAATTGGTCACTTTTCCAAGTTATAATATGGAGAGAATGTGGTTCTTCAGCAGGTCACAGAGAGGGATAAAGATATTTTTCCCTAGCAAAACTCCGCATTCCTTTTCCAATTACTACAGGATGGGCAATTTGTGGGCCCCAGGTGTTGTCGGACTGCTACTCCCAGCATCACTCATCATTGCTTATGCTGGGAAGCAATGATGGGAGTCATAGTCCCAACATCTGGAAGGCTACGCTTTCATCCTTCTTTTATCTGCCCATCAAAAGCTCAAAACAGTTGAAGCCACTCTAATTTCCCTTGGCAGGGAGTTCCACAATTGAGGTGCTGTTACAGCGAAAGTCTTACTATGATTCCATACGAATCTAAATTCTTAAGGTCTTGCACAGAACAGAGACGAAATTGATGGCCTCAAATTTTGGGAGGGCTTATATGGGAGAAGTTGGGTCTTCCAGATATCCTGGCCCCAAGGTGCACCTTCAGCTTAGTTTGGAAGCAGACTGGAAGCCAGGACAGTTCTTGCAAGAGCAGTGTTACACATCTCCCAAACACACACCTAATACTAGTCTGGCTGCTGCATTTTCCACTAGCTGAAGCTTCCAAACACATTTCAAGAGCACCCCACATAAATCTGTAGTTAAGCCGTGACTAAGATATGAACCATAGAATCACAGAGTTGGAAGAGACCACAAGGGCCATCCAGTCCAACTCCCTGCCATGCAGGAACTCTCCATCAAAGCAACCCCAACAGATGGCCATAGAAAATTTATCCGTAAGACATAGATGTTTCAAAGTCCTACCTTTCATGGCAAAAATGGATGGACCCCCAACATTATCTCCTAAGTGTCCAGGAGTTCTCCACACTTCAAACAGCAATAGTCTCTCTGACTTGCTGAAAGCAGATATTGGTTCACTCAGCTGGCTTTTTTTAAAAAAAAGATAATTGAAACAGTGCTAGCCACATCACAGCAGCAGGTCCTCACAACAAGCACATGACAACACACTCCTGAACCACAATGAGTGGCCATTGAGTGGAGAGATGCCAGAGACAGAACTGAGAGGACCATAACATTTTGGATTGTCTTGAACAATGATGAGATCTTTTGGACAACTGTGTACAAAATATAATGCATCCCAAAGCAACCATCAAAAATATTAAGGTTGGAAATTGGGAAGAATTTTGAATGGTCAGGTCATTGGAGCACTGGAGCAGATACCATGGTACTGTTGCTGCTACTGGATTGTCTTGAAGAGAACGATGGTCAGATTTTTTTGTTCCACTGTGGACAAAATATACTATGTCTCAAAGTAGTCATCAAAAATATTTAGTTTGAAAATTAGGAAGAACGGTGTATGGAGAAAGTACCATTACTGCAGATCAGTTGGAGACACACCTGGTTGGAACAGTCATAAATCAACTTGGATCCATAAGGCAGGGGGGCAAGAGAAGATCTGGGATCCTTTCCAGCTGAGTATCAAAGAACGACCTCAGCCGCGAAAATGACCTGGAGATAGTTCTCTTTCAAGAATGAAGATTTAGGAGTGAGCCCTCCTCTTTGCAAGACGATATCCATGTGATGACCCTTGAGATTCTGGCCAATTCTCCACTGTATGATCAAACTCCTGGCTAAACTTCAAAGTTCCTGGGCAAACCTTAAGGACTTTATCAGAGTAAAAGTGCTAGAAGATGGAAATATTCTTAGCGGGAAATAAAACAATTTTTTTCCAAAAAAAAAAAAAAAAAAGATGGAGTGGGGGAAAGAAGCGTACACAACCTTTTGCTTCACGCAAGAGCATTCTGTCTTTTTTTAATGATTCTGCAGGTAGTTGCCTTGGAAACTACCAAGTAGCTCTTCACTCGATGAAATCCTCTTCTCCAGCGCCGAGCTGATAATGTCTCCTCATGATGACACAGCGAGTTAAAATGAGAACAACAGGAGGAAAAGTTCAACAAAGCAGCCCTTGAACCTGAAAGAGAGATAAACATAATTAAATAGGAAAAGGAGGGGAAGGGAGAGAAAAAAACCAGAACCCTGCACACTAAGTATTACAAAACCTGTGACTTCAAAGGACCTTTTTGCAATCTACTGGTACTTCCAAAAATAACTATCAGGGCTCACCAGAAGTTACTGTATAACACAGGCATAGGAACTGGTGTGGAACTCTGGATGCTATGGGACTGCAAGTCAAGAAGCTCTAACCAACACTGTCAATGATGGGGTATGGTGGAAGTTGCATCACAACAATGTTTGGAGGGTCACATCCTCGACTGGGACGGCGAAGCTCAAGAAGAGCAAGCTTTACCAACATATGCACCACTGAACCCCATCCTGTCCACAAATAACTATATTTTATAGTTCTTTGTGGGTTTTTCAGGCTATGCGGCCATATTCTAGAAGTGTTTCTTCCTGACGTTTCGCCAGCATCTGTGACTGGCAACTTCAGAGAAAGATTATTTCTCTGAAAATGCCAGCCACAGATGCTGGTGAAACATCAGGAAGAAACACTTTGAGAACATGGCCACATAGCCCGAAAAAACCCACAAAGAACTATGGATGCCAGCCATGAATGCCTTCGAACTCTATTTTACTGTACAGTCCTTCTCCAAATGGGGACAAGAATGAAGATATTTTTGAATCCCTCTCAAAATGGTGGCAAGAATAAAGGGATTTTAAAGTTCCACTCAAAATGGTGACAAAATGGAGGTCTTCGGCTTTATTCTAGCCACTCAAACCACTACAAAGCGCTAGCTCTGGTACAGTAGGAGGCAGTAAGAAAGGAGAAAGACCACATTAGGGGTGGGGAGACTCCATCAAAGAAGGCATAGACCTGAGCTTCAAAACACAATGCCTCCCAGGGATCAAGTGCATTCTAGGGAGCATGGAGGGTGGTTTGGAAAGGCATATTTTGGCCTCTCTTGGACCACTTTCAGCCCAAGAAAAGGCCTTTTTAAAAATGGGTGTAAACTGGAAGTGTCTTCCAGTCACTTTTTTAAACAGAGGTAGGATGCCCATCTGTCAAAGTGCTTTGATTGTGTGTTCCTGCATGGCAGAGTTGTGTTGGGCTGCATGACCCTTGGAGTCTTCCAACTTCATGTTTCTTATGTGACCCATTCACCTCCACCGTTGCAGTTGAATTTGTAGCAGAACCACAATAACATATTTGAAAATACACATAAAGTAGCATTAACTCTATACAGATTTTTCATTCCTCATCATCTCCTTTCCTGACATAATTCCACAAATAGACACACACACATTCTTTTTCACCTCCCTGTTAAGCAACCACAAACGTTCCCCTCATAAAATTCAGTACAATCTGTTTTTTATAAAACCTACGGAAGCTAATGTTTATTGATCAAAAGTTAGTAAACCCACTTTTTAACTCAATAATCATAAAAGGCAGCTTCTGAATATGAGCAAAATACATAAAAACAGAAACACTGATTAAAAAAAAATCAATTGTACAGTATCATTAGAAAAACTGCACTGATCCCTCTTATACACACACACACACCGACCTTCTTGAAAAAACAGCAGCTATAACAGAAATTGCCATTCAAAAATGTAATTGAACATTTCACTAAACATCCAGGTAAATTTTAAAGGTTTTATAGAAGCATCTAAAAGTTACACAAAGGGCAGAGACAGATATCAGGAGATAGTGGCCTAAATCCTATTGTTAGTTTCAACTAGAGTAGATAGACAAGTTAGTTGGTGTGGTGCAGTGGTTTCAGGATCAGACTAGGATTTGGGAGACCAGGGTTCAAATCCTGAGTTGGCCATGTATACCTATTGGGAGACCTTCGGCAAGTCTCTCAGCCCCAGAGGATAGCAACGGCAAACCCCTCTGAAGAAACTCGGCAAGAAAACCCCATGATAGATTCACCTTAGTGTCACTTAAGTCCGAAATGACTTGAAGGCACGCACACAACAACAACAACAAAGACCCATTGATTCAACTGGATTTATCCACATGTTGACTCTAATGCTGCCAGACCTAAAACAGGAAAGGACTCCTATCCTTTCATGCAGAATAGGAAATTTCAACAGGTGTTGCTTCTCAGGCAAATAGTTAACAAGCTACAACTGTTGAAACTCCCTCTTCTACACAAGCATTGAAGGGACAAGAACTCTCTCTGGTTTCCACTTTGGTAATCTTACTAGATTCACTAGTCAACAGATTGCAGGGGTGTATTCTAGCTGGGACCAGTCCACAAGACTCCACACTGTATGGTTGCCATCACTGGCATGGCACTTTTATGGGTCGATGGCCACTTTGCCTATGAGTTCAGGCTAATGAATATGGATGCCAATCAGATCCAGCTGGATGTTAACTGGGTGTTTTGCAGAGTTTCTGAGACCCCACAAAGCAAAGGAGGATTTTATCCAAAGTCAAGAAACAAAGGGGCCACTCAGACTACCATATAAACTGGTTTGTAAACCGGTTTAAAATCGAGAAGTTCATACTGGCGCCAGTTTTTACATTATGGAATCCGGATCTTGTACACCCACTGCAGTGCAAATCCCCCTAAAACTAGTTTTTCCCAAAGCGGTGTATTTACGGTTTCTTTTTGGAAAAACTAGTTCAAGTGAATGTGAACTTGGCTCCGATCATGATCAGGTCAAGTTCAGGGAAGGGGAAAAGGCCAGGGGGTGGAACATGCCTCCTCTCCCGGCAACCACCGGCTTTGATTGGGTGCTGGGCTTCATCAGGCACTCCTGCATTTTTTTTCATTTTATTCTTATTTATTATTTATTTTATTTTATTATTGTATTGTATTGTATTGTATATATTATTTTATTGTATTGTATTTATTATTATTTTTTATTTTTACAATTTGACAGCTCATGCACATTCTACATGGGGCTCTTTAAACCAGAGGGGGAACCCCCAGTCCATATATGGATAGTTGGATTGGGGTTCCCTCACCCTTCGTTTAAAGAGCCCCATTCATAGTGAGCATTTAAACGAAGGGTTAGGGAACCCCAATCCAACTATCCATATATGGACTGGCGGTTCCCCCTCCAGTTTAAAGAGCCCCGTGTAGAATGCTCATGAGCTATCAAATTGTAAAAATAAAAATAAATAAAAATAAAATAAAAAATAAAAAATGCAAGAGTGCCTCATTCAGTGTTGATAAAAATGGAGGAGGAGGAGGGGGAGGTGAGGAAAGGATCCCCACAAGCCGCACCGCTCCCAGCCCTATGCTCTATGCGCATAAGCTGTCAAATGTAAAAAAGTATAAAAAAAATCCAAGCAGCTCGCACAGCCAATGGCTGCAGCAGACGTCACCATGACATCATTTGATTGACAACTAGGAGACTCCATCTTGAATAGTTACTTTTTCATGTATGAACTTAAATGGGGTAAAATGCACCAGGAAGCATTGATGGGGGCAAAGGGTAGTATGAACTTCTTTCTGGGGTTATTCGGTAATGGCATGCACGATCTCATCCAGATCTAACCAGGGCAAATGGGCTAGTATGAATGGGGCCAAACAAACAAACAAAGCAAAAAAGTGTTTTGGCCTTAATTCCACAGGTTTCATTTGAATCATGTTCTATGCGTCATCCAACCCCAAAATACACTTTGTTGGCTTCTAGCTGAAAAACCACCGCACCTGTTTGTCTCTAATTTGTCAGATTTCTTACCAAGGAACAGCTGTCCAGTATCTGCTCATTTCATAACTATCAGCCACCTAAAAATGGGAATCATTTTTAACCCTCTTAACAGTAAAGGCTTCCCTTGCATAAAACTCCCTAGCTTCCTGAAATTTGGAAAGTCTGATGCTCAGAGGAAGGACAATAGGTGCCTACTCTTATCTTATTACAAACTTTATTTATACTCCACCTTTCCCCTAAAACCAGGGATGCAAGGTGGCTTACAATTTAAAATAAACACAATAAGTTTTTTAAATCGAAGAATATTAATTCTTCATTTCTAAATACAGAATTAAATCATGCAATGCAATTAAGACAATACCCTCGCTTAAAAGCCTTTTCTTTAAATAGAAACTTGGTTTTAAAAACCAAACAACCACTAAATTCAAATAAACTTTTTAAAGAGTCTGGAAGCCAAACCTCTGTTCCTATTTCTCATAAATTCAGTAGATTACATGTATTCATACGGGCCTACATTTTTTTGCAGACTTCATCTAATTCTGTTTATACAGTAAGCAATTAAGTTTGTGCTCTGAATCAGAGATACAGTAGTCCCCCGGGATACGAAGCCCCTGGGGAACGAAATCCCCGGGAGCCGAAACCGGCGGGACCGCCAAAATTCCCCCGGGATCCGAAGAAATCCCGGGGGAAACGAAAGGGAAAAATCGCGCGGCCCCTTTAAACCGGCCGCGCGGTCCGTCCCTTAAAGCGGTCCCCCGGGAAACGAACATTTCCGGGTTACGAAAGGTAATCCGGAACGGATTACCTTCGTAACCCAGGGGACCACTGTACAAAGATATGGGTTTCATGAATCTTTCTTTGGCTCAGACCAGAATCAAATAAGTAACCCTCCTAAACAAGTTAAAGAGTTAAATCATCTTGTTTTCCAAAGTGCTGGATCTGTCGCAATTTGCCAGGGACAGTCCCAATTAATCCTCTGTCATCCCACCTTTTCAGCTGCTTTCAAAATGTCCCAGTTTCTCTCTCCTCCTCCCCCTTTGTCCTCAGATTCCTTCAATTGTTACAAACTGAGTCTAAAGTGCAAAAGTAATTTAAACTCAACAGAGGAGAAATGAAGGGACAGAAATTTGCTCTTCCAAGTTAGCTCAAGAAAAAGCAAACAGCTGCAAACCTCTCTTCATTTAGAAGTTCCTCCTCTTTAATAACTTTTGCTATGTGGACCACACTATGATTATGCTTGGCCACATGTTTCCCAGTTTTTATCGGTGAAATCTTGTAGGGTACGTGGATCATGGTTGGAAGTGGCACTTATGGTCTGTATAAATTTCTACTAACTAGAAAATGGCTTCTTGAGGTTACTGTACCTAAAAAAGCAGTTCCCAAATGCTGGTCTTCCAGATGTTTTGGACTTCAGCTCCCAGAATTCCTGTCTAAGGCTTCTAGGAGTTGAAATCCCAAACACTTGGAGAACCAAACTTTGAGAATCATTGCTTTAAAGCAATGATTCCCAAACTCATCTTTCAGGTGTTTTGGACTTCAGCTACCAGAAGCCTCAGCCATCTTGGCCGAAGGTCTGGGATTCTGGGAACCAGAGTCATAAATATGTGGAAGACCAGGGTTTGAGAATCAATGCTCTAAAGCAATGGTTCCCAAACTCTGGTCCTCCAGACATTTTGGACTTCAGCTCCCAGAATTCCTGTCTGTTGGCCAAGCTGACAAGGGCTTCTAGGAGCTGAAGTTCAAAACACTTGGCGAACCAAAGTTTGGGAATCATTGCTTTAAATCAGGGGTTCCCAACCTGTGCTCCGATGACCCTTAGGGCTTCACATGTACTTCCCAGGTGCTCCATGGCCACCGCAGGAAAATGAAAGAAATAAAAATTGAATGAAATTAAAGAATCAGAATGTATTCCTATATATACTCCCAAACACCATTCACTTGTAAGACATAGGGTAGGCTTCTTAGAGACTCCGCAAGTCAAAAAGCTTGGGAACCCCTGCTCTAAAGGAACGAATAGCTTTATAAGAAAACGGGCAGCCCTTCCTTAAACACGGCAAGCCATTAAATGTCCCGGACAACTAAACTGATACATCTCCCTTCGATTATACATGACCATAGCAACCTCAACCTGTTATTCATAGATGCACCAAACTGTGCCTTTTGCAAAATCTCCAGAGCAGAAGCCTTTCTTATTTTATTTTTTTTAAAGGAAACATTTGACCGGTGTTACACTGTAGTCTTTGTGTCCACCTAGCGACGGCTCCTTGAAACTGCAGCTGCACTGTGTTTCATGGCATTTAATTTCCTTTTTCAGTAATACCACAAAATGTTTCAAACTCCTTTTGTCTGGCTAATGGTGCAGCGCCGTCGCTGCTTGTGTGAGAGATCTGATGTTCCCGAGCAGCACGTCTGCCACGTGCAACCTCTGTCTTAGAATAAGTGCTTCGTGCTTTAGTCACGAATACTTCTTGCTGTGGTCCTAGCAATGTTCCTTAAACGTGCTTCATCTCTCTTTGACCTCCTGCTTTTGTTGTTGCTGTTGTTAACCATCCTCGAGTTGTTCCTGATCCAGGGTGACTCTGTGGATGAGAGAGTGTTGTACACTGGTCCCATTTGAAGCAATCCTAAATTTTTGACTCAGTGTTTATTTATTGGGTTATTTCAAGGTAAAATGTCCTATAAGGTCATCTTTATAACTGTGTTGGACAACAGAGCATCCAGAGTCTATAAGTAGGTAAATAGCTCTCTTGTTTATATGTTTTTCATGTAACTCACAACCGGTATACAATTCCATATCTAAGCCATTTGAGTATGTGGACATCCATATTAAATCCACAGGCTACTCATCATGATTCCCCTGTTGCAGCTACAATGAGGTATCTAACAATACAGAAAACATTCAGGGGTAGCTGTGGACTATTTAACAAATACAAACAAAAATCCATTAGTGATACTTCTACAGTCGTCCCCCAGGTTACGAAGGTAATCCGTTCCGGGATTACCTTCGTAACCCGGAAGCTTTCGTTTCCTGGGGGACCGCTTTCGCCAATGGACCGCGCGGCCGATTTAAAGGGGCCGTGCGTTATTTTTTTTTCCGTATCCCGGGGAATCTTTCGGATCCCGGGGGATACAGTAGCGGTCCCGCCGGTTTCGGATTCCGAGGTTTTCACAACCCGGGGGATTCGTAAGCCGGAGGACCACTGTATTGGCCAACCAAAATGCACGATATACTTGTTGCAAGCTTTTGAAAGCTTGCAACAAGTATATTGTGCATTTTGGTGAGCTAATAAAAGTATCACTGACGGATTTTTGTTTGTATCCACATTAAATGAGGTTTTACAAAATAATCCATGTTCCACCCACTTAATGGTATTTTTTTTTAGAACCTACATCTTCCATGTTCCAGCACACAGCATTTGATCCACTATGTTGGGTGCTGGAACACATCTGGATTGAAGTGTTTGCTGTTGTTTTTTAACTATCTTTGAGTCAATCTCGACTCAGGGTTGACCCTGTGAATGAGACATATCCAAGACCTCCACTGCTCTATTCAGTTCTTGTAGCTTCCTGTCCATGACCTGCTGAGTCTAACCATCTGGCATGGTGTCTTCCTCTCTTTCTACTACCTTCTACCTTTCCTAGCATTATTGTCTTTTCCAATGGATCACGACTTCTCATGATGTGGCCAAAATACAACAGCCTCAATTTGATCATTTTGGCTTCTAGAGAATTTCCTCTCAAGGACCCATTTGTTTATCCTCTTTGGCTATCCACAGTATCCTCAACACATGTCTCTAGCACCACATCTCAGATGTGTTGATTTTCCTCTTATCTGCCTTATTCAGTGTCCAGCTGTTGCATCCTTACATAATAATGGCAAATACAATGGCCTGGTGGAGTCGAAGGCTTTCATGGCTGGTATCCATAGTTTTTTGTAAAGCTCTCGGGCTATGTGGCCATGTTTTAGAAGAGTTCCTTTCTGACGTTTCGCCAGCATCTGTGGCATACCTTCTCTGAAGATGCCAGCCACAGATGCTGGCGAAACGTCAGAAAGGAACTCTTCTAGAACATGGCCACATAGCCCGAAAGCTCCACGAAAAACTAACAATGGCCTGGACTATTCTTACTTTAGTGTTCAGTTGTATATCTTTGTGCTCTATGGTCTTGTCTAGTTCCTTCATAGCTGCCCTTCCCATTTCTAGTTTTCTGATTTTCTGACAGCAGTCTCCATTCAGATCAATGTTTGATCCAAGGTAGGTGAACTGTAACTATTTCAGTTTCCTCCTTGTCTAGGTAGCATTTGTGTAGTTCCTTCATGGTCATTATTTTCTTTATATTCAGCATTAAGCTTGCCTTTGCACTTTCTTCTTTGACCTTCCTTAGTAACTGATCCAAGTCTGTGATGTTTTCTGATAGCAGTCTGGTGTCATCTGCATACTTTAAGATTGCTTTTGTACCTGCTTTTGTACAGAAATAAAAAAGACCTGGGGCCCTTTCATGCTACACGATCATAACACTAGGATTCCATTTTAACGAGCATTGCTGCATCATAGGGAAACCTGGGGTTTACATACCCTTCAACATTTCACAGATGAAAATCAACACATATGGGAAGAGCAAGATTCTGCAGTTGCTGCTCCTCTCCTCTTCCTCTGGCTGATTTAACAGAGTGCAAACTGTTTTTGCACCAATGGAAGTAAGCAAAGGACAACAGGAGAAAGTCAGAGAAAAAGATGAACCAGGGCTTCTGCCACACGGCAGAAATAAATAATTAAATAAGTCTTAATGCCATGGAATTCTGGGATCTGCAATTTTGTGGGGTGCCAGAGCTCTCTGACAAACTACAAATCCCAGAATTCCATTGCATTGAACATTGAAGTTAAAACTTTACCTGTCATGACTCAGTACTATGAGATTCTGAAATTTGTAGATTTGTGAGCTATTTAGAGAGTTCTGGTGCTCCACCATATTTCTCTCCATACATCCATATGGACATTATGCCCAATAGGAGATACAGCGTTAACAGAGTGATGAGAAGACACAAAGGAAGATGAGATCAGTGGCTGAAATCTATGCCGTCTTCTACGCTCTCTGTTAACCTGAAAGAACCGAGGGTCATCCCTTCCATACCACAATCCCTCACTATGCTCCTTTGTAATGCCAAGTCAGTCAAAAACAAATCCCACATCATCCACAATCTGATAGAGGATGAGAGTGCCAACCTGGCCTGTATTACAGAAACATGGCTGGGAGAGGACAGCAATGTAACATGGGCCAAGGCCCTCCCAGCTGTGTACATCATTCAGGAGCAGATAAGGGAAAGTGGGGGGGGGGGGGGGAGTGGCCTTGATCCATAAAACTACAATCAAATTGACCAGAAGTCCTATCCGTAAAACTGTCCACATCGAGTGTATTTACCTGACCCTGAAGGCCACGGACAGTTTAGGGATTCTATTAGTCTACCGTCCACCCCGTTGCCTAACAAACTCCCTAACCGAGCTGACACAACTAGTCGCGGAGCTGGTTCTGGAGTCTCCCCTCTCCTGGGGGACCTCAACATCCCCTTCGAGGTTAGTGCATCAGATCTGACTGGAGCAGCTCAGGAGTTCATGATTACCATAACCACCATGGGCCTGTCCCAATTGATCTCAGGGCCGACACATTGTGCTGGTAATACACTTGATGTGGCCTTTTGCATGGATCAGGATAATCCATGGGCAGAAGTAATTGGCACTACTGCCCTGTCATGGACGGACTACTTCTTCGTCAAGTTAGGACTAAAGGCCACTATCCATATCCCCCCTGGGGGTGGAGGACCTATTATGATGGTCCGCCCTCAAAGGTTGACGGAACCCAAAAGGTTCCAAGAAGCCCTAGAGGGATATATGGTTGGGAATGACGGCAATACTGTTGATGCCCTGGTTAATACCTGGAACACCGACCTCACCAGGGCTATAAACAGCATTGCTCCTGAGCGTCCTCTCCAACTCGCTTCCAATAGGAAATTATGGTATACAAAAGATCTTAGGAGGATGAAGTGAGAGACGAGACAACTAGAGCGCCGCTAGGGTCAACACCAATGCTTATCTGACAAGGCACTCCTAGAGAACCTATTAAGGTCCTATGGAGAGGCAATCGATGGAGCTAAGAATTCTTTCTATGCTGCACGTATTGCATCGGCAGAGTCATGTCCAACAGAGCTTTCCAGGGCGGTTAAAGAACTGATTTGGCCCCCTCCCACCCTGAATCCATTATTGGAACCAACAAATGCCTGCTGTGACGCTTTCAACGACTTTTTTGCCGATAAGATCTCTCAGATAAGGGCCGATCTAGATGCCGGCATTAGTACAGAAATCATAAGAGAGACGTCCAGTGACTCCGTGGATGTGGTTAGACCGGATCACTTCGAGTTTGTAAATACCAAGGAAGTGGACAAGCTCCCTGGATGTGTTAGGAAGATGACGTGTCCTCTCGATCCTTGCCCATCTTGGCTGACCGTTCAAGGAGGGGATTCACTGGTGTCATTGCTCCAGCAGGTCATCAACACGTCCCTCAGGGAGGGCAAATTCCCAACTGCATTGAAGCAAGCAGTGGTCAAACCACTCTTGAAAAGCTACAGGCCGGTCTCTTTGCTACCATTCTTTGGCAAGGTGATCGAGAGAGCAGTTGCCTTCCAACTCCGAGCCGTCTTGGAAGAAGCCGATTATCTAAACCTATTTCAAACCGGCTTCAGGAGGGGATACGGAGTCGAGACAGCCATGGTCGCCTTGGTCGATGATCTTCGTCTGGGCGCTGACAGGGGAAGTGTGACCCTGCTGGTGCTCTTGGACATCTCAGCGGCATTCGATACCATCAACCATGTTATCCTTCTGGAATGCCTGAGAGAGTTAGGAATCGGGGGCACTGCGCTCCAGTGGTTCCGGTCCTACCTCTCGGGCAGATTCCAGATGGTGCAGCTGTGGGACAGCTGCTCTCGCAAAAGAGATCTGACATCGGCCGTCCCTCAAGGCGCCATTCTGTCCCCCATGCTGTTTAACATTTACACAAAGCCGCTGGGAGAGATCATCCGGAGACACGGGGCACGGTGTTATCAGTATGCTGATGACACCCAAATATATTTCTCTATGTCTCCGACTATTGCAGTGACCAAAGATGGCATCTCCTCTCTGAATGCCTGCCTGAAGTCGGTAATGGGCTGGATGAAGGAAAATAAACTCAGGTTGAATCCAGAAAAAAACAGAGGTACTTGTGATAGGTTCCCCCAGACCAGTGATGGAGATTTGTCAGCCTGTCCTGGACGGGGTCACACTTCCCCTAAAGGACAAAGTACACAGTCTGGGCGTACTCCTGGATTCGTCCCTCCAGCTTACATCACAGTTGGAGGTGACAGCCAGGAGTGCGTGGTACCAGCTATGGGTGATACGCCAGCTGCGTCCCTACCTGGCAGGGAGAACCTTGAAACATTGATACATACACTGGTAAACTCTCGCTTAGATTTTTGTAATGCGCTTTTCATGGGGCTACCTTTGTACCAAGTCCGGAAGCTTCAGTTGATCCAGAATGCAGCAGCCAGGCTAATCACAGGGACATCTAGAACAGAACATATCACCCCTGTACTAAAATCATTGCACTGGCTGCTGATTAGTTTCCAGGCGCAATACAAAGTGTTGGTTGTTACCTTTAAAGCCCTATATGGCTTGGGCCCGAGTTACTTGAAGGAACGCCTCTCCCTACACAATCCACCCAACACTCTCAAAACGTCAGAGAAGAATCTATTGGAAATTAAAAACACAAGGCTGAAGACGACTTCCCACAGGGCATTCTCTGCTGTGGCCCCGAAATTATGGAACAACTTGCCGGAGGAGATCCTTCTTATCACCACCTTAGATGCCTTTAAGAAGGCACTTAAGACGGATCTCTTCCGGCAGGCCTACCCACCTGACATGTGATAACCAATCATTACATGACAGGTTATTCAGCTCAATGAGGAATGATTGAAAATATCAGTGATGACACTGAAGGACCAAATTTTATTGTTTTTATTGAATGTTTTTATGGTTATGTAACTGTTTTATAATATTGAGATTGATGTAATTGTATTTTATGATATGTTGGAATCCTGCCTCAATTTGAAGGAGAGGTGGGAAATAGAAATTATTTTTTAATTATTTTTTTAATTATTATTATGTGCTCTTACAGGCTTATCATCTAGAATTCAGAGACATAGCTGTATTAGTCTGGAATATCAGTCTGCTAACTGAGCTAATGATGTAGTGTGCTACAACATCTTTCGCTCCCTTTTGTATCTAGTTTCAGAAGCCATTTATACACTTTTTAAATTATATGGTCATTGTCTTTATATAATTCTATTTAATATTTTCACCATTTGGAGCCACAGAGAAGAAGATCTGATCGTATTTTTGAACCATCTGAACAACATCTACCCCAACATCCAATTCATGATGGAAAAAGAAAAGGAAGGAACATTGTCATTCTTGGATGTCTTGTTCATCTGCAAACCGATCCAATGTTTGAGCCACACAGTATACAGAAAACTGACACACACAGACAGATACCTACACAAAAACTCCAACCGTCACCCAGGACAAAAAAGATGCACAATAAAAGCACTGGTAGACAGGCAAAAACGATCTGTGAACCTCACTTCCTGGATGAATTGAAACACCTAGACTGGGCTCTACAAACTAATGGTTACTGCAGCTCAGACATCAAAAGGACTGCCAGACCCAGAAAAACCCAGAGGAGTGAAGACAAGCAACTACCCAAAGGGAAGGTATTTTTATACCATACATCAAAGGAGTCACAGACAGAAGAGGGAAAGTGATGAGTAAACACAACCTCCAAATGGTTTACAAACCAACCAAGAAAATCCAGCAAATGCTACGCTCAGCTAAGGATAGGAGAGACCCTCTCACAGCCACAGGAGTTTACCGCAAACCATGCAGCTGCAGACAGGTCTACATAGGGACTGCCAAACGCAGTGTCCAAACACAAATGAAAAAACACAAGAGACACTGCATACTGGGTCAGCCAGAAAAATCAGCAGTAGCAGAACACATTATAAACCATCCTGGGCATAAAATGCTGTTTGATAACACTGAAATTCTGGACCATGCCAACAACTAGCAAGTAAAAATGCACAGAGAAGCCACTGAAATCCATAAACACCTGGGCAACTTCAACAAGAAAGAAGAAACCCTGAAAGTAAACGAAGTTTGGCTACCAGTCTTGAAAAACACCAAAATCAAGGCCCAGCAAATGCAAATGAAAACCACCAGGGTGAGGGGGACTCCCAGCAGACAAATGCTAGGAATAAACTCTTCTAGAACACAGCCACACTGCCCAAACCCCCCACAAAAAACTATGTTTTAACTTTTGTAAGCCACCTCGAGTCCCAGGACTGGTCAAAAACTTGTGTCAAAGTCAAGGCCCCCAAAGACAAAGGAAACACAATAGGCCAATGCCTATTTAAGATGGGACCTATAAATGGAACTGTTCTAGACTGCATCTTGGAAAAGTTTTTTTTTTTTTTTTTTTGTCTATAGCTAATAGAAACAACACTCGGCCGGGGCCTGAAGAATGACAGTGAGATGAATCACTATACCTGATGCATTTCCTTTATCTATATAACTGAGAGCCAGCATGGTGTAGTGGTCCGAGCGTTGGACTAGGACTCTGGAAACCAGGGTTCAAATCCCAGCTCAGCCATGGAAACCAAGTCACACTCTCTCAGCCTCAAGAGGACAGCACGACAAACCCCCTCCGAAGAAACTCACCAAGAAAACCCCATGGTACATCTGTCTTGTCATAAGTTCAAAACGACTTGAGGGCACACATCAACAACAAATACAACTATTAGAGACGGCAGAGCCCTTTTCTTTTTTGTAACTAGCTATTCTAACCATGGGATCCAAATACCCTAAAGGCACCAGATCTCATTTGATCTTGAAGCTAAGCAGGGTTGGCTCTGGTTAGTACTTGGATGGGAGACTGCCAATGAATACCAGTCACTGGTAGGCTCTATTTCAGAGGAAGGAACTTTAAAAACCACTTCTGAGTATTACTTACCTAAGAAAATCCTATGAAATTCATGGAGTTGCCCTAAGTCAACAGGTGACTTATACACACATAAATCCTAACCATAATGTATGGACTATTAACTGGGTTTTCCTAGTCCCCTCTTCTGCATCATGAGAATTTTATAGATCTTTTTTTCTTCCAAACCTGTAGCTGCTCTCTTTTTTGCTGAACTAAAACTGGACTCTTGGGGCAGACAGTTTGTAACAAGGCAGGAAAATACCAGGGCTTTTCTTTCTTTCTTTCTTTCTTTCTTTCTTTCTTTCTTCTGAGAAGACTTTTTCAATATTAGCCCTCTTGAAAAAAAAGTTTAGATAGCTGCTCAGGAAATAAGCTCATACCGGAAACCAGTGACCTTTTAACACTCTCTGTATTTATATATCAGGCAACTGTGCATGGAAAAGAAACTAGTGTTTCAATCCACTGTTTGCCTTGTAACCTTTTGGTATTTTCAGATGAAGATGTTATCCAAGGTTAACTACCTACTCAGCTAAACCAAACATCCTTGATAGTGCTGACAGCTGTCCAAACTGCAAGCCTAACCTAATTTTTCACAACATCACACATAGCCTGAAGGAGAAAGATGACAAAGCTCCTGCACCTTTAATAAAAGTGCAGAGGAGGAAATGTCAGCACTTACAGCATATGCACAACACGCTTTTTAAAAAATCATTTTTATTTTGCAAAAATCATGTAATGGGAAAATGCCAAAAGAAAAGACATCAAGCCAAAACCACTTCTTCCTGTTAAGTGTCAGCAAGTTGGCTTCAACTTACGGCATGAATGGGAGACCTCCAAGCCTCTTTAGCTTTACATTTTTCACACTGCCACCACATAGGATGAAAGGTGCCATTCGGGCACATTATAAACTATTGAAGAGATTCAGACCAGGTCCCTTCATAAGCAAAGCCCACTCAATGGGTTTGCTACTTCACTCGCAGTCTTCTTGCTCAGTGCCTGCTTCCAATGCTTCCCTCCAGCGACCGCAGAATGGATATTTTGGTTCCTGGGCTAACATATTATTACTGCAGCTCTTCAGTCTACCCGCAACTTTAGAAGGACCTTTATTTCCCCATTTTGTGATTAATTTTGTTGCCATTAGACTAATAAACTTGGCAGCCAGGCTGTGCCGGCTTTTAACAAGCTTATCATCAAATGCTATTAAATCTCTCGAGTTTTACTATAAACGGATGTGTTCCTGCAGTCCTCTGGCTCGCAAGTAGGCAAATATTTTGTTTTGTGCATTTCCCCCCCTCCCCGCTTTTTAAGTGACTCACCACTTGCTAACTACAGTGACTGCAGATTAAAGGATTGCTTGTTCTCTTTCCCCTTAAGTTGTTGCAAAGTGGCCCATTTAATTTAGATCTGTTTTGAAAAATCTAACTATCCCCTGCAAATTATGTGTTTCCAAATGGATGCCATTAAGCTGCTACCTGCTTAAATATTATCAGCTCATAAAATAATAGAAAACTGGAGACTGGAAGAATGATGTCACACCATAAAACTAGAGAAAGACTCATGGACCAGAAGTAGAGTCCTTATTTCACATGGAGAGAGTCATGGGTTCAATCTTTGGTTTGCTAGGAAAAGACTCCCATTTGAAGTCCCACTGAAGATTTGAGCCTAAAGGAAATTTTAGTTCCAACTAAGGTAGACCCCATTATAGTCAATTATAAATAAATAAATAGACCCATTACAGAGCAATGAATTTACAAAAAAGCTGTCTTGCCAAGTTCTCGTTGATTCGATGGGTTTACTCTAGTTGAGACTAACCAGTGGATTTAATCCCTATGTAAGTCAGAACATGTGGCTCTCCAGATGTTGTTGGACTCCATCTCCCATAAGCTTCAGCCAACACAGCCAATGGCAAGGGATCATGGGTTCTGCAGTTCAGCATTGGCTGGGGAGCCAAATTTCCCCTGCCCTAAATAATATTAATTTACATTGGGGTGGGAAAACCGTGCCCCCACAAGGATCAAATAAATGCCCTCTAAGGTTTGAGAAGGGTATTTCCACCATGTTTTGAGGACCCAAGTTCCCAAAAGGTCAAAATCCATTTTTGTAAATTTTTTTCAAGAATATATTTTGCCCCCCAAATGTGTTCTGGGTACATGGGATGCATTTTGAACACATGGGGGGGGGGGGCTGGAACAACTGAGGCCCAAGAGAGGCCATTTTCAAGGAGACATCCTATATTACAACCTTCTGTCCAGGTGGAATTCCAAAACGTCCTCCATTTTGAGTGGGACTAAGAAGCACAAATTAACTATTACATTAGTGTTTCGAGCTTTTATTCTGGAATGTCCCACATTTTTTCTTGCAAGTCCTTCATTTAAGGCCATCTTGTCCTCCGTTGCAGATATGACATCTGGTCACCCTAAAAAGATGTGACTTCTGCTCACTTCTTGTTGTTGAATAAAGGTATCTCCTGGGCCAAAAACATGGCGAAAAGACTCTCCGCTCCCCCTAAAAGGTATTTGGGGTCAAAAAACAAAGTTTTGATTTTTTATGGGGAGCACGGGTTTCCTTGGAGGGCTATTGTGCTCCCCTTTATAACAATCTTTTTAATTAAATTTAGAAACAGAACAAAATACACACAAAGCTGAAAAAACCTACTCAACAAAACATATAGATTGCTAGCCCCACACCCATGCAAAAACCAGCCATCAAGCCAAAACTAAACAAAACTACCCCCACCCACCAATCTCTTAAATCTCCCCTTTGAAACTATAAATATAAAACTGTTCTATAAATATAAAACTATAGAACTATAACACTATACACACCATCAACACAACCCAAATAATATAACAAAAACAAATAATACAACAAAAACAAACAAAAATTGATTTCCCCATTCTCCAATGTAAGAAAGTTAACGCTCAATACATAGTCAGCCATCCATATCCATAGAGTCTTTTATCCATGGATTCAAGAGCCCATAGCTTTAAAATATTTCAAAAATATATAAATTCCAAAAAGCAAACCCTGATTCTGCCATTTTATATAAGAGACACCATTTTATTTTTGTCATTGTATTTAATGGGTCTTGAGCATCCACAGATTATAGTATCCACAAGGGCTCCTGGAACCAATCCCCAGTGTATACCAAAGGGCCATTGTAGGTTTCCAAAAAAAACAAAAAAGCAAAAAACAAAACACAAAAAACACCCTAACCTTCTCCCCCTCCCCCTATTTCTGACCTAACAGAAATAAACAAAATGGTTTCAGATCTCCAAATCCACAACCAGAATCTTCCTTTCTTTCTTCTGGAATACTGTGTCCAGTTCTGAGCACCACAATTCAAACAAGATGTAGAGAAACTGGAGCGTGTCCAAAGGAGGGCAACTAAAATGGTGAAGGGTCTGGAAAGAATGCCCTATGAGGAACACCTTAGGGAACTGGGGATGTTCAGCCTGGAGAAGAGAAGGTTAAGGGGTGATATGATCGCCCTGTTTAAATATTTGAAGGGATGTCATATTGAAGAGGGAGCAAGCTTGTTTTCTGCTGCTCCAGAGACTAGAATGTGGAACAACGGATGCAAACTGCAGGAAAAGAGATTCCACCTCAACATTAGGAGGAACTTCCTGACAGTAAGGGCTGTTTGACAGTGGAGCACACTCCTTCCTTGGAGAGTGGTGGAGTCTCCCTCCTTGGAGGTCTTTAAGCAGAGGCTGGATGGCCATCTGTCAGGGATGCTTTGATTGGGAGTTCCTGCACGGCAGGGGGTTGGACTGGATGGTCCTTGTGGTCTCTTCCAACTCTATGATTCTATGATTCTTCATATGCAGCAAAAATAGTTCCCAATCTTTTAGAAAATTGTTCACTGATTTTTTTATTAATCAAAGTCACCAATTTGTCCATCTCAGCCAATTCCAAAATTTTAACAATCCACTCCTCTGCTGCAGTCAGTCTTCCATCTCTGGGCATACAATAGTCTTGTTGCTCTAATCATGTATCTTTTGTATATCGTTTGATATAGAGTTGCCCCTCCATTTCCGTGGGGGATCTGTTCTGGACATCCCTGCAAAGATAGAAAATAACTTCTATTCAAGCCCCATTGGCTTGAATGGTGGTACGCCCCCAAGGGCATGCAACATGGCCCCATTTTGACCCCCTTTGTTTGCTGCCTGTGAACAGGGGAAGGAAGTGGACTTCTAGTCCGTAAAAACGGAGGGGGGACTTTACCTAACAAAAATAACTCCAGTCATAGCTCAATTCAACATTTATCTCCAATACATTTATTACATGCCCACTACATGTGGTAAGAAATACCTTCCTGTACCCGTAATTTTCAACATTTACTTTTAAGATCTTTACAGATCTCAGGCAGTCTTGTTGATATCAAATACCATCGGTACATAATCTTATAAAAAATGTATCTCACATTATAAGATGATAACTTTTTCAAACCCATTGGTCCAAGACAACTTTCTGTGCTGCTATTTGATTAATCGGATACATGTTTTATTTATTTATTTACGTTTAAATTGCTTTCCCAACTTTCAAAGGGCTTGATGTGAGGAATCATTGCACTTCAAAAACAGAAACAAACCCAACTTCAAGCTCAATACAAATGGAAAAACAAGCCTTCTATCTTTTCAATAAAGTTTTTGATTGCCCAGATAGCCTTGACAAAATATATAGCAAAGAATTAACTTTGGGGGTACTCACACTCAGTTTTTTGTCCCGAGGAAATGCCAATCACTATGCTCATGCATATAGGGATTGTTGTTCCCATTACGTTTTGTGAATCTTTCCAAGTAATTTTAATCCATGAGTTATTCACATATACCATCGTTTTAGGATAAAATGGAGCTGGTTCCATTCACTTGAACAAAAGAGAATGATCCAAATCGATTTGTGAGCGTATTCACGCTGACAAAGATGCAGATAATAATAATAATAAATAATAATAATGTTTATTTATAACCCGCTCCTCTAATAGAATACTCGGAGCGGGGTACGGCAAATTAAAAAATACAAGAATAAAACAGCAGTCAAGTCCCTTCCCAACCTCCCCCCCTTAAGACTAGATTAAATCAAAACTAGTTAAAATTGACATCAGTTAAAAAATTTTAAAATAATAAAAATAAAGTGCAGTTGATGGGCAGTACGAGTGCAATCCCCAGTGGGTGGGATCAGGTTTGAACAGAGGGACAGCTAGAGTTAATCCCCAGGTGCCATTTACATTTTCATTTGCATTATTAGGGTCGGGGTTGGTGATATGTTATTCCCTCTTCAGGGGAAGGCCTGCCGGAAGAGATGCGTCTTTAAGGCCTTTTTAAAGCTGGTCAAAGATGTAATGAGACACATCTCATCCGGCAGGTCGTTCCAAAGTTTAGGGGCGGTAGCTGAGAAAGTCCTCTGGGAGGTTTGCGACAGCCTGGTTTTCATAGGCTTCAGCAGATTCCTCCCAGAGGACCGAAGTGTGCTTGGCGGTTCGTATGGGAAGAGGTGGTCCTAAGGTAAGACAGGCCTGAGCCATGTAGGGCTTTGAAGGTTAATACCAACACCTTGTACTGTGCCCGGAAACTAATGGGCAGCCAGTGGAGAGCTTTAAGCACATGTGTTATGTGATCTCTCCTTGATGTTCCTGTGATAAGCCTGGCTGCCATGTTCTGAACTAACTGAAGTTTCCGGGTTAGGCACAAGGGTAGCCCCATGTAGAGCGCATTACAGAAATCCAGATCAATGCGGATCTTTCAGGAAAACTCGGGGGGGAAAACAGTATCGAATATCCTGGGTTAAATGGGTTTTTTGGTACCCCTCCAAAATTGCACTGAGTGCATTTGGGGTGAGTGTGGACACCAAGGAAATAACCCGGATTCATCCCGGATTATTTTCGTAGTGTGAATTGGGCCTTTATTCAGTAGCCAGCAGAAGAGATTCTCCAGTTTGAGAAGCAATCTTCGTTAAGGCTGGCTGTTGCCTGAAGCTGCCACAAAACTGGCACAGATAGTTTTGCCTCATGACTTGGGATGCAATTCTTTAGTACGTTTCTTCCTGAACACAGCAATGGGTGATTTTTAGAAACATTTTTCCCACTGCAAGAAAGTCTTTTAAAACTACACATTTTTGAACCCAACTAGAAATTCAGGGCTTATTCTGTGCAAAATTCCTGTGTGATTGTTTTGCAGAGGAAATGGCATTTTACAATTGAATCTGGAGACAAGGACCATCTGCCAATCCATCAACAGGACATGATGTCCCTAAATCCAGCAAAGGATGATCTAATATGTTCTGCTACAAGCTGCAGTGATGGGGATTTCTTTTATTGCTCAACAATAGCTTTTCCTGGAAGGTTTCACTTTATTTACTTAATTTTTTAAAAAAATGTTTCCACTGGTCAGAGACAATGAACTGTTTCATATATGTCATTTTAGATATTTAATGGCTGGGGAAAAAATAACTAACAGGCCAAGCTACACTCAGTTAAATGCCTTTTCATGTTTGTATGTTGTTGTTTGCAAACATTTATATAGGCCCTGATTTGGATTAGGACCAAAAGGGAGGAGAATGGGTAATCCTTTCTCTATCTTATGTCTACAGTGAAGATCTCCCACTATCCTCACATCACCTGTTTTCCCCTCAGCAAAGCTAACACTAATATCAAAAATACCTTCTAACCATGAGTCAAACAGCAGCATGGAGGAGGCAATTTTAGTCAGGAATGAAGAAGAGAAAGGTTAGCTTCATTCCCAGCCCACATCCTCTATTTACGATGTACACAGAGGTGCTTATTGCAATTTAAGAAATATATAATTTGGCTCTGAAGCAAAAGACGTATTTCAAATATTGGGGCAGGGGGAGCCTAAATACCTAAATACAACTGCTAGTCCCAGTAAGAGTACATCTACTGAATCAACTTCAGAATGCTAAGCATTGCTTATGTAAGCCCCACTGATCCAGTAGGTCAGTTCTACCTAGAACTAACAAATGGATTTAAGCCTCAGAGTTTAGTGGCACAGCAAGTGTTTAAGCAGACTGAAATGGCTGGTACAACATCTTCTTGACATGCAAACAGTCCCTTATTCAATCTCCAACATCCCAGGTAGAGATAGACAAGATGTGTGTGTGTTTGTGTGTGTGTGTGTTGGGTGTTCCAGTCATTTCCAACTTATGGCGACTCTAAGGAAAACCTATCCAAGGGTTTTTGGCAAGATTTATTGAATTTTTAATTGCCTTCTCCTGAGGCTATGGAAAGGTAACTTGTAGTACCTATGACACTACCCGAGAGAAAAAAGTTGCAACATAAACTGTCGTTGACTTCTACTTCCTCAAATGACTAAACTCAGGCTGCCATACTTTGGCTACATCATGAGATGCCATGACTTATTAGAAAAGTCTTTTCTAATGATGCTAGGAAAGTTAGAAGGCCATAGGAGAAGGAAGACCCCATGCCAGACGGTTATCTTGATCAGGGAGGACACTGGTCTGGGTCTGCAAGTCCTGAGCAGAGAGACTAAGGTCAGGAGGTCTCGGAGATGTCTCATCCACAGGGTCACCATGAGTTGAGGTCAACCCAAGGGAAGTTAACAATGACAACAATACTATGTTATATTACACATCCATATCTGATTATTCAGAAGGAAGTCTGACTGCTTCTGAAGTCAATTCTCAACAGTACAGCTTTCCTGAACCTGGTGTCCTACAGGGACATGTGAAATGTATCTAGGGCCCGGTACACACGAGTGCTTTTTGTTGCCGAGGCCAAAATTAGGGCTCGATGGGGCTGGGTGTCCAGACGTGTCCAGCCCTACTGACGTCACAGGTCGCCTGTCCACACGGCGGGTGCTATAGCTATGCATGTGTGGCACAGCATACAGATGCCTCACTGCAGAAGGGGCGTCATAACGTAGCCCTTATGACGCTGCAAAAAGGAGCTGCTCTATGTGGCTCCTTTCCTGCTGCGCATCATTGCTGCCCCATTTGGTTGCTGCGGCAATGTGGCACAGCAAAGAGGGAAGGCATTTTGCGGCCCGTGTGTACCAACCCTAGGAGTCCTAGTAGACCACAAGATGAATATGAGTCAAGGGTGTGATGCAGCAGCTAAAAAGGCCAATGCAATTCTAGGCTGCATCAATAGAAGTATAGTGTCTAAAAGGAAAGTTAATAATCTGTTTATAGACCTCCAAAGGACACTTCACCACTCTCCAAGGGAGTGTCTCCCACTGTTGAACAGCTCTTACTGTCAGGAAGTTCTTCCTAATGTTGAGGTGGAATCTCTTTTCCTGTACTTTGCATCCATTGCTTTGGATCCTATTCTCTGGAGCAGCAGAAAACAAGCTTGCTCCATCCTCAGTAAGACACCCCTTCAAATACTTAAACAGGGCTATCATATCACCTCTTAACTTCTTCTCCAGGCTAAACATACCCAGCTCCCGAAGGCTTTCTTCATAGGGCTTCATGGTTTCCAGCCCATCACCATTTGTGTTGCTTTCCTCTGGTCACACTCCAACTTATCAATATCTTATTTGAATTGTGGTGCCCAGAACTGGACATAGTATTCCAGGTGAGGCCTGACCAAAAAAGAAGAGAGTGGCATTATTATTACCCTTGATCTAGACACTGTGCTTCTATCAATGCAGCCTACAATTGCATTGGCCTTTTTAGCTGCCACATCACACTGGTGACTCATGTTCAAGTTGTGGTCTGCTTGGACTCCTAGATCCCTTTCACATGTACTGTTGTTAAGCCAGGTGTCCATCATCCTATATCTATGCATTTCATTTTTTCGCCTTAAGTGCAGTACCGTACATTTCTCCCTGTTGAAATTTTGTTAGGTTTTGTCCCAGCTTTCTAATCTATTCAGGTCATTTTGAATTTTGATCCTGTCCTCTGTGGTATTAGCTATTCCTCCCAATTTGGTGTCATCTACAGATTTCCTAAGCTATCTTTTAGCTTCCAGAAGGTATGGAATGGGCAGACTTTGCCAGCAGCTTGAAGTGTAAATATGGGAAAGGCCAAGTTTTAATTCAGCATTGCATTTGATTTTTGTTATAAGTCATTCTGTTTCATTTCAGTACTATTTTGGAATGGCCACTAATAATAATAATAATAATTATTATTATTATTATTATTTCGTATCCACCTCTCACTGTGAGTTATATAACTCCTGATGAGTTATAATCTCAACAAAATACCAGAATTCTAGCAAATTCTAATTAGTTTATATTGTAGGATTAATGATGCATTAGCTGTTTCCTTTTCAGATGCCTCTGGAATTCTTTCCTTCTTTTTTTTTTAAATGGAAGGCTTTGTTTTTTAAACTTCCGAAAAGCTTGGCAAGTCATTAGCTCCCAATACGAAGCCACAGGCATCTCTTGCGCAAGGAGATTAATACATATTATTTACATACTTTCACAAAAGGAAAGCATAATCACCATTCGTCATGGGTCTTTTTAATACTTGCCATATTCATGGTCATAACTGCTCCATAAAACAGAACAGTACGCACTGTACTTCAGGGCAAACATAACAGGAAGCACTTGTCTTTTTATTTAGAAAGGTGAAAGCTGCTTCTTGGCTCAACTATACAAAAACATAAAAAATCCTCAATTCAGTAAAAGCATGAAAAATATAATCTAGGCAGATTTCAGAAAGGACTTTATTTTGACATCAACACAAATATATGAGAGAGCAGACCTATTCATGGTGTGTTCACCATCATTTAATGAATAAGACAGCTAGCAAATAGCCCCTAACAACAACAACAACAATTATTATTATTATTATTAGGGGATATTTCTTACCCACCTCTCTCCATGGGTCGAGGAGGGGGACAACAACAATTAATAAACAACACCAGTTAAAACACTTCAGTTATAACAGGTGTCTGTTTAAAAGGACAAATAAAATGTACACATACTGGTATTAGAACAATCCACATATAAAATTCATCATTTAAAATTCACAATTTAAAATGAGTTGCTATTAGCCAGATCTTGTTCTGAGGCAGATCTATGCTGTAGAATTAATGTGTTATGACCCCGCTTTTAACTGCCATGGCTCAATGCTATGAAATTTGGAGATTGGTAGTTTTGTAAGGTCCTGGGCCTTCTCCGTCAGAGAGCTCTAGATCCAAAACAAACTACAAATCCCCGGAGTCCATAGCATGGAGCCACGAGTGCTAAAGCAGTGTCAAACTGCATTAATTTCTCAGATTATGCAGCAGCCATAATCTACTCGGAGGTGAGAACTTGCTAAGAGCAGTGTGATGCCTGCTATGCCCCTGATGATGCTACTGCTATGCAGCATAAGCACTCCATCTTGGAGAGTTGTGGAGTCTCCTTCTTTGGAGGTTTTCAAGCAGAGGCTGGATGGCTATCGGTCAGGAATACTTGTATTGAGAGTTCCTGCATGGCAGTGGGTTGGACTGGATGGCCTTGAGGTCTGTTCCAACTGTATGGTTCTATGAACTGTGTAACAATCTGTCCTAAAGAGATTATATTGACCGGCACTTCCACCATTACAAAATCATTAAAGGTACAAACATTATCCTCTGTCCTATTTTCCAGCCATAAAGCCCATCCTACCTCACTTATTATTTTGTTCAGTTCCAATGTGTTCCAGTGTTGCTGTTGTTCTTTTTTTGCCATGAGTCACCAGCCTTCAGTTGGCTATTTTTGTGCTTTGAGAAAGCAAGGGCAGGGAATATCATGGGCAGGTAAAGAAATATCAGGGGAATATCAAGGACAGATAAAGAAAATTATCAGGAGTATTTCAGCAATACAGTACTACGAACTCATTTTTCAAGAAAATATATATTAAGGTGCCATACTAAATACATTAAATTTGGCATGACCCACCCACGTAGAGGCTAGCTGGATTGGCTAGGCTCTGTGTATGAACTAATTCCTGTGGTCAAAACTAGCCCAAGTTTAGGATTTTATTTATTTATTTATTTGGAGTATTTATGCCCCGCTTTTCAGCTACAAAGGCTCTCAGACCAGCTTACAAATTGTTAATTAAGACAATTTTTAACCAAGGAAACACAGGCGTTTTCTTCTCTTGTGCCTTTAACGGCAATGAGATCTATAGAATTTGGCAGGTAAAACTTTTCCCATTATGGAGATAAGCATGAATACCTGCCAAGGTCTGAAGATTAAGCTGTTTTTAGATGGAACGAAATAAGAATACTGTGTGGGCTGGACTGCCACGTTTTCAAAAGAAAGGCAGTGTAAAAATCAAATAAAGGAACGTTTTAAAAGGTGAAAAGTTGGCAAGGCTAGCTGTTACTAAGGAAATGGTAGACGCGGCACCTTGATGTTAAATTTATTTATTTAATGATCCATTACTTTAAAGCAGCTTGACAGCGGAAATGATTAGCTGAAGCTGTCTTCCATAGCCTGCTGCTTTTCAGAGGAGTTGGATTATATCATTTGTAATCACGAGCCAGTGTGGCTATTCCTTGCTGGTAGGGGATGATGGAAGCTGCAGTCCGATACACCAGGATGGCCCAATGATAGGGAAGCCTGAGCTAGAAAGTGGTAGGTCCTCTCTTACTATTATTAAAAATGTTTGCATTAAAGACTTTCTGCGCTGAGCATTGGAATAGATGCTCACATCTCTGTGGACCCCATTGCTGTTGTTGCATGCCTTCAAGTCGTTTCTGACTTATGGTGACCTTAAGGCAAACCTATCATAGGGTTTCCTTGGCATGATTTCTTCAGAAGGGGTTTGCCATGCCATCCTCTGAGGCTGAGAGTGTGCGACTTTCCCAAAGTCACTCAGTGGATTTTCATTGCTGAGCCGGGATTCGAATCCTGGTCCCCAGAATCATAGTTGAACGTGTTTTACAAATCCCAGGGTTCCACAGGGTGTTGCCATGTCAAAGTGCTATAATTGTGTGGTGCGAATTGGCTCCGTGTGGGATCTATTAGAAGCCACACTATATGATAGGGTTGCCGTAAGTCAAAAATGACTTGGAGGAACACAACAACAAATACTGGTTCTACAGATAATGATACCATGAGCTGCTTAAAAGACAAATAAATGGGTCCTAAAGCAAATCAAGCCTGAACTATAGTTTTTTTGTGGGTTTTTCAGGCTATGTGGCCATGTTCTAGAAGAGTTTATTCCTGACGTTTCGCCAGCATCTGTGGCTGGCATCTTCAGAGAATCTTCATCTTCATTCTCAGAAGAGGCCAGCCACAGATGCTGATGAAACATCAGGAATAAACTCTTCTAAACCATCGCCAATAGCCCAAAAAAACCACAAAAAACTATGGATGCCGGCTATGAAAGTCTTCGACTTCACAATCCTGAACTCTTCCCTAGAAGCCAATATCAAGCGGGAACTCTTCCCTAGAAGCCTTTCACTGGCAAGCAAACAGTTTTATTCAGACAGGCTTTTAACATATAATCATGGGATGGCTTCTACCTGGTGTGTTTGTTCTATGGGGTGGGTACTGTGGTTTTAAGGTTTGTAATTTTATATTGTTTTTAGTTGATGTTTTTAATTGTTCCCTTGTAATATGTTTTTTAGCATTTTTATTTGTGAGCCGCCTTGGGTTCCTTTCTGGGAGAAAGGCAGCACTTCAGAAATTACATAAATAAATAGCTAAAATAAGACTGTCATACTTTAGACATATCACAAGAATCTGGGGCTCAACAGAAAAAAATGCCTGGAAAGGTAGAAGGCAGTAGGACAAACTCAGTCAAGGAAGCCATGACCCTGAGTCTGCAAGCCATCAGCAGGGCTACTGAGGAGAGGATAGAGTAACTTGGAGGTTTCTTATTCATGGGGTTGCCAAAGGTTGAAGTCAACCTGACGGCAGTTAACACCCGTTGTTACTGCGTGCCTTCAAGTAATTTCCAACCTATGGCAGCCCTAAGGCAACCGTATCATGTGGTTTTCTTGGCAAGATTTGTCCAGAGTTTTATCATTGCCTTCCCCTGAGTCTGAGAGAATGAGACCTGCCCACAGTCACCCCAGTGGGTTTCACAGCCGAGCTGGGAATCAAAGCCTGGTCTCCAAAGTCATAGTCCAACATTCAAACCACTACGCCATCCTGGCTCTAAGGACAACAATCCTGGGTCTCATTAAATGCACAATTTTAAAATCATCAGGATAATCCTGACGACTGAGTTGCTATTAGCCAGATCTTGTTCTGAGGATACATCTACGCTGCAGAATTAATGTGGTATGACCCTGCTTTTAACTGCCATGGCTCCATGTTATGGAATTCGGGGATTGGTAGCTTTGCAAGGTCTTTCCTGGGCCTTCTCCGTCAAAAGAGCTCTGGTGCCAAAACAAACCAGAAACCGAGGAGTCCATAGCATGGAGCCATGAGAGTTAAAAGTAGTGTCAAGCTGCATTAATTCTGCAACGTGGCAGCAGCCACAATCTATTTGGGGGTGAGAATTTGCTAAGAGTAGCGTGATGCCTGCTATGTTCAAGGTGTCCTCTTGTTCTGAGAACCAATGCAATATAGTGGTTTAAGTGTTGGACTATGACTCTGGAGCCTAGGGTTCAATTCCCAGGTCGGCCATGAAACCCACTGGATGACCCTGAGCAAGTCACACTCTCTCAGCCTCAGAGGAAGGTGATGGCAAGCCTCCTCTGAACAAATCTTGCCAAGAAAACCCCATGACAGATTCGCCTTAGGGCCACCATATGGCAGAAATGACTTGAAGGCACACAACACACATAGCCCCCTATTCTTGCTCCAAGCCAGAAGTAGGAATTGTGCAGCCCTTTGGATGCCATTGGACTGCAAGTCCCAGCAGCCATAGCCACAGTGCTGGGAGTTGCAATCCAATCTGGAGAGTGAAAACTGGAAGAGGTTCCTGTACATTTAAAGGGTGTGTAGAAGAGGAAATTCCAGCAGGTGTTGCTTGTTACACCAGGTGAATGTTCCTCTTCTGCACAACCATTAGAGGTGCATCTCCAGTTTTCACTCTGGCAACCATTAAGAGGTACTCTAGCTGAATTTATATGTCTTCTGTTGTGTGTCTGCGGAACGGGGGATGCATTTGTTCTGCAATTTTGACGGCACGAATGCCCTCATGGCACTAAATGTTTAATAATAATACATGTTTAATTAATAATAATATTTTGAGACAGAAATAGAAGACCTTTAATTTTGCGTTTTATTTTGGCCTTTGAAAACACAGGTTCTACGGTTTCTTTTGTTGTTGGAATTGCCTAATAATAATAATAATAATAATTTATTTGTACCTTGCTCTTCAGCCCTAAAGGCTATCAGACTCCTCCTTATTTGATTCATGTATATTGTCATGTAATCTTCTACAATAAAATTGCTTTATAAAATATGTTTAATAATAATAATAATCTGGAGGAACCTATGACTAGGCAAACACATTCTAGCAAGGCAGCCCTGAGAAAAACATTCAAGGACTCCATGATGGCTGAGGTAAAACACAATAAATACTTCTTTTCTTTTGGCTCCCCTCATCTCCTCTCAATAATAATTGTAATAATAATGCTCCAAGACAGCAATAGAAGAACTTTAATTTCTCCTTCTTATTTTGGCCTTTGAAACACAGATTCCACAGTTTGTTGTTATTATTTGTTGGTGGAACTCCCAAGTTTGTGCTTATTTAATTCAAGTATACAGTATTGTGTTGATCGATCTTCTTCAATAAAATTACTTTATAAAATAATAATAATAATAATAATAATAAAGCTTAATTATACACATTATTATTATTATGAATGTATTATGTAAATATAATATTATTATTCTGGATGTATTGTGTATTATTATGTATTATTATTTTGGAGGAGCCAGCAAAGCAGCCCTCAGAAAAACATTCAAGGACTCTGTGGCTGTGAGGTAAAACTAGTCTTTGGCTTGAAGGCTTCCCCCTCCCTTCATTCCCGCTCGCGCTCCCAGCTGCCAATCAAACGACTGAGGTCCAATAGGAAAGCAGGAGCGGGCGCGAGGCCTGCGAGGCGAGGGGCGGGGACAGGGCGGCGCGAGGCCCTGCCGCGTGACAAGATGAGCCGGCGGCACGAGGCCGGACCATAACAAACACACACTGGAGAGGGGAGGGGGAGGAAGGAGCCAATAAGCACGCGCGCCTTCCTGCCCGGGGATTGGTTGGCGAAGAGCGGAGGGCGTGGCTAAGGGCTGCGAAGTTAAGAAGCCATTGGTTGGCGAAGGAATGGGGGCGGGGCTAGCGAGGAAAGGAGAGCACTTTCTGGCGATGGCGCAGTCATCATCATCAGTGCGAGGTGGCGCCGGCCGGGTTCGGGATGGCGCTGAGGCGGAAGCTGCTGTTTGGCAGCCGGCGTTGCTTTGGCCTGGGCGGGCTGAGAGGAGGGGCTCATGCGTCACTGGGAGAAGGAGGGGGAAAGGGGCAACGAAAAAGCCCGGCTGTCAAAACAAAGTCCTCCTCCTGAGTCTGACTCTGAGGCACCCCAGCAGTACATAATACACACACTGAGGCAGAGACACGGTTCTCGCATCCACACAACGACGTTTATTAACATAAATACATTTCTTCCTCACAAGGTTCTGTCAGCTTCTCTTTTCGGTCCCCTCTAAAAGCACTTTCTCGCCCTCAGAGTCTCCCCTCACAGCTCGAAAAATAAAGTCCATCACATTTTATATATATATATATATATATATCCTGGTTTCCCCCCCCCATATATATATATACCTACCGTTCAATAACGTCCCTCATATATATATATATATATATATATATAAAACATATAATATTATATAGTACATATTATATATATTACATATAATAATGTGAGGGGAATTATTGAACTTTATATACAATTGGATATACAGTACAGTATATATATATATATATATATATATATAACATTGCTCACATTATACACACATGTGTATGTGTGTGGCAAGCCAGAATTTTGCACAAATATATGACAGAAATCATCCACACTAATGCAGTTTGACACCGTTTAACTCCCGTAACTCCCATGCGAGAGAATTTGGGGATTTCTAGTTTTATGACATATTTAGCCTTCACTTGTCAGGCAGTTCTGGTGCCACAAGGTACAAATCCCAGAATTCCACAGCACTGATGGCAGTTAAAGCGGTGTCAAACTGCATTAATTCTACAGTGCAGATTACACCAGAGTTAGCTGATGCTGACACTTTGAGAAGAGGGCACATTTTGTATTATGTCTTGAGTACTGGATTAGAACTCGAGGCCAGGGTTCAAATCCCAGCTCAGCTATGGAAACCCACTGGGCAACCTTGGGCAAGTCACACTCTCTCAGCTTCAGAGGAGGCAATGGCAAACTCCCTCTGAGGCTGAGGCAATGGCAAACCTTCTTTGAACAAATTTTGCCAAGAAAACCCCATGATAGGTTTTGCCTTAAGGTCGCCATAAGTTGGAAACAACTCGAACACACACAGCAACAACAATGCACATGCCCCACCAATGCAGAGCATGGTTCTCTTCTTCTTCATCTTCTCCTCATAACAAACTTGTGAGTCAGGCCAGGCTAAAAAAGAAAGACTGGCTCAACTTGAATGGTGAATTTCTTAGCTAAATTGAGACTTGAGCCTTTATCCCCCCCCAAATCCCAGTTCTCTTAACCACAAGGAGTTGGTCTAAATCCACTTTATATATTATGTGTACACATACAAATGTGTGCTCTGGCCCACAAAAATGCACCTATTTGTCATCTACTTCATAGAATGCCAAATAACTGTTCAAACATCTCTCCACTATTCCGGTTTCAGAGGACTCTTCCATCTTGACGTTACCACTTCAGTTCCACTAAACTGCTTTCTTTTGCTCAATACAAGACCAAGAAATATTCCTTGGTGCCAATACAGCCCTACTTGCCACCCTATAAGTCCACGAAACAAATGCTACACAACCAAACGCCATTCCTCAGACTCCATTACGACCAGCGTCACACAAAACAGATCTTCCTTCTATCAAAAAAATGAAATCTCTTCACAATATCCACTCTCTCTGGTTCAATATTATGTTCCTGGCCCAACAACATAAACCATTTAACACAACTGGGCCTTTGTTTCCCCCCCCCCTCCCAAACAAAAAGTCTAAATGATATTCAGATTGGCAGGAATATAGCAGAATCTAGTTATTATCCTACAGATGGCTGCCACACTGGATGCAAAAGAAAGTAAAATAAAGTATTACAGGTTGTGTCTGCCTTACATAAGTAGAATTCCAAAATCTTAAAACCAAAAGGTTTTTCATGGGTGCCTGAGACAGTGACGTCTTTGCTTTCTGAATGCACAGACTTTGTTTCATGCACAAAATCACTTAAAATATGGTATAAAATTACCTTAAAGCCATATGTATAAGGTATATGTGTGTGTGTGTGTGTATACATATATATATGTATATATGAAACATGCATGCATTTTGTGTTTGGCCATGAGTCCCATCTCCATTATATATTATTATGTTAAGGTAAAGCTAAAGGTTTCTCCTTGACATGAACGTCTAGTTGTACAAATATGCAAATAGACATATACCAAAATCCACACACACACACACACATATCCAAAATCCAAAACATTTCTGGTCCCATGCATTTCAGATAAGGGAGACAACCCGGACAATGTGAATGTTTCTGAACGGAGCTCTTAACCCAAGGAGAATCTGTAAAATAAAATGCAGTAACCTAAGGGCAGAGCTTCACTGAACATATGCAAAATGTTTTTCTTTTTGGGGAAACAAATAACCTTTCTGAAAAAATATCGGAGGCAATGTCTCCCTTTCATCCTGGCTGCCTACAATGGCAGTTAACCCCACAGGTTCTGTTCTGATCAACAGCCAACAAGATGACACACAGTGAATAGGCTATATATATATATATATTCCAAGCCAGCTAGGTAGATTTCAAAATAGCCTGAGAATGCACACACACATACACAAAATCTTACCAAAATGGCGGCAGCAATTTCTGCGTGCCTCTTATCGGGGGACAATCTTCACATGGCAGCACAATGTGAATGCATTCCTATTCGTAGCACACTCTTGCTATGCCAGAATTACGCTAGAAATGCAACCACACACATACATACACACACAATATGAACTGGATCCATAGATATGTGTGTGTGAGGGTGTCACGAAAATTCACAGACACACACAAACCATGCAATGCTTTCTGCTGTATTTCCTACCCATCTGAACAATTACCCCTCTGTTTCTGACAATGAGCTAGAAACAACCAAGTGCAGTTAGTATACTCACAATTTCAGCTCATTTATGGACATGTGAACCCAACTCTAGATTCCCTCTATTGCCATCAATTAACCCTCTTGCCATTAAAACCTTGCACTCCCCCCAAACAAAACCCAAACCCAATATAATCACGTATCCTTAATACAAATCACGTAACGCATACGTTCCACATTCTGCACACAAAGACATAGTCATACCACATCAACTAATCCAGGACAGCCACATCCTGCTTCCATGCAGAATAACACACATTACGATTCCCTTTTCTTATATAATCGGATGCTCAGCTGATTTCCAGCCAAATATGATGTAAAACAGAGTGGTTTACAAAATGTTATAAAATGTACTTATAATAAGTGATCTTGAATTTGTCTCTCCAGAGTCTGCCATTCTAATATAGTTAGCATTTCCCATCAGAAATATCCCAGGTTTATAAAGATTATTCCTCCAAAACGCACAGAATGAGGCACAAACAAGAATCCGGCTCTTATTTAATAGTGTTTCATACAACCATAGACACATACCAGCTGCTAGAAATCAGGTATATTTTAATTTACTTATTTGTTTGTTTGTTTGGTATGCAATCTTTCTTCTGGAAAGGGGCCCAAGACAGATCACAGACATATATAGATATATTGCTTAGTGAATCAGTTACACATAACTGGAATTTCGCTAGACTTTTCCAGACTTTGCAACAGATGTCCCTAGCTAAAAACGTACCCCTGAACTTGATGACTCTCATACATGGATATGTTACCATGCAATATGCACAGTAATGTGACATGGATTTCCAACAACTCTCCTGCCTCCATATTATCCAAACAAAACCATTTTTTCTCCTCTTGATTCAATCTAAACTCAATATAAAAATGCTCCCAGTCTCTCCTTTCATTCCCAATATTGCCCAGTTGTGGCGAAGCTTTTGCTCACCAGATGTTTGGGACTACAACTCCATCAAGAGGGTTGTAGGTTCCTCACTCTGAATGCATTCCCCAAGACAGAATTAGTGCCATCTCTATTTTTATGGCAAAACCATCTCTGAGTATTCCTTGCCTAAGAAAACCCTATGAAATTCATGGGGTCACCATAAGTCAATAGGCAACATGAAGACACAGACAGACACATTTACTACAGTCGGCCCTCCTTATCCACAGATTCTTCATCCACGAATTCAATTATCCACAGCTTGAAAGCATTCCAGAAATATATAAATTCCTAAAAGCAAACCCTGATTTTGCTATTTTATTTAAGGGATACCATTTACTATGCCATTGTATCTAATGGGACTTGAGCATCCATGGGTTTTCATATCCACAGGGGGTCCTGGAATCCAATCCCAGCATTGGGCCCATTGTACAACAAAATGAGATTGAAGTAGGAAATTTCACATAGATAAAAAGCTAGCTTTTTTGGAAATGAATCCAAGATTTGGAAGCAAAGTAACACATCTTATCCCAAAAAAACCCACATTTTTTTTTTAAAAAAAACAAACAAACCTGGGCATTGCCAGATGCCTATGTTTGCTCAATTTAGAGCACATTTTGTCACTGCAGGAATCTCATTGTGCGACATAAGACCTGCTCATATTTTTATCTCTTTTTGTTGTCCTCTCTTGTTTTAACTGTGATATTGAAAATTCATCCCATCCCCTTATAAGAGAAGGATCATGTTGGAATAAAGTAAAACCTCACAGATTGGGAGGAGAGTAGACTAAATCAGATTATTTTCTCTTTAGTTTAAAAAAAAAAAGATGGAAAAGCTTTTTTATTACTTCCTCATAATTCTGCAGCTGCACAATACTTCTCCTATTTTAATCACTACCCTTTAAAAATAGCACAGTGTTGCCCACCTTAAATTTCCATAAGGCATGCTTATTAAAAACAACAACATATTGGTGTAAATATCTTCATATATACATCTTTAAGTTTGCTTGGTTAAAGATACAGGCTTCTGCCTCCTTCTTCGATAACTCTAACCCTTCCTTTCTGAAGATGAAAGATCTCCATTCAGACTACCCAGGCTTTTCTGTCCCTGGAAGCAACTGTTCCCTGCTGCCAGAAAGTATTCACAGGGGGAAACTTTCAGCAATTAATTATAGAAATGTTTGCAAAGGCAGAGCTTTGGATTTAAAATGTACAGCAAAATTGCTCAGTACTAGCCTGGAAGACATACTGGCCTGGAGAAAACACCCCCTCCACACACAACATGTTGCTTTAAAATGTCATTTTGCACAAACATTTCCCAAACATTCCTCCACCCTAGTTGGCTATTTCTTTACCCTCGGAGTTACACAACACATAAATGTCCTTCTGAAATCCAGAGGGAGGAAAGTCTCTTTGACTCATGCATGTGAGAGAGCCTCAAGCATGTTTCGTGGGCAGAATAGTCTGTTCTCCCAGCAGGAGAAACACCTCAATCCATCCTCTCCCACCCAACAGTTGCACTCTACATGTGTTGTGTGCCTGACACATCACTGCTATCATTTTGCTCTCCCCTTTCCCCCTAACATCAACACTGTTTAGCAGCCAGCTGTCAACACTGTCTAACCGCATAAGCACCCGGCTGTCATCTACCCAAACCCCCATAAACCTCCACCCTGCTATTACAGGGCTTCTTATGTCAAAAACAATATGCCTGGAAATATGAAAACATTACAGCAGCCAGAGGCAAAGGGAGATGGGGCTCCTAAATGTTATTTTTAGTGGCGTATACAGAGGGATTTTTGGTAAATGTGGCTTGTCAGGCCGGACAGAACAGGAAGAAAAGCTCCACAAGCCACAATGCCCTCTTCTTTGTCATTATGAAACTTGCAGGTGCCTTACTCTTCTTTAAAGCTTCCCCCCCCCTTGCAAAAAATATGTAGAAACATGCAAAGCAAAAACAGCACTCCTTCACTTGTACATCCATCAGCTCCTCAGAGGAATAACCTCCCTGTTTACCAGCAGCCTACTGCAAAGAAACTGTTTTGCTCCTAAATTACTATAGCATTACCAATGAGGAAGACCTCAAACTTGATTTTGCCACTGGTGATGATGGAGAAAAGGAAGATTTATTCCCAATACTTGTACATGCGTTCTCCTGATGTCTCTCTCTCTCTCACACACACACACACACACACACAAATACACTTGTTATTTCCAGCTTAAGATAACTCTAAGGCTATCATGGGGTTTTCTTGGCAATTTTTTTCGGATTTGAGTTTGCCATTGCTGTCCTCCGAGTCTGAGAGAGTACAATGTTTAGGAAATGGAGGGCCAGACAAAATAGCAAGGTGCTACAGCATGTGCGTTGAAGTCATCTGTTGACTTACAGCACCCCTATGAATTTCTTAGGGTTTTCTTAGGCAAGGAATATGGCTAAAGGATTTTGCTACGAAACAGCAATTGCCTGCTTTGGATGTGTCTACCACGGATGCATTGTGGCCCTAAATCATCTTAGCCTCAAACTTCTTTCCTTGCCTCCATCTTCAACGGGGATGCAATATTACTGCTCTGCCTTACAGCGATGTTGCAATGATTAAGAATACTTTACAGGAAGTGAGCTGAATAATCTTATAGAATTTCATAAAATAATTTTAAGATTATTGTATGTATTTTAAAGCAGTGCAAAATACCCAAAAACTACTGAAGAGTATCAAAACACCAGACCGTTCTCCAAAACAGAAAGGAATGGAGAAAGAGCAAAGGTTCTAATATACGCAACACCAGCACCACCCCATTCTGTTGTTGTGTGCCTTCAAGTCATTTCTGATGTACGGCGACCTTATCATAGGATTTTCTTGGCTAGATTTACTCAGAGGGAGTTTGCTTTTGCCCTACTTTAAGGCTGAGAGAGTGTGACTTGCCTAAGGTCACCCAGTAGATGTCCACGGCTGAGTGAATTTGAACCCTGCTCACCAGATGTGTAGTCCAGTGCTAAAACCACTACACCACATTGTGCAGCAATTTTATAACCAAAAAGGACTACTGTGTTTTCCAATGAGTAACAAACCAACTTTGCTAGATGTCAGATTGTCACAGCTGGGGCCAGAGAGACATACTTTTTTGCCCAAAGCACAACATCAAATATCCCCACGCACCTATCCCTCAAGCCTAGGTGCATAGTACCTACAAGCAGCTAAGTTACTCTGATCCCCATGGCCGAAAAGACCACCAGCGTTTCTTCTATCTCTCTTTCTATCTGGCCATAAACAGAGAATGAGGATGAGGCATCAAATAATAAACACAATATTCCAAGAAACATATCCAGGGGTAGCTCTGTCGGCCATATAGTAAAGCACAACAACATCCAAAATCCACAAAACAGTGATACCTTTACTGGGCCAAGCAAAATGCAAAAAATATATGTTGCAAGCTTTAGAAGCTCAATGGCTTCTTCATTAGGCAAAGATGTTGGTCTGATAAAGAATGAACTAGTGGGGTGTAGTGGTTTGAGTATTGTACTATGATTCTGGAGACCAGGGTTCAAATCCCAGTTCAGCCATTGAAACTCACTGGGTGGCCTTGGGTAAGTCACTCTTTCTCAGCCTCAATGACACCTCCCCCCCCCCAAACAAACCTTTCCAAGTCGGAAATAACTTGAAGGTATACATCAACAACTGATGAAGTAGCCAGTGGAGCTTCGAAAGCTTGTACTAAATACGTACATCTACCTATCTATCTATCTCTACACACACACACACACACATATACTGTATATATATATAAATTATTATTTTGGGCATTTATTTTGCTCAACAAAAAGTGCCTGAAGCAGCTGCCTCACTCTGCCCAAGGACAGAGATGGCCCTGGCTGAAGGGTTTGGGGCCAGGGCAAGGTGCCATGGTGGTTTGAGTGTTGGACTATGACTCTGGAGATCGGGGTTCAGATCCTGGCTTGGCCATGTAAACCCACTGGGTAACCTTGGGCAAGTCACATTCTCTCAGCCTCAGAGAATGGCAACGGCAAACTCCCTCTGAAGAAATGTGCCAAGAAAACCCAATCAGACGTTTACCTTAGGGTTGCCGTAAGTCAGAAGCGACTTGAAAGCACACAACAACGTCAATGTTCCAAGTGCTTGAAGCGACTGCCTCGTTCTGCCAATGGCTGCAGTGTTTTGGGGTGGAGGATGGCATAGTCAGGGCCAGCTCTCCCTTTAGGCAGAGTGAGGCAGCTGCTTCAAGCACTTGGAACAGTGACATCGATGTTGTGTGCTTTCAATCTTAAGGCGAACCTATCATAGGGTTTTCTTTGCACATTTCTCCAGAGGGGGTTTGCCACTGCCAGCCTCTGAGGCTGAGAATGTGTGACTTGCCCATGGTCACCCAGTGGATTTCCACAGCTGAGCCAGGATTCGAACCCTGATCTCCGGAGTCATAGTCCAACATGCAAACCACTACGCCACCCTGGCACCATGTCCTGCTGCCCAAATACTGCAACCTGGGGCCAGCTCTGCCCTTGGGCAGAGAGAGGTGGCTGATTCTGGCACCTGAACAGGCAAAGAAAGATACCTTTATTGGACAAACCAAAATGCCCAAAATATCATGTGTGTGTGTCTAATATATATATATATATGTGTGTGTGTGTGTGTGTGTATCAGAACCTTTCAAAGGTCTACTGGCCTCTTCACCAGTTGTGGCCATGTGCCTTCAAGTAATTTGGCAAGCACATTTCTAGCACATGGCCACATAGTAGCCCAAAAATCCCACAAAAAACTATGGATGCCGGCCATGAAAGCCTTTGACTTCACAGATTTGGCAGGGTCTGTCCATGAGGCACCGCAAAATGTGGGACCTTCCAAAATCAAAACCAAAGAAACCCTCCTAGCGCTTTAAAGCCATGCTTCTTCGTCATGGGAGGACGTTTGGGCATGGAAGGCTGAGATGGAGGACAGGGAAGACAAGACTGGTCCCACTGTCCAGCCCTGTCCTTTGGGGATGGGCAACAGCCACCCTTTTGGGGGATGGCTAGCAAAAGCTCTCCACAGAGGAGACCAGGGACTAGTAGGAAGCCTGTGCCGTGTGTGCAGATATCCCAGTACTAGGAGCCTAGGAATCCAGGGATGGAGAGATGGAGGGAGGCGACCTAGTGGCCACTGGGGGCTACTACTGTGGCCATCTCTCCAGCCCAGGAGGTGTTTCCTTCGGGGAGGAGGTGGGATCTAAGGATGGAAACCACCTCCTCTCTCTCTCTCTCTCTCCAGCCTCCTCCTCCTCCTCCTCCTGTGTTTACCTCGAGTTTGAATTTTATCTGCGCAACATTAGCTGGAATGCGGACATCAGAAGGGGGGGAAGGAAAGGGAGGAAAAGAAAGGCACCGAGGAGGAGGAGGGGTTGTTTTTGGGGAGAGGTGTCCAAACCAAAGCCACCCCACAGAGACCGATGGGGAGATGGAGAGGATCCACCTCCTCCACATGGTGCAAGGCAGGGAAAACAGACACACACACCCAAAGGCAACCGCCACTCTTCTCTTCTCTTTTTCTTTTTCCAAATAACAACCTCGCCTTGGCTCTTTGCAACGCCTTATTTTAAAAAGCCACGTCCTCCTTTCTCCAGGGCATGTCCTCCATTTCCACCTTCAGCCCAGGAGGGATTGCAAAACATCCTCCGTTTGGAGGACAGCCAAAGAGGAAGCGTTGACATCTATGTGTTTCCAGGTTTTTTCATTCTTTTCCCTGAAGGTCCTACATTTTGAGGTGCCTTGTCCTCCTCCTTTGCGGTGAGGGCATCTAGTCGCCCTGTTTTGTTTTTTAACAAGAGCCCCATCAAAAGTAGGGCTCCCAAAAGACCCAGATTTCTTTGCTTTGGGGGAGCCATCCCTGAAACAGAGAAAAAACCCCATCCCTGAAGATGCCTTTATCGCTTGGCCAAAAGGTAGCCCCGTTTTGTGGATGCTGGGTGTCGCTGTACTTTGGCCTGAGGGCTGGACTGGGACTCTGGAGACCAGGGTTCGAATCCTGGCTCAGCCACAGAAAGGTATTGGGTGAGCTTGGTCAAACCACACTCTCTCAGCCTCAGGCAATCTTGCCAAGGAAAGAGGGGTCGCCATAAGTCAGAAGTGACTGGAAGGCACACAGAAACATCCCCAACCCCAACGGAGCCAAGAAGGCTAGGCATGAAGAATAAACAGATAAAATAAGTCAGTGTGCATCAATGCATCTCTCCTCGTCCCCTGCCCCAAAGAAAACCTTCCCCAAACTGCAAAGAAACTCACCTTCTCCCTGAAGGGGCAGGAGTGCCTCTTCTCCCCCAAAAGCAAAAGGGGGCTGGGTGGGGAAAAAATGGAAAATTGCTTCACCTTTCTAAAAGAAACACGGATACACTGGCGTCCCGGTTTGAGGGTTGGATTATGACTCTGGAGTCCAGGGTTCGAATCCTTTGGAAACAAACCACACTCTCTCAGCCTCAGGAGAGAGAGAAGCAGCGATGGCAAACCTCTGACCAAATCTTGCCACGACGAAGCTCCCAGGATGATAGGTCCCCTGATAGGTGGCCCTGAATGGGGGTGGGCTTGAGAGGCACACAAGCCAGACACACAAGACCCCAACACCATCATCATCATCTTCATCATCTTCATCATCATCTTCTCCAGGGGCTTGCATTCCCTCCTCCTCCTGGGCGCTGCTCCTTTCCTTCCCATCCCGTGCGTAAAAATGCGCAATCGTGGCGAAGGAACAGGTGCCATTCCCACGCAGCAGCAGCAGCAGCAGCAGGGTCCCTCCTTTCCAAGTTCCAAAAAGAAGAAGAAGAAGAAGGGGGAAGCTGGGGGGGGGTCTTGGGGTCAGGGCTGGAGGGGGTCCTCCTCCCAATCCCGGGCCCCCTTGGCCCCCTTCCCAAAAGCCTGCCCCCCGCTAAAAACCCCCATTCCTCCTCCTTGGAGAGAGAGAGAGAGAGAGAGAGAGCGAGCAGTTCCTCCTGCGCCAAAGGCTGCAGCAGCAGTAGCTCCCCGCGCGCGCCCTACTGGGTCCTCCTCGGCGGCAGCAATGCTCCGCTTGCTTGGCTACAATGTGCTTTCATTATATCCTGGGCATCATGTGACGCCGAAAGAGGCCTCGCTATGGAAACTTCGGGGACTCCCACGTGACCCTCTGCAGCACCAGCACCAGCAGCAGCAGCAGCCCAGAGAGAGAGAGAGGGAAGGAGAAAGAAGAGAGAAAGAAAGAGAGAGAGAGAGAGAGAGAGAGAAAGGTTTTTGTTTTTCCTTTGCAACCCCCGCCTTCCCTAGCTACTAGGAAGAGTCCCACAGCAGCACCCCAGCAGCATCCTTCTCCTTGGCTTTGCCTTATGCCTAACACTTTGCAAAGGCTGGTTGCAAAAGCTGGAGGAGGCAGGAAAGAGAGAAAGATTGCAAAAGGGAAAGAAATCTATAAAAGGCTCAAGAGCCAAGGCAGCAGCATCTCTCCAGCTCAGCTGTCTTCTTGTCCAAAAGACAAAAAGGAAATACAGGGTGATGCCCAAAGGGATGGGGCTCAACCAACCCAGTCAGGGAAGTCTTGCTTTTTGCAGCATGGTTCTTTGGGGGGGGGGGATTGCATCAGTTTTACTTTCGCAACATGGTTTTTGGGGGGTCCTTTTGCATCTCCAATCAGAGGAATTGTGTTTCTGCCCCATGCTTCTTGGGGGTTTTGCCTCTCTCCAGCCCAGCTGTCTTGTCAAAAAAGAAATACATGGTGATTCCAAAAGGGATGAGCAAAACCCAGTCTGAACAGTTTTACTTTTGCACCATGGTTTTGGGGGATTTTGTAATTGTCTCCAGCCTAGCTGTCTTGTCAAAGAAGAAGAAGAAGAAGAAATAATAATAATAATGCTGGGTGATCCCAAAAGGAATGGCACACAACCCAGTCAGGGCAGTTTTGCTTTTGCTCCATGGTTTTGGGGGACCTTTTGCATCAGCTTTGCTTTTGCACTATACCTTTTGGTATCTTTATATCTCCGATAAGAGGAATTGTGCTTTTGCCTCATGCTTTTTGGGGGTTCTCCCTCTCTTCAGCCCAGCTGTCTTGTCAAAGAAGAAGAAATACAGGGTGATTCCATAAGGAATGAGGCAAAATCCAGTCAGAACAGTTTTCCTTTTGCACCATGTATTTTGGGGATTTTTGTATTTCTCTCCAGCCCAGCTGTCTTGTCAAAGGAGAAGAAGGAATACAGGGTGATTCCAAAAGGAATGGGGCAAAACCGAAAAAAATCAGAGCAGTTTTACTTTTGCATCATGCATTTTGGATTTTTGCATCTGTCTCCAGTCCAGCTCTCTTGTCAAAGAAGAAGAAGAAGAAAAGTAACACAGACAGGATTGTTCCAAAATGCACGAAGGCATCTTCTGCCACCAAGGGACTCAGAGGGAAGAGAGCTCAGAAACCCTACCATCTGAGCCCTGGCACTTTTGAGGATGCAAGGTAGCAGCAAGCCAAACCTACCCCAGGTGCTTCAGCATTATAGCCATTCTCCTTTATTTATTATTTTTTAATGCTTCCTCTACTCCTCTGCACACATAGAAAGTGCTAAAAGTTACAATTCCCATTACAGACAAAGGAGCAAAGGAGAGATGCTAGAGCAAACCACTTTAGTTTGCTTAACTTTTCCCAGCTCTTTGGAAGAAGGAAAGAAAGGAGGAATTTCTTTCTGAATCAGAACAGTTTTATTTTCGCACCATACTTTTTGGGATTTTTGCATCTCTCTTCAGCCCTCCTGTCTTGTCAAAATGAAAAAGGAAATACTGAGAGATTCCAAAAGAATGCTACAAAACTGAATTTTTTTACTTTTTACCATTTTACTTTTGTACCAAGCTTTTTGGAGTCTCTAGTAGAACCATGTCATCCAGGATGGAGGATATTTTGTAGGAAGAAAAGGGGGAGCCATTCTCTTTTGAGCATTGGACTAGGAGGGCTGTATCCACACTGGAGAAGTGATCTCTCTGGTCAGACACCACTTTAATTGACATGGGTCAGTGCTGAGGAATTTTGGGACCTGTAGTTTGTTGGAGACACCAGAGCTCTGCTTTCAAACCCTGCTCAGTCATGGGAACTGACTGGGGGGACCCAGGGCAAGTCACACTTTCTCACCCTCAGAGGATGGCAGTGGCAAACCCTCTCTGAAATTCTACGAAGAAAACCCAGTGATAGGCTTGCTTTAGGGTCACTGTAAGTTGGAAATGACTTGAAAGCACACAACAATAACAACAAGGAACAGGGGAGAGCGCTGATATAGTCCTTCCTTCCTTTTTTCCAGAGAGTTGCAGGGTGACCAGGCATCCTTCTTTTCCCTGACATGTCCTACATTTCCACTTCCTTTCTAGGGGGAATTCCAAAATGTCCTCTTTCTGGAGCATGACTAAGAAGCTGGAATATATTACTGTTTTTGGAATAGGCTCCATTTTTCTGGAATGTCCTACATTTTGCCGGGCCTTGTACTCCTTTGAGATGAAGACATCTGGTCACCCTGAAATTGCTGGGAAGCAAACCAAAGCAGGTTGCTCCAGAATCTCCCCTTGCTCCTCTGTCTGTGATGGGAAATGTAACTTTTAGCACATTCTATGTGTGCAAAGGAGGAGATGGCATTTGAAAAATAAATAAATAAATAAATAAAGGAAAAAGGATATAATGCTGAAGCAGCTGGGGCAGGTTTGGCTTGCTACCTTGCATCCTCAAAAATGCCAGGGCTCAGATGGTAGAGTTTGAGCTCAGTTTCTCTGAAACCTTGGTGGCAGAAGATGCCTTCACGCAGAAAGAAAATGCAGCTTTGCTCTTCTGCAGCTGTACTGGGCCTGCAGTGCTGACAGTAGCACAAAAACACACACCCCTTGTTTATCTCAATACAAAGAGAGAGAGAGAGAGAGAGAAACTACAGCCCAAAGCAGATGGGAACTAGAACATATAGACAGTCTTTTTGTAAAAAAAAAAATGTAATTTTTATAGGAGGCATTTCACAGCCAGTCGCTTTATTTTAACACAGGCACACAAAGGCAAGAAATCTGGTGCCCTCTCTTCTATAGCTAGATTAATTTCAGAGCTGGCAAGGCAGAGAGAAGGAGGCAACAACGCAGCTGGCGGATTCTGAAATACTGTTAAAGGGCACCAAAATTAATCAGCCTCCCCCCCCCCCCCATCACATTTATTCTGGCCTCATTCCCACTACCTTTTAAATTGGATCACAAATTGGTTTGAACTGGTTTAAATGACCATGGTTCACACTTGAACCAAATTGCTGAAGCGATTTGGAGAGGGGGGCCACGCGCTAGACCCATTTAACTGCGTCTATTTGATGCTGATTTTTTTCTGCATCTTTTTGGATAAATCGATTCCGTGCAAGTGTGAACCAGTTGCAGATCGGAATCGATTTAAATTTGGTCTTTGGCCGGCTGGAACAGGTCCATATTGAATCGATTCATTCGTCAATGTGAACCATAAGTGGGCTATTTTATTTTATTTTGCAGCAAGAAAATGTGATTGGGGCAAATGTAGTGGGAACCATGCTCCACTGCTGAACCTATCCATCAATTTGGATCACAAAGCAATTTATTTGTAAGTGGAAATGCAGTCCAAGTATTCTTGAGGAGGGAGATCAATTGGATTTTCTGTTTTAGATACTAAACTGTCTTTGGCCAGCCCTGGTCAATTTAATGTGGCAACACAGGCGTTAAATGCCCTACAAATAAATATTTGCTGTGGACCAGTCATGTTCAATCATCATCATCATCATCATCATCATCATCAATTTAAGGTCATAAATTTACATGGCCTTTTGCAGAAACAATTGTACGCCAGAGGCGTACAATCTAAGGATAAAATATAAAGTCTACAATAATTATAAAGAAAATTATGCAAGTAAAATACAGTACTATAGAAACAACTGACACATAATTAAATATGAAATTATAAAACAATGTTAATGTAAAATTCTGAATGCTTCAGCAAACAAACATTTGTAGGTCCAGTGGGAGAAATCTGAGCCCATGATATAAATGGAAAATAATTCTTAATTGCCTGGGCTCATAATTTATAGTGAAATTTGGATAGTTTCTGTGCGATTATGAATGTTTCCTCCCCCCAGAAGTAACTTACATGTACTTTTCAAGTAAATATAGGTAGAAAGCCTGTGTGGTATAGTGGTCTGAGTACTGAACTAGGACTCTGGGAGACCAGGATTCGAATTCCCACTTGGCCATGGAAACCTGCTGGTTGACCTTGGGCAAGTCATACTCTCTCAGCCACAGAGGAAGACAATGTCAAGTGTCCTCTGAGAAAATCTTGCCAAGAAACTCCCATGATAGGTTCACCTTTGTGTTGCCCTAAGCTGAAAATGATTTGAAGGCTCACAAGAAAGTTTAGGCAGGGCTTTAGATAAAATAATTGCATTGACCATGGAAAATTTGGGTTATATAAAATAATTTTTCAATTTTATAATTTAAACTACAAAGATTTCTTTCCTACTATCACCAGCAACAACAACAACACTATCATCACATCATGTATTATTTATAAGAGTGTGCTGGGTATACACAACCCATTGTATTTCAGAGGGAAAAAACCTGGCAAAACTACCTCTGAGTATTCCTTGCCTTTAAAAACCCTATGACATTTATATGGTCACCGTAGATCAACTGGTCACTTGAAAGCACAAACGCAGACATAAATAATACAATGTCCCCACCTGAAGGCTCAAAACCTAAAAAGTATGCCACAAACGGAAAGGTAGTTGAATAGAAAAGGATATATTCCTTATGCATGGAAAGAATGAATGAAAGTACAAGTCAAAGAATGCAACAATTAACCTAGAAATGGGAAGAAACAGAAAGTTTTTGAAATGTATATAGATCAACAGGAAATGTATATACATCAACAGAGCAAGTGAAAAAAAATAAGGCTTTAATCAGTTTTAAAGCGAGACAAAGAGATGGCCAGACAATTATTTAAAGGGCTCTATTACTGTTGTTATTTTTGTGTTGATTTGTATACTGCTTTACCCTCAAAATTGGCACTGAAGGCAACTTACAGTTTAACATAATACAGCTAAAAACATGGGAAAAAGTGAAAATTAAAATAGGATAAAACTTCTGACCATATTAAAATTATTTAAAACTCTGTGATTCTGTACGTAAAAAGCTAAAACACCATTAAAAGATAATAAACTGTTAAAGGCAATACAAGCTATCTTTCTTTTTCTTTTTTACAACCATCCAGTCACATAGGTTTAGCTGTTCAGAAAGTGTCACAATGGAGCAGGGATACTTGAAAGTCCCTGTTTGCTTTCATTGTTTAGATATGTTCTTTGTCAAATGTTTTAAAGTTTCCAACTGGCCTCACACAGAAATACTGTACATTTGGTGTCAACTTGCACATCTAGTTGTCACATAAAGTCTAAGGGATTTGCCTGCATGTGTAAACCGGATCAGTATGGTTCAGCCTGAAACCAGAGGTATGGGCTTTAATCAGGTACACACACTCTCTCAACCTGATTTTGATATTTGTATAATAAGAAAAATATATATGTATTTTACAGACCTAATTAGATGAGGCATCTTTCACCTCAGTCCTAACTCTGAGGAAATACCTGATTTTGCATGCCAAACACATTGCTAGAACTTAATTATCCAGATTACCTGAACATTTATTGAACAGAACTGTCTCATTAGGATCCAGTAATATATCTCCTAACTATGTAAAACATTATATCCAGGCATAATATTAGAATGTAGTATGGTGGTTTGAGTATGGGACTATGACTCTGGAATTCAGGGTTCGATTCCCAGCTTAGCCATGGAAATCACTGGGCAAGTCACACTCTCAGCCTCAGAGGATGGCAATGGCAAATCCCCTCGGAAGAAACTTGCCAAGAAAACCCTATAATAGGTTCATGTTAGGGTCGCCATGAATCAAAAATGACTTTTAGGCACACAACAACAAATGTTGCCTAGCTTGTCTTGGACGAAACTTGCAGTTATATTCAGGAGCTCCAAAACGTGAATGGTTGCAAAGAGTTCAGGAAACAATAAACCTAGTCAGGTAGGCAAATGTTGGGATAACTGTGCAGAAACTCTGAACTGTATGGAGAGCAACAATTCAGTATTTTATAAGAATAGGAATTGGATGGTTAGTTTGTACACTGTTCCCATTTGAAGCAATCCTAGATTTCTGACTCAGTGTTTGTTTATTGGTCTATTTAAAGGTAAAATGTCCTATAAGATCGTCTTTATACTTGGTGTTGGGACAACATCCAGAGTCTATAAGTAGGTAAATAGCTTTCTTATTTATATGCTTTTCATATAATCCACAATTGGTATACATACCATTTGGGTATGTGAATATCCATATTAAATGATGTTTTACAAAATAACCCATGTTCCACCTACTTTATGGTATGGTTCTTCTCTAGAACCTATGTCTTCCATGTTCCAGCACACAGCACTTAATCCACTATGGTTATAATTCCCAGTCTGCATGCTGGGATGCTTTTGGTTTGGATTATTATTATTTTATTTTCGTATGTCCTGCCTTTCTCCCAACATAGGGACTCAAGGCATCAAGTGTTTGTTGTTGTTGTTAACCACCTTTGAATTGACCTCAACTCATGGCAACCCTATGGGTGAGACATCTGCAAGAATCCCTGTCCTCCACTGCTCTGCTTAAGTCCTGTAAATTCATACCTGTGGTATAGAGGCCACCCCCTAAGCATGTATAGAATTCATAGATATAGCCAGGTTAGTCTGTAGAATCAGTATGTAGAGAGATCTTAAGTACCTTTGAGACTTTGAGACTAACTGAAAGAAGTTGGCAAAAGCATCTGAAGAAGTAGGCTGAAATCTACGAAAGCTCATGCTGCCAATGTCTTTCTTTCAGTTAGTGTCAAAGTTACTGTACATACTCATCAAGCATTTGGTTTTCCTCTCTTTCTATATCCTGCAACATTTCCTATAATTATTGTCTTTTCTAATGAGTCGTTCCTTCTCATGATGTGGCCAAATTATGACAGCCTCAATTTAATCATCTTGGCCTCCGGGGTATTTCAGACTTAATCTGTTCAGGCACCCATATGTTTGTCTTTTTTGATGTCCACAGTATCCTCAGTACTCTTCTCCAGCACCACATCTCAAATGAATTGCTTTTCTTCTTTACTTTCTCCACTGTCCAGCTGTTGCATTTGTACATGGTGATGGGGAATACAATGGTTTGTACTGCCCTAACTTCATTCTATGTTTACTCTTTAGGATCTTTCCTAGTTCTTGCGTACCATTCCTAGTCTTCTGATTCCTTGACTGCAGTCCCCATTTTGATCGACGTCTGAACCAAAGATTGAAGTGTACCTTGAAAAATTAAGCCCCATTGTCATATGTATGTGTCATTCTTTGCTCTTTTGAGTGCCAGGTCCCAGGGCAATATTTTCCTGTTCTCTGCCAGTATATGGGCAATGGGATCCTCCCAAGTGGAGGAATAACAATGATTCTGGGTAGCCCAAAGTGGCTGAAAGATATAGAGGGAAAAATTAGTAGCCTGACTGATTGGAAATGAGGAAAGCAAGGAGTCATGAATAAACGCTGGACCATCCTATAGTTGCTAGGATTGCTGCCTGTTGGTTTAAGAAAAGATTGAGAAACATTTTAATGCACTTAAGAAACAAACAAGCCTCTGCTCTCTAAGTATCCAGAAGTCTGGAAACCTTTAAATTTTGAAATCCTATTTGCTGAACTCCTACAAGCAAAGAGGGAGAGGGTCGGCTGTTTGATGCCAAGAGTTGGTGCTGCTGTTCTCACAGTAGTGCTGAAGCTGACTCTCTACTTTATTGAAAAAAATGTGCTGCAACAGTGAGAGTAGTGGTCCATATTACTAAAAAGCAATTTACATAACATGGACTTCTCTCTTTCAGATCCCAGCTGCCTGATGATTTACAAGGGATTCCTATAAAGCTGGCTTCAAAAGTTGCACACACAGAGAAAAAGCCAAGTAAGTGTATGTTGATTTAGCTCCTTGCCCTGATCATAGCTAATATAACATAAGCACTCACATAAAGATAAATAAATACAGTTAAGTAGAACAGTCTGTACATTCCTGTGGAAACGCAGCAGCCAGATTCTTCAATCTATGCTCTTCTGACAGCAAGAAACATTTTTTCCCATTTGAAAACTGCATATAGTTTGGCAGCCATATTGGCAGTTGGAATTGAAAAAGGCTGAATGTCATATTAGTGGGAGAAATAATAGCTGCCTTGAGTACCAGTTCAAGGGGGGATACAAAGCATGGGTTTCTGTTAATAATGAAATAAGACTCGTGTGTTACATAACCCTTGCAATATAATTTTGGCAGACGCTATTGAAGAAGAGCTTCAGTAATAAGATATACAATCTTCATATATACCATTGCTGAGCTCTGTGAGAGGAAATAACTTTCCTTTTTGGTCTAAAATCCTTGTATTATTGTACAGAATTGTGGTAGCAAAAGTGTACTAAGGCAGCAACCCTATAATCACTTGGCTAGGAATAAGTCTCATTAAACTCAATAGGCTTTACATCTGAATAGAAATGTACTGGTTTGACACTGCATCGATCTTACTCCTATAGTCATTTATTTCATAGGGTAACTAGATAAGCAGCTGCCTATGGATGGTTAATCATTAAATGTTCTTCTAATGAATGAAATTCTAACAACAATTGGAAGTGATTAATTTTTTTAAATGATATAATTATTTCAATATATCTCTTTATAATATAAAGAATGCAGATAGCAAGGGCCAACTTGGAAGGGTCATTCCTTTTCTCCCAAATGCTGAAATTGTGACTATAAGAACAAAGTGTGATTCCACCCTACCATCCCAAATTATTGCTTTCAACTATAACTATATACTAATTTGTAGCCCAGTCCTATGCCTTTCTACTCAGAAGTAAGTCTCATTGAGTTCAATAAATCTTACACCCATGGCAGAAAACTTGGGAAGAACTAGTTATAAATAACAGTTTATTTATAATTAATTTCTTTCCCCAATAATGAAGTTATTATTATGCTGTGTTGTGATTGTAACTTACTGAAGAGTCGTACAATTTCTTCTGTGATATAGCTATCACTTTCAGGTTACTTTTGTAATTATATTTATTATTATTATTATTATTATCATCATTATCATCTTATATCCTGCCTTTCTTCCAATATAGGGACTCAAGGCAGAGCCTTAATCTTACATTCCTGAAAGAAATATCATTTACTTCAAGTTTTGGCTAATGTTGTGAGTGTTGAAGGGACGTCAAGGTTTCATCTATGTTCATTGTCATCAATTGTAGCAGTTTGATACCACCTTAACTGGCATGGCTCCATCCTGTGGAATCCTGAGCTTGAAAATTTGGTGTGGGATTTAGAACTATCTGCTATCAAATTATAGGGCACTGTCTTGAAATAGAGTTCCCAGGATAACCTGATTTAATGTTCAATCCCTCCTCTCAAGTACATCACATTCTGTAGGGTGGAGCCGTGACAGTTAAAGTGGTATGATACTGCAGTAACTCTAAACATTAGATACAGTCAATGTGAACAAAATATGTTTTGCATTACAGACCAGTGATTCAGATGTTTCAAAACCAAAAATAATTGTACTTGCTTTTGAGAAGTAATGCATTACAGAATTACTTTTTAAAAACACCTTTAGAAAAACCTCAGAGTAACCATTGCACTTACTTTTGTGAAATACAGTTGCTCCTTGTTATTTGCTGGGGTTTGGTTCCAGGACCCCTCGTGGATAACAAAATCCATAGATGCTCAAGTCCCATTCAATCCAATGGCATATCAAAAGGGTGTATCTTATATAAAATGGAAAATCAAGGTTTGCTATTTGGAATTTATGCTTTTTCTGAATATTTTCAAGCCATGTATACTTGAATCCGTGTATAAAAAAATCCGTGAATAAGGAGGGCTGACTGTATGAAAGTGAAAATTACCTTGAAGAAAATGTTGCTCTGTGGAAACTAATTATTTCTTTGGGCCTTGGAACAGTGACTCATTACTTTTTGAAAATAATGTTTAAAGCTGTCATCTGGTTAAGCAAAGAAAACTTGTAGATTGTTGTTATTGTGTGCCTTCAAGTCACATTATGGGGTTTTCTTGGCAAAATTTGTTCAGAGGGGGTTTGCCATTGCCTTTCTCTGGGACTGAGAGCGTGTGACTAACCCAAGGTCACCTAGTGGATTTCCCTTGCTTAGATTTGAACCCTGGTCATAGTCTAGTGCTCAAACCACTCAACCACTCTGGCTCTAAATTTGCAGGATCAGCTGATTCGTCTGTTTTCTTTGATTCACTGAGAGCCCTAGTCATAATAATAACAAGGTCTTCTAAGCTCCATTTCCTTGCAACTGGCTGCACAGCTAGGGAGCTGTCCACAGCACTGGAAGACACACAAAGTGGGATGCCTATTTGCCTTCTAGCTCTTTAACAGCTGACACACAGGCTGACATCAAATATAAATCAAATATCTTCCATTAGAAAGCACCCATCACCTAGGTGTGAACAGGTAAGCCCAGGAAGAGGCCTACAAAGCAGCAGAATCCTCCCATTTCTCCTTGTTACTCCAGGTACCTTCCTAGCCTGATTCAGCCTTCTGATAAGGTAGGAACTTTCCTTTTTAGCTTCTGAGAACAGATCATTTCCAGAATTGGATACGTTGGGCTCTTGGTAATAATAATATTTAATAATAATAATGGTATCCATTGGGGTTTGGTTCCAGGACCCTCTGTAGATACCATAATAATAATAATAATAATATATCCCACCTCTCCGTCAGGATCGAGGTGGCTTATATAAAGATAAAAATACAACAATATAACAATATAAAATAAAACCATTATCCCTCCCACCAATACGACAATTAAAATTCCCTTATAACAATAAAATGACATTCAGATTATTAAAACAATCAAACAGCCAAACAACAACAAAAGATGGGTACATAGAATATTCTGTATGGGGTCCATGTCAATGGGAGACCAAGTGGGTTATTCCAGGAAGGCCTGTCAGAAGAGATCCATCTTGACAGCCTTTTTAAAGCTGTCAAGGTTGGTAATGTTTCAGATCTCTTCTGACAGGCCATTCCATAGTTTGGGAGCGGCAGATGAGATGGTCCTCTGGATAACTGCAGCCAGCCTGGTCTTTATTGGCTGCAGTAAATTTTTCCCAGAGGGCCTTAGTGCGTGGGGTGGATTGTACGGAAGAAGGCGATCCTGCATGTAGGTTGAAACAACGCCCATCCACAATCCATGGATGCTCAGGTCCCATTATAATACAATAGGGTTGTAAATGGTGTCCCTTATAACAAATGGCAAAATAATGGTTTGCTTTTTGGAATTTTATTATTAAATATTTTTATGTCATGGAGGGTTGAATCCATGGCTGCAGAATTTGTGGATATGAAGGGCGGACTGTATTCAACAGACAATTCCTGTTTATTTCTACACACTTTTTTTGATTTCTTCCCTTGTTTACTAACTTTGTCCAGAGTTTGGACAAGTAGTTTTGGGGATTATGATGCCCTGGATTTGCCAGCCGGCATAGTGATATGTCTAGCTGAGGGCATTCTGGGAGATATAGTCCAATATGTGCCTTTACCAGCTCTGGCTTTGACTCCTGGACATTAAACAGAGTTTATATGATAAATAAGCCACAAATGGCTTCCCCTCACCCCAACCCCAAATAGCACAACTAAAGCATTCATGAAAGATGCCTTGTTGTTGTTGTTGTTTTTGTGTCCCTTTCAGTCATTTCCTACTTATGGCAATTTAAAGTGAACCTATAATTGGGTTTTCTTGGCAAGATTTGTTCAGAGAGGTTTGCCAGTGCCTCCCTCTGAGGTTGAGAGTGTATAATTTGCTGAAGGTCACCCAGTGGGTTTCCATCACTGAGCAGGGATTTTAAATCTGGTCTCCAGAATTGTAATCCAACATGTATACTACTATGCCATGCTGGATCGCAATGAATACCTATCCAATCCTTATTTAAAGACCACCAAAAGAAAAAAGAGCCTACCCCACCCTGCAAGACAGTCTATTCCATTGCCAAACAGCTCTTACAAGAAGTTTTTCACAATGACTAGGGAATGGAAAGAAAATTGGTAATTGGTTGTTGTGGTGGTGGTGGTGGTGGTGTGCCTTCAAGTCATTCCTGAGTTATGGAGACTTTAAGGCAACCCTGTCATGGAATTTTCTTGGCAAGTTGTGTTCAGAACAGGTTTGCCATTCCCTGCCCTTGAGGTTGAGAGCATGTGACTTGCCCAAGGTCACCCAGTGGGTTTCATGGCCAAGTGGGAATCAAGCCCCGGTCATAGTTCAACACTCAACTAATACACCATGTTTATCAGGTCAAAAAATAGGATTCCTGGCCATCAGGAAACTCACTCAGAATGAATTATAGGCCACTGAGAATTTTCAGTTTTCTATTGGTATTTGAATATCCCAAAAGGGAATTATTCTGTGGACAAAAACACCTCTGTATCCACAAATTCTTTATCCATGGATTTATCATCCACAGCTTGAAAATTTTCCAAAAAATATATCAATCCCAAAAAGCAAACCTTGATTTGCCATTTTATATAAGGTATACCATTATACTATGCCATTGTATTTAATGAAACTTTAGCATCCATGGATTTTGGTATCCAGCGGATATTGAGGTTCCACTCTATTAGATTTTAAATTGGTTTTTACTACAGTTCATTATGAAATGTTTGCAATACAGCCCAAGTGTTCACAGAGCATCTAAAATGTGGTCATATTTATTCCTTGGGCAGTTGTGGGGTAGGCAGGGTGATGGATGAACAGTCTTTAACATCTTGGGATTGTCCCAGTGATGTTTCCAAAAGTGTCACATCCTTCAGCTGTGTAGCAGAAGCACAGCTTGGAACAGTGTTAAACTAGCTTAATATTGCAAGCCTGCATAGCTTTACTCAGAAATAAATCCCATTGGGTTCAGTTTTGTTTTTCTTGTTGTTACGTGCTTTCAAGTCATTTTCAACTTATGGCACCCCTAAGGATAACCTATTGCAGGGTTTTCTTGGCAAGCATTCAGAGTGGAGCTGTATTAACGTCTTCTGAGGCAGAAAGAGTGGGACTTGTTCATCCAGTGGGTTTAAATGGAGAACAGGGATTGGAACCCTGGTCTCCTGAGTCCTAGTCCAACACTCCAACCATTACATCACACTGGCTCTCAGTTTTGTATGCTTTTCATTAAATGTGAATAAGAATGCAACGTAAAGCTGAAACTCTATGCATGCATACCTAGGAGTAAGTCCCATTAACCTCGGTGGTGGATGCCTCTGTGTAAACATGCACTGTTTATAATGTATCCAAGCTAATGCAAGCCCGAGTGGTTTCAAGTAGAGGACTAGGACTCTGGAGACCAGGGTTCAAATCCCTGTTCAGCCATGGGCAACCACTGGGTGACCTTGGGCAACTTACACTCTCTCAGCCTCAAAGGAAGGCAATGACAAACCCCATCTCAACAAATAATGCCAAGAAAACCCTGTAATAATTTCACCTTAGGGTCACTTTCAGTTGGAAACAACTTGAAGGCACACAACAACAATGACAACAACAACAGATTCAAAAGGAGCCTGTAACTTTGGATGTTGTATCCAATGGATGGATTTCCTGTAACTAACACTGCTCTGATGGATGCCTGTTCAGCTTTTCCTTGAAAATAAGGAAGGAGTGGCTACAAGCTTGCTTATACTTATTCATCTTTGGCTCTTCTCCCCTCCTTCTTTAAAGAAAAAGCTTTTTATTTTAACATTAAAAATGCCTTAAATAAGGTTACTTGGAGCTAGGGCTAGGCCAAAATTGGTTTGCAGTGGCAACCCAATCCTCAACTTGCTGCTTATTCTTGCTGCGTCATATAAAGAGGCAGATCAGAGAATTACCTGGTCACAAGATTTGAACAGGATTAGAAAGTGGAAGAAGAAATACCAGCTGAAGAGAAGCCCTGCAGCCAAATGAAGGCTGGGACTAGGAGAATAAGGGCTGCATGTGCAGCTGATAGGGGACTTGCAGGGCTGGAGAAAAATATCTGCTGTTATTTCCAGCCGGAGATCTGCTTAGGATGATGGGACATTGGCACAGAGCAAGACAGCAGCAAAGGATTCCTAGCCAGGGCTAGGGTGACCGATCAGCACAGCTTTATCTTATCCTCTCAAGCCAAAAGCACTTCAGGTTTCAGCCAAGAAGAAGAGGAGGAGGAGGAAGAAAACAAAACAATGTGTTCCTGTGAAAAGGACTCACTGTGGATTTTGCTCTGAGTGCTTTGGTGATGCAAGGAGGGCCTGGATGAGATTTTTTTGTTTTGCTCCACTCCCTCCCCCCCCCATCCCTGTTGCTGAAAAGTAAAATAAATACAGGCCTTGTTAGAAAAGTTTTTCCTCCCTGGCCTCTGGCTTTTAAGCCTATTTATTTGTACGCCTCTTTTCTCAACTAGAGAATGCTACCTGGAAAGGTGCTGAATAAGCTGCACTATGCAATGAAAGAGAAAGCCAGATTGGACAGTGAGATATAGCTGAAATCCAGTCTTAAAAACAGACTCAGCTTGAGACATTTCTTTTCCTGTGGTGCTGTATAATCAAAGTGGCACTTCTTCCCATGTCAGTCTATAGGGATTAATGGTCAAGAATAGCATCCGCTCTAACATTTCCCAAGTGGAAATCTGGACAAGAGCAGCCTAGCAACATTAAAGTGTATGGTCAAGTTGGCAAAAAAAGTTAGTAATGTGGATGAACATACAAACTAGGAGAGGCTGCAGCAATTTGCTTTTGCTGGAGTTTATAGTGAAGGGCAAGATTCTGCCCCTTGCCCACCATCCTGAAGAGTTAATTGAGTGCAGACTATTTTTGCATTTTGAATTGCATTTTTGCAACAATTAATGTAAGCTGAAGGGGAAAGTAGGAGGAGAAGAGAGAAACTGGGACATTTTAAAAGCATCTGAAAAAGTGGGATGATGGGATTAATCAAGACTAGCCCCATCAAATCAGGATATTTGAAGAGTATGCATACCTGCTGTCCACCAACACCCTGCCCCAGTCCCAAATTTGCAAGCCAACAGTGGGGTCCAGTCTTAACATTATTTTATTTAAAGAGGCATTTGGGGTCCAATGTACTGAAAGGAAAAGTTTCAGCCTCCAGAGGCATTCTGGAAAAAGAACAGGAAAGGGCAAAGTTTTGATTTCCAGTGGGCTGGCAGACCAACATAAAACAGATCAGAACAAACTTGTCAAACAACCAAAGGAATTGGGAGTCTTGCGTGGCTCCCAAAAGAAAGTGTCTAGGAGAGTCCCAATACTTGTGGGGATAACCCTGGGGACTCCAAGATTGCCAACTAAGACATACTTCATGTAGAGCCAGACATTATAATCTTTGTGGGCAGCTCTTCTATGAGGCAAAAAGCCCAAGTGACAGATTTTGGATGCCACTGGTAAGGCTGCCAGAGTGGAAGACAGGAAGAGGTGATTAATGGGCCCATTCTTCTGAGAAGCTTAAGCCTGCAATGAAATCGGATGGTAAATGATCTTGAAGATACCCAGTAATTTCACTGCCTTACTCCAGGCCTGGGCAACTCACAACTTTCCAGATATTATAGTACTCCCATCCATCTTAGCCAACTTGGCTGGTAGTGAGGGATGGGGATAGCAGTTCCTTCACATTTGGAAAGCCATAGCTTCCTCACTCCTGCCTTTTGTCAAGACATCATTTTAATGCACATTCGTCTTAGGATAACCTATTGGGGTGAAGATATCTGTGGGACTTGCATTGCCTGTTGGGATTTTCTATAGTTGTTCCTCCATATCCACTGATTTTTGTATCCATGGATTCAAGCATCCATGCCTTGACAATATTTTTAAAATATATAAATTCCAAAAAGCAATCCTTGAATTTGCCATTTGATATAAGGGACCCCATTTTATTATGCCACTGTATTTAATGGGACTTGAGCATCCACAGATTTTGGAATCCATAGGGAATTCTCAGCAGATACTAAGGGACACTATATTTAAAACCCTCCTGACAGATTTTTGCCCAGTTGAGCTAGAAAATAAAATAAGAATTCGCAAGAGCAGCTCCTATTCCCTACCCTCCAACTGTCCTCGTTTGGCAGGTACAAACCTGACTAATCATCTGTTATTCCTGTAGGCTGAGGCCAAAATGGTTGCAGTGTTCCCTAGCAATTGGAGTAAGCTGAAGACAAAGGAGGGAGGTTGGAGGTGAACAGAGAAACTAGGACATTTTAAAATCAGTTGACACAGTGGGATAGCAGAGGATTAATCAGGACAGTGCCTGCCAGGTCAGAACATTTGGCAGTATGACACAAACGCAATCAGTAATACTGTAAGCAATGCTATCATGTTATGTAAATCTATACCTGAAAATTTAGAAGGAGGTCTGACTGTTTCTGAAGCCTGTTCTCAACAGGCTATATATAGTACAACCTTCTTGAACCTGGTGCCCGCCACATGTTTCGGACCACAAGACAAAAGCAAATTGCTGCAGCCTCTCCTAGCTTGTCTGTTCTTCCTCAGCAATAACATCTGTCATCTTGATATTACATAGCCACAGATATCCCTTTGCTTTTGTTGTTGTATGTCTTCATTTCCGACTTAGTATGATCCTATCATGGGGTTTTCTGGCACGTTTCTTCAGAGGAGGTTTGCCATTGCCATCCTCTGAGGCTGAGCGCATGTGAATTGCCCAAGTGGGTTTACATGGCCATGCTGGGATTCGAACCCTGGTCTCCAGAGTCATAATCCAATGTTAAAACCACTCACACATACCCCTTACATAACCCATAATGAAGGGAGCATATCTAGGTCTTAGGTTTGGGCACAGAAACCTCAGGGCTTGAGTTGATCCTGAACTGGCAACCTTAATGGGTGATGGTTCACTTGGCACTCCTCTGCACATAGCAGTCCCTGCACATAGAAATATAGCCTTTCAGTCAGGGAGCAACACAGTTTGGATCTTGTTTTGTGTCTATCCCCTGCCTCCCTCCCAGAGGAGAGACATATAATCTCTCTTTCTTGACTTCTCAATTCATCTGTATGTTTTGGCAGGAGATTCCGATACTGAAAGGGGACACCAGAATATCAGAACCTCTGCCTGGCAGAGCTGTGCAAGATTCTGGAGCTTGTTTACATGCTCAGCCATTGCTAGGATAACAGTTCTTTTTTTTTCTGAGTTATTTCCACTTTCTATTTGTTTACAGGACCAGGGCTTAGGCTGAGGCTCAAAGCAGGATGACAAAGATGGTGTGTGTGAGAGAGAGAGAAAGAAAAAGAGAGAGAGAGAGGCTGGGAGGGAGAGAGGGAGCGAGAAAGAAAGAAAAGAGAGGAGTATGAGAATGAGTCAGCAATGCAGTGCCATTGCACAGAAAAACAAACACCATACCGAGTTACATTAATAGTTGAAAGACCAATGGAACATTTTTAGAGAGGGAAAAAAAAAGAAGAAGGGGGGAGTGTTGCAGTTTCGTAGTGTCCTGCATCCTGTCTGAAAGGAACTTTTTAAAATTCTCGAGGAGCACCAACTCCCTTCATCAAAACAAACAAGTCTCTATTTTTTTGTGGGTTTTTCGGGCTATGTGGCCATGTTCTAGAAGAGCTTATTCCTGACATTTTGTCTGCATCTGTGGTTGGCATCTTCAGAGATGCTAGCCACAGATGCAGGTGAAACGTCAGGAAAAAACTCTTCTAGAACATGGCCACATAGCCCGAAAAACCCACAAAAAATTATGGATGCTGGCCATGAAAGCCTTCGACTTCACAAGCTAAGCCTCTGTCTGACTGTTTCCAAGGCCCACATGTTAAGATCTACTAGAGACTGCAGTCCTGACAGCAAAAGTGACAGTGCCAAGCAAGGGAGATGGATAGGTCTAAATATGATACAGGATCGACAGTGGCAGGCGAGCTCTCACAGAGGAGATGGGCCTTCAAGCAACGCCCTAATGGAAATTGATGGAGAAGCATAGATGCGGCTGCAACTACTGAATGTATAAAAATGTGGAGGGGAGGAATGTTGGACTTGGTAGTATTTCGAAACAAATCTCATTCCTCACAAGGACATTTTATTCAAGATTTGGAAATGATCCCTCCATGAACTTTATTAACAAATTGGTTTACAAAAAAGTCAGACAAAACACATAGAATAAACAAAATGAAATTGACTATAAACATAAAGCAAACACATACATACATAACATCATTATAGCAAGTACACTTCTATACCTCTTAGCAGTTTACAATGTGTAAGCTAATTGGCCCCAACAAGCTGGGTACCCATTTTAGCGACTTATGGAAGAATGCCAGGCTGCCAAGAAAACCCCATGATAGGATTGCCATAAGTCAGAAATGACTTGAAGACACATAACAACAACTGTATGAGTTTTATTATAGCATCCTGCTTTTCGTGAGACACTTTGAGTCCCAGTCTGGGAGAAAGGTAGAATATAAATAAAGTGATAGATGGATGAACTTGACAAGAGGGTCTGTCTGTAAATCAGTCTTCCTGAAAGCTGGGTTTCTGTCACACATCTTAGATTTGAGCACCACCATTAGAAATCCAACTGCTAAAAACAGGTAACAAAATGTTTTCAATCCCCACTCTTCCACATAATCTTTTATTAGCTGAGATTTGTAAGGTCCATTCAGATATGCCACCAAGACATTTTTCTTTAGGCAAGGATTTAATTTTTAATACGAATGGAGGTTTGATTTGAGCTGCACTTTGTTTTTTCTCACGGGTGGAAATACAAGTTGACATTTCAAATTGCATTTTAAAAAATGGTGTTCTTCCCTCTACCGTACTTGGAGAACTCATTGTAGCAAAGTGGTTTTATAGCACCTTGAGAACTAAAGAGGTTTCCAGAATAAGTTTTCGTAGGCTTCAGTCTCCTTCCTCAGATGGGAATTAATGTGCACTGAAAAGCAAAACATGCATTTGAAAACAAATAAATAAATGCTTGTTTTTTTAAAAAACCAAAGACTCCAATATTTAATTAATCAACCTGTTGCTTCAGTAGCTTTATGGACATATTTACAATTAGCTGATCACAAGGTGTCATTTTTGTTTAAAAGGTTAAATCATGTAATACCTGAGCGGGGAATCAAACCCAGAGTCAAACTAGACTCTCATCTCCAGAGTCATAGTCCAACACTCAAACCATCACACTGCCTCCCATTACACATTATAATAATCCAAATGAGATGTGAAAATAATTTTCTTTCAGAGGGTGTTTGGGTTTCAGTATATTGGTGCTGTGGTTTGAACGAAGGACTACAATCTGATGACCAGGGTTCAATTCTCCACTCAGCCATGGAACCCCACTGGGTGACCTTGGGTGAGTGACACACTCTCAGCCCCAGAAAATCTCATTAATTAGGATCGCCATAGGTCATAAACAACTTGAAGACACACAACAGCAACAGCAATATTGGTGTTATCTACAAGAGAAATGGATTGAAATTTAGTCATATTTACAGCAGACCAGTTGAATCATTAGGATGTAATATACCGTAGTATTGACTAAATTAAATCTCTATTGGTTTCAAACAATCTACTCAAAGCATGAATGAGTTTGCTTCTAACCCAATCTTTCTATGGATTCATTCTAGTTTCATTGTTTCCCCCGCCATTCTCCTGTGAATTTATAATATTCTTTGGTTGATGCTATCTCTGTATCTTGTGTTTTACGGAAATATTTGGGTTCATAATAATGGGGCTGAAATACCATCAGGTCAAGTTTATGATGCATTAACTTTTGCACAGAAATACCACCAAGAAAGAAAGAAAGTGCTTATAATAGCTAAAGATGGCAAGTGGTTTCTGCAGAGTTACTTTTTGGCCTCCAGTTCCCAGCACCCCCCAGACAACTTGGCCACTGGGAGTCATCCAGAGGAGTAATTTTTCCAGAAGAAATACCCTTTCCATTTCCTTCCAGGATGCCCCGTGACTCATGTGTCCCTTGTCTAAAAACAAAGTCTGTTTTTTATTAAAACATATGCAGTTTTGTGGAGTATGAACTGATGAATTAATCAACTAAAACTCAATGAATTCAGGAAGATTTATTTAATGGGGTATCAGCTATTGTAAAAACTGCAACAACAACAAAAACCTAGATGCAGATGAGTAGAAAAATTTGGGATTTTTTTATTTCCAGCATACTGTCAACAATGAAATCAAATGCAGCTCTGTTTACATTCAAAGGGCAGGGTTTATTATTCTCATTCCTAAGATGACGCAGCAGCAGCTGAGACAGAACTTGGAAAGGGGAAAAGGCCACTGGCATGACACAGGGAAATGCACTGGCTTCAGCTTTCATCCATCAAGGAGTAATAAGAGGGAAATTATTATTGGCTGCTTGTTGCAGCATTTTAAGTGCTTGGTCTTCCTTTCAGATGGTTCTGACTTTTAAATAGCTTCAGGCATCCCAGTCCTAAATATCAACACTTAGAATCATAGAGTTGAAAGAGAACCCAGGGTCATTCAGTCCAACCCCATTCTGCCATGCAGGAACTCTCAATCAAAGCACCCCCAACAGATGGCCATCCAGCCTTGTTTAAAGACCTCCAAAGAAGGAGACTCCACCACACTCCAAGGCAGCATATTCCACTGTCAAATAGCTCTTACTATTAATGTTTATGTGGAATCTCTTTTCCTATAGCTTGAATCCATTGCTTCATGTCCTAGTTTCTGGAGCTGCAGAAAACAAGCTGCCCTCCAAAGGCTCTGTTTTGGCAGGGACAATAGTCAAGTTTATCACACTAGAGGGCAAACAGGATTTAAACAGGAATTAAACAGGAAATGCCTTATGTTTAACACAGGGCATTTAACATGCCTTATGTTTAACATAGGGCATTTCCTGTTTAATTCCTCTTTAATTCCTGTTTAAATCCTGTTTGCCCTCTAGTGTGATAGTCATCCCACTGTTTTATCTTCTTCTAAAGTTTCCCAGTTTCTCTGTTTCCCTTCCCATTTTCTCCCTTTTGTCTCCAGCCTACTTCAATTGCTGCAAACTGAGTAGAAAGGGCAAAAACACCCTGAGGCTGGTTTGGATCTCCCTGAAAATTCCCCAAATGTCCCTGAATGGTATCTCCAACAGTCTGCATTCAATTAACTCAGGATTGGGGAAAGGAGCAGAGGAGTTGGAGTCTTGCCCTTCCCAACCACTTGGCACATCCTGCAGCCTCATGCTGTACATGGGGATCTTCATATTTTTCATATCTAGAGCCAAGCATATTTTAAGAGGTCATGGTGACTTTTGAAATACAGTACATGAAAATCTCCCATGAGAAAGGAGTGTGGCCCCAAAGGCATGTGAAGGACCTAGGAAAAGGTTAAATGGATGAGCTGATCATTCTTTCTTCCTCCAGGCTCTCCACATATCCTTTGCACCCAGAGAAAGAGGAGGATTCATTGTACCACAGTGAGTAAGCCAGTATTTCATACCTACCCCTTCTGAGTTCCCAGATAACTTCTCTGTCCAGCTATCCTGGGGTTGTCCTAAATCCAACCATTTTCTTAGTCTCAAGAGAAACCATCAATTGTTCTGGAATCCCTTTGTTGGTTCCATCAGGTCTTTGCTACATTGCAAGATATCACCCAAATGCTAGATATAAGGTATAAATATCAGTCCCAACCATAGCCTTGTGTGTGCACAGAGAGCTTTTTCACTCACCGTGTCTCCCCAAGACCTCATCTGAGACATATGCCATTTTCTATGGTCTCCTTTTCAGGACAGGTAAATATTAACACACACACACACACACACAACCCTCAATTTCCACTATCCAATTTCCACACCCTCATTTTGATTAGCTTTGTATGGTGTGTCTGTTTGAATAGCTATCGTGAGTCTGGTTGCGTTTGAATTGCTGTTATATGTTTGGCTGTAAAGAGTTTTAAATATATTTTAAATTTGAATGTGTATTGTTTTTAACTTTTAAAATTATTCAATTGTTTTTAAACTTTGTATTTACAGTTTAATGATTTGTAATTTTTAAAACTTGTCCTACTTTAAATGTTATTAGCCTTCTTGAGTCCCTATACTGGGAGAAAGGCAGCATAATAACCATTCTCTTTATTTCAAAATAAAAGCTTCTTTAATTCATTAAACCTGGAGTCTTTTCACAGTTAGTACTGGCATACACAGGTGAATACAATCCTCAAGCTTCTGGTAAAGCATCCTTTGAGCTAAATAACTCCCCAAACATTTAAAGATGCTGACACTCTTGGTGGGAGCCCCCGCCGCCACCAGTCCTCTCACCTTTTTGGGTTACATCAGCATCTTTTGCAGAATGATGTGGATCCTCATAGGTTTCCAAAACCAATCTCATACTCAACAAGCACCTAACATTTCTCAAACCCTATACAGACATTAAAAGATACATTCTGTGTCTCCAGGCTCACAGGCTAATAGGCAAGGGGCAGAATGTGAAAAGAATGGGAAAGAAACAGAAACACTGAAGCAGCCATTTCTTCTTGGATTGATAGATGGGCCAGCTTGGACACTTGACCTGATGTTCTTCCTGGGAGACAGGTTGGCAGAGGGCAAAGTGTGACTCCCTTCCCTTCTGCTCTCTGATGCTTGGGTTTCAATTGTCCGTAGATGTGCCCAATATACAGACAAAGGACCAAAACACTTCAGAAATAATCCAGCTTTAACTGCCCTCGCTCAATGCTTGGGAATTCTGGGATCTGTGGTTTTGTGAGACATTTAGCCTTCTCTCTCAGAGAGTTCTGGTGCCACAACAAAGTACAGTTCCCAGAACTCCCTAGCTCTGAGCCAGGGTGGTTAAAGCTGTTTGAAACTGGATTATTTCTGCAGTGTGTTTTGGCCCAAACTCACTGGTGTAGCCACATTATGGAAGTATAGCAGTATGATACCACTTTAAATGTCCATCGTAGAAAATCCTGGGATCTAGAGTTTAATGAGGAACCTAGAATCCTCCGTAGTGATATAATTAAGATGATTGCACTAGACCTAGGCTAGCAGAGGAATCTAACTACCCAACTATAAAGCTCAGGATTGCATAAATTGGAGACATGGTATATAAAGTGGTATCAAACTGCTCTAATTATGCAGTGTGGACATATCCCAAGAAGTGTTTCAAAGGTAAAAAAGAAAGAGAGCAGAGCAGGAAGCTCCTAAGCCATTTTGGCAGTTTTTAGCCACCTAACAGACCCCATTCTCTACATCTTTGTTATTCAGCAGATTACAGTTTGGAAATCTGTTCTGCAAATGCAAACACTATTTTTGTAAGTTACTAACAAATAGACATTCATGGCGTTGCAGCTGAATTATTTGTGACACCAATGCAAATATGCATCTATCTCTGTGTGTATGTGCATGCATGCACAAGCACAGTTAGTCTAATACTGAATCTTAAAATAGCTGTGATTAAAGCAGAAGAGAGTGGGAGGGGAACTGTGATGTGTCTCTGCTAGAGAAAAGGCAGAGGTTCTGTGAACTGAAAGATCTGTGAATGTTCAAATCAGAAAACAATGTTTTATGGCTACAAGTCAGGTTTCCATTGCTGGGTTTCTGTGTACTGTAGTCATGGTCCAATTTAGAGATGCATCTATTTGTGTCATTTGGAGACTCTCCACTCATTGGCAAGATTTTTTTTAAAAAAATGCTGGGCATAATTCATGCTAGATATTCATTTATATCAGGGGAGGGATATGCAGTGTATAGGCTCCATGAATCTCCCAGGGCCTCCAAAATTAATTAATTAATTTGGAGCCTTTGGATATTTGTTTAACACCATATCAGAAAGTCTCGGGGTGGTGTACAAGCAAAATTTGTTTGTTGTTGTTGCTTTGAAGTCATTTCCAACTTATGGTGACCCTAAGGCAAACCTGTCTTGGTGTTTTCTTGGCAAATTTCTTCAGAGGAGGTTTGCTACTGCTTTCCCCTGAGGCTGAGAGGCTGTGACTTGCCCAAGGTCACCAAAGAGGTTTGATATCCCTTCATATTTTTAAACATGACTGTCATGTCACCTCTTAACTTTCTCTTATCTGAACTAAACATACCCAGCTCCCTTAGCCATTCTTTATGGGACATTTTAGTCGCCTTCCTCTGGACAAACTCCAGCTTCTCAATATCCTTCTTGAATTTTGGTCCACAACTAGCCACAATATTTCAGGCAAGATCTGGCCAAAACGGAATAGAGTTGTATTGTTACCTCCCTCAGTCTAGATGCTATATTCCTGTTGCTGCATCCTAGGGTTGCCATAAATCAAAAATGACTTGAATGCACATAGCAACAACACACAAACCCTGGCTGACTCAAGTTCTTAGATAAAATAGTAGAAGGAAGAAGATATCAAGCGGGAGGGATGCATTGTGCTCATGGAATGCAGTGGACTCAGCATCCTTTTCTTAAAAAGAGACTCTTCCTAGAAGATCATCATGCCCCTACAATCTAATTTGCAGGGCTCCTTAACTAAATAGTAGGACACATGGTAGAGACAAGGTTCACCAGACTCTTTGGATCCACCTGTGGTGTCGTCCCCTGCCATCCTGACTCTGTTCTGCCTTAAAAAAAAATTCCACAAACTCTTCCACGCATGTGAGAATGACATAATGCTGTGAAGCAGCTGATGTTCCAGTAAGTTGCTAAGACTTAGCACCCTGGCAAATCTTCTACTAAGAATGACTGGCAGCTATTAGCGATGACAAAGCCAGGCCTTAGGGCACAGAGTGGGAATGCAAAGGGTAAACACATTCCAGTCCTTGTGGCATTTGGGATGAAAAAAAGGCCAGAAAAGAGGAATTGCACCTCCATTCCCCCAAAATGGACTTGGGTGTCTATTACATTTGCATATGTTCTTGCATATGTGTAAGATACTCCTTTATTAGTAAAAGTGATAGAAAGACAAATACATCACATCTCATCCCTGACATCACTGTGGTGTCAGCCTGGCTGATGAATTTGAATAATGCTGCATCACCACATGCAGCCACCATCATGATTATGCGGAGCCAGTTCTGGAACATAATGTTCCAGACTAGCCCTAGATGTAGGGCCAGTGGAAAACAGGACCCATGACTTTCCAAAGGTCACCAAGTGGGTTTCCAGTTTCCATGGCCAAAAACAAATTTAAACCCTGGTCTCCCAAGGTCCTAGTCTAATACTCAAACTGCCACACCATGTTGGCTCAAGGACTTGGCGGGGGTGGGGGGGAATCCAGAACTCCCCAGCCAGTATGACTAGTGGGTATGCAGACTGAGGCAACAATAGTAGTAGTTGTTCAAAAAGGTAACTTTTTCAAGGGACATACCAACCAAGTGTTCCCTAGAACTAAAAATGATTGTACAGTCTCTTTTTTAGGTCATTTGTTTTGGTGGTGGTTATTATTTGCAATTAAGTTGACTTTCACGTATAGGTGAACCTATGAATGAGAGACCTCTAAGCTCATCAACTACCCCACTCAGATCTTGTAAACTCAGGGCAACCGTGGCTTCCTTGAGTAAGTCCTGGTGTGTTGTGTGCCTTCATGTCATTTTTGATTTATGGTGACTCAAAGGTGGACCTGTGATGGGGTTTTCTTGGCAAGATTTGTTCAGAGAACATTTGCCTTGGCCTTCCTCTGAGGCTGAGAGAGTGTGACCTGCTCACTGTCATCCAGTGGGTTTCATGGCCAGGCTGGGAATCGAATCCAGGTCTCCAGAGTCACAGTCCAACACTCAAGCCACAGTGGCTCATCAACTGCCCTGCTCAGGTCTTGCAAACTCAGGACATTCATGGCTTCTTTGAGTGAGTCCTACTCTGTGTAAAATCTTTTTTTTTCCTTTTAGCAAAGGTGTAAATCTAGTATCTATCTGAAGCATGTGTGTATGTCTGTGCTCAGCACAAATAGTACAAGAAGACAAAAATCCAAACACTCCAAAAATACATTTGGTTTTAACAGGTAGGCCAGAATGGAAAAGTAAATGAAATGGTTGTACTAGATGAACTTTCTGTTCTTCATGTTCTAGAGCAAAGTACAGCATGGTATTTGGGAGATAAAAACCATGCCGACAAGCTCTGTGTTGTATCACAATAAAACAGAGACAAGGAACAGACTCTTTGCTACAATTCCCAAAATCCCTCCAGCCGCATATCTAGTGATTTAACTGATTGGAGGATTCTGGGAATTGTAGCTTTTAAACCTAATTCTGAATAAGAAATCAGGAAATGTGCTGTAAATTTATCCATTTTATCTTTTTAACTATATATTTATTCTTTTAATAAGTAATCCATTTTAATATTGCAAATCTGTTTTAATGTATCACTTTTCTATGTTTTTAACTGTATTGTTCTTTTAATGTTGTGAGCTGCTCTTGGTCCCAGTTTTGGGAAAAGAGCAGGCTAATAAATAATAATTGCCCTGCAATTGTCCTGATTTGGCAGGGGCACTCCCCATGAATCCTCTGTCCTCCCATTTTTCCAGCTTATTTTTAAACGTCCCAGTTTCTCTCTCCTCCCTCTTTCCATCTTTGTGCTCAGCTTACTATAATGTTCCAAACTGAGTTCAAAATGCAATAGTAGTTTGCACATAATACAGGCTGGAGCTGCACTGCAGAATTAATGCAGTTTGACATCACTTTAGCTGCAGTGGCCCAATGCTATGGAATTCTGGGATTTACAGTTTTGTGAGCTATTTAGTCTTCTGTGTCAGAGCTTTGGTGCCACAACAAACTAGAGATCTCAAGATTCCATGGCAGTTAATTGATGTTGTCTGGCTGCATTTGCCCAATTTACATCTGTAAAACATTAGAATGTATGCAATGACTTCAAATTACTCTGGGAACTGGAATCCCAAAAAGTAATTTTCCAGACTCTGCAATTATCTAGGGTAGGGATTGAAGCACAGTGCAGCCTTTCGGATGTGGTAGACTGCAATTCCCATGACCCCGAGCCAGCCTAGCCAATGTTGGAGAAATCTGGCAGCTGCAATCTGACAATGTCTGGAAGATTGCCCATAGTGACCCTGGATCTAGAGGGAAACACTAGCAAGGCAAGAAAGTGAGTATTTTCGTAATATTTTGGTACCAGGGGGCCCAAATGTTGTGTGGAAAGGTGCATCTGCACTGTAGAAATAATGCAGGTTAACACCACATAATCCTGGGATTTGTAATTTTGTGAGGCACCAGCACTCTTTGGCAGTGAAAGGCTAAAGATCTTGTAAAACTCCAAATCCTAAGATTTCATAGGATGGAGCTGCAGCACTTAAAGTGGTGTCAAACTGCATTATTTCTACAGTGTAGATGCACTCCAAGACTCAGGTTTCTACTAGTCTGTTCCCTCGTGGTTTTTGCCAGGAAAAGAACAAGGAACTAACTGTTCTGTATCTGACCTCCGCTGTACTTTAGCACCACAGAGAGGATCAACAGGGGATGGTACAGGTATACCTCAGTGAACCAAGCAGTTGAGTTCCAGGGCAGTACTACTTTAACAGAGGCAGAAATAATGTGAAATGAACAGGGATAAGTTCCTACAGCATGAAAAAGAAGAAAAACTCAATTTCTTTTGGTGGATTTTTTATTCAAAACTAACAATACCTGTACACACATGTGAAATCAAACACCTATTCAATTAAGCGTTGCATAAGTAAATAAAACCACATTGAACTTTACAAAGATCACCTCCCCCCTCCCCCCCCCCACACATCCAGGAATGGTTTTCTCTTTCCTCACTCTCCACTTTTCTTACGTTTTCTATTTTTGTGGCCAAACTCTAGACCTATCCTTTTTCTCAACATGCTTGGGCAAGCTGATGAAGCAGGTTTTTGTCTTCTCCCTCTTTCTCTCTGGGTGTACCCACACTGCAGAAATAAAGCAGTTTGACACCATTTTAACTGCCATAGCTCCATCCTGTGGAATCCTGGAATTTGTAGTTTGGTGGAGCCCCAGTACTCTTTGACAGACCAGGCTGAATACCCCCCCAACTACAAATCCCAGTATCCCATAGACTTTGAGCCATGGCAGTTAAAGTGGTGTCAAACTGCTGTATTTCTGCAGTGTGGCAATAGCTTCTGTTAAGTGGTTTGTGCACACACAGTAGAGGAATAGGGACTGGAAGCAGATGCTGTTTGCCTTACCTGTTGTAGGCAACCACTCTCAGCTGCAGTAGAATTTACTGGAGTAAAATCCTGATGTTTCCAAGCTCAAACTTCATTGCATTGTTTATTGTGTTGTTTACAGTGCAACCCAGCACTGAAAATCTGTATTTCTCCAGCCGACCTTCACCATCCTCCCAATTCTGGTGCTGCCAAAAAAACTTCCAGCTAGACAAAGGGAAAGTGGGCGTCAGGATTTTGTTAAATCTTTTCTGAAGTAATACTTTGTTGCTCTGCATCCCTCCCCTCAGACACAGCACAAGATAGAGGTTGGATTCTTTCTGGATATTTTAGCCGGAGAGAGTGTGGCCATCTTCCAGCTGTTTCCCTAGGCTGGTCAGGAGGAATGCCTTCTTTGCCCTGGATCTCAGCTTTGACATTCTCAATGGTGTCAGGTGGTTCAACATCCAGGGTGGTCTTCCCAAAGATCTGCATCCTTCGTTTCAGAGGCAGGACAAGATAGAGAGTTATCTCAATAAGGATTTTTTTTTTCAAGCAAGTGTAGAGCATGGAAATAAGTCGGTCTTCCATTTCCACAGATTCCTTATCCATAGATTCAACCATCCATATCTTGAAAGTATTTTTAAAAAAAATATAAATTCCAAAAAGCAAACCTTGCTTTTGCTATTTTATATAAGGGACAGCAATTTACTCTGCTGTTGTATTCAGTGGGACTTAAGTATTTTGATCTCCATAGGGGATCCTGAAACCAAACCCGAATGGATACCAAGGGCCCACTGTATGTGAGCCCCAGTTGTTATTTGCTGTCAAGTTGACTTGGATGTATGGTAACCCTTGAATGAGAGACCTCCAAGAGCTCCAGCCATCAACTGCCCTGCTCAGGTCTTGCAAACTTGGGGCCCTGGTGGCCTGTACTGCAGCTACTCACTCAAAACCATAAGGTTGTGAGTTCAAAACCAGAAAAAGGGCTCAAGCTTGACTCAGGCTTGCATCCTTCTGAGATAAAATGAGTATCCAGATTGTTGGGGGCAAGTAGCATACAGTTGTAAACTGCTTAGACACTCCTTAGGCGGTATGACGTGGTATATAAATGAAGCTGTTTGTTTGTTTGTCATAGCTTTCTTGATTGAACCACTCCAATTGCAATGCAGGCTTTCTCATTTTCTACTGCCTTCCACTCAAAAAAGTATGACAGCCTCACTATAGTCAGTTTGACTTCTAAGGAGAGTTCAGGCCTGATTTGCTATAAGACTCATTTAATGTCAGCCCAGCAATGTACAATCAAAACACATGCATGTCACCATCATGTAAGGATGAGGCTGCAGAAAAGAGACATGGTGTAACGTAAGAATGGAAAGAATATTCTTTATTATTTTCATGTTTGAATAGGTTTTCCTGATAGTCAGGAAACCTTGTTGAGGTTGAGGAAGAATAATAGCGCCACAAGACTTTTGCACATAGTTTTCAAGTATCCCTAAGGTTGTTGCCACACTGCAGAAATAACTTCCATGGATCAATGCTGTGGGCTTATGGGATTTGTAGTTTGTTGGATTGGTAGAGCTCTCTGAATACCTTACAAAATGATAGCTCCCAGAAATCCTTACAATTGGGCCATGGCAGTTTAAGTAATGTCAAATTTCTTTATTTCTGTACTGGGGACACACCCTAAGTATTCTGGAGGATTTTTCTCTGCAGAGAAACACATGCCTTTTTGGGTGGGAAACATATCTTCTGTGCAGGAAACAATGGGTTTTGTTCAGGAAATATTTTTGTGTGTGCAGAAAATGTGTGTCTATGTAAGAGCAACGTGGCTCTTGTGCAGAAAATGTGGGTTTTATGCAAAAAAATTAATTCTTTTAATGGTTTTCTGTGCAGAAAAAAAAATCCTTTGGAACACTTTTGGATGCCTGATTTTGGGGAAAATACTGTGCAAAATTTTTCTTTTTCTCCCACATCAGAGAGAAATCTACAGTAATTATTTGTCTCTACATGGAAGGATGAAATAATCAAGGATGGATGTCTGCTAGTCTGGCCCATGTGTAACTGAAAACAAAGAAGTGCTGGAAGGGAAATTGTCTTCAAAAGCAAAATAAAAAAGGCAGCTCAAAACAAGGCAGCTGAGCCCACGCCCTGAAAAGTGTCACCCTCCAGCAGCTGTTGTGTAGCTGTTGCCCTTGAAGCTGAACACAACAAACAGAGGCCCTGCCAACAAGGTCTTGCTAAAGAGGCGCTTTGGTCCAGAGGTCTGCTGAGTATCAGTCCATGGAAGGGATTCAAGGAGAAATGTTGACAGAGCAGCTTCATACTAGGTGCATTTCCTCCAGGGAGGATACTTACATTTTGGAATTAGCTTGTGGATGCTGCTCCATTTGAAGCTGACTGTTTGGTTATCAGTGCAGAATCATAGAATCGGAGGAGTTGGAAGATAGCCTAAGGGCTCTCCAGTCCAATCCCCTGACATCCAGGAACTTACAATCAAAACACCCCTGACAAATGGCCATCCAGCCTCTGTTTAAAGACTTCCAAAGAAGGAGACTCCACCATACTCTGAGGTAGTGTCTTCCACTGTTGAATAGCTCTTACTATCAGAAATATCTTCCTAATGTTTAGGTGGAATCTCCTTTCCAGTAGTTTGCATCCATTGCAACGTGTCCTGGTCTCTGGAGCAGCAGAAAACAAGCTTTTTCTATCCTCAACGTGACCCCCCCTTCAAATATTTAAACAGGGCTATCATATCACCTCTTAATCTTCTCTTCTCCAGGCTGTACACACCCAGCTCCCTAAGTTGCTCCTCATAGGGTTTTATGATTTTGAGACCCTTCACCATTTTGTTTGCATTTGCATTATCTCCCATGTTTCTTGCAAAATTAGGACACAAGGTGATTACATCTGGTATAAACGAAAGGAAAGTTGTTAGAAAATTAATAAAACTCTCCGCACTCTCTCGTCCTCATTCTCCCTTAACCTCACCTCTCTGCCCTATGTCCTACCCAACTATCAACTACTATGAAGAGAACATTCTCCATCTCGGCCCCTAGCCTCTGGAACTCGTTGCCCACTGAGCTCCGTCTGGCCACCTCTCTCACTCTGTTCAAAAAGGGCCTAAAAAACATATTTATTTGAACAGGCATATCCTTGATACTTTCTCCTTGTGTGACTCCCCCTCTCCTATTGCGACCAGGCCTGACAATCGCTATTGTAATGTTATTTGATTTTATTATTCTTGTTCATTTTTATAATGTTTTTAACATTTTATGTTGTGCACCGCCCTGATCGTAGGAAGGGCGGTATATAAATAAAATTTTATTATTATTATTATTATTATTGATGATGAAGGAGAACCCCTTTAATAATTTTAAGAAAGATCAGGAATTGTTTATTTCTTTTCTACAGCTTTGTAGGGGCCATACATTGGTTTTAGGTTTTGCAGATTAAACACAGGTTGTATGCCATAGAAGCATAAATCTATTATAATTTAAAGGTACGATAGTAAATTGTGGAATATAGTCATCAGTAAGGGTTGGGAAATCAGTGGTGTTAGTATTGTTTTTTGTGGAGCTTTTGGGCTATGTGGCCCTGTTCTAGAAGAGTTCCTTTCTGACATTTTGCCAGCATCTGTGGCTGGCATCTGGAAAGGGTCTGAGACCAGGCTGGGACCATGTATTATAGCACATCTCCGTGTCCAGGTCAGAGGCATCCCATACCCGATCAGGACTTCTCCCATTACTTTGCAAGAACAGAAAAGTTGCGTTTTTAGCAAAGTACGGGAAAAGTCCCAATCTGGTACAAGATGCTTCTGATATGGACACACAGCTGTGTGATAACACAAGGTCTCAACCCATGTCCAGATCGGGAAAAAACAAACCAGTGCGATATCTCCATATAGACAAAAGATGTGGGGTTTTTTGGGTCATATTTGTATAAAAATTATAAAAGGAAAAGAATTGGGACTGCAAACAGACCAATAGTCAATGAAGCTGTTTCAACATGGCAGTTAAACACTCTATAAACACCAGAGAAGAACCACTGGACCTCACCCCCTTTCCCACCCCCTTTCCCTTCTCCTTTTGTGTTGTCTCTTTTAGACTGTAAGCCTGAGGGCAGGGAACCGTCTAATATTAATAAAGGGTAATAATAATAATAACAATAATAATATAATCACCCCAGTCAACAATCTAGATGCAGCATTTTGAACCTCCTGAAGTTTCTGAACCTTTTCGAAAGGTAGCCCCACATTACAGTAATCCAATTGGGATGTAATCAAGGCACGTGTTACTATGCCAGATTTGACTCTTCCAGAAATAGACAGGGTGACTAGATGTCCTCCTTTTCCAGGACAGGTCCTACATGTCAACCTTTTGTCCAGGGGAAATTCCATTTTGAGCATAACCAAGAAGCCCATTGAGTAATACCACATTTGCTGTTCCCCTTTGAGAAATGTGTCTACTTGGGAGCCTGTCCCTGCTGCGAATAGGGCGACAGGATTGTTCCTTCTCAGGTTCTTTTTTTCCTAGGAGCAGCAGCAGATAAGACTCGCACCCAGAGCTAAGGACAAGTTTGTTTCTTGGAGGGGAAAAGGAAAGCAAATGTGGTGTTAGAAAGTGGGCTACATGAGGACACAATGCAAATGTTCAAAGGGTCCCCCTCCCTTAATTTCAGCACAATGGACAAATGAATGGAATAATTTAAATATAGATTCAATCAAGGGTTTGTTGCTAATCAAGTACCATTTTAAGCATTTGCCTTGCTGAGAGTTCAGTAAGTGTACTGCAAGCCAACGAGGCATTTTAATCAAGATAAGTTCATCAGAAAAATATGGTTGAGTACATAATACCATAGAGCATATGTAACATAGCTCTGAATAATCCATATGAAACTAAGTTATAGTTATATGCATGTTCCTAGCTTTTATTTTGGAATGTCCTACATTTTTCTTGAATGTTCTACATTTTGGGGTGCCTTGTCCTCTTTTGTGATTATAACATCTGGTCTCCCTGGACACAGCTAGCCTACTAGTTTTAATTGTGCAAATGCAGTCTTGGCCACCCCTGAAACCTGGGCTTCCAGGCTCAGGGATGACTCCAAGAGCTTGCCCAAGCTGCAAACCTGAGGATTCAGAGGGAGTGTAACCCCATCCAGCACTGGCTGTATCCTTATTCCCTGATCTGCCTTCCAACTGATCAGGTGTATTTCTAGATTAAGGTTCAATTTGTTTGCCCTCATCCAGTCCGTTAATGACAACAGACACTGGTTTAGTACCAGAACAGCTTCCTTGGAGTTAGAAAGGAGAGACAGAGCAACATTCAGCCTGTCCCACAATCCTGCCTTGAGATTGGGGAAGGCTCATACAGAGGGATATAGTCCATGCCTGCTAGCTCAGTGGTGGAACTTGGATGCATTGCCTTTTGGGGATTGCAACTCATGGTGTCCCCCAGCCAGCATAGTTTGGAGGGTTTGGGGAGTTGGTAGTCTAACATTTTAACATTTCCCAGCTCTGTTTAGTGGCAGAACCCAACAGAAGCCATAATGGTAGAATTCAAAGATATAGCCGTGTTAGTCTGTAGAATCAGTATGTAGAGAGATCTTGTACCACCTTTGAGACTAAATGAAATAAACAAGTTGGCAGCATGAGCTTTCGTAGACTTCAGTCTACTTCTTCAGATGCACATCCATCTGAGGAAATAGACTGAAGTCTATGAAAGTTCATGCTGCCAGCTACTTTATTTCAGTTAATCTCAAAGGTGCTACAAGATCTCTCTACATACCAACAGAAACCAGTTAGAGCTAACAGTCAGAGCTCTGAAGCCAAGCAGAGAATACCTTGTCCCTTTTCATTCTGACCCATTTCTTTGGCATTTTGCTCCTTTCCCCAGAGAGCAGAGGTAACCAGCATCCTGCAACTTTGACTCAGTCCCTCAGATTTGTCAACCCTGCACTTGAGAGTAAGAGGCCGTGAGCCTGTGGCTGCGATTTCTCCTGCTGTCTCTGAGGTACAGAGCTGCCGATTGATGTGATTCTCATCCATGGGAATTACTCCTATCATATGCATCACATGGGCAACCGTGACTCAGCTCAGCTGCTGGTGAAAGCATGAGCCAAGGCTATGAAATCCATTCGAATAACCAGGCCAAGCTCCAAGAGCCAACGCTGCACGGGAGGCCAGAAAGGGGAGATGACCAGTATCCACAGGCTTCCAGCACCACCGATGTAAAAATTTAGACAGGCAAGACAAGTGGGCAGGGAAGCATAATCAAGGGAAGGGGCACACACATTTTGGAAAGTTCCTTTTTTTAAAATTCGCATTTACACATATATTACAAGCTACATTAGTATAACAATAAAAACGATACCATATATTTACATCACATACTTGTTTTCTCTTGCTGCAGCAATAACCTTGTGTGGGTAAGCTATTTACTCAGCATGTACCTTCCTTACTGGTTTAATGTAGCTATTTCTTCTAACTTCGCTCTTTTGTCTTTTCCCTTTTTCATTAAATTTTCTGGTCCCTTTCTTTTTATTTCTTTACACTTTCTTATTATTCTCCTGTTCTTTCAGTTTTTTGTTCCTTTTAAAAAGGTTAATCTATTGCTTGTTCTAATGTGTGAGAAATAATGTGTTGGTATTGCTTGTTAGTGTTAAGAAATTAACCTATTGTGTTGTTTGCTATTTTTTGTTGGGAATTTGTTGGCGGGGGTGCAGAAATCCAGCGACAACTGGGGGCTTCTATGTTTGTAGGGTTTTGAATACATTTCGGGCTTTAATTCAAAATTTAAAGAAGCTCTCTAAGAGAGTCAACTCTATTCCCAAAACAAGATCAGCCCCTTAGATTTAAAATGTTTAAAGTTTAAACCTAAAATGAATTCCCTTCCCCACGGAGAGAAGATCCCCTGTCCACAGAGAGAGAGAAAAACTTAGCAAATGGCATGAAATGTGAGGGGTGGGGGAGGGAATCCATCAAAAATTCCTGTACAATTCCCATGAAAATTAAAATTGAAAAGGAAGTGGAAAAAAATACTTGTTACACTAATAATTTGATTTTGCTCCCTCTCATTTTATTACTTTTCTAATAATAATAACAATAATAATAATAATAATAATTGTAATAATAATGGTATCCCATTTTCCCTTTAATATTGAGACTCAAGGCAGGTTTGCTGTTAACTGCCTCCAAGTCAATCTTGACTCATGGTGATGCTGTGAATGAGACATTTCCAAGACCCCTGTCCTCTACCTCTCTGCTCAGGTTCTGGCCCATGACCTCCATGATTGAGTCTAACCATCTGGCATATGTGGACTTCTACTACCTTCTACTTTTCCTAGCATTATTGTCTTTTCCAATGAGTCATGCCTTCTGATGATGTGGCCAAAGTATGACAGTTTCATCATATTGTCTTCCAGGGATATTCCAGGCTTGATCTATTAAAGGACCCATTTGTTTGTCTTTTGGCTGTCCACAGTATCCTTAGCACTCTTCTGCAGCACCACATCTCAGATGAGTTGATCTTCTTTCTGTCTGCTTTCTTCACTGTCCAGCTCTCACATCCGTACATGGTGATGGGAATACCATGGCTTGGACAATTCTGACTTTAGTGCTCAGTTGTATCTCTTTATTCTTTAGGATCTTTACTAGTTCTTCCATGGCTATCCTTTCCATTTCTAGTCTTCTTATCCCTTGGCTGCAGTCCCCATTCTGATCAATGTTTGATCCAAGGTAGGAGAACTCTTTTACTCTTTTGATCTCCTCATTGTCTGGGTTGAATTTATGTAGATCCTCTATAGAAATTTTTGTTTTCTTTATGTTATTAAGCTTGCCTCTGCATTTTCTTGCTTGGCCTTCCTTATTAACTGTTCCAAGTCTGTGAAGTTTTCTGCTAGTGGTATGGTGTCATGCTCATATCTTAGATTGTTGCTATTACTTCCTCCTGTCATCACTCCTCTTTCTTCTGAGCCTAAGCCTGCTTTTTGTATGATATTTTCTGCACAAGTTGAACAAGGAGGGTGATAGAATGCTGCGACGTTTATCACACAAGGGGGCAAACAGGATTTAAACGAGAGTTAAACAGGAATTAAACAGGAAATGCCTTATGTTTAACATAGGACATTTCCTGTTTAATTCCCGTTTAAATCCTGTTTGCCCCGTAGGGCTGCCTTCCCTGAATCTTTTGCTGATTGGGAACCATTCTGTTTCTCTATATTGTTGTATGCCTTTCTGACTTATGGCAACCCTAAGGCAAATCTAGGGGGTTTCTGGGACCAAGAGTGTGTGGGTTGCCCTGCCCTCCCTGGCCTTCAGCTGTCTCTGGGGAAGTCCTACCCCCAGAAGTCCCACTCCCAGAAGGCAGAAGTCCCCTGGAAGTCCTGTCCCCTCCTGAAGTCCGGCCCCTCAGAACCAGGTAACACCCGGTGCAGGAATGTCTTTGAGTTTGGGCACTCGATCTCCAAAAGGTTTGCCATCACTGATCTAAGTCATTTATGAAGATGTTGAATAACACCAACCCCAAGGCAGAATCTTGTGGATATCCCACCAATTGGTTTTTCTTTTCTGTGGGTCATGGTGCCCTCTTGGTGGGAAACAGACTCTTTGGATTGAAGAAGGCAACATACCCCTTAAAGCCAGGGACCAGGATGAAGCCAATGTCTGAGCTTGGATACAAAATGGAACCCCAGGTGATGATCCACCTTCTGCACTGTAACCAGCAAAAAATAAATAAATAAAGAAAGAAAGAAAGAAAGAAAGGCCTTTATTATATCTACTACGCAAATAGAACAGCCTGTGGGACCTGTGTTGTCCCTCTTCCTGGGCATTGAATTATTTAATGTCCTGGAGGAGCACATGACCCCAGCTGAACAGGCTATCTGGAGAGCAGGAGCCTTTGATGCAGTAATTGGAAATTTCCATTCTTTGGCTCTGAAAGCTTTGCAGAGGTGCTGGCGGGGAGATAGAAAGAACTCAGACAAAACCAAAATGTTACCAAAAATGCCACACTGCACAAAACTACTTCCTTTCCCAGGAAATTTCCACAATGGAATCTTTTGATCAATCGGACAGTTTTAAAGTAGACAAAGAGTTCTCAGAAGCTCTTGAGAATAAATTTTTGGTGGTTTATATTTCAGATCCTGCAACATTTCACATAGGACATGGGTGGCCAAGCAACATGGTTGAAGCAAATATCCCCCAGAGGACTTTAGTGTACAGGATGGAGGCAATCCCATTGGTAACCTGGACCCAAATCAGCAATACACTTCAGGTTTTAAAGGGTTTATGTAATAGACTGACCCGTAGCCCCCAATAAATTCAGTACCACTGGAGAGCTCCTTTAAAGCAGCGGTGGTCAGAATGTGGACTCTGGGCCACATGTGGCCCCTGAATCCTATCTGCCCAGTGATTTTAAGGCCCTCAATTCTAAATTAAATAATCCTGGCAATTGATTCTCTCTCTCTGCCAGAAAATTGGCCAGTTTAATTAAAAACCAAGCATACATGTAGTGGCTTACTTCCCCCACTTCCACCACCATTAATAAAAATGATACTCAAAAGTGATACAGCATCAGTTTTGGTGCACCAGAATACAATGATGTGTGTGATTGTACAGGGACTGAAATTGGCCTCCCTTCTCTGCAGTTGACCAGACTTGATTTAAAATTATTCAAACCCCAGGAAACCAAACTACAGGGAAAGAGGTTCCACCTAAACCTTAGGAAGAACTTTGGAGAACAATAAGAGCTGTTCAGCAGTGGAAGATGTGGCTTTGCAGAGTGGTGGAGTCCAGGGTGACCAGACATCCTCCTTTCCCAGGACATGTCCTACATGTCAACCTTCTGCCCAGGAGGAATTCCAAAATTTCCATTTTGAACAGGATTAAGGAGCATGAATTGGTATTTATCTTAGCGTTTTTAGCTTTTATCCAGGGAAGCCAGAATGGCCTCCTCCTTGTTGGTCTTCCGTTGGCAGGCAAAGACCTTCATCTTCAGACAGGCTTTTAAAGCAAAAGGTTTTTAGAGATCAGGCTGAATGTTGTATTCTTTTAAAGTATTTTCAACACTTTTATCTTTTTAACTATATTTTTCATGCAATCTGTTTTAATATTGTAATAATTTTTAATTCTGTTTTAATGTAACATTTTCCTATGTTACATGAAACCTGTACTGTTTTTAATTTTGTAAGCTGCTCCGAGTCCCAGTTTTAGGGGGGGGGGGGGGAGCAGGAAATAAAGAAATCAAGAAATAAAATTTGGTCATGCTCTACATTTTTCTTTAATGTCCCACATTTTGCGGTACCTTGTCCTCCTTTGCGGTGAGGACATCTGGTCACCCGGGGTGGAGTCTTCTTGAGAGGTTATCCCCCTAATAAACTTTATTGATAATATAAAAAAATTAAAACATATAAACATATTATATATGAAATATGCACATACACCCATAAACATGTGACATTTAATATTTACCACCACCTTGCCCAAAACAAAGACAGCATAAAGACACTGTAATCCTACTTGCTCATTTAAATTTACGCAAGCATATCTTCCCCCTCCCTAGAAATCATACCACATACATACCTCTCAACTAAAGAAATAACTTCCTGAACTCTGTTCTGACATTTTATTTAATTCATTTCTGTCCAAATGACCCTTAATTTCCAGATGTTCAATATATATATATTGGCCTAGAGCTTCCAGAATTTCCCAGTCAGCTTGACCACTGCCCATATTGACTAGAGAATTCTAGGAATGATTTACGTAAAATCAAAATTTTGCACAAATGAAAGTGTGCTACCTTATGTGGATACACAGCCAGAAACCAAGGAAGAAAATCTTATATTGAAGTGGATGCTCACTGGTGCTCAAATGGTCCAGTGCGCACCTGTGTGCTGTTGTTGATGTGCATGTTTGTGTTCTTTTCTGAGGCAAAGGGATAGTAATAGCGGTGAGGTCAGCCAGTTCTTAGTCAGAGTGGAGGTGAGATAAAGTTCTAGTTAACGGTGACATAATCCCTTTTCCCCATATCCTTCCATCTTCTGGCTAGCTCATGTTTTTTCCTGGAAAACTGTCTTTGTGTGATATGCTAATTGCCATTAATGTTGTCATACAGGCGACACACACACACACAGCAAATCTGCACAGCTTGGATGGCTTGCCAATGTATTGACATGACAGAGGCTAGGACTCCAGATGGATGTCCTTACAACCTAACTGACAGCTGGATTATCAATGGGGCAGTTGGAGCAATTGCTATAGGTTCCTTGATGGGTAGGGGACACATGTAATCATTGGCATGGTTGTTATTGTTGTTGCTGCTGTGTGCCTTCATGTCATTTCTGAATATGACTGTTGACGGGTTTTCTTAGGCAAGGAATACTCAGAGGTGGTTTTGCCAGTTCTATGAAATAGAGCCCACAGCACATGGTGTTCACTGATGATCTTCCATCCAAGTACTAAACAGGGCTGACTCCGCTCAGCGTCCAAGACCAGACAGGATCTCTGCATTTACAGAGTATGCATATAGATTCTGGAGACCAGGAAGAATTTGAAGATATAGCCATGATAGAATATAGAATCAGTATGTAGAGAGCTCTTATAGCACCTTTGAGACTGACTGAAAGAAAGAGGTTGGCAGCATGAGCTTTCATAGACTTAAATTTACTCCCTCAGATGCATCTGGAGACCAGGGTTCAATTACCAGCTCGGCTGTGAAACCCACTGGTTGACGATGGGCAAGTCACAGGCTCTCAACCTCAGAGAAAGGCAAAGGCAGACTTCCTCTGAACAAATCTTGCCAAGAAAACTCATGATAGGTTTGCCTTAGGGTCTCCAAAAGTAGAAAACAACATGAAGACATACAAGGACAATAAAATATATGCATGTGCCTTCACGTCATCTGTTGATTTATGGTTAACCCATGAATTTTACAGGGTTTTCTTTGGCAAGGAATAACCAGAGGTCGTTTTGCCAGTTCCTTATTCCAAAATATAGCCTACAGCTCCTGGTATTCACTTGGTGGTCTCCCATCCAATACCAGATCAGATGAGATCCAGTGCCTTTAGATTATGTATAGACAGATATACATGCTTTGAGATTGTCTGTTGACTTATGGCGACTCCTTACTTTCATGGGATTTTCTTAAGCAAGGAGTACTCAGAGGTGGTTTTGCCAGTTCTTCCCTCTGAAACAGAACCCACAGCACCTGATGTTCATGGGCAGTCTCCACCCAAGAACTAACCGGGGTTGACCCTGCTTAGCTTCCAAGATCAGATGGGATCTGGTTCCTTTAAAGAATATGCATGTATATACGTGGCTTCAAGTGGCCTGTCGACTTATGACGACACTATGAATTTTATAGGTTTTCTTCCGGAATAGGAGTTTCAGGGGTAGTTTTTGCCAGCACCTTCCTCTGAAATATATATTATATTCTATTTCTAACTAGCTACTTCCAAGCTCTGCCTGTTTCCCATTCATCCCCTCTGTTTGTGTATACCCACACACACACACTCTTACATTTTTCCTGGTCCTGACCTTTCTTTCCTCAAGCCAATCATTCATCTTGTTCATTAGCTGGGGACCTTGTTTTCCCTTCCGCTGGATCTCATTCAGTTGTGTTTCTGGAATATAACACAGCAGCTGCTGTTCTCCCTCTTAACCTCTTTTTCTCTCTCTCTGCTGTTCCCTCATTGCTTTGGTGACTGGCAATGCAAAACCTGCGTCACTTCTGGATGTTTCTGCCTCTCGCTCCGGCGGCCTCTGAAGAAGATGAGAAGGGAAGATGTCCTGTATCAAAGGCGGGGGAAACATCTTGGTTAATTTTGTTTTCTTATAATATTGATATGTGTCTTGTCTTAAGGAGATATGGCTGTTCCCCTGCACTTTCACACATTGAAATGAACACAGATACACACATATCCCCCCCCCCCCGCCCTCTTAGGAAAGCTACAGAGCAACCGCTTGTGCTGTTCTATTAAGGAGGGACACAACTTGCAGTAAAATCTGTGTTTAATTCATCTCAGCTCTTAGAAATTTCTGGTCCTAGGGCACAAATGTTTCCCTCTTCAGCATGACAGCATGGGTGTATGGGTCTGTGGATGACTTCTTTCCAGAATTTATCTTTCCCCTTTTATTTCCTAGCAAGCTTCACGGCTGGATTTGAGCCTAGGATTCCCCTGTCCAGTCCTGGACAGATACTTTTTATAGCTACATTGCATTGTAGCAGTGCAATGCAATGCCACCTCCTCTTCTCTGTCCCCAGCTGAAAATAGGTCTATATTATATGTAGCTGAACACTGGCACAAATAGCAAGCAAGCAAGCAAGCAAGCAAGCAAGCAAGCAAGCAAGCAAGCTCTTTTATTATTTTCCTTTCTTTATTCATGTTCCATTTTGTCCCTTTCTTCCTCCTCCCAACCTTTCTCTATTTATCTTTTTGTTCCGTGCTCCTTCCCCCTCCTTCCCTCTTATTCTTTCTTTCTTTCTTCTTTTTCCATTTTCTTCCTTCCTTCCTTCCTTCCTTTCCTCCCTCCTTCCCTTTGTCCTTCTGTTCTTTGCTCTTTTTCCTTTCCTCCCCTTTTCTTTCTCCTCCTTTCATTTTCTTCCCTTCCTCCCTCCTTTACTTTGTGTTTCTGGTTGTTGTTGCATGCCCACTTATTTTGTTTCCCACATATGCTGACCCTAAGGTGACCCTATCAAGGGTTTTTCTTCACAAATTTCTTCAGAGGGGGTTTGCCATTGCCATCTTCTGTGGCTGAGAAAGTGTGACTGGCCCACGCTTACCCGGTGGGTTTACATGGCCAAGGTGGGATTTGAGTCCTAGTCTGACACTCAAACCACTATCCCATGTGTCTCCTCTTTTTTCTACCCTCCCTTTTTCTTCTTTCCCTTCCTTCCTTCCTTCCTTCCTTCCCTCCCTCTCTTTGTCTTCCTATTCTTTCTTTTCCTTAATAAAATAATAATAATAATAATAATAATAATATTTATTTCTATTCCGCCCCTCTGAACAAGCAATCGGGGCGGAGTACAGCAGAGGTTAAAACAATATCAAGTTAAAATACCCCTTCCTTACCCTTACCACCCTCCCTTAAAAAAGAATTAAATTCCTTCCTTCCCTTCCCTTCCCTTCATCCTTAATAACCCCTTCCCCCTTCCTTCCTTCCTTCTCTATTTTGTCTTGCTTCTTTCTTTTCTTTCCTTCTTGTCTTCCCTTTGTGTCCCTCCGATCCTTCTTCCCCCTTATTTTCTTCCTTCCTTCCTTCCTTCCTTCCTTCTCTTCTCCTCACTCCTTCCTTTCTATCCTTCCTTTTGACTTTTCTCCTTCCTTCCTTCCTTCCTTCCTTCCTTTCCCCATCTTCATTTGCTTTCAGATGGACAGTTCCTGTCACTAGTACCAGTCAAAAGGCACAAATGCAGCCATTGCATCTATTGGACAGTGGGCTCATACTGGTCCTTGAACAGAGGGGCCTGGGCAATTTATTTTCTCAGCCTTGCTTGTTTGTGTGTGAAACAGACCTTCGCATAAGCACAAGGTTATTGTAGGAGTGGACCCAAAGAAGTTTGCTAAGCAATTGTTTCAGGGATAGTGATAGGACCACCAACCCTTTATTAAAAAAAATATTTAGCTAACTAATCTGACTGCTCTGATTGTTACATTAAAAAATGAAATATATATTTTATGTAATTCTAGTGTCCATTTGGCTATTGTCTTTTATTTATTGAGTCCCAGGCTGCATCCATACATCGGCAGTAATCCAGTTTGACACCGCTTCAACTGCCAAGGCTGAAAGCTATGGAATTCCAGGAACTGTAGTTTTGTGAGACATGTGGCCTCCTCTGTCAGAGAACTATGATGCCACAACAAACTACAATTTCATAGCACTGAGCCATGGCAGTTGAAGTGGGGTCAAACTGGTTTATTTCTGCAGTGCAGATGCAGCCCCACTCAACCTAATGGGGCTTACTTCTGAGTAGATATGTACAGAATTTCACTTTGTGAGGACTATTTTGCTATGCTAATAACTCATCCAAACTGTCAGATTTTGGTAGAAATGCAAGCATGTGAATTACAAATAATTCCTTATTGGGCAAATATTGAAACAGGTTGAATATAACTGTGAGTTCAGCCCAAGTCATGTTTTTGTTGTTGTGTACCTTCAAGTCATTTCTGATTTAAGCCTAAGGTGAACCTATAGTGGGGTTTTCTTGGCAGGATTTGTTCAGGGGAAGTTACCATCCCCTGAGGCTGAGAAAGTGTGTCTTCCCCAAGGTCACCCACTGGCTTTCCATGGCTCAGCAGGGATTTGAACCCGAGTCTCCCAGTGTCCCTGTCACACTCCAACCACCAACCACACTGGCTCATGCAATGAAAATACATTCCTAGGTTTAGAATGAGCTGAGAGATGCCCTGCTCTTTAATTCTTTGTTGTTTGTACCTGGCTCTAAATAATGGATCTTGGCATTCTAGTTTGAAAAGAAACACAAACCTGGTAAATCAATCCCTGGTGTAACCACTAGAATGGTTAAATCTGCAATTTCTATGTAAATTTGATTGGCAAGAGATTTCGACCTTTAAACTTCTTGGAAAGGTGACTTAAGCACTTTTTGATCTTGCTGACATAAGGAGACAAGAACAAAATAAAATAAATGCCTGATGCAAAGTTTCTGGAGGAGGCTGCTGAATACTTTCCAGTGTCTTTCCAAATGTATCACGATTGGGCTTCGAACCCTGTGTAAAATTATCCAGGAAAGTAGGAAGATGTACGAATGGGATTTTTGTGCTGCAGAACATAAAGAATAAATAGGACCCTGATGGCATGGGATAGGAGAACCAACATGGCATCGTGGTTTGGGCACTGGGCTACAACTCTGGAGACCATGGTTCAAATCCCTGCTCAGTCACTGAAACCCACTGGGTGACTTTGGGCAAGTCACACTCTCTCAGCCTCAGAGGATGGCAATGGCCAATCCCCTTTGAAGAAACTTGCCAAGAAAAGCCCATGATAGTTTCACCTTAGGGTCACCATAAGTCAGAAATGACTTGAAGGCACATAACAACAACAGTTTGGGGCAGAGTTTGTGAGCTACTTTAGAGGAACTACAGCTCCCAGAATGCACAGCAGTATGTCCATTCAGTTTTGGCTGGGGAGTTTGGGATTTTTCCCCCTTTTAAAGTCACATTTCTAGGTCCTGGTCTTCGTGCAATAGCTTTGAGGTTGGACTGAGTAAATCCATGCCCCATTATTATTATTATCATTTATTTATATAGCATCATCCATGTACATGGCATTTTACAAACAGAATAAAACATTTATAACTATTTCAATAACATAACTTCTCTCTCAAAACATAGTGTACACACACACACACACACACACACATATATATTCAATAAAATACTAAAATACAATGCAAAAAAACCCCACAAACACAAAATGCAGAATAAAATGCAGATTATTCAGTACAGATAATCAATTATAGTAAAAATATAAAACCCAGTTATAAAAAATTATTACCCAGTCACTGCAAAAAAACTGGTTACCTGTTTCTAAACAGCTTGAATCCTATGTAACATGCCTGGGACAACCCCAGGCATGTTATTGTTGACATTGCTACGCTATGTTTGATCTTTGAACTCAGTTTGCAATGGTTGAAGTAAGCTGAAAATGTAAGTGGAAAGTGGGAATATGAGAGAGAAACTAGGACATTTTAATAGTGGCTGAAAAAGTGGGACAGCATAGGGTTAATCGAGACTTAATTAATTAATATGGACGTGCCCAACTGGGGTTTTTGGTTCTTCAACAAATAACTATTTCATTCAGCTACACTTTTTCACATCCTAGAATCTTTCAGGGACATGCCTTGCAATTTGTTTGTTTCCAAATGAGCAAGTTGCTGGCACAGATAATATAGCCGCTAATCCTGCATTAGATAAATTCTCACTTGTCTCTTTCTGCTTTTCTGTTCAAGCTGCTCAGAGTTGCTGCTTGTTTCTCTGCCCCTCCTTCCCCTGCATGAAGGCTGAATCATTCTAATGTCTGGAGAGAGATTTCCAGTCATTAAGGAGAGGCTAAAACCTCCACCGAAAGTCTCTGGTTACCCATCATTTTCCAGACCATAGGTCCATTTGCAACAATCAAGGCAGTCTCCAAATCATAACAATCTCATTCTCAAAGGCCGCTTGGCATCTATTCATATACTGTATGAGGTTCTATAAGAATTACAGTCATCCCTCCACATTTGCAATTTTGACTTTGGCGGATTTGAATATTCACGGATTTGGTTAATTTGTTCTCTCTAGGAATCTCTAAGTCCTCCAGCACAACTCTGTGGTCCAAGTCTGGCTGAGGTCACATTGGAGGACCTAGAAATTCCTAGTGAGAACAATTCTCGAGGCATTTGTGGGTCCTCCAGTGCAATTGTATGGTCAACTTCCAGCAGATGTTGACCACAGAGTTGTACTAGATGACCTAGAGATTCCTAGAGAGGTGCTCTCTTGGGTAGAAAAAATAGTTATTGTTTTATTTACAGTTTTTCTACTTTCATGGAGGACCTGTGCCCCTAGCCCCAGCAAATGTGGAGGGTCCGCTGTACAGTATCTTCATAAAATGTATGGCATAGTTTTTTTCAATTATATTTTTATTGTTTTTAAAAATAATCACAATTCACAAACAAAACTCCCTACTTCCAAACCTCTGTATCCCTTTTAAATTCCTACCTACCCAGAGGACTTTATCACATGAAGGAGATCATGAGTTTAACCCATGAATATCCTGGAAAAAAAATCACATAATTACACAAAATCATTTCACATGATGTTGCATAAAACCCACCATTAAAGTGGTCACAAAGAAGCATTAACACACTTTTTTTTTACTTTCGGGATTTCAGCAACAATGAATTTCTGATATCACTTTATTTGTGTGATTGTGTGTGATAACAATTTGCGCAATTACTTGCCATTTTTGCTTTATTTGCAAGATGCTCTACATGCGCTTTAATCTCTCTTAGCTCTGTTGAGAAATAACGTTGAGAAAGAACGTGGCATTAATCCGAACACAAAGTTGACAAAACACACTCCTTTTTACTTTTGGGAAGTTCCCGAAAATAAAAAGGAACAGTGAAGAGGATAGATTAGTAATGAAATTTTTACTATGCTCAGGAGCTGAGAATTATAGTACTGAAATGTATTAAGAGCAAGGGTTGCCAGGATGATGGATATCAGGTCAGGATATCAGGTCAGGTCAAATCCTTTGCTCTGAAATATAAACCCCTGAAGTGATTCCTGCTTCAAGTTGTTAAACCAAATTAGAGGATATAATGCAGGGACAGTTGGAGACAGTAAAAGGAAAACATAGGAGTTTATCACACTGGGGCTAACTTCGGCATTAAAGAGAGATTAAAGCACATTTAAAGCATCCCACGAATAAAGCAAAAATGGTAATTATTGCAAATGATTATCACACACAATTGTGCAAATAAAGTGATGCTGGAAATGCATTGTCGCTGAAATCCTGAAAGTAAAAAGATGTGCGTCAATGCTTCTTTGTGACCACTTTAATTGCGGGTTTTGTGCGGCGTCGTACGAAATTGTTTCATGTAATTATGTGATTTTTCCAGGATATTCGTGGGATAAACTCTCTAACTCCTTTGGTCCGTTTTACATTGGCAAAAAGAGGTGTTTTGAAGGCTGCTTGAAAACCCAGCTTTTACATTATAAAATGGGAAAGTGTGCCATGAAAACACTATTTTGGAGTTTTAAGGGAGAAGAAGTGCCTTTAAAAAGGAGCTGGCCCATTTTACATTGGCAAAAAGAGGTGTGTTGAAGGCTGCATGAAAGCCCAGCCTTTAGATGAGAAAAATGGAAAGTGTGCCATGAAAACACTATTTTGGAGTTTTAAGGGAGAAGAAGTGCCTTTAAAAAGTAGTTTGATTTCCCCACTACTTTTTAAAAAAGGGTGCAGCATTGCTGGCCCGTTTTACACGGGTAAAAAAAGGCGCTTTTAGGGCTAAAAAGCCCGCATTTAGGGTTAGGGAGGGCGTAGCCTTTACACCCTCCCTAAGCCTAAAACGCATGGACGCCGCCATTTAAAGATGGCGGCGTCTACACGGTGGTGCCGTACAAGCGTCATCACGTGTGCAGCGTTTTGACGCGCTGCGCACGTTTTGACGCTCTGGTGGCGCGGGAGGGCGCCAATCGCGCCCTTCCCGCGCCGCAAAAAAAGAGCTCGATCCCGGAGCTCTTTTTTGCGGCGGGTCGTTGCGGCGGGATGAGGCCTCTGGGGCTGCCCGTGTGGCAGCCTAGGCCTCATCTCGCCGCTAGAAGGGGCGAGTTTGGACCGCCCCTTTTAGCCAATGTAAAAAGCACCCCTATTGCATCTAAAGGCTAAGGTGTAGTTGAACGGTTAAATGGGGCTCTGTATCTTTAAAGCGCCCATTTAAAGGCAGCGATACAAGTGCGGAGGGAGGGAAGGTGCCAAGACAAGAAGAGACCTTCAGAGCCCGGCCAGAGTGCGCCTGCACCTTCCTTCACCTCCTCCCTTTGGTTGAGAGAGTGTGACTTCTAGGGAGACAGCAGGGCACTGGAGGCGCTCAGCCAGGCCAGGGCAAGCTGGCAAGAGGAGGAGGAGAAGGGGAGGGACCTGGAGCACCTCCGCTGCCCTGCTTCCCTGCAAGTCACACTCTCTCAGCCAAAGGGAGGAGGAAGGCAGCGGGGAAGGAGGGAGGGAGGGAAGGAGCCAGGAAGAGACCCCAGAGCCTGGCCAGAGCACGCCTGGCCCTCCTGCTTCCTCTTCAAAAAGAAGGCTGGAAAAGTAGGACGTCTCCTGGCAAAGGAGGACGTGCCTGGTCAACTTGGAAAAGGGGGGCCTCTGCTCAAGAATGGAGGACATATGGGAATCCCTCCTGGACAGAGGGCTGAAACCTCAAGACAACTCAATATAATGCTCTGACAGAACACAGACTACAACTCCCATGAGCCTTTGCTACCATTTCCCAAGATGCCTTAATTTGCAACAGAAAGCCGACCAGTATGTTCACATGTGATGAATTCTTTCGTATTGACTCTGCATTTTCTTTTTGTGTAGATGCTCTCTTGTCTTGTGTGTGATGAGCTTGTGCGTAATCACGTGCATTTCCGAACTGACCTCACTTTCTCCCTCTTTCGGAATGGTCCTGTACTCCCCCATGTGATAAGCTCCGACTGTATGATGTACCTGCGCAATTGCGCAATTCGCAGCCAGCAAGGGGAAAAAAATGTTTAAAGCACGGCTAAAAGCCACGCTCCTTGCCGCCCATGTAGCTGCTCCACCTGTGTTTGTAGCGTTTTGACAGCTTCCCATGTAGTTGCTGAGCCACAGAAAAAAACTCAGTCTAGCTGCCCTGTACTTTTTAAATGCACACCTGGGGCTTGCTGTCTAGCTGCTAAGCATTAAGGAAAGTGCAACTTCATGTCACACTTTCTTGCCAATGTAAAAAGCACCTTTGTGTGATAAACGCCATAGAGATAACAGTCTGGATGATGGGTAGCCACGAGTGATAGAAAAATGTACGTTAGATGTATGTTTGGGCATCCAATGAGTGTAAAGGATTGTATATTTATTGTTTATTTATATATTTACATGTAACCAATTGAGTATCATTTGTAGTTTTCTTTGGTCAAAGTCTGACAAAAGACTGGTTCACTTGTAAATCGAGGCTCCAGAATTTGGACGTTTTCTTCCCTCTGGAGACGCTGCAGCTAAATAAATGTTTCCTTTTCCTTCTGTTTCTAAAGAAATCCGCGACAATGGGTTTTGTCAACTTTGCGTTCAGATTATTTCTCATTGACGCAAATGTCATCTGAAAAAGCAACCCGCTTTTGCGGCTTATTTCTAATTTTGGTTCGGGTTGACCACGAATGTCGTGTGATAAAACAATAACAACCTGTTTTTTCAGGGGTGTTCCCCCATTTACATCAAGTTTCTGCACGGGATTTTTACCATTTTGCCTCCAATTTGCCTCCTTGTGACAAAAATCCTATGTTGCCTCACCAGCTGTAGGGTGGCCAAGACAAAATGGAGGACATGAACAAATAAAAGCTTAATTAAAAAAAAACACACTCACATATATGTATGTGTGTGTGTGTATATATATATATATATATATATGAATAGATGTGTTTTTTTAGTCATGCTCCAAAATGGAGGACATTTTAGAATCCCATACTATACAACAGATAGTATAGAAATGGAGGACGTGCCCTGGAAATGGAGGACTCCCCTGGTCAGCCTAGGATCCATAGACAGTAATTAAAGTGGTATCATAACACTTTGGTTGCCAAAGTCCCTCCACACTGGAGAAATAACCCGTTTTGGCACCGCTTTAAGTCTTTGGCTCTTTGCTGTGGAATTCTGGGAGCTGGAGTCTGTTGTGGGCCCCAGAGCCCAAGGTTTAACTCTTTTTCTGGCTCCTTGCTATGGAATTCTGGGAGTTGAAGTATGTTGTAGGGCCCAAAGGTCAAGATTTAAGTCTTTGTCAGGCTCTTTGCTATGGAATTCTGGGAGTTGGAGTATGTTGCAGGCCCCAAAGCTCAAGGTTTAAGTCTTTGTCTGGCCCTTTGCTATGGAATTCTGGGAGTTGGAGTTTGTTGTGGGCCCAGAGCGGAGCGGAGCTCCGCTCTGGGCCCCACAACAAACTCCAACTCCCAGAATTCCATAGCAAAGGGCCAGACAAAGACTTAAAGCGGTTCCAAACGGATTATTTATTTCTCTCACAGCCTCTATTGTCAAAGAGACTCGCAGTAAGAAAAGCGACGCGGCACTTCCGGTTCCCAAGCGAACATCCATTCAGCGGTTGAGTGCGCATGCGCTTTTTCCCCCAAACCACTCAAAGTCTAATTTCCCCCCTCACTTTGGCTCTATATGTGTGTGCGTATTGGGGAGCCGGAAGTGTTTGCGCGCATGCGCCTTAGCTGGCTGTTCCCCTTGACCCTTAGGGCCGCTCCTCCTCCTGTCTCCTTTGCTGCTGTCGACAAAATGGCGGCGGCCCCTTCTTCTTCTTCTTCTTCGGTTGGCTTCAGCCCCGACTCAGGCCTCCTTCTGCCGCCCAGCAGCAGCAGCAGCAGCAGCCCCTTCGAGAGCAGAGTCCTGGGCTACGCCTTGCACCGGTGGAGCAGCTTCTCCTCCACTTACTTGCCCGAGTGAGTCCCCTGGGGCCAGGCAGAAGGACTCCTTGGAGGTCCAGGGGGGAAAAGGGAGAGTCTATGGGGAAGATATACTTAGGCTGTTTCCCTTCAAAATGTAGCATGCCCTTTAAGTGGTTGCAATTGTTATAATTCTGCAATAATTAGTAATAATAATAATAATAGAAAATCCTTCTCAAATCTGTATATATGGGGTTGGGGGTAGGGAGCTTGGAAGTTGTCAAGTGGGGTGCTTCCCCTCTCAATGTTTATAATCTTGCAATAGTAGTAGTAGTAGTAGTAATTCCTCCCAAATCTGTATATATTGGGGGGGGGGGGAAGTAGGGAGCCTGGAAGTGTTAAAGTGGGGAAGATATACACAGGCTGCTTCCCTTCAAAATGTAGCATGTCCTTTAACTAATAGTAGTAGTAGTAGTAGTAGTAATAGTTCTCTCCAATCTGTATATCTTGATGGGGGGGGGGGGTGTAGGGAGCCTGGAAGTTGTCAATAGGGGAGATATATACAGGCTGCTTCCCTTCAAAATGTATATGCCCCTTGACAGGTTATAATTCTGCAATAATAATAATAATTCCTCCCAAATCTGTATATATGGGGTGGGGGGGGTAGGGAACCTGCAAGTGTTAAAAGTGGGGAGATATGCAGCTTCCCTTCAAAATGTAGCATGCCCTTTAATTGGTTACAATTCTTATAATACTGCAATAATAATAATAATAATAGTAGTAGTTCTCTCCAAATCTGTATATATAGGAGTTGGGGGGTAGGTGGGTAGGTAGCCTGCAAGTTGTAAAGTGGGGAGATATACACAGGCTGCTTCTCTTCACAATGTAGCATGCCCTTTGACAGGTTATAATTCTGCGATAATAATAATAATAGTAATCCTTCCTAAATCTGTGTGTGTGTGTGGGGGGGGGGGGGAGCCTGGAATTGTAAAGTGGGGAGATATACACAGGGTGCTTCCCCTCTCAATGTATATGCCCTTTCACAAGTTATAATTCTGCAATAATAATAATAGTAACAATAGTAATTGCTCCAAATGTGTATATATAGGGGGATAGGGAGCCCATATATATGATACATACAAGGTGCTCCCCTTCAAAATGAAGGATGCCCTTTGACAGGTTATAATATTGCAATAATAATGATAATACTAATAATACCTCTCAAATCTGTATATATATGGAGGGGCAGGGTTAGGGAGCCTGGAAGTTGTAAAGTGGGGAGATATACACAGGGTTCTCCCCTTCAAATGTAGCATGCCCTATAACTGGTTATAATTTTTATAATACTGCGATGATGATGGTGGTGGTGGTGGTGGTGGTAGTAGTAGTAGTTCCCTCCAAAAATGTATATCTAGGACGGAGGGAGCCTGGAGGTTTTCAAGTGGGGAGTTATACACAGGATGCTTCCCTTCAAAATGTGGCATTTATTTTTATTTATTTATTTTATTTATATACCGCCTTTCCAAAAAAGATCAAAGCGGTTTACAAAAGTGGATAAACAAGGGTTCTCTTGCCTCAGGCAAGCCCTGATGGAGCTGGGCCTGCCTCTTCTCTCCCTCCCTAGGCAGAGGATGGCAGTTGGTATGGAGGGAGAGTTATAATTGTGCAAGAATAGTAGTAGTAGTAATTCCCCCCCCCCTGCAAAATCTGTATATATAGGGTGGGATAGGGAGCTGTCAAGTGACAGGTTATAATTCTGCAATGATGATGATGATGATAGTAATCTGTATACATATATATATATACATATACATATTGGGGGGGATAGGGAGCCTGCAGGTTGTCAAGGGGGGGGGGGAGATATATACAAGGTGCTTCCCCACAAAATGTGTATGCCCTTTAACAGGGTATAATTCTGCAATAATAATAGTAATGATGGTAATCTGTGTTTATATAGCAGGGGATAGGAAGCCTGCAGGTTGTCAAGGGGGGGAGATATATACAAGGTGCTTCCCCTCAAAATGTAGCATGCCCTTTAACAGATTATAATTCTTATAATATGCAACAACAACAGGTAATATTAATATACTACTACTACTAATGGTAGTAGTAGTTCCCCCCAAATCTATATATATATATGGGGGGGGGGGATGTAGGGATCCTGCAAGTTGTCAAGGGGGGGAGATAGGCTGACAGTAAGGGCTGTTCGACAGTGGAACACACTCCCTCAGAATGTAGTGGAGTCTCCTTCCTTAGGGGTCTTTAAGCAGAGGCTGGATGGCCATCTGTCAGGGATGCTTTGACTTGGAGTTCCTGCATGGCAGGGGGTTGGACTGGATGGCCCTTGTGGTCTCTTCCAACTCTATGATTCTATGATTCTATGATTCTTCCCTTCAAAATGTGCCATGCCCTTTAACTGGTTATAATTGTTATAATACTGCAATAACAGTAATAGTGGTTCCTCCCACATTTGTATATATTGGGGGGCGGGGGTAGGGAGCCTACAAGTTGTCAAGGGGGGATATACATAGGGTGCTGCCCCTCAAAATATAGCATGTCCTTTAACAGGTTACAATTCTGCAACAACAGCAAAAAAACAACAATAGTAATAGTAATAACAGTAATTCCTCCAAAATCTGTATATATAGGGTGGACAGGAAGTTGTCGGGGGGGGGGGATATCCACACATTGCTTCCCCACAACATGTGTATGTTATAATTCTGGTTATAATTCAGGTTATAATTCTATAATAATAATAATAATTATTATTATTGTTATTATTATTCCTCCTGAATCTTTATATATGGGGGGGGGACCTGCAGGTTGTGGGGGGGGGAAGATATATACAAGGTGCTTCCCCACAAAATGAGTATTCCCTTTAACAGGCTATAAGAGTGTAATAATAATAATAATGATAATTCCCTCAAAATTCGTATATATAGGGAGGAGAGGGGGAGCTTGCAAGTTGTCAAAGGGGCGGGGGGAGATATATACAGTGCACTTCTCCCCAAAATGTGTATGGCCTTTAAAAGGTTATAATTCTGCAGTAACAACAAAAACAACCACCAATAACACTGAAAAATTCCTCCCAAATCTGTATATATGGGGGTGAGTGGGTGGGTAGGGCACCTGCAAGTTGTCAAGTGGGGAGATATATCCAGACTGCTTCCCCTCAAAATGTAGCGTGCCCTTTAACAGGGTACAATTCTGCAGCAACAACAATAGTAGTAGTAATAATAATAATAATAATAGTAGTAGTAATTCCTCCAAAATCTGTATATATTGAGAGGGGCATGCAGAACCTGCAGAGTGTCATGGGGGGGGGGTATATATAAGGTGCTTCCTCACAAAATGTATACACAAAAAGTGTATGCAGCTTACAATAGTGTAATAATAATTTAACAGCTTACAATAGTGTAATAATAATATTAATTATTATTATTATTATTATTCCCCCCAAATTTGTATATTAAGGGAGGGGGAGCTTGCAAGTTGTCAAGGGGGGGATATACACAGGGTGCTTCCCCACAAAATGTATATGCCCTTTAACAGGTTATAATTCTGCAATAATAATAATAATACCCCCCATCTGTATATATGGGGGGACAGGGAGCCTGTATTTTGTCATGGGGGATATATATACAGGGTGCTCCCCCCAAAAATGTATATACTCTTTGACAGGTTACAATTCTTCAATAATAATAATAATAATAATAATAATAACCTCCATTTCTCTCTCTCTATATATATAGGGGTTGGAATAGGAAGCCTGCAGGTTATCAAGTGGGGAGATATATACAGGATGCTTCCCCTCAAAATGTATATGCTCTTTGACAGATTATAATTCTGCAGTAACAACAACAGCTTCCCCAAAAGTTATATATAAAGATGCGGATAAGGAGCCTGCATGTTGTCAAGGGGGGGGAGATATATACAGGGTGTCCCCCCCCATGTATGTATGAATATATATATGCCCCTTAACAGGTTAATGGGCTATAAATAAAAATTATTATTATTATTATTATTATTATTATTCTACAATAATAGTAGTAGTAGTAATTCTTCCAAAATCTGGATATATAGGAGGGATACTTGCAAGTTGTCAGTAGGGGAGATATATACAGGGTGCTTCCCTCCCTAAATGTATATACCCTTTAACAGATTATAATTCTACAGCAACAACATTTTCCAACAAATGTGTATATATAATGGAGCATAGGGAGCCTGTAAGTTGTCATGGGAGGGATATACAGAGTGCTTCCCCTCAAAATGTATATGCTCTTTGACAGGTTATAATTCTGCAATAACAACAACAACAACAAAACAACATTTCCCCCAAATTGGATAGGGAGCCTGCAGATTGTCAGGGAAGGGAGACAGATATATACAAGGTGCTCCCCCCCAAAAATGTATATGCTCGCTAACAGGTTATAATTCTGAAATAACAATAATAATAGTAATAATAGTAATTCTTCCAAAATCTGTATGTATAGGGGGATAGGGAGCTTGCAAGTTGTCAATAGGGGAGATATATACAGGGTGCTTCCCTCTCCAAATGTATATACCTTTTAACAGGTTACAATTCTACAACAACAACAAAAATAATTTCCAACAAATGTGTATATATAGTGGGGCATAGGGAGCCTGCAAGTTGTCAAGGGGGGAGATGTACACAGAGTGCTTCCATCCACCCCAAAATGTAGAATGCCCTTTGACAGGTTATAATTCTGCAATAAATATTATTATTTCCCTAAAAATCTCTCTCTCTCTGTGTGTGTGTGTGTTTGTATGTATATATATATATATGTATGTATATATATGGAGGAAAGGGAGCCTTCAGCTGTCAAGGAAGGAGATATATACAGCTTTCCCTAAAAATGTATATGCCTTTTAAACAGGTTCTAATTCTGCAAACAAAAGAAAACCCCAAATCTATATACAGTGGTCATTCCACATTTGCTGAGCTTAGGGGCACATGACCCCTGTGAATGTCGGAAAACCATAAATAACAAAAGCACTTTTTTTAAACCTGAGAGAACACTTCTCTAGGAATCTGTAGGTCCTCCAGGGCAGATCTGCCAGAAGGTGACCATGAAATTGTGCTGGAGGACCTACAAATACCTAGAGGAGTGTTCTCTCTAGGAATCTCTAGGTCCTTCAGTGTGACTTTTGGTAGAAGTTGACAAAAGTGTCATGCTGGTGGACCTAGAGATTCCTAGAGAGAACATAGTAATAAAACCCTTTAGTAATCAAATCTGCAAAAGTCAAAGCTGCAGCTGTGAAGTGTCAAGTGTATATAGGATACACAGGAAGTTGTCAAGGAGGGATATACACAGGGCGCTTCCCTCCAAAATCTTTATGCCGTTTAACAGATTATAATACTGTAATAATAATAATCTCATCTCCCAAATCTGTATATATGGAGGGTGGGGGATAGAGAGTCTGAAAGTTGTCATGAGGAAATATACACAGGGCGCTTCCCTCAAAATGTATATGCCCTTTAACAGGTTATAATTTTGCAATAATAATAATAATAATAATAATAATCCCAAAATCTTTATAGAGGGATGGGTAGGGAGCCTGCAGGTTGTCAAAGGGGAGATATGCAGAATGCTTCCCACCAAAAAATGTATATGCCCTTTAACAAGTTACAATTATGCAAATCTGTATATATAGTGTGGACAGGAAGTTGTCACAGGATGAGGGATATATCCAGTGTGCTCCTTACAAAATGTATATACTTTTTAACATTTTATAATCCTGGAACTCCCTGTAGGGGCCTGCAAGTTGTCAAGGGGGAATATATATACATATATATACAGGGTTCTCCCCCTCCCCCCGCAGATGTATGCATCTTTTAACAGTTTATAATTCTGCAAAGAAAAAAAAATCCTCCAAATCTGTATACATAGAGTGGACAACCTGCAAGTTGTCAAGGGGGATGATATATACAGGCTGCCTCCCCCAATACATAGTTATTGTGTGCCTTAAGTTGGTTCCAGCTTATGGTGTCTTTAAGGGAAACATATCACAGGGTTTTTACATCTTTTATAATTCTGCAACCCCCCCCCCCCCATCTAAGCTGGAATTTTAATCAAATCATTATTATAACATGTATTCAATATAAATGTATTTTCAGCCTTCAAATAATTGCCGTATGTACTATAACCTGTTAAAGGTGTATGCATGTTTTTGGGAGCCTGCTAGTTGTCAAGGGGGAGAAATTACCCCCCCCCATGTATACACCATTTAACACCTTATAATGCTACAAAATTAATAATCTAGAAATCGGTGATGGAATTTGTAACTGTTCAAATCATTATGACATTTGTTCTTCACTATAAATGTGTTTGCTGAGTCTTCAAATAACCACCATAGCTATTATTCACTGTTAAAGGGTGTATACATGTTTTTGAGACCCCCTGTATTTAGATATACAGAATGCCTCCCCTAAATGTGTGCACCCTTTAACAGTTTATAATTCTGCAGATTCCCCCTTTCCAAATTTTAAAATGGAATGTATAACTCAGATTAAATCATTATTATACCATTTATTCTTCCATCTAACTGTGTTTATTTACTTAGCCTTCACATAATCACTGTAGCTACTATTTACTGTTAAGGGTGCATACACGTTTTTGGGGACATGATTTTTCTTGAAGTGGGGGAGGAGTAGTAGTAATAGGTCAGAGCTTGGAGCAGCTTTAGGAAAACATGTGTTGTTGGGTATTTGTGTAGAGCAGAGTTTCTCTGCCAGGGTCTCCTTGAACCCTGGACTTCCCCTTGACAGAAACGAACCGACAAACAAACTCCCTACGTTTTCAAATACAAATAATTTTAATGCAGAGATTCCATGAGATCTGACAATCTATTTCCAGAATTCCTCTGAGGTGAAAAAGATGAGGAAGCCTGTCTGGAGAGTGAAGGGGGTGGGAAATAGGTCAGGGAAATCAGGATTTCAATGAAAGGAGAGGGGTGTCCCTATTACCTCTTGTGATGATCTCTTGCTGAAACTGGGGAGGGGGACACACATGGTTTACTGAACTGTATGAGGAAATTCCGAGTGGGCTCAGGCTTTTGTACTTCGATTAGTGTTGTGTTTTCCCCACACCCTCCTTTCCCTGTAATTTGAGGACGATGATGCTGGAGTTATGCAGGACATCATGTGGTGTGTAGATGTTAAAAAGGGTAGGGCATGGGCTGGGCGTTGAGAGGGAGCAAAAAACATTAGCAGAGTCTTTTTTGTGAACTTAGTTTACCAGGTCGATCAAAAAGTAATCCTGAATGTCTTGGGCTGCTTCTTTCCGCAAGCTTTTATCAGCATGGAGCATGAGTGGGGTCACATTAGGGAGAAGTAACATCTGCCCAGAAAAGGCAGAAAGGAAACTGAAAGTGAAGGAGTTTACAGTTTCAGAAATGCAGTGTTGAAGCAGTCTTTAATATGTGTACTGAATTATTCTCCTGCTTTTCACTGCCATTCCTGCAATTTGGATAAAGGTAGCAAGAATACCTGTAAACTGGCATGCAGCAGACTCTCCCTTTGTGTCCTTTAAAGAGCGGAAGAAATCATATAAGATTGGGAACTGCAGTTGTTGCTTGGCTGAGCAATTTAGTTTTCACTGTTAGGTTTGCCACTTAGAAAGTTATTGTTTGTGTGCTTTCAAGTCATATTTTTGAATTGTGGTGATCCTAACATTGTGAAAGCATTTTCTTAGCAAGATTTGTTCAGAGGTTGCCTTTGCCTTCCTTGGAGGTTGAGAGAGTATGACTTGCCCAAGGTTACCCAGAATGTTTCCATAGCCAAGCAGGAATTCAAATTCTGGTCTCCAGTCTTCTAGTCCCATGCTCTAAACCCCACTAGCTCTCACCATATAGAACTGCTCTAACTCAAAGTGGTGCGCCATGTGCTGGTGCTGATTCATGAACCATCAGCCTCTGGTCCCTGGTGGGTTTCCAGGAGAGAAAAAACTATTTGTGGCCGATGGGCTCAAATATAGCACAACAGATAGTTTAAGAACTACTGCTCTAGAAGAAGGCAAGTGTTAACCATTAATGCTTTGGAAGCTCATACGTTATGGCTTGAGTTTGACAAAGAGGAATCTTCTGTCTCATTTGTGTTTGTTTTGCCTTGTTTATGTGAATCTCTTGCTTTCCTTCTGGGTGGCACATAGATGAATTTACATTTAACATTCTTCTTGCTCTTACAAAAATAAAATGATACAAATGCATTGTTGTTGTATGCTTTCAAATCATTTCCGACTTATGGTGATCCTAGGGTGGACCAATCATGGGGTTTTCTTTGCCGGATTTGTTCAGAAGAGGTTGGCCATGACCATGAAGCTGAGAGCATGTGACGTGCCAAGGTCACCCTGTGGGTTTCATGGTCAAGTTGAGAAACAAACCCAGGTCTCCAGAGTCATAATCCAACACTCAAACCACTGTTTAGGCAAACCACTATTTGGGCAACCTGGCTTGCCTAAATCAATGTACAGTTGGCCCTCCATGTTTGCGGATTTAACTTTTGCAGCTTTGATCATCTGTGGATTTAATTGATTAATTCCTCTAGGAATCTCTAGGTCCTCCAACATGGCTGCTGGATGTTGGCCATAGAATCATGCTGAAGGATCTAGCGTTTCCTAGAGAAAACACTTCTCTAGGCATTTGTAGGACTTCCAGCAAAGTTGCATTGGAGGACCTAGAGATTCTTAGAGACGTGTTCTTTCAGTTAAAAAAAGAGTTGTTTTGTTATTTGCTGTTTTTCCACTTTCATGGGGGTCATGTGGCCCTAACCCCAGGAAATGTGGAGGAGTCAGATGGGTCTCATCTGATGCCGGAATGCAATGACAGCTGTTTTTCAGCTTTTGGAAGGAAGACTGGATGTTTTAGATAATTAATTCTGATTGGCACATAGGTTGCACAGGTAAGCATGTATTCTGCATGTGTGAAGTCTCAGATTCAGCAGCCCCTAATGTCTCCAGTACACACACACACATCTGTGACAAGGAAAAGACTCCTCTCCACCTGAGAATTTGGAGGGCTGCTGCTGAATGGAGCTGAATGGACCAGTAACTGACACAGTGCAAAGCAGCTTCTTAACTTCAGATAAAACACTTATGTAGTATTGGCCAAAGTCAGGGCACAAGGGTTGAAAGTGTTACATGACATCATGCCAAGAGTATGGTAACTGTACATGATAGATCAAAATATCCGAATGTTGATCAGTATGTCATCCTGGCTAGAGCTTGAGATGGTGGCTTTCTTCCAGGAACTATGAGACAGGGAGTTTGTTTCATTAGGAAGCCTGGTCTACCTCAGTTAGAAAGCAGTCATAGTGCTTTGGTGATAGTTATATACTTCAGTAATGCTTTTAAGATCCTCACTCCCAAATCTTCTTTTCCTTATAGTTGAATGTAATGCTGATGTCATAGTTGACTGGGACTTATTTTCTTTACCATAAAACCACCAGTTGTTTTTGTGGTACTTTTGTATATTTTAAGGCTTCTGATTGATTATGTCTGATCATATCATTCAAGACTTTCAAAGGACAAGATTTGTTCCTAGAATGCCTCCTCAGCCAATTCAGTAGCTTTTCTTCTCCCCAAACATGTTGTTGTGCTAAAAAATCAGAAAATAAAATTGCAACTCCACAGTTTTCTTCAGCTGTGTTTTCTGAACTGGAGGGAGAGCTTATTTTTTTAGCAATTCAGAGGCCTGAATGTTTTTTTTCCTAGTATGCAATACCAGCATACCACTAGTTCTGTGCTCAAGAACAGAGATACAACATGATCAGAGATCTTTGAATCTGCATCTTTGATGTAAAAAAATAGAGTGCGCTGTCATAACTCCCTACTGACTGCTGGAAGTTACAGATCAAATGCAGTCAACTAGTCCTTAACAGTTGGAATTCCCCAGTTAATATTGTTTCCTCATGGATCCTTTCTCAATGCTGGAAGTTTGCCTTTTGTTTAATTCCTCTGCTCTATCATCCCTCCATCTTCAGCTGCATCTCCAACTCATGCAGTAGCTTCTCAAAGATCAGTGGGATCTGACCTAAAAACCCCTTAACAACACTGGATAGGTTTGCAGCTGTGAAGACCATTTTGTAGGGCGTGTATCGCATTATACAAGTGTTTGTTCTTGCTTTTTGAGAACAAATACCCATGAGTGTCTGGCAGCGCAGGAAGAAAATGATTGCGTTCTATTTTAGAAAAAGAACTAATCACTTGGCAATAACATCCTTCAGCCAATGATCTAAAAATAATTTGAGAAGTTCCTTCTGGATGAAAGCACCATGTTTTCTAAAAGTACAGATAACCCTGCTCATTGCGCACACCCTTCTGTTGTTGTGCATTGTGAATAAAGAGCTTTACAGAACGCACATGAATGGGGAAGGAAAGAGAACCAAACCTGTCCTTGGACGGGGGTATCTGTGGGTTTCTGGCACACCATGTTCAACACTTATCAGTAGGGACATTATAATCGGTTGCAATGTAGCTTGAATCTTACTTGAAAATTATACAGTGGGGCCTTGGTGCTTGAAGGGGATTTGATTCCATGATACCACACAGATGCCAAAAAGCTCAGGTGATCAAGTCCCATAATATTAAATAGCAGCAGCGTGAACACAGACACTTCAGCATCTTCTGGGAGCTCCTGGAAGGAATTGCTTGGTTACTGGTTACGCTGCCTTTTTTCCTCGCAAGCTCACGGTCAGCCACAACTCCAAATTCACTGGCTTTGACAAGACTTTCTGACATCCCCCCCCCCACCTCCAATTTTATTTTATTTTTTGATTCACAGTTGGTTGAATTCACAGATACAGATCAAGTAGATCCAGTGGGCCGACTGTGGAGAAATGTGTATAACTGAAAATGAACAATGGCATATACCACTTCCTGACAATTTCCCTATTGCTTTCAAGCATCTGTTCATTAGATGGGTGTTGGAAAACCAGTTAAGAATATCTTTGTGTCACTATCATAGACTCTGCTTGTCCTATTGATCATGAACTGCAAGAGCAAGAAGCTCTCTCTGGGAAAAGGAAGAGGAATGTGCGATGAACATTACATGTGTTGCAAGGAGTTCACAGACACTAAAGACTGGTTCTGTTCTGTGCAGTACTCCAGGGAAAACCAGCTGTGACTTAAGAGTTGGCATTACAACATTTCTGAGGGCACAGCATGCTTCCAGAATTAGTCGTCCTTGTGATATTGTCATGGAAACAAGGACTCATCAGATATATACTAGGTCAAGAATCTGTAATGTATATTGTTTGACTTGTGTCAAACCACAGATGTCTCTGAGAATCTCACAAATTGGCCTGAAGACAATAGCCTCTGACTTGTTCCCATTATTTGGAATTCAAAGGTATGCTTCCTCTGAACCTGGAGGCCTTATGTTGAATACTTTCCTGCTTCATTAATGTTGTTGACCATTGAAATATTCTGTGCTAGAGAATTACATGAACCTGTTACACACATAAAGTATTTTTCAATTTTTTATTCTAAAGTTCTTAACTGATTTTATCTGTAAGCCTCCTTGTGTCCCTTCCAAGAGAAACGTGGCATAGAAATGAAATTAAATAAACAAAAGTGCTTTCTTTTGCATATTGCTGGCTTTCTCAGTCAATTGGATTGAGTGTCCATGAGTTTTACTGTCAGTGTTTCATAAAGCGTTGAAATATTATAACCCCTCTTGCCATCTTTCTGCTATTCTATGTTGTTCCTTCCCCACTTTACCTTGTAGGTTAAATGTTACCTACGAAATGCTAAAATTTTACATTGTAGGTAAAATGGTCCTGCCTTTTGATTCTGCCTTTTGATGGTCCTGCCTTTTGATTCTTCTGACTGCCACTTTCCCCATCTTTTCTACATTTGTAATACATTTTTGTTTATTTGTTATTTTTGAATTATTTTAAACTTTGTCTCCTTCTACTGTATTTTTGCTTGAATTTTGCTTTATAAACCTGTGAACAACAGGCGAGTAAAACTGTTAAACTAGCTGGCTAGAATTGTACACAACATCTCAAATGCATCCATACCATAGATATGAAGAAACTCTTTTTGTGATGTACGGTATTTATGCAATGACAGTCTTCATTCCCTGTCAATTAAACTCACACAATCCTCAGCTTTATGTGGAGACTCAGTTTTTAAAGAGCAGAGAACTTCCATATAATAAGAACAGGGTGCATTTTGAGGCTTGTTGAAAGATTTCTGGTCATAAAAGGCAGATGCATTGCTCGTCAGAAAAGGGTGCACTTTAAAACATTTCAGCATTAAAAGTCTTCCATCTCCATGTACATACTGAATTAATGCAACGTATGAAAAGCCTCATAAAATTGATAGTAGCAGTTAGAGTGTCAAGGAAGAACGGCATAAGAAGACCAATTTAAGACACTATTTTTTTTTAAAAAAAGATGTGTCTGTGTCATATTAATTTGCCGTTCTGGTGGAGATGCAAATTATAATTGTCTGTGCAATAGGTTTTTCATTGGATGTGAATTGTCTTGGAAAAATATCTGTTTAGTTTGGAGCAAGCACCTGCTTCCGGAGTTCAAAACCTTGTGATAACAAACTTCATCCACTCCTGTTGCTTAGTCACAGTTCATATACTACATTGATCTTCTGTGGTATCCTTTTATCTTAGCTGCTGTTTGTTTATAATCTTCCCTATATGTGAAGACCTGATGTGACTAGCATCATGAACAAAATGTTTCTTAATTAGTTAGATTTATATGTCCAAGTGATTTTCCAAGGGTGGGTGCATGCTTCTGCATCTACTTGGACAGATGCTTCTCACATTCCTCCTGTGAATTTACAGCAAAGCCATGTGTGGGCGGCAGACACCTGGCATTGCCTGCCATAGTTGGGAGTAGAGAGAAACACAGGATTTGCTTCCACACAGATAGATACGTACCTAAGGGGTTAGGAGAGATGAGATAGTCATCATTGCTATGGTTGGATTAACAGATCCAGATCCTGTAGATCCAGAAGACTGACTTTACAACAAGCAGTATATAACTGAAAATGTATTACACTTGGCCCTCTGTATCAACAGATTCTTTATCCATGGATTCAGCTATCCACGGCTTGAAAAAATTACAAAACATATATAAATTCCAAAATGCATACCTTGATTTTGCCATTTTATATAAGGGACACAATTGTATTTAATGAGACTTCAGCATCCACAGATTTTGGTATCCACTGAGGGTCCTGGAACCAAACCCCAGCCAATACCAAGGGACCACTGTACAAGGCCTGAGTGGTTGAAGGAATGCATATTGCTTAGAGATGTAAGATTTTTGGAACTTGAAGGCCATAATTTAAGATTTGGTTGGCATGGTTAGCTTTGGTATGATAAAGTTAAGGCACATGTAGAATTTAACAATTACTGTATTAGCAAAGCTGTCATGAGAGTGTGGTATAAGTACAAACAAGAGTTTTTTCTAAGATAATATTAGCCACCTTACTACAGGAAGCCTACAAGCAGACGAAAGACCCCCCCCCCCCATTATGTCATTTAGAGAGAAGAGGATTGTTTCTACAGTAGTCAAAAACATAACCAGCTACTGGTGAATTTACCTGAAATGCCTTGTCTTTAATTTCTTCCCATGTTGTGAAATAATAATAATAATATTTATTTATTTATACCCCACTCTTCAGCCCTAAAGGCTATCAGAGCGGCTTACAATTATTATTTTTAATTAGACGGTTCCCTACCCTCAGGCTTACAATCTAAGAAGACACGACACAGAAGGAGAAGGGAATGGTGGTGGGGAAGGGGATCAGGTCCAGCAGTTCTTCTCTCCTGAGGTCTGGAAGGAGGGCTCTGCTTCTTAATCTAGGACAGGCCCAATGGAGTTTGGCCTGCCCTTTCACTCCCTCCTAGGCCAGATGGTGTAGCATGGAGAGAGGGCACTTACGGTAAACTTCAGGCCAGGCCCAATGGTGTTGCTAGGCTCTCCTTTCATTCCCTCCTTGGCCAGATGGTGTTGTCAGGAGGGAGGGCTCTTCAACTTGAGGCCAGGCCTGATGGGAGTTGCTATATAGCTTTTGGAAAAAAAAGACTGACTTCATCACTAGAAGAATGACTATATTTTCATACAGAGGGATCTTGTAGCACCTTTGGGACTGACAGGAAGAAGCTGCAGCATAAGATTTAGACTCTTACTCTGCAGTGCAGAAATAATGTAGTTGTACCACTTTAACTACCATGGCTCGATGCTGTGGAGTTCTTGGATTTGTTGTTTTGTGAAATATGTAACCACCTCTTTCAGAGAGCTCTGATGCCACAACAAACTACAAATTCCAAGATTCCATATGATGGAGCTATGACAGTCAAAGTGGTGTCAAATGTGGAATCGAAGGCTTTCGTGACCGGCATCCATAGTTTTTTGTGGAGCTTTCGGGCTATGTGGCCATATTCTGGAAGAGTTCCTTTCTGATGTTTCGCCAGCATCTGTGGCTGTGGACAACCATGGTGTCAAAATGCATTATTTCTGCAACACAGATGCAGCCTGAGTCTGGGAAAACTTACATTACAACTTCTTTCTCTCACTCTCAAAGGTGCTACAAGATCCCTTTGCATTCTGATATTCCAGACGAAAATTGCTGTGTCTTTGTAGTTTCATACAGTCATTCTTCCCAGTGAATTACAGGAATTGGAATTTGCAAAGGTATGAAGAAAGATAATGGTTCCATGGCTCACTACATATATTAATACAAGAATCCTACTCACTGGTTCACATATCACAAAAGGAATCTTCTCAGAGAGAATTTTGAACCCAGGAAAACTTGCTTTTGGTAAGCAGAATAATTGCTTTTAAACATCAACAATAAGTGATCACTGTAAAGATAAGACCTGTATCATCTTACCCAGGCCTTTGAAAACTGAGAGCGAGGGACACGCTTTGCATCTTTCTGGATCCTGTTAAATTCTATCCCATTCCCACAACTGTATATATGCTTTATAATCTGAGGCTTTAATATCACTCTGTATTGCATCTGAAGAAGTGGGTCTGTACCCACGAAAGCTCATGCTGAAATAAAAACCAATTAGTCTTAAAGGTGCTTCCACTTTCTCCTTCTCCCCGTCTACCTTCCTTCTTTTTATATATTTTCATAGCTTGCTTGAATGCACCTGAGGAAACCTTAGTTGGAAATTAGAGGGGTCTGGGCAGGAAGAGGAATGATATAGGGAAGAAAATAGCTCACATTTTGTTGAGAGGCACTTTCTAACTCAGAATGGAGTGGGAACATACTAAAGGAAAACAGTTTTCACTGCATCAAAGTTGTGATTTGTTGGGATGGGACATTAAAAACTAAGCAAGTGTTGTGAACCTCTCTATGTTTATAGGAATATTTTGGTAGACAAGCCCAATGATCAGTCATCACGGTGGTCTTCTGAAAGCAACTATCCTCCACAGGTAAGTACTTGTGTTTTTGTTATTGTTGTTATTTTGAATATCTGATGCTCCATCATCACCAGCAAAATTAACTTCTCTAAGGCTGTACTCTCCTAATCTAGACAGATCTGTTGTACGAAAACCCTTTCTGTCTGTATGCTGTATAGTTAGTAGGGTTAGATTGGTGCTGGTATTTATATTGTAAACGTTATCAAGTAAGTGTTGCTTCTTGATTATTATGGACTCTCTGTGCTTTGCCTTGAGGCTCTGTGGTGGAACAAGTTGAAAGAGCAACTAAGCGCTAGAAAGCCATATAAAAGTGGATGGTGATGTATTTTGAACCATTTTAATCCCCTCCCATCAATAAATAAATATGTAGTACCTTTAAAGTCTTTGCAGTAAGTTAACTTTCACTCTTGCTGTCATTTTTATTCACACACTGTCATGGAAATAAAAGGTAAAGGTAAAGGTAGTCCTTGACATGAATGTCTAGTCGTAACTGACTGTAAGGGGTGGTGCTCATCTCCGTTACAAAACCAAAGCACCAGTGTTGTCCAAGGACTGTGCTGGTGGTCCTGTGGCCAGCGTGACTGCATTGATTGCTGTTACCTTCCCACCGGTGGTACCTATTTATCTACTTGCATTTGCATGGTTTCAAACTGCTAGGCTGGAAGAAGCTGGAACTAGTGAGAGTAGGTCACAGAATCATAGAATCATAGAGTTGGAAGAGACCACAAATAGAAGTATGCAAAGGGATCTTGTAGCAACCTTGAGACTAACGGGCTAAGCAGACCAGCATTTAACACCAGCCTCGGGGCAGAGTGGTGCATGGTGTCTGCATGCCCTGATGCTGCCTGACTGCATGGCAGGGGGGCATCACAGTGCTCCTTTGGCACAGCAGTTAGACATGCTGTGCCAAAGGAGCGCCGAAAAGCCATGGTGGCAAGGGCACCTTTTTGCCAGAGCCAAAAGGAGTGGCATTTATTTCATATTCAGTACAGTGATATTAAAGCCTCAGGGTGCCAGCAAATCACCAGATTGAGGCCGCAATGTGCAGTTGTTGAGGCCCCAATCCAGTGAGGAAAGGGGCAGCGGGACACTGCTCCAAAGGGGTGGTCTGTTTTGCCCCTTACTGAGTGAAAGACATTGTAGTATGTTTCATGTGCATCTGATGATGTACACGAGCTGCGCCCACAATGCAGAAATAATCCATTTTGACACCATTTTAACTGTCATGGCTCAATGCTGTGGTATTCTAGGAACTGAAGTCTTGTGAGATGTTTACCCTTGTCTGTCAGAGAGTTCTGATACCACAAGAAACTACAAATTTCAGAATTCCCCATGGCAGCTCCGATCCCTTTGCATTCTGAACACAGCTTTGTTAGTTTCAGATAACATTAAACAATGAGATTATTAAGACTGGAAGCAAAAGCATCCAGAGCCATTCTTATCTCCTTACATACTGATATTCCAAAGTAATGTGGCTATGTTTTGAATTCTACAGAAATAGAAGACTTCTTATTTTTTCATATTTAACTCAGTGTGTGTGACAAAGCTATTTATTCATTTTGAAAATATAGCAGTATATAGGGTTAGTTAGAATGTTTGTGCTGAGAATGTGAAGAAATTAGAAGCTTATTTTTGATATTACTAAAATTTCAGAAAAACTGAATAAAAATACAGTTTCACTTAAAAAAATAGATTGCATTTTACCATCTTTGTAGGTAAGGGGAGGAGATGATGGATCAGAAACAGCCTGTTGAGGAAAATAGTTCCTTTACATGCAAGCCAGCTTTAGTGTTCTTGCTTTCTTGTGAATGAAAGAGATGAGAGTCCATACCAGTTACTCTGAGATCTGTGAAGAGCTGTAAAACTTCTGTGGAAACAACTGATCATAGTGTTCTTGATACCTATGCTGTTGGCAGAGGTCTGTTCTGTTTATTTTTAGCATTAAATTTGTGCAAAAATGTGTCTCTAAATTTTTTAAAGTGTTCTAGCTAAAAATAACCAGCTAAATAATCATTTTCAGTGATTCCTCCATGAGTTTACCAGATGGTGTTTAATAGTTCCTCTTGGCAGGAATTCCTCTTGTGATACTCAGCAATTTGATAATGATATGTTAATGTTCCCTTAAAAGTATTATGGAATTCTGTATTATGTAAAGCACTGGAGGACTTAAGTGATTTTGAGGTTTGCTCTACCAGCTGATCTTCATTTGTGTGGTTGACAGCATATTTACCAATGAAATATATATTCTGAATATGAGAGTGGATAATTCTTAATCTGGATTTTGACAAAGGGATTGGTTAGGTGTGGAGAGACAGTACTTATCTTTTTAAGTGGCAGTATTTATAGTGTATATTTGTATTTCCTTGGATTAAGAAAAACAGTGGCTTGACATGAATAAAATTTCCAGGTGTGCAGTGGGAGAAAGATAGGAAAGTGACAAAAACAAATAATGGGGTGGGTCCTATTATGATTCCTTTTGATTAATGATGTGAGCTGATCTTTATATTAGTATTGAATATTAGTGTAAATCACGAGGATGTCCTCCTGTAGCAAAACTATTTTAAATGCTTTGTACACAAGATAGACCCAAACAGACAAACATTTTCAAGGCTACCTGTTCCTGTGTTTGGTTGCGGAGGATTCAAATCTTATTTTATTTTTTACCAACATTTGTTCCCTACCTCTCTGTTGTTGCTAGTTAGTATTGGAATACACTTAAGGCTTTTAAATGGTTTTTTAAAATGTCAATAATACAACCATGGTTTTAAAAAAACTCAGGGTAGCTCTCAATATGTAAAATGAAAATATTGCATTAGTGCAGTTTCACAAATCAGAATTGAATTGCTATAATTGCAATTTGCAGCAGCCAGATAATTTTTTAGCAGGAATGGATCTGCAGAAAATACTTTCTTAGTTTTATATTTTTATAATATGAACAATCTGTTTAAAAATTGGTGTGTCATACTATTATCAGAGAGCCAAAATTCACAAGATTCTGCTCATTGGCCTATGTACGCTCATTTCATGCCTTGTAGTGTTTGGAATGGACCTCCTCTTGATTTTCATCTTTGCTGGGACCAGTGCAGAACATAATTTTTCATAAACACATAACACATTCTGATCAAATGATCTTTCAGTTTATTTTAAGTTTATTTATGTTTGGTTTGTTTTAAGTTTAAATTATTCCTCTGTGCTTTAACATTTTTGTCTGACAACTGTAAAACAAAACCAGAGACCTACATCTTTCCTTTTGCCCTCTAGTATCTCATCTTGAAACTTGAAAGACCTGCCATAGTCCAGAGTATAACATTTGGAAAATATGAGAAGACCCATGTCTGTAATCTAAAGAAGTTTAAAGTTTTTGGTGGGATGAATGAAGAAAACATGACAGATCTATTATCTAGGTAAGAAGGGTATTTCAGTGTCTCTAGGCATGTTTTTTGTGTCTTTCTTTGCAGGAATAGTAGAGCTGTGAACAGCTCAAGTGTTGTAAAACTTGCCACCAATATGCCCTAGTCTCTTCTTTTTATCCCACATTTTATAGAACATGGCTTCAAAGAGAATCTAAGTGGTTAACAGGTTTGTAAGAGATGGAGGACATGAGCCTTGGTCTGCAGGACCTGAGCAGAGAGGTTGAGGACAGGGGTCTTGGAAAGGTCTCATTCACAGGATTGCTGTGAGTTGAAGCCAACTTGAGGGCAGCTAAAACAACAAGGTGGTCCTGGGTTATATTTTGTTTCTATTATTATTACTAGCTATGTGCCTTCTAGTCATTTCTGACTTACGGCGACCCTATCACAGGTTTTTCTTGACAAGAATTGTCTAGAGGGGTTTTCCATTGCCTCACTCTGGGTCTGTGAGAGTGTGGCCTGCCCAAGGTCACCCAGAGGGTTTCCATGACTGAGTGGGGATTTGAACCCTGGTCTCACGGAGTCCTAGTCCAACACTCAAACCACTACACCATGCTGGATCTTTTGTTTCTCTAAACCAGTGGTTCCCAACCATTGGTCCTCCAGATGATTTGGACTTCAGCTCTCATAATTCCTGATGGTTGCCCAAGTTTGCTGGTGCTTCTTGAACTTGAAGTCTAAATCAAATGAAGGACCACTCCATTGGGAAATAACTGCTCTAAATCCTTCCTTTTGTTTCTTCCACTCAAAATTTCTAATTCACATGTACACTGAGAAATGCTTCTAAACTAATTTCCAGTGAATGTTAAAGAAAGTAATATTCAAGGGTGACTGATTTTGAATGAAAAATTATTTCCTGATACCCTTCTCTCTTCTATAAATGTTCTCCGTTGGGGGGGGGGGCATACTTATATTATAGCAACCTGCCCTAGCATGCTGTAATATATGAACCAAGAACAATATAAAATGTTATCTGCTCATTTTATCACTAAAGTCCATGGAAAGCTTTAATGAACTTGTATTTTTCTCTTTGCAGTGGCTTAAAGAATGACTATAACAAAGAAACCTTTACCTTGAAGCATAAAATTGATGAACAGATGTTTCCATGTCGATTTATTAAAATAGGTAAATATCTCTCCCCCCTCCCCTTTTCATATTATCAGTTCTCTCTCGCCTCTGTGCACGCTTGTGATGAGCCCTTTTTATTTCACCATTTCTTCAGGCTGATTTTGATTTGGCATCAGAAAGGAATAAAAGTCATTGTCTTCTTTTTCTTCTCCTTTTTTTTTTTGGTGGGGGGGTAGCTTCAAAGCTTTGAAACTGTAATGCACTCTGCCGTGGTATGCCCTTAAAGAAGCTTTGGAAGAGTTTACAAAACATGGTATCTGTCTTTTTCAAGAGCAAATTTTCCTGATATTGCAGAGCCTGTGCTGAAACACAAGAGAAGCCATGCTATCAAACAAAAGATATATGTTGTGTGATATCTCTCTTCTCTTAGCAACAATCTAGATGATTTTGGAGACTTACAAGCAAAGTTATGAAAGTGATGAATATCCCTAGACATTTGTATTGAACAGCTCGTCAGCAATAGATTGACTAAAAACTTCAGTATATTTCTTATAAAACTATTGCAGACATTTCTACTGGCCTTTGGTATGTTGTTCATTGTCTCATCCAGTTATGTTTCCTTCTTTAAATCCATCTGTGTTAGCAGTGACCAAATTTGGTGGCAGCAACTTCTGAGAGTTCAATGTGCGTCATGAAAATTAGCTATGCCAGTCCTATGTTTAACTGCCATCAGATGATTCCAGATTCTTTTATTATTGGAAAAGAATTAAATGTTGGTTCTCTTTCTCCATTCTACATACTATTGTTGAACTTCTGTCATGCATCCTTCCTTGATTGTCTTTTTCCCCTAAATTTAAAAGCCCCAAATCTGTCCTTTCATGTTGAGGAAAGTTCTCTATTCTGATCAACGTCTTCAAGTCAGTGAGTTTGACTTGCAGTTACATTGGGACTTCTCATTTGAGCTTTTGAAGTACCACTGGCTTCTTCATTAGGCGGAAGGAATAATGACAGTGTTGAAATCAATGGCCTACATTTTGTATAGATGTTGTCTCTGCTGCAATTCAGTTGGTTTGGAGGGATCTACAGCAGAGACTACATCTATATAAAATGTAAGCCTGTGACTCCAACAGCCTCAGACTTTCTTCCTCCTGTATGATTTTTAAATATCTTTTTGCCTGATGACAAAGCCAGTGGAGCTTCAAAAGCTTGCATTATGTGTTTTGTGCATTTTGGCTGGCCAAAATGTATCACTGTTTCGTGGATGTTGTATTTTGTTTTATTATGCTGTGTGGGTGGCACATTTAGCAATATATATGTGTTGTGTTGTCTAGTTCATTTTGCTTTATTAGGAAACAAAATAACATCCCTAGAGAGCTGTGTTTATAAGAAGTCTTGATAATTATTCTGTTGCTTTAAAGCACTCGTTGAAACTAGGGAGGAATATTAGAAATATGGTTTCCTCTTCTTTACCTAAATGAAGCATTTTCATTTAAAATGCGTACAGTGGTCCCCCGGGTTACGAAGGTAATCCGTTCCGGGATTACCTTCGTATCCCGGAAGTGTTCGTTACCCGGGGGACCGCTTTCGTCAATGCAATGTTCCCCGGGGGATTCGGATCCCGGGGGACCACTGTATTCCAAAGATAAAGGACAAGTTTACTGAATATGCTCTGGGGGACACTTTTAATACATAAACTGAACTTGGTTTAAGTGTTAGGGTATGTTACAGGAAGAAGGTTGTTGTTTATAATTACTTGAAAGTAGAATGATTCTCAAAAGTGGACACAAATGTGGAGTCAGAAGGGTTGTGATGCTATTTGTTCATGGAACATGTCAGCTTGGAATTGCTTTCAGAAGTAACAATGAAGTAACTTCAACTGTGAAATTCTAGTACAGTGGTCCCCCCGGGATCCAAAATCCCCGGGACCCGAAACCGCCGGGGGAGAAAAAAAGCCCCCGGGATCCGAAAAAAACCCCGGATTGCAAAAGAAATTCACAACCTGGAAGCTTTAAAACAGCGCACTTCCGGCGCGCTGTGCATTGACGAAGGCGGTCCCCCGGGTAACGAACACTTCCGGGATACGAAGGTAGATATTTAAGACTGTCTACTATTTTTGTTGTTTGCCTTCAAGTCATTTTTGACCTATGGCGAACCTAAAGTGACGTTATCACAATTTCCTGGCAAGATTTGTTCAGAGGGGGTTTGCCTTTGCCTTCCTCTGAGGCTGAGTGTGATTTGCCTAAGGTCACCCAGTGGGTATTCATGGCTAAGCAGGGTTTCGAACCCTGATCTCTAGAGTAATAGTTAAACCACTATCTCATACTGTATACTATAGGTCTTGGTATATGTGAGAAATTCTTGCAGTGTTGTCCCCAGCTGTTGCCACTAGTTTTGGGACTATCATTGTTATGTCATTCCCTTTAAATTTTCTTATATTTTCTTTTTTTAAACTAAAGTTTAAAAACTTTAAATTTTCTTTTAAGAAAATTTTCTTTCTTCCTCTTTTAATTTTTCATTTCTCCATAATTATATAAATTTATAATACTCCAAACCATTTATGGCTTTACATGTCATCACCAGCATCTTAAATTGAGAACTGACATGTTTTGGCAGTCAGTACAGTTGCTTTAAGACTGGTTTTGTGTGGTTATATAGTTTCTATGCAATGTTCCAGTCAGCAGTCTAGCTGCTGTGTTGTGCACCAGCTACAACTTCTGATCGTCTTCAAGGGGAGAGCCATATGGAGGGCATTGTGGTAGTCTATTTAGAAAATACCAGTACATGAACTACTCTAGCTAGGTTTCTCTGTTCAGGAAAGGTTGCGGCCGTTAAACCAATTGAAGTTGCTCCAGGAACTCTGAACCATAGTATTCATCTGGGCTTGTAGTGTCAGAGATGGAGTTAGGACTGCTGGATCCAACACACAGAGCCTCTGTCTTGTAAGGATTTCATTTCAGCTTAGTGACCCTCATGCAACCTATTATACCACCCACAGACACAGCCTCAGCTGACTACAGCAAGGAGTAGTGCTGATTCTCAACCACATTCTGATGGTGCACAACTGCCAAACTATTGATGATCTTACCCAGCAGGTTCTTGTAGATAGTATCAAGTGTAAGGGATAACACAGAACGTGCTGGCACAGCTTAATCGTCTTGGGAAGGAACAGGAAGCCCCCAGTACCACTATCCCTGGAAATAGGAGCACAACAAGCATAACACGAGGCCAACCGAATCGAAGCAGTTGCTTACCATGGTTTGTGGTATCAAAAGCACTGAGTCCAGGAAGAAGAAAAGGAGAGCACTTTCTCTGTTTTTCACCCCAAGTAGATTATTAGTCAGGACACCCAAGTTGGTTTTAGGATCTTACCCTGAAATGGATCCAGATAGTCTGTTTCCCCCAGGAATGACTGGAGTTGACTAGCTACCCCATGCATGAGTACCTTGTCTAAGTATAAGATGTTAGTCCACATTTTTACTAGATCTTATTGGCTAAGTTGAGCAAGGGCCAGATTTATGTTTTGGGGAATGTGTGGGTTGAGGCATCTTACCCACTTCATTGGATTTAAAGTTTTTTGTGTATATGTGTGTCTAGGGACTTCTTTTGTATTTTTTGGATTTGTTGTACAGTGGGCCTTTGCTACCTGCTAAGGATTGGTTCCAGCACCCTCTGTGGATACTGAACTCCATGGATGTTGAAGTACCATTAAATACAGTGGCATACTAAAATTGTGTCCCTTATATAAAATTGCCAAATTAGTGTTTGCTTTTTGGAATATATATATATTAAGAAGCCAAGCCCTCCCTCCAGTCCATCTGCCTTGGTCCATGCCCCAGAGGGAGAGAAGAACCGCTGGACCTCATTCCCTTTCCCTTCTCCTTTTGTGTTGTCTCTTTTAGACTGTAAGCCTGAGGCAGGGAACCGTCTAAATATAAGATTGTATGTACAGCATACAATGCTATATAATAATAATAATAATGATAATAATAATATTTATTTCTTACCAGCCCCTCTAAGCGAGCAATCGGGGCGGGGTACAACATGTTAAAAACATATACAGTTAAAATCCCTCAAACATACCCACTTCCCTCCCTAATAATAATAATAATATATTAATATTTTCAAACTGTGGATGTTTGAATCCATGGATAAAGAAACCATGGATATGGAGAGCCAACCACATTTTTGATGGTTGTGTGTTTTCCTTATTGTGTCTAGTATATTTATTTATTTATTTATTTTGTATTCCTATTTGGACGAAGGTACAGTTTTATAGAGGAATTTATCATACGATGGAATTTGGGGGTATAATGCAATGGCAGTCTGAACACAATCATGGGGAATGAGTGTATCTCATGCAATTTCGGGCAAAGGGAAGTCATTCCGAACGCATTCTTGGGGGTTCACGTAATTGCGTAATAGAGTATCTCACGCAATTTAGGGCAATGGGAGGTCATTTCCGGGAAATTGGAAGTCATTCTGAATACATTCTGAATGCAATCAGATTTCACGTAAATTCGCTAAACTAGCAAATTCACATAATTACTAGTGCTAAATACTTTTTGATATGGTGTCTGTAAACTATTTTGTCTTTGTCATTTAGTGTAAAATAATATGACATATGCAGTCACAGATTTTGAACCGCGTTGGTTGATCCTGGCTAGGTAGGTGATGGATATCCATTTGAAAGCATTTCTATCTTGGAACCTTTGTGAGGTTGTGCCCAGCAGCGCTTTCTGGATTAAGAGAATTGGATTTGTTCTAATAAAACAAAGATGTCTGATTTGCTTTCCCTCACAATTGTTGGGTGGCCCTGCCTGTTACATATTAGGAGTTGACAGTTTTCCCCCCCCACAACCTGAGCTCATGTCCCACTTGTATCTGCTTTGCGTTACAAGTGTCTGCAAGGCAGATGAATTGCCTCACCAGCAAATTTGGTTTGTGTTAATGCTATTATTTTCTTAGGCATGTTGGTCTTTGTTATTCCTGTCATTTTAGAACCTGACCTTTTCTTTCATCCATTGAAAGTTTTTTCTTAACAATGGGGTGTGATGACATACACAGAAGCAGATTTAGGAGGAAGCAGTAGCTTTTAGGGAGTAATTTTGGTCTCTAGCTACATGCTACAGACTATGGTAATGGTTCTCCACTCCTCCAACTTGTATGAATATTCATTCTTTCATTTAGAGTAATAATACTCTGCTCTGGGCTTACAGATTGTTAGTTAGACAGTTCTCTGCCCTCATGCTGATAATGCATGACAAAAGGAGAAGGGAATGACAGTGAAGAAGGGGATCATGTCCAGCAGATACTGCCAGTTCTTCTCTCCCTCCGAGGCCAGGGCAGTGGCGGTTGGACTTATTTTGCTTTGGAGTCAACATCCATTATCATGCCCGAATGTACAAAGTGTATGGCACAATGTGGCTTAGTAATACTGTGCCATCGAATTCTCCACTTGCCTTTCTGTCAAAATGAAGTGTTCCATGTTGAGAGGCAGCATCTGAATGCCAGATGTTGGGGACAAATGGTGGCTTGAGAGGTGGGGGACTGCAGCCTTCATGCCCTTCTCTCAGGCTTCCCAGAAGCATTTGCCTAGCTGCTGTTGCAACTGGAATGCTAGGCACAGATGGGTCTTTTGGTCTCTTCTGGCAAGACCAAAGATGAATCTACAATTTGCGGTTGGATGGAGAGCTAGCAGAGGCCTTCAAAAGAAAAGAAAGTTGATGCAAGCTATGATTCTGCAGTAGAGTTCTGTCAGTTCAAGATACAGAGAAAGATTTTATCCAAGTTTGAAAATACCCACTCGATCTTCTTGATGCCCACTTGATTTTTATGGATCTGAAAATGTTCCAAGCCTGTGACATTCACAGCACAGCCTATGAGCTGTCTACGTGTGGTGTGTGGGCTGTGGTGAGAACTTGGCTCATAAGCTGCCGTTCTTTCTGTGTTCCTCTGCTTCTCTACTCTCAGGTCTAAGGTATTAAGATGATAGAAATGTCCCTTTTCACTAGCTACTTACCATAGGCAAATTTCTTTTGAGCAAGTGGCCAGAGAAGAGACATTTTTAATGCCTAAAGAAAAAAGGTCTATGCAACTCTGAAGCTTGCTTTTAATTTCAAGGCCAGCTGGCACAGTAGGAGGGATTGTTCCAATTGCATTTTGTTTCTCAGCTTGTGGAATTGATTTTGTTGCAGAGGACCATTTCTCGTGCTGTTTTATTCAGGGATAGGCAGAGAGTGACTGGCATAAAAGCCTCCCAAGGGCTCTGTACTTTAATTTTTTTTCTTTATTTTTTTTCTGGTGACTTCAAAAACCAAAAATGGTCGATAACAGCCATGGATTATTGACCATTTTACTTGTTCCCCACCTAGGACCTGTTTAGGATTTGTGTAGGTCTTTTTATGCCCATATGGTTCTTTCTGGTTTGAATCAACTTAAATCTGGTAAAGGAACTTTGAAATGGGGTGAAATATAGAGGCTTTCAGGGGTTCTATAGACCTTTTGCTTTTCAAAATTGCTTTTTTGAGAATTTTTGGTTGCATGGATGAGGGTACGGAGAACTTGAGGAGTTCTATTGTTCTGATGTGGGTCTCTAGCCCTGGAAGTTGCTCACTCCCGCTTTAGTTGCAAGGAAATGTGGAACAGGCACTCTTCCCCACCTCTGTCTCTTGGACTGCTGAGGGACTGACAGACCTTGCCACTTGTCAGCTGATTCTGGATTCTGTATGGAGCCCCATTAGCAACTTTGGGTCACCAGAGCCTCCATCTCATGATGATGATTAAGCCAGACAGGCCATGTTAAAATCAAGATTCCGGTCAAGTATTTTAAGTCTTGGAATTTTAGGATATTTCTACAGGAAATGTGCAAGCTCTTTGGGTAATCTTTAGGCAATCTATTGCAAACACTCATAGATGAGAGAGCCAATGTGGTGCAGTGGTTTGAGCACTGGACCAGAATTTGAATCCCTGCCCAGACATGGAAACCCATTGAATGGCCTTAGGCAAGCCACACTCTTTCAGTCTCAGAGGCAATCTTGCCTCTCTGCACAAATCTTGCCAAGAAACCCCTATGATAGGTTCACCTTAGGGGTTGCCGTAAGTTGGAAACAACTTGAAGGCACACAATAACAATAATAAGATACATGCATATACATTCTCTTTAGGGAGAAAAATAGCTATAGCATGTCTGGGCTCCTATCTTTCTTATATAACATTACATTGCATGCAAAGCATCATTACATCTACTGAATGGCCATCTAGATGTTATACCTTCATAGGGACTTTCATAAGGATTGAACCTTCATTTCTTTGTCTCTCTTTAATAGGCTTAGTAATATTATTATTATTATTAACCTTTATTTATATAGCGCTGTAAATTCACACAGTGCTGTACATACAATTTTAAATTAGACGGATCCCTGCCCTCAGGCTTACAGTCTAAAAGAGACAACATAAAATGAAGAGGGGAAGATGATGGGAAAGGGGGTGAGGTCTGGTGGTTCTTCTCTCCCTCTGGGGCCAGGACCAAGGCAGATGGACTGGAGGGAGGGCACAGCTTCTTAATACAAAGCTAAAAGGAGGCATCCTGGGGTGGGTGGCACAGTCCTGGGAAAGCTTCCCTGAATAACATAGTCTTTAACTCAGTTTTGAACCTGGTTAGTGAAGTGATGAGGCGTGCGTGTGGGGGAAGAAGGTTCCAGGAGTGAGGGGCAGCAAGTGAGAAGGGACGAATCCGGGACAGAGCAGTGGAAATCCTCGGCTGGGACAGGAGACCTTGACTACCAGAACGGAGGGTACGAGAAGGAGTGTGAGAAGAAACACATACATTATGTGATGGATCTCTAAGATTTTTCTGTATTACCCTTTACTCTGATATCTTGGGAATGTCCACTTTAATCCTGAAGCTCTAATAGGAATAAAATATTGCAAAATGACATTCCCAGGCTGCTTTTGGAGACTTTGGGGCTAAACAGACAGGCAAAAAGAGGTGCTTTCAGGCCACTTTTTCCTGTCCATCTGTTTCACCCCTATAACACTTAAACTACTTACCCATATATACTCGACTATAAGTTGACCTCGAGGGCAAGTTTTGGGGCCAAAATTATGGATTTTTTTATGACCGGTGGATAAGTCCAGGGTAAAATGTAGGGGCATATAGGAAAGGATCTAAAGGATGAAGCAAAGCAAAACAATGTCAAATAACTTCCAAAAGTCCATCAGACATAACTCTTTGTACTTATTCTTAAGACTGGATGGATGAGAGAGTAAAGGGGGTCAGTGCTTTCCAGGACAGATTATACTCTTGCTTTTCACCAGGGGATGGATCCTTCTTTTAAATAAGAGTTAAGATGCAGTACTTACATTGACCCATAGATAAGTCGACTCAGGTTTTTTGGGTCAATTTTTGACCTAAATTTCTAGACTTATATATGAGTATATACAGGTACATTTATAAAGGAGATGGCCAGAGGAAGAGAAGATCCCATTATATTTAATCTGTACCTAGTAAAAATCTTGAAGTGTTTCATGATAGCCTAGCTCAAGAACAAGCTAAGATTCCTAATTTTCTGGTATCTTGTAGAACCATCTGATTTCTGGCTGGATATTATTATTACAGTATTATTTTATTCATTTATATCCCACTTTTCTCCCAATAAATAGGGCTGAAGGCAGCTAACAACATTTAAAACATTTTAAAACAATACAGATTAATAACTATATAAAGGCATAAATACAAATATTATATAAGAGGTATTTAAAAATGAGTAAATAATTTATGAAGTTAAAACAATTAAACATTAAAAACATTGACATTCATTAAAAGACTGTATTCAACCCTTAGTGCATAGCATTAAAGCCCCACCTCAGTCAATTTCTAAAAACCTGACAGCATAAAAATATTTTGACTTGCTGATGGAGCAAGAATAAAACTCATCCTGGCCTCTAGGAAGGGACTTCAGAAATCTGGGAGCAATCACCAAGAAGATCATGTCACTTGTTCCCACCAAACAAATCTGAGAAGGTGGTGGGACAGAGAGAAGAGCTTCTCTACACTATCCTAGAGCTCTAATAGGCTAATGGGATATCAAAATTGTCTCATTTATATCGCCATTGTACTCCGAGCTCTGGAGGTGTGTGTCACATGTAGTTTCCAACTTGTCCGCTAAGGATTTGTTTGCTGAGGAAGCTCCTTGTTTCTTACATTTCATAGAATCATAGAGTTGGAAGAGACCCCCAAGGGCCATCCAGTCCAACCCCCTGCCATGCTGGAATGCATAATCAAAGCACCCCCAACAGATAGCGATCCAGCCTCTGTTGGAAAATATGCAAAGAAAGAGACTCGACCACATTTCAAGGGAGTGTGTTCTACTGTCAAACATCCCTTACTGTCAGGAAATTCTTCCTAATGTTGAGGTGGAATACCTTTTCCTGTAGTTTGTATTTATTGCTCTGGGTCCTGTTGTCTGGAGCAGCAGAAAACAAGCTTGCTCCAACCTCAGTGTGACACCCCTTCAAATACTTAAATAGGGTTACCTCTTCACCTTCTCTTCTCCAGGCTGAACATACCCAGTTCCCTAAGTCACTCCTCATAAGGCTTGGTTTCCAGACCTTTTCCTGGAATGCAACTCCTGTGCATCTTGACAGATTGTTTGATGTACTGTATCCGTAGGATGCTCAAACAGCAGAGTGCTGCTGCTGGGCTTTCATAAACTGTGCTACATAAACTGAGGTTATTCTCTAGGATACTACCACTGTGCACTGCAGGAAAAGTTCAAGTAAGCTCTCTTTCAGGAAATCCTATCCATCATTACTGATTTTATGAACAAACCTCTGAGGAACCCCTGAGTTCACCCAAAGGTGCTTGAAAAAATTATTCCTTGGGGCTATTTTAACAACATTGTTCCTTTCTTAATCTATAGATAGGTCTTAAAGCACATTGTTTAATGTCATTTTAAGTTTCCATTTTGGAAGGCGCTAACCACCAGAACTGGGAACTTTGCAGGTTGAGCAGGGCCATTGGCCTTTTCCTTGGGTGCAACAGCAATTCATTATTCAAAATGATTGGAAGCTTCATGTCATCAGGATAATTGCTTCCTTGTCAGATTATGGCTTGCTGTCTTCTCACCAAATTGTGTGATAAACTTCACTGAACCTTTTAGCACATGGTGCATTGAGGCCAAATTGTGTGTTGAAATCATATGCACATTGAGGCAGCATTTTTCCAGATTTATGATGAGCATCCCAGGGTTGCCTGTTCATCATGGGTGAATTCTAGATGCTTTCGGCACTAAGTTTTATTTGTATCTCAACCACTCATGTATCCGTACCTGATGTACAGTTCTTTCTTGCTGAGAGAGTGTGGTGTTATGCCACAGGCTTTTGAAATAAGAGCAGTAATGTAATCAAAGGAATATTAATTTTTTTGTTTTGTTGCATAGCTGGCTTTTTGAGGGCAATCAAAAATATCTTTTTGATATATGTTTTTCTCAACTTTTCTCCAAAGAGCTCGGAGCATTGTAGATGAATCTTCCCATTTTCTTGCAATACCTATTTGGAAGAGGTTAGGCTGAGACAGCAATTGACCCAAAGTTGTGTTGCCTCTGTTATGTTTCCTCTGAAATTTCAAAGCATAAGTTATGAATTGCAGTCGACACATATGTTTTTATTTTACAAGTTGATGTTTGGGATTTAACAACAGATTTGTTGTTGTTGTTGTTGTTGTATGTTTACAAGTTGTTTCCGAATTATGATAATCCTAAAGTGCCTATCGTAGGGGTTTTGTTTTGCAAGATTTGTTCAGTGGAGGCTTGCCATTGCCTTCTTCTGAGGCTGAGAGTGTGTGACTTGCCCAAGGTCACCCAGTGGGTTTCCGTAGCCGAGCTTAATTTGACACCATGACTCATTTACAGCAGTTAGGGGTAGGGTATATGCAAACCTTTCTGAACAAATCTTAGCAATAGCAAGTATGTTTCTATACCACTTATCAGTGCACATGAATCTTTTCCCTTTTTTCTTGTTTCTCACTAACCAGCCGTTTGTTTTCCTCCTTCCTCTGCTCTTTCTGAACTCTGGTCCTTTGAGATCCTTTAGGGTAGTGTAATTTGTGGAACCTCATCTAATCCTCATTTCTGGAGCGGAGCTAGATCAGGACAAATCCGTCTTATTGTCCGGGTACTGACATAACACATCAAGAGTCACTGCTTTGTCCTCCTTTCTTGAATGGCCAGGGGGGAAATGAAGACAAATAACCAAAGCTTAATCCCTGCTGTCAGTGAAAAATCAGCATTACAGTACATGATGACCTCTGTCTCTCTTGTCCTTTTCTAGTTCCACTGCTGTCTTGGGGTCCAAGCTTCAATTTTAGCATCTGGTATGTTGAACTCAGTGGCATTGATGATCCAGACGTGGTGCAGCCCTGTCTCAATTGGTATAGCAAGGTAGGCCTGTGTATGCAATGGCTGCAGGATTAATGGGAATGAGTGAGAGAGGAAGAAAGAATATTCACTTTACTGGCCAATTAAAATTTTGCTCAACAGATAAGTTTCACAGCCAGTTCTGTTAATCAACTGCTGCATAACATTTTCAGTATTTAAAAACAAGGAAAAAAAACCCTTTTACAGAATTAATAGTTTGACATGGCTCTTCAGGTTTGGCAGAGTGCCTGTGAATGTGAAGTGCTTTTGAAAAATCTGTTGGTTCTTTTGGGGAGTGCATATGTTTCCAAAAGGAAGTACATACATTTTTGTGAGAGGTCATGGTTATAACATGTCTTGGTTGCAAAAAAAAAAGTGATTTCAAATTATACAATTGTCAACCTGGTTTGACCTGTTTGGAACTAAAAAGACCTTGGACACAATCCAACACCATGTGAGCAAACAGCTAGTTGCACAGTGGAACTTTCTCCCTGTCACCTCACCGCTTCCATAGGTTCCAGTGTCTCCTGCTAACCTGCTCCAGAGGATGTCTAAATCCCCTCGAGCAGTTTTGGAAGGTTTGCATTGAGGAGGAACGGTTTCTTTCCTCCTTGTTCTGCAGAGAGAAAGCAGATTCATTAGATGAAAAAGGGAACTGAATTTCATTGTTTGAGTACTGGGTCTGCACAAAGTGTCTAATTGGAAAAACTTGCCAGTCAGTGCAGAAAACACTGACCTTATTGGTCTGACTTGTTATAAAGCAGCTTCAAATGTCTCTGTAGATGATTAGTAGAAATATTTATGGTTCTGGATTAATTTTAGTGAGTCTGACAATATAACCATTGTAATGATTAGCATTTGAAATTTTAAAAACACAGATGAGAAAAATAGTACAGAGCCATCTTTTTTCTCTGGATATGAGACACCACAGTTACAGGGAGCTGTTTGTTTTAAAAGGCTTTTATGAGGCTATGACTAGAGTTTTGTATGTAGTAAAAAGAAATCAGAATTCAATTCCTCATAGAGTGGTTATCAGGATGAACTTGGGTTGATCCACATATACCAACCTGAATTCTCTGGAGAAAGAGAAGGATATTAATTACACATGTAGAGATATATTGAGTGTTGCCTTGTGGCTCTGTTAACATTCTCCCACACACATCATAAGGTCCTCTTGCAATCTAAACCAAAGTCTGTAGGGAAATTACTCAGCAGTGTTAGGCCAGGAGAGCTGTGGTGGTGTTCTCATAGGTTTTCTTGTGTTCCAGTAGTACCGTGAACAGGAAGCCATTCGCCTCTGTCTGAAGCACTTTCGCCAGCACAACTACACCGAGGCATTTGAATCCCTGCAGAAGAAAACCAAGATTGCACTGGAGCACCCCATGCTCACAGACCTTCATGACAAGTTAGTCCTGAAGGGAGACTTCAATGCTTGTGAAGAATTGATAGAAAAGGCTGTGAATGGTAAGTGCAGGGATGGAGTTGACATGTGCTCTTGATTATCTCATTGGGCAGCCAGTGAATGAATGCATTTGAACTCTAGGTAGACTTTTGGGGGTCCTCTATAACAATTTTGGTGGCTTGCCAGTGAAATGGAACCTCCTCCTCGTCAAGCTGATAATGCAGAGTTCATCCCTGCTATTGGCAGTGCAACCTCCCTTCCACTTTGGAAGGCAGCCAGCCCCAGACAGATGTTTGGAATGGAAGTCTTTGTGTTAACATTCTGTCGCTTCTCTCAGAGACATATTCCCTAATGCCTTTATAAGAGCACTTGTGTGTAATCTTAGATCTTGCCTGCAAATCATGTTCATTGTATTAGAAACAGTCATGTGTAAAGCAGGTTCTGAGTGTTGAGACTACTGTGCTGCCCTTTAAAGAGGCAGAAAAGTCTGAAAGGGGTCTTGGAGGCAAACACAGAGAATCATAGAATCATTGAGTTGGAAGAGACCTCGAGGGCCATCAAGTCTAATCCTCTGCCATGCAGGAATAATGCAGGAGCAGAGCTTGGAAAAGTTACTTTTGTGAACCACAGGTCCTTTAATCCCCAACTATCATGCAGTTATTTGTCCGAGAGGCATGGACTGTTAGCCACTATGGAAGGAAAAAGGTGGCCAGAGGCTACTGATTTGCTCCAGACCTCTCTGTCTACCTCCAGGGTACTGTCAGAATTAGCAGTAAGAGCTTAGCTTCTGTCTGGCTGCTTTTGATGTGATGAATGTAATGGGTAGCCACATTTATAGAATTCATGTGCAAGAGTAATTACTATACTGTCAGAACAGCTGAACAACTGGATTTATTCCTGTGGGGCTGAGTAAACTTTGTCTTTGGGAAATTGTTGATTTCCAGATCCTGAGGAACCTGCTGATTTTCATTTTATTTATGTTATTTATTTATTTTAAGGATTTATATCCCACCTTTCTCTCACAATGGGATTAAAGGTGGGTTGTGTTTATGTATACCCAAACATTTCCCTCTAGGTCTGATTATTTGCTAACTCTGGGGGGATGCTGGGGCGAGTTCAAACACTGACCTGGAATGAACTACTTTTATACATGATGCTGGAGTAAGAAAGCTTTTAAGCCTTTACCATGCCCACAGTATAACATGCTGTGCAGATGGTGTACCACCATCCTTGTTTATAAAGTGTAAGATGTTGTAAGAGTATACAATCTTACTCTGTATAATGTGTTTCACTGAAGCCATAATGTCGTGAACAGTTATTTGTGTTCCCCTTCCATGCAGAATCTGTTCCTGAAAGTGTGTGAGCCAGCACATGGGCTTCTGAATTTGTAGATCATAATGACTGGTTACTTGTATTTTATATTATTGAATTTATCCCTTGTCATAGAAACCGTATGTCATTTATAGTGAATACTCTTAATTTAGCAATTAAAAATGGGTCATGTCCCACCCTTAAAAGTTTGGGAGTTGTGTGCTGTCCAGATGTTGGACTGCAAGTCCCAGCAACCCTAACCAGTATAGCCAGTGGTGAGGAATACTAGGAGTTGGAGTCCAACATCATCTGGAAGGCTACATGTTTCCCACCCATGCTTTCTGTAGAGCGTTTCTAGGTACGAGGATTCCACTTGTATGCTCACTGATGCTTTGGGTCTAATGGTAGCCATGGATGTGAGTAGTCTTTGTCTGTCTGTTGATAGTCCAATAGTTACATATGGTCAGGCTCCTTAACTTGTTGGGTATACGCAAACATAACTTGGCATTGCAGCCTCTCTAGTTTTAAGAATTGTATGAAGTAATAATGGGTCTTTCCCCCTGCTACCCGCCTTTGCTCATTTAGGAGTGTTGAGTCCCCCTCCCCATGTTGCATGTGAAATAAGGCCTTGAGGGAAGAGGTGGGCCTCTTGCATCAGAACATACTCAGTGTGAACTCCAGTCAAAGAAGTGTTTGTCACAGTCTGGGATGTGGCCCAGGAATCCTTTTTCCACAGGTGTATCCCTTAACTGTCTTGAGCTAAACTCAGAACAAATAATGAGGTAGCTTTTTCCAACTGGCAACAGCTTGGGCAGCTCATGCATAAACACCACCTTCTGGTCATACGGTTCCTTGAAGACCTGGCTGAGATGCCCAAATGCCAATTTTCACATACTTTTTCTGCCAGAAAAATTCTCAAGTGGCTTGGGCTTGTATTTCCTTGGTTTAATTGGCCAAATGCGACATAGAAATGAAGTTCTCTTGAACATTAAACCACTGGTTTTACGCAGCTGTGCTGGCATTGCACTTCTCCTTAGAAACACCAGATTGTAATTTGTAAAGGTAATGTCCTAGGGACAAGAGCATGTAAAGAAAAAAAAGGGAAGGGACCCAAGACTAAAGCTGACTTGTACCAAGGAGCAGCTCTTTGTTTTGGTTTTGTTTGAAGCATGGCAAACATCTCTTTGCCCTTTATTAGCAGATAAAGTCTTTTCCGTGTGTCTTGGCCATCAGCCACACATTCTCCCTGACACCGCCTTATTTCATCTGAAATTCTCAGAAAATGTGTATATGGAAACTCAGGCAGCTGCCGGATTTCCTCTTGGAAATAATTAAAAAAAAATTTCCCTGAATCTCAGCTGTTTCAGGCCCATGGCTTTAAATATCCCATACTTGGATTCATTTCTGGAGTTTCCAGGCAGCCTATGCACTCTCTGACAAGAAAGTTTATTCTCATATATTAGAATTACTGAATGCAGAGTTCCTTTAATAATGGTGTTTGAAGTGCCTCCAAAATGCAAACATCATTTTGTCTCCAAAACACACTCCCAAAAGAATTTTTTGGCTAGCCTTGTGAAAATCTATGCTTGTAAAATTAACCAGCATCCCCCACCACTCCCTTTCCCCATCCCCTAGGCCAATATTATTTTCCCTGCCAATGATTCCATATCTGTTAACAGTAACTAACTGAGGCCTAATTCTGATGTAATCCTTTTGCTTTTCCAAGGAATGCATATGGAAAACTAACATCTGAATGGCCAATTGCCTGGATTTTCCAGGAAAGATCAGTCAGCATGACTGAGCAGGAAGAAAATATCCCACTTGTTGATGTTTTTTCCTGTAAAGACCAAATTGATTTTCTTTCGGAGATATTATTTCTAGTGAGTGGAATCACATGTTTCTCAATTGATGTTGGTGGCTGGGAAATATAAAATTGGTGATTTTTCGGAGAGTTTGGCTGCTTGTGGATGCAGGTGCAGGCGTTCAGATATGCCTTGAACTTACTTAATTTCAGACTTTTGCTGCTCATTTTACAAGTTCTGGACCTTGTTATGGCTTTTGCCTCCAAGTATCTCAAATGGCACCTTATAAGTACTTTAAATAAGAGATCTTGCAAGTTCTGTCTATCTGTGTATGAGCTTCCACTTGGTGGGTTGGCTGTTCTGCAAGTAAAAGTGCTAAACTGAAAATGATGAAGGGTCACAGCAGTTGTCCCTATCTAGTTTAAGGGAAGATCCACATTTCATCTTCTCTTTGATAATTTAGGAATGTTTAAGTGGTTGACTACGCTAAGAATAGGTTTACTGAACCATCATGGCCAAGGTGGAAAGGAGATGGGAAAGACATAGCAGCAAGGCAGTCACAGTATATTCCATTATCCATGGAGCTGAGGTAGCATATACCCACATTCACTCATTGTGTATTGAGGGCACAAACCAAGGATGTAAGGTCTGGTTAGTTTTAATACAGTAGTATGGTATAGTGGTTTGAGAGTTGGACTACATTGTGGAGAACAAGGTTTAAATCCTCACTTGGCCATGAAAACCCAAGAGTGACCTTGGGCAAGTCCCAGTCTCTCACCCTCAGGCAATGCAAAACTCTCCTGAAGAAATTGCCAAGAAAACCTTGTCATAGAGTCACTTTAGGGTCACCATAATTCGGAAATGACATGAAGGTAAACATTGCACACACAACACATAACTCATTAACCTTAGTTAAGTTTATGTGTTTCTGGGCTTTACTTCTTTAACAGAAAATTTAGTACCAGAGACAGAATAGCAGGGAAATGGAGGAGGCATTCAAGTGGGGCTGTATCTAGGAATGATGATGACTGTACCTATTCAAGCATTCTCTTGCTTTAGGGTTACCTCTTTCTCCACAGCTGCCTTCTCTCAGTCCTTGATCCCCAGTTCTGCTTCTGGATTTGTGCCCCCGGACATGATGTTAGGAGTACAAACCTTGAATCATTTTAGACTCTGTGGCCCCATCTCTCTGAGCCCTCTGAATATCTTGTTCTTAGACTGTCTGTATAAAGTTTGTAAAAGGCTGTACTTAATTTTGAAACGCTTGATTAGTATCCTCTGATATTTCATCCATTTTTTTCTGGGTAAACAGAAAAGTAAATTTCCATGGAACTGAAAGGCACATTCTGTTTCCAGAGAAAATGTATTACTCAAGCACTGTATGTGACCCCTATTTGCATGCACCAGCAAGATGGAAATTCCATAGAACTCTCATACAGTGGACATGTAAGCTTCTGCTTCATATTGTCTCGATCACTTTTGCTGCACATGGCATGAGCTGAACAAACTATAGTCCTTCTGTTCATGTATCATTTATCATGAAGATTAAACCTGGCAGTCTGACTTGCCTCTCTTCCAAAAAGCCAGTGGCTTGGAAGAGATTCAAGCCAGATTAACAGGCTTGGACTTCATGGAAAACAATTCACAGATGGGAGGTCCATGAATTGTTCAGCCAACCTTGTTTGCAGCAGGAGCAATGGGACAATATTCCCATGTTCCCCCTCTCTCCCCTATCCCCATAGTGCTACTGAATAATTTTTGCCTGCAGTTACATTTGAATACATCCTGTGTCTATCATGTAAAAAAGTCCACAAAAGCAACATGTAGCTTACTCCTTGGAGCTATGAGAAGAAACAGGTAACAGGGATATTGCCAGAGTGTCCAGAAATAATAGCTTTATGGCACATTGCATGTATATATGCATGTGTATATCTGTGTTTTCCCCTGTTACATCTCTCTCTCTCTGGCTTTTCTTCACTAACAAAGATTCAGGAAAGACTCATCCTATGCTTTCTACAAGCGCGTTGATGACTAAAAAGGCCGATCTGAGATAGACAACTCCGGTTACAGAAAGCACAGCAGAAAGTCTCCTTGGGTGATGTTTCCAAGTTGTGGTTCTTTCTGCGTTGTCGTTTCTCTTCGAGGCTCATTCGGTGTGAGTTCTCAAAAGAGGCTGCAGCATTGTGGATAGTGCGTCTCCATGCCTCCCGATGTGAGGCCAGGGCAGACCATTGTTGGTGATCAATTTGGCCAAGCTTGAAATGTTGTTTCAGGGAGTCCTTGTATCTCTTCTTTGGGGCGCCCCTCTTTCGTTGACCCGTGGCACGTTTACCATAGAGTACTATTTTTGGGAGGCGGTGGTCCTCCATCCTAGAAATGTGCCCTGCCCAGCGCAGCTGCATTTTCAATAGCATGGCCTCAATGCTGGTGATCTCTGCTTGCTCCAGGACAGCAACATTCGTCACATTGTCAGTCCAGTGTATGTTTAGGATTGTGCATAGACAGCGCTGATGAAAACGTTCGAGGAGTTGTAGATGTTGGCGATAGGTGACCCATGTTTCAGACCCATATAGGAGAATGGACAGTACAATGGCTCTGTACACAGTGATTTTTGTGCTTCGCCTCAGGTGTTTGTTACTCCAGACTCTTTAGTGAAGACTTCCGAATGCACTATATGCCTTTGCTACAGTACTAGTCACCTACAGCCCCTAGGTGAAGCCACTCAGATACATCAAGTAAACTACAGCCAGTTCTGGAGAATAACACTGCTGTCTTACAGGTTGTGACTGGCAGGCCTTTGCTTGTACACAGATGCTTCCCAGCTTTAAAAAATTACATGAGGAATCATAACATGGATGCAAATAGAGGGACCATATTTAAGGTTGCTGTAATTAAAAAACAACTTGAAGGCACATGACAAAACACATATAATAAGGGAAGTGTTTCCAGAGAATTTTCTGACTTCAGAGGAAGTGACTCTGGCATAACAAATTAATTTCTTTCACTCTTGAAGAATACAGATGAGCTTGATCCACCTGTACCATCTTAGACAACCCCCTGAAAATGTATAGCCATGGTCACAGTTTGCATCTTTATGTACCCCATTAGGCTCTCATTCTTTTCCCCACAACTAAGTAATTGCTGTTTTCCTGTAGCTTTAATATTTAATTCCATCCGTATGTCTGAGAAAGAGGATTGACATCCACTCAAACTGATGCTAAGCTACATCTGTTAAAAATGCTGCTAGATTCCTTCTTTTTTGTCATCCTGCTTTCATTTAAAATTGTTTCATTTTAAATAACTGACAAGTTTAATCTAATGCAGGCTAGCTCCTGAGCGTGGGCTGTGCGGTGCATTGTTGACTCATCTGCTTGGGTGGTTTTGGCTTGTTGTTTGTTGCTGTTGCTGTTGTGTGCCTTCAAGTCATTAACGGCAACCCTAAGACATCTCTATCCTAGGGTCTTCTTGGCAAGATTTATTCAGAGGGGGTTTATCATTGCCATCCTCTGAGACTGACAGAGTGTGACTTGTCCAGGTTTACCCAGTGAGTTTCCTTGGCCAAGTGGGAATTTGAACCCTGGGCTCCAGGGTCCTACATCACACTGTTTCTCCTTGGCAAAATGTGCAAGGAATGCTGTGGCAGAAAGCAAGGGGAATGCTTTCTGCAAGATTCAGTCAAGTCTTATTTTTCTCCTTTCCTCACCATGCCAGTGTGACCTCACTGATGGTTCGGATTGCAAAACAAGTCTTTATTGGTTTGTCACACAAGGAGAATGGAAGTAGAATTGCTGCCAAGAGAGAGATGCTTCTGGGAAGAAGCCTGGAAGAACTCCAGACCAGTGTCCCATGCAAGACACAGTGGGGGTGGTGGCAGTGGTTGTGTGTGGCACGTGTCATCATGGAATCTGTTTTGTACAATTTTAACTCTTTAAACATTCTTTGTTAGCTTTTAATTTTAGGAGTTGCACATGCTTTTTCTCCATGAAATTCAACCATTTTCTGTTCTGAAGCTTTCTTACTATCTAAGCAAATACAAGATTAACAGAGTCAAGTTATGAGTCAACTTAACAGAGTCACGTTACAGAAGCACACACTTGAAGGTCTTCTGTTAGTTACAACAAGCAGCAATTTGTCTGGCTGTCCCTCTTTGCTCCAGTCCCCCTTCCCTATAAGGTCTGTCCAGCTGGAAGGAAATTGTAGCTCCCTTACTTCCCATGCATCTTGTTTTATTTCTTACAGTTAATTCTTTTTTTAACTGCATTCTTAGTGCTTTTAAAGTTCTACATTTAAGCGAGGAAAGCAATCCAGACAATCCTACATAAACATTATAGATAGCTTTCCTTTTTAGATATTCCTCCTTTCAACATACCACATTAAAATAAGAGGTGAAATGCAATTTGCTTGCAAAAGGGCGGATGAAAATCTTTTGCTAGTGAAACTTCAGTATTGGAGAAGCCTTGAAGGTGGTGTATGAGTGATGATTATAGGAACATGGGGATTTGGAAATGGCATTACTTGAGACTCGTTCTGATCCATTGTTTGATTCCTCTTCCCCAAAAGTATTAAGAATGCACTTTGGTGTGTGTATGTTTTAAAGCTAATGATCTGCCGGTGAAGCTCGAACTATTCCTCCTTTGGATGGTCTGGAATGATAGACGTTCTAAGGTCTTAGAATTTCATTTCCTTCCTGTTTGGAAATATAATAAATGAAATTTAATGTTCAGTGGACTAGGGGAAAATGACTATGAGAGATGTCCAAGCAGGATTTCCATGAAACTGGTTGAGATTCTTGAGCTTTCTTGGAGAAAAATCTTCTGTTCTCCCTTTCTTTGCTTGGATTCACATCAAACCATGCTATTCTTTCTTCCCTCTGAAAACAATATTTGACGCTTGATGTCAGCTTTAATTGGTAGTGGTTTCACATCTGACAAAATGGGGGAGAAACATGTATAATTAAGGGTATCTGCTCAAGGGATCCTGTTATCTTAGGGCGCACTCAGCATATACATGAACCTGACCTGATCTTTGGTAGATAACCTTATGTTCCTCACCCTGACCCCAGAATGTTGCTGGGTACTTTGTCTTTACTTGATATGCTTTTAGTCTTACCATATTTCAGGGTTAGGTAATTGTGAAGGGGAAGGAGGACATTTTTCACCCACAACCCTCCATGCGGGGTTGATGGGTGCTCCTGTTGTCCAAGTTTTGTTTTAGGCTAGGTTTTGGGCTTTGGGGGCATGTCCTTGAAGGGATTGTAGGGCCAAAACCTGTTGTGTTTAACAGGGATTTTGAAATGTTTTTGGGTCCAGTTTCCTCACCCCTGTTTAATTTCATAATGCCATTCAAGTGGTTTTGCATAATCTTGTCTAGTATTTTTTAAAATTTATTACCAATGTGCCTTTCGGTGGCTTTAAGTTTATATAGACGTACCATGGTTTTGTTGTCATGTTTTTTGCTTTTTCAAGGAATCATATTGAAACAGGCATATTTACATTTAAAAGAACATTTGGAAGAAAGGAATATACATTCCTTCTAACTGCTAACTTTGTGTGTTGTTGTGTTTTTCTTAAAACAGATGGTTTGTTCAACCAATATATCAGTCAGCAGGAATACAAACCACGATGGGGACAGATAATTCCCAAAAGCACCAAAGGTGAGGCAGTACCATTAAAGTCAGGTTATCAGTTTAATGTGACATGATCAACAGTAGACTATATGTGAAAACTTTCTGGGAACTGAAGTTGGTGGAGAATGTGGTTGCCAGGATCTTATCAGGAATGGCTGTAAGGCAGTAAGTGAGATCAGCTATGTGCTTCCAATCCCAGCTCAAGGGTATTATTGCCTTGAAAATAATCAAATGGCCAGGGGCTATACATACATTTCCACCCATACCAGTCTGCTGCAGATAGGGCTTACTCCAGGTACTGCCATTACATGTTGTCTAGCTTTGCTAAAGCTCAATACACAGTTTTCTTAGGTAATTCTGTGGCCCCAGCCTGGGGTGGGTACTTCATATCCCTTCAGATAACATTGGGCTGCAATTCATATTGACCCTCAGCTTTGCACATGTCTGTGGGTGTTGAGAGGTACAGCCCAATAATATTTGGCAGGCTGTAAAGAGCCCGCTCCTACTCCAAACAGTAAGATATGCTTCCTTCCTTTTATAGCTGTTTTTGCGTATTTCTTTATATTTCTTGTTGGGATAGCCATACTTTTTTTTAATTCTTGGAATGCATTGTCTTTACTTTATAACACTTGAATCCTATTTAATCTACCATGTTAATAATTAGGCTTCTTTCTCTTTTCTCAAACCGCAACAAGGTGATGGTGAAGACAGCAGGCCTGGAATGAGAGGTGGTCATCAAATGGTGATTGATGTTCAGACAGGTGAGCACCTTCCTTTTCGTTTATTTATTTAATTCAAAGACAGCATTTCAGTTTTTGTATCTGCTTTTGTAGCAATCAGTTTTGTGGGCAATTATTTCAATTTTCAGTTCAAAGTCTGACCACAGAAGAAAGAACATTGCTAAATAAGGAGATGAGGTTAATACTTCCAAGACCATCCTTTCCCTCCAAATGTGCAACAGTACAAGCAAATCTGTATTTCAGTAGGGAAACATGGCACAGTTGTAAACCAAGACTGAAATAAGGAAATTGTTCTGGGCAAATTCTTGTGACAGAATTTCACTCTTGGAGTTGGCCATTTCAGTTCTTGTTCTGGCATATCAGGTCCCTTGTTGTTTGTGGCCAGGTTGAGTCTGATTGCTTACATTTTTGTGGATGCCGCCTCTGACTCCTTCATAAATGTTAAATTCATATTACTTATTTAGTATAAATTTAGTATAGTAAAAAGATAGCACCCAATATTTCACCACCCCACATGAATCATCAGGTTACCTAGATTGATAAAATATAAAAATGTTTATTTGATTAAAATTTCAGAACAAGAAAGTAAATTAGTATGAACATAAATATGCACCAAAATTTAATAATCTTTTAAAAAAGTTTTTAAACAGTATCATAGGAAATGCCTTAAAACTAAAGAATATATAAAATGAAGATTAACAAAACACTATACATAATAGTGTTTTAATATTCTTAAGTTTTTATTTTGAAGCTAGAGTCAGAATCAGTACATTTCTACCAACTCCAGGAAAAATTGCATGTCTTTGAATCCACGGCCCTGGAAGAGGACATTCCTCGTATTGGACGTTGCAACTGAGAAGGTTACTCAGTCTTCTTAGAAAGTCTCCTAGGAACTCTGTGCAAGTTTTGTGTCAAAACTGTTCAGTTTTTCCAAATTTTGGGCTGTTGGTCCAGTTTGCTAGATTAGTTCTTTCTGTCCATTCATCTTTCTTTTCCTCCTTGGCTTTTGGACCTCCATCTTTTTGCTTGCCTCTGCCCTTTGTTGATGTGATTTATTTATTTACTGGATGTATATCCTGCCTTTCTCCCAAAATGGGATTTAAGGTGACTTGTCCAGCCTGCTTCAACTTCCCTACCTAGTGACCCATTCAGGCATCCATCTGTTTATAAACTGGAGTGTTATGATAGTAGCTTCAGGATTTCTTGGAGTTCTTTAAGCTTTCATTCTATGATGTATCGTGTTATTGAGCTTCATTCCTGGGACTGGCTCTGGGGAGGCAAATCCCATTAGCATCCAGAGCAGTCGTAGTTTGGGCTCAGTGTGGGATTGCTTATTTTTAACTGGATACATCAGTTGTTGCTCCTAAGGTCAGAAGAGGTTTTCTGTTTTCCTCTGAGGTTTTGCATTTGCCACAGCCAGAGACATGAGATCATCAAGCGGGGGCCAGTGTTGGTTGCAGGCCAGCACAGAGTTCTCTCGAAGTGGCTCAGTGGATGGTTTTTGCTTCACAATTGGGACCTGATGGTTGGGTGGACATTTTTTCACTAGTTGGATTGACTAATAGTCTGGGTCTATTTTTTGCTTTCCATTACCTCAGCCATGATAAACATTTTTTTTAAAAAAATGTAATCCCAGTTTACTTTGGTGCTTGTGTAAATACATACTAATCTGAAATTCTGATTACACAAAAGACATTTTGGTATCTCAGAGCATCCATTCAGTTCAGTGGTTCCCAAACTTTGGTCCTTTAGATGTTTTGAGACTTCAGCTCCCAGAAGGTTGACCAACTGTCAGGGATTCTGGAACTGAAATCCAAAACATCTGGTTGGCCAAAGCCTGGGAATCACTGATCTAGTTGCAAAAAATTCCCTTCCCTTCAGTGAAATAGTCTCTTCTCTAGAGACTATATTCAATTCTAATTGTGATTTTACTTAGTTTATTTTAATCATCTTGATCCCTCCGAGTTTTATAAACTGTCCTTGAAGACTTTGAGGAGATAATATAAATAAAAAATGTAGAATGAATTAGCAAACTAATCCTGAAATACAATCTGCTTGCCTTTAACCTCTTTTTTAATAACAACACACGTTCTGCCCAAACCACTTAACTTAAGAGAAAGGACTTAAGTATACTGTACCTTAACTTAAACAAACCATGTTTCTTTTCAGTTATATAATCATCATCAAATAATGTGTGTATACGAGAGCCAGTATTTTGGACTAGGACTCTGGGAGATCAGGATTTGAATTCCCGTTTAGTCATGGAGTCCCATTGGGTGACTTTGAACAAGTCACTCTCAGGTTTAGAGGAAGACAATGAAAAATTCCCACTGAACAAATTCTGTTAAGAAGCCCTTGTGATAGGGTTGCCTTAGGGTTCCCATAAATTGGAAATGGCTTGAAGGCACACAGTGACAATAACAACAACAACAACAACAACAACAACAACAAGACCTGTGCATGCTGTATATTCCTTTCAGGTTACTTGTCAATTTAGGGTGACCCCATTAATTTCACAGGATTTTCTTAGGCAAGGAATAATTAAAAGGTGTTTTCCTTCTGGAATACAGTCCCTGGTGATTCCTTGGTGATCCTCCATCCAAGTACTAACCTTTCCTGACCTTGCTTAGCTTCTAAGATCGGATGGAATCTAGTGCCTTTAGAGTAGTTGGGTATAATTCCTGATCTCAACTTATTTCCTTACCATATTTTGTTTCATTGTCAGATTTTATATCTGCAGGCTGGGATATGAGTTTAATAATTTTCTAGAGCATCTCATTATAGTCATTTAATAATTTTGTCCTAAATATATGATTAGACTCATTGAATCATTGACTTTCTATCATTGGAATCACTGACTTGGTAAATCAACACACTGGGTTTACTGTTAGTCGACTCTTACTAGCAATTGGATTTAGGCCTATTTTGTGAAGGATTGTTGAAGAAGTAGTAACACAGCTGAAATGCACCCTCTAGTGGATAGAAGATGTCATTAAGATTTTGGCATTTTTGCAGTACTGTACTAAGAATTTTTAAATTTAAACATGGGAAATGTTACAGGAAGTATCTTTCAGGCTTGCCTAACACATTAATTTTGTAGAAAAGTTAGGTTTTGGAGTTCTACAACTTGTCCTCACCAAATTATATTTGTATTTCCCAAACGTTAAGAGTCAGCGTTGAGTGTAGAGGCCATAAAATGGGATGTTAGCTCTCTTGTAAAAGTTTCTGAATTTGAGAACATCTGAGTGAAATTTCTCCATTTGTCACTCAGTTGAGGTTTATGTTCTGCCACATAGGATGGGTTTCTTTGTCATGGTGGTCAAAAATAATGAACTTGTTTTTCCTCTTTGAGCAATAATGGCATACTATTTGAAAAATATTCTTATTATGGCTCTGTAAAATATCAGAAATTCTGTTGGTAGGACTATGGAGGTAGTTGGTGAGGGCAGAAGATGCATTAATCTCTGACCAAGCTGAGTTACTAGCTTTCTATCCCTACCCCCTTGAAAACATGCCTAAATATCCCAAAGCACAAAAGCAAACATTGCTTGCCCAGACAGTATACTTCGAATAATTATCAATTAGCAAAAAATAGCAGTAATCTGCTATAGTCAGTAGCCTTCTTATGCCCAGACAAGTGACTTCACCACTCCACACTGGTTAATCTGTGGAGGGGAAGGAGACTGTGGCCTTCCAGAAGTTTTGGGATTCCAGCCCCTTCAGGCCACGGCAGCCGAGCTAGTGGTATTGGGGCATTGCCACCCCAAAACATGTAAAAGACCACAGTTTTCTGCCCTTCTTTGCATGAGATTTCTTGACCTATGGAGCCTGACAAAGACTTCTTTCATTGTAGCCCCCCTCAAATCAAAATGAAATCAACTTTTATTTGCATTAAGCCAGAGAGGCCATTACAATTATAACAAATATAGTATATACGGGCAGCTATGACCAGCATAACAGATTGCTAGTAGTAATATTAAAACAACCTCCCCCCCCCCCACTTTACTGGCAACAAATTCTGCCCAGGTCTGGATCTGCTGAGTGGGTAGACTTCCTTCTTGTTAATTTAACAAGTTTAGAAGGCCCGACTGACTTTCTTAGGTTAAATCATGGGTGGAAACATAAATTTTCTCTTCTATGTACATGCTGTTCTTCTCGTTATGTGATAAATATGAAAAGCAGAGGCTACCATAGGCTGAATGGGTACAATTCCAGCCTGGGATCCCAGAGTCAGAAGGAGCCTCAGATAGGATGTTGTGGCATTATGACGCTATTAATAGCAAAATGGCTTGCGTGGGGATGAATCAGCACTTGGCTTGCGAGTCAGCCGCCTTACAGAGATCCCCGCTGCCAATTGATTACATGTCGGGTGGGCATCTATCTTAACATTTTGCACAGTGCCTTATAGAGCCCGCAGCCACCTTTGTAGAAACGTCAGATATGCGGCACTGTGTTTTATAACCCAGCAATGTGATGGAACTGATGGTACCTCCTGTCAAAAGGATGCTTACGTAACCAGTGCACATAGCTGCAATTAGCACTGCGGGAACATGTTTTCATAACCAGAGGTCAGACCTTTGTCTCTGGCACCACAGAGGCACAAAACTTAATATTAATCTGAGCATTTCTACCCTTGTGGTCCTCCCTCCGATGCTAATCTGCTAATCAAGCTTTCCAAACCCTGGCAATTGCTTTTAACATTACAATTTCAGTGTTAGGAACTTCCTCCCGTCATAGGTTGAAAAGTATGATCCCTTGCCTGTTTTTAGACATGCTTCAGGATATAAATGAATGCCTTATTATTATTATTATTATTATTATTGTCACTGAAACTGATAGCATGTGTTGTTCTGGTTCTTATATCCTGCTGTGGTGATTGACTCTGTTTATATTTTAATTGTGAAGTCTGACATCACTGTTAAGAGGAAAGGTTTAACTCAGTAATAGAACATGTGCCTTGTATGTGGAAGGCCCCCGCTCCATGTTGCTAATAGGGCTGCAAAAGATGCCACATATAAAAACCCTGTAGAGCTTCTGCCATACAGTCTAAATCAGCAGTGGGCAACGTGTGCCCATGAGCTGCAAAAATCTCCTGGATCCCTTTTCTGGCCGTTGGAGCCCCCAGCAGTAATGGCTTAATTTTCAGATAGCTTTTGTGCTCAAACCACACAGAAGGCCCCCCTTCGTGCAGCTGAGACACTACTTCCTGACACCATTGCAGAGGAAAACAGAGGTATTTATGCTTTATGTGGGTGCTTGGCTTGTGGGGGGTCTGGGGGGAATTGGCCCCAGGTCACCATGCAGGTGCCCACCCCCTGCTCCAGAGAATACTAAGCTAACTTGGCCAGTGGTATGATTCAAGGGATCTATTCCCCCTTCCCTTTTTAGAAGAAATTGGTAAATTTACATAATACCACCAAGATTTCTTGAAATTGCAAGACAGGATGTCATCACTAGCAGGGTTTTTGGAATTCAGGTCTCTAAATAGTAATTTCCTTTCCTGATAGCTAACAGAAGCATGGAAAATTATGTTAAACTGAACATTTTCTGGCTCTCACACTTAACCACGTCACCACACTGATTAGTCATCCTTTCAAAGCAATTTCTAATGGTCTCTCAATGATATTTATACATTGGTGGGGGAGAAGCAAACCTGGATATTGGTGCCTAGTACCTACATACCTCCTTTAACAAAGCCTCTGATAAAGATACTCCTTTGTAGTAAGTCAGCTTCCACTTCCCCAGCTCTCCTTTTCTTCTTTGTCCTCTGTCTAATTGGAAGTCTTTAAAGCAGATTTGGCAATGGGAAGGTGGTGATGGTGAAAGAGGGCTAGGGAAACACAAACTGGCAGTGTTAGTTTGTAGCAGATTGTCCAGAGTAAACAGTGCAATAAAATCTGAGCTGGGAAAGAGCAAGTTTCTACTCTGTGCAGTCCTACTGTAGCCATGTCTGTCTGCCTAAAACAGGCAAGGTAAACTGCACCTGTCTCCAGAATCCCTTACTTGGCACAAATGAACAGAAAATGGAGAGAAAAGGGAAGGGCAGATAAGTCTGTCCCAGCAGCTACCCCAGCATAATAAGAAGCAAACTGTAGATCCAGATAAGTCTGCTCCCCAAAATGAAAGTCATAAGAAAAATGTAGATTGGTGAAGTAAAAAGTGATCCTTGGATACATTATGGCAGGAGACATCTGGTTGTCTCTAGAAGGATCAAAATGTTTTTGTTTATTTAGGTAAAGTTTAAACTTGTTGTTTGATTTTGTATGTGTGTATATTTTAGCTTTAAATAAAAAGGTTACAATATGTTCCATCATAGAATATGTTCCATCATAGAATTGCTCATCTTTTTCTGGTGTGGTGTGGGGACCTATCCCTATTCTTTTCCTGGACAATATGGGAATATTAGACTATTTTGAAGATGCTCAGTTTGGAACAAGATGTGTCTGAACTACTTTCAGGATGGGTGAGGAGCAGAGGAAGATGAGACTGAGCATGTTTCAGTTCCAGTTGTTATGGAGTTTCACAAAACAGCCCATTCAGATGCCTCTTTTGTGCTTGGGGTTCTTCCATGAGCCCCAGTGAGTAATCATAGAATCATAGAGTTGGAAGAGACTACAAGGGCCATCCGGTCGAACCGCCTGCCATGCAAGAACTCTCCATCAAAGCATCTCCGACAGGTGGCCATCCAGCCTCTGTTTAAAAACCTCCAGAAATGGACACTCCACTACACTGTGAGGGAGTGTGTTCCACTGTGAAACAGCTCTTACTGTCATAGGGCATGGATTCAGAAGCATCCTGGGGAAGATGTCAGTAACCTTAAAATAATTTGAAAAAGACTCAGCAGAGGAAGCACCATCAGAAACTATATTGAACTGGTGCAGTGGAGAGAAACATGTTTAAGGCAAAATGAAGAGCTTGATGTTGAATACTAGGAAGATCTTTCTGATCAGAAATCAACTCAGTGGTGGATGAAGCTGGAGTGTATGTGCTGTTTGATCTTTAAGTGGAAATACAGTACGAATAACCAGACTAGATGTTTTAAGAAAGATTGAAAGCCTGAGGGCAGGGAACTGTCTAATTTATAAGATTGTATGTACAGCACTGTGTAAATTTACAGAGCTATATAAATAAAGGTTAATAATAAAGGTTAATAATAGTGGGACTCCTTATTTTTCAAAATGCTGACTTTAAACTAGAGGTAGAAACATGTGGCCCTCCAGATGATGTTGGATTGCAACTCCCCTCAAGTCCCATGCAGCCTAGCCATTGGTGAGTCTGTCTGTCTATCTGTCTGTCTGTCTATCTTTCCAGTCCAATAAAATATGGAGGACCACCATATTTTAAATTCTGGAATCTGACCAGTGTTTCACTTTAGTCCAGAAGAATACTTTATTACAGAGGCAGCATTGGCTCTGTAATTCTTAAGCTCAATTGCCAAGCAAAATATATATATATAAAGATATCTGTTATTTATAGCATGGTATAGAAAAAGTAATGTTGCCCATCAGCTAAGGAGACAGGAAGAAAACAGGCAAATGTTACCCATTCTATCATAGGGTGGAGCGAACTTTTGTGCTGGAGTACAGCTGGAAAAACGATAAGAGTGCAGATGTTCTTCTTTGCCATTCAAGAGTTTGGTTCATGGTAGCAGCCCACTCTCCTGGGATACTTGTGGCTTTTCTTTCTGTTAGCTTCCATCAGATTAATTCCCTTTTGTGGCTGATGCAGCCTCTCTAGGCTTTGCACGATGTTTTGTCTGAGGCCTAGTAGGGTATGTGGCGTGTGCCAAATCTCTTGTGTTCTTTCCTTGCTTCTCAATTAGGTCATTGTGGCCAATGTGGGTTTTGTGAGCTGTAGGAACTTAGGGACACAAAAGGACTTGCTCTTTGCAAGGAACATTGGCCGCCCTGTGTTTTCAGAAAGGAAGGGTAATTAAAGTTAATAACCCAAGGTAACCTTTTGGTGGAGGCACCAGTAGCAGCCACCAGTGCGATTGCAAGCAGGAGGTCAGTCTCTTCCTCTCTCTCTGTCTCTCTCAAAAGGAAGCATTATTGCATCATTTGGCCACATGGCCGAATGTCTGGAGACTAGTACATTAATATATTTCAGTGAATACTCCTAGGATGGAACCTTTCTGTGCTAGGGTTTTTTGGTGGGGGTGGAGATATCTACAGCAACAATGTTAAGACTTCCTTTTGGGAATGTTTTCCAGATCATCTTGTCTGCTGAAAAACCTCCATGCATGACAGGGGATTGTGAAGTCTTTTATAAGGAGCATGGTTCCCGCCACCATAAACTGGGATTGTCCAGGAGACACCTGATCCTGTTTTGTATCTGTTTGTTGATGGGGAAATCCAGTTTTTGGAGACAAGTAGTATTATGTGTTCTTTGTTTGCTGTTGTTGGTTGTCAGCAGTAAGAGAATTCTCCCTTTTCTAATTTTTCCTAGAATAAAGGTTAAACAACCAGAAGAGCCTAAAGCAGGAATAGTCAGTTTCTAGTATCAGCCTCCAGTCCCATGGATCCTTGATACATTTACCTCACGCATTTTAGGTGGAGAGAGACCTCCTCCAAATCCCCCTCTCCTCTGAAAATGGCCAAATATGGATAATAATGCATCAACAAAATTTCTAGCATTAGAAAGACAGTTACCATCCTGCCTGCTACTTCAGTGTGTTATTTTCCTAATAGTAAGTGATGGTGGCCAACAAACTTGTCATTGACTGACACAGGGATTTGTTTGTTTGTTTGTTTGTTTGTTTTTGTGCTGGTTTACATTTTCTGCTATTATGAAGTAGACCAAAAAATTATAAATCGAATCATAGAATCCTAGAGTTGGAAGAGAACATAGGGGTCATCCAGTCCAACCCATTATCATGCAGGAACACTCAATCAAAGCATTCCTGACAGATAGCCATCCAGCCTCTGCTTAAAGACCTTCAAAGAAGGAGACCTGAAGAGTGATGGACCTTTTAGTCAGGAGAAAGCTTCGAGCACTTTTTGAAGATGCTGTGGCAAAAACATACATGTGGATGATGGTTCCACTGGTCATCTTAATCCCCCCTCAGCATTCCTTCAAGATTATTTTGTATGTTGGGATCTCATTGCATCTCTTGATTTGTGCCCTAAACAACTGGTTTGTACCCTAATCTTGCTCAGTATTTCCCACTGACAGATGGTCATACTTCAGAAGAGGTAGGTTTTACGTTCCCAAAAGTGTTTAGTTGTTGTAAGCAGACATTCTGACAGTGTGCTTATATTTCAAGCTGTTCGGTTCATAAACTTATGCCTCTTTCCAAAATTTTGATTAGAAACCGTTTATTTGTTTGGAGGCTGGGATGGTACGCAGGACCTGGCAGACTTCTGGGCATACAGCGTGAAGGAAAACCAGTGGATGTGTATATCAAGAGATACTGAAAAAGAGGCAAGTATCAAGTACTTTCTTACAAGTGTGCTATGTGATCAGAGTCTGGTGTTTGCCAAGATAACACAATTTTAAACACGCTAATTGTAGCTTAGCTTTGAGCCAGGAGTGATGTCGGAAACAAACATTCCCCTGCTTTCCCGTTCTGAGAGAAGATGAAGTCATGACCCTTTTAGGTCTCAAATGTCTTTCATAATAGTTGATGGAAAAGCTGGCTAGTTCCATTGTTGAGAAATAAACAAGATGCTTTGGCAGAACAGAATGAAAGAGATGTCTAATGACGCTTTTGGAACTTGATTGGAGATATTGGTACAGAAAGCTGCCACTAAATTCCTCCAGATAGGCATCCAGTAAAAGCACTTAACTAGATGAAACTTTGGGAAGAGGAAAATATCTGGAGGTTTGGAAATCAGAAGAAATTTAGATGGGTTTTAATAAGATAAGCTTTAGAAATCTTCCCACCTACTTTGGGGCTGAGCTGGAATAGCATAATGGCTAAAATAATGAAATCCTTCATTCATCTGTCATGCTGTTTCTTATAGATGTGAGGAGCTCTCTTGGCTTTAGCTTCTCCCTCCTTAACGGCATAATAATGACCTATCTTATAAAATGGTTATAAGCATTTCAACCAGAGTATTTTGAACACTTGAAAGCAGTACATAGATGTCATGCATATAAGTAGGTGGCCTAAATATCCTAAAGGCATCAGTTGCTGTCTGATCTTGGAAGCTAAGCAGGGTCATCATTGGTTGGTACTTGGATGGGAGACATTCAGTGAATACTAGGTTCTGTAGGCTATATTTCAGAAGGATGAACAAGCAAAACTGCTTCTGAGTATTCCTTGCTTAAGAAAACCTTATGTAATTCATGGGGTCACTGTATGTTGAGAGATGACTTGGAGGGCAAGTACACACCCATTATATGTAAGTAAGTATATGTGTTTGAATATTATGTATTGAACTTATTTGTATGTATAATTGAGGGGAATGAGTCTCCTCTTGAGATAAAGACCCAAACTTCTTACTTGAAGTAACTCCTTACTTGGGTCTTTACTTTGGTCAAAAGTCCTTACTTGGGTCATAAATCTCAATCCTTTGGACTTTGGCAAAAATCTAAAGCAAACTGCTAAGGTCACAGCCAAAACTGGATAAATAAACTCAACAGGAAAGATGCTTCCAATATTCTTGTAAGAAGAAGGGCAGTATGTTCGTAAACAAGCCACTAAAAGGAACAATCTGTTGTACAGAGTTGCTCAGAATATCAAATGGATTCCAAGAAAAAAAAGTTTTGCTTTTGCATACTTATGTTTGTAGATGTCTTGAAATTTACCTATGAGTAAAATCCAGTTAGTGGGACTAACTACTAAGTAAACATGCATAATATTGAGCTTGACTACTTTAAAGGCTGCAGAAAGGAGTCATTTTCATGTTGCAGCATTTCTGTGCCTCCACCCACTTAAATCAAATTATCTGGTAGTTCACAAAGCTTTATAATAAACAGAATAGAATTACACTAAAAATAATCCATATGGTCTTTAAAACAAACGTGTTGGAGTCATCTGTGTGTCATATGAGCCTTGGATTCTTGCTCTGACTTGTGTTTGAGATCCATGGTACCAGTGATGTGTACATTTCATCGAAGCCTGGGGTCTTGTCTTGGATTCAAGCTCACGAGGAAGGAAATTAGATTGGTTGATGGCACTACAATGACATAGTGGTTGCTGTAGTGATTTTTTAATTTCTACATAACATTGGCCTATATTGGGAGGGGGGTGGTTAAGGTAAGATTGTTCAAGATTTTCTAGAGTCAGTCCAAGAAGCTTTCAAACAAGCTAGTAAAATGTGGGTTAGACGGTGCAACTGTTAAATGGCTTTGTAATTGGTTGACCGGCCAAACCCAAATGTAGTCATTAATGGCTCCTCTTCATCTTGGAGAGAAGTGACCAGTGGGATGCCACAGGGTTATGTCCTGGGTCCAGGGCTATTCAACATCATTATGAATGTCTTGGATGAAGGGACAGAGGGCATTCTTATCACATTTGCAGATGGCATCAAATTGAGAGGAATAGCTAATACCCCAGAGGACAGGATCAAAATTCAAAATGACCTTCATAGATTAGAAAGCTGGGCCACGGATAACAAAATGAATTTCAACTGGGAGAAATGTAAGGTACTGCATTTAGGGCAAAAAATAATAATAAAATAAAATAAAAATGAAAAGCATAGATAGATGATGGGAGGCATCTGGCTTAAGGAGACTACATGTTAAAGGGATCTAGGAGTCCTAGGGCCCGTTCAGACTACGTTATAAACCGGTTAGCAAACCGGTTTAAAATCAAGAAGTTCACACTGAAACCGGTTTTAACACTACTGAATCCGGATTTTGCACACCCGTAGCGGGGCAAATCCCCCATAACCCGGTTTCTCCCAAAGCGGGATTTTTACCGTTTCTTTTGGGAAAAACCGGTTTGCGGGGAATGTGAACTTGGCTCCGATCACGATTGGGTCAAGTTCAGGGGAGGGGAAAAGGCCAGGGGGAGGAACATGCCTCCTCTCCAGGCAAAATCGGGCACTCCAGCATTTTTAAAATATTTTTTTACTGTATTTTTAATTAATTATTTATTTTATTATTTTATTTATTTTAGAGTTATTTTATTTATTATTTATTTATTGTATTTTATTGTATTTTATTTATTAGTAATTTAATTGTATTTAATTGTATTATATATTAGTATTTTTAAAATATTTTTTAATTTCTTATATATATTTTTTATTATTTTTTTCAGTTTGACAGCTTATGTGCATTCTACGAGGCTCCTTTCCCATCCAATTTTATGAATGGGGAAAAAGGGAAACTCCTGTCCATATATGGATTGGGGTTCCCTTTCAATTTTTAAAGGGCCCCATGAAAGGGAACCCCAATCCATATATGGACAGGAGTTTCCCTTTTTCCCCATTCATAAAATTGGATGGGAAAGGAGCCTCGTAGAATGCACATAAGCTGTCAAACTGAAAAAAATAATAATAAAAAATATATAAGAAATTAAAAAATATTTTTAAAATACTAAAATATAATACAATAAATCAGGTCAAGTTCAGGGGAGGGGAAAAGGCCAGGGGGTGGAACATGCCTCCTCTCCTGGCAAAATCGGGCACTCCTGATTTTTAAAAATATTTTAAATGTATTTTTATTAATTATTTATTGTATTATTTTATTTTATTTTATAGTTATTTCATTTATTATTTATTTCATTGTATTTCATTGTACTTTAGTGTATTTTATTGCATTTTATTTATTAGTAATTTATTGTATTTTTTTTGTATTTTTTTAAATATATTTTTTCTTTTTCCCCCCCAGTTTGACAGCTGTCATTCGCATTGGCTCTTCCGTTTTTATGAATGGGGAAGAGGGGGAACCCCTGTCCATATATGGACTGGGGTTCCCTTTCAGGGCCCCATTCATTCTTTAAACTGGAGGGGAATGAATGGGGCCCTTTTAAAGGGAACCCCAGTCCACCTGGAATCTTGTGTCCAGTTCTGGGCTCTACAGTCAAAAAGGATGTTGACAAGGTGGACCATGTCCAGAGGAGTGTAACCAAAATGGTGAAAGGTCTGGACACCATGCCCTATAAGAAGAGACTTAGGGAGCTGGGCATGTTTAGCTTGGAGAAGAGAAGGCTAAGAGGTGATATGATAGCCTTATTTAAATATTTGAAGGGATGTCATATTGAGGAGGGAGCAAGCTTGTTTTTTGCTGCTCCAGAGAACAGGAACCAGAACAATGGATCTAAGCTATAGGAAAAGAGATTCCACCTCAACATTAGGAGGAACTTCCTGAAGTAAGGGCTGTTTGACAATGGAAGACACTCCCTCAGAGTGTGATGGAGTCTTCCTTGGAGGTCTTTAAACAAAGGCTGGATGGCCATCTGTCATGGATGCTTCAATAGAGAGTTCCTGCATGGCAGGGGGGTTGGACTAAATGGCTCTTGTGGTCTCTTCCAACTCTAGGATTCTATTATTTTAAGTGTTAGAATAAAATGGGGTAGAGAGTGTTGTGTAGTGGTTTGAGTGTTGGACTACCGGTATGACTCTAGAGCACTCAGATCCCTGCTTGGCCATGGAAACGTACTGGATGACTTTGGGCAAGTCAAACTCTCTCAGCCTCAGAGAGAGTCAAAGCAACCCTCCTTGTGAACCCTCCTTGTGAACCCTCTAAGCAAACCCCGTGATAGGGGTTTATAAGTTGGAAATGACCTGAAGGCACATAACAAAAACAAGACAACTTCAAAGGGTCCAGGAGTCTGCTTTCTCTTCCTGGCACCCACACAGACTTCAAAAAAATGCCCCCAAAGCCAAATGTGATCACAAGTCCACTTCTGGTTTTGAACTACAAAACAAAAACAAAGAATGCTTTCCAGTATTAAACAATGAAGGAACCCCTGCAGCCTACTTAAAAGACAAATCACCATTCCTGGAAGCTTCACTAAGAGAAGCAATATATCTTTTTGCTAGAAAAATGGCACTCTGTGGAGCTGTTGTGGGCTACAAATAACAACAACAGAGCCTTGGAGAACTACACGCTCAGCCCTGCAGTTAAACAAGCAAGAATTTGGACACTGGTTTTAGCTTCCTTGTGAGTGGGAAGGACAGCATAAGCATGCTTGTACAGAAACGCAGAGGTGTGTGATGATTTCAAAAACACAACATTGCACAATTACTTATTTCTGTTCACAAGTTGGGGGGGGGGGGGTTCAACAGCATGCACAGCAGGAGGAAGGGACAAGTGCCATAACAATGATGAACATTGAAGTTCCAGGGGTTGTGTATTGAAGGCTACTAGTAGGCGTTGTTGTTGTTGTTGTTGTTATTGTTGTTGTTGTGTGCCCTCAAATTGTTTCTGACTTAGGGTGACCCTAAGGCCACAGGATTTTCTGGGGCTAAGAGTGTATGACTCAGCCAGGGTCGCACAGCAGGTTTCAATGGGGAATTGAACTCCAATCTCCAGAGTCATAGTCAGACGCTCAAACCACTACACCAGTTTAGCTTTATACACTCCAGGTATCTTATTGGTAAGTTATTTAGGCAGTATGCATACCAGAGGTAGAAAGATTGTTCTGACAGATAGAGAGCAGTGTCTAACGAGTGTCGCTTGAATATGATGAATATACTGTATGCATATGCCATGTCTAATTCTGAACACAAATCAGAGAGAATGTAAGGAGCTTTAAATGCAAAGGATATAAAGAGCTGAAAGGCACCAGTTCCCTTACCAAAAAACCAAAACAAAACACACATACACAAAACCCACAAGAACCACAAGTAGTTCTGTGAAAAAACAGGGTATATAAATTTGTACCGTACAAATTTGTAAATAGTGCTTTTAAGCCCCAATGGCAGGGGGACAAAGGGCAATACCCAATGCTGTGGCAGAGTTTTCTTGTGCCACCTCTTCTCTTTTACCCTGTTTCTTCCTGGGTAGGGCTTGCTAGGCTGCTCTCTTCCTTCCAGACAGATTAGGGGCTGGAGACCTGGGCAGGAGTTAACAGTATCCAGGTATTTATCAACGAGCTTTGCATGCCAGTTGGTATATCTGAAAGGAGAATTGGTTCTAGCTCCTGGTAGGGCCAGTTTCTTCAGTAACAAAATAGAAAGATGATATTATGAGGTATATGGTTATGGAATACCTAGACCATTCATTGCTTGGCTTTGAATTTTAGTGGGCAGCTCCAGGGCACATCCATCACTCTTGCTCAAGGGCTGATTTGTATACATGTCCTTGATGTCTCTTTGCAACACAAATCATGGCTGAATGTTTGAACCTCTTCAAGTGTATTGTGCAGTAACTTCATAATACCTTTCTGTGACTTGTGGAGTCTGCCTCAATCATACAAGGAGGTGGTCAAAATTGTGTAAGTTGGTGCCTGCCGTGGCCAAAATGTAGTGGGGGCCCTTTGCTGGGGTTAGGTTCCAGGAACCTCCCTGGACATTAAATTCCAAGGATAGTCAAGTACCATTAAATGCAATGGCATAGTGAAATGGTGTCTCTTATATAAAATGGCAAAACAAGGTTTACTTTAAGAATGTATATTATTTTTGTGTATTTTCAAGCCATGTATACAGTGGATAAAAAAAAATCTGTGGATACAGAGGGTAATCAGTGGATAAAAAAATCTGTGGCTCCAGAGAGCCGACTGTAAATGAGACTACAGTATATACAATTCCATTGTAAACATGGCCTAATTCTTCAAAGCAAAAATAGACAGGAATGCCAAGAGAAAGGATGGCTCTGTTGCCATGGGGGATCCTTTGTTGACTCCTCTTGTGGAAGGTCTTGCATCTCCCAGTTTTGGCAAACCATCTGAAGTGGGAGGAAGGGTGTTTGGTCAGAGTGTCAGAGAAGAATAATTGCATTATTTGAATGCTTGCTTATATGAAAATCATACCACACTAATATGTTGGGAAGAAAGCTTGTCTTACTGATACACCACACTTCAATTTTAACCTGACTTGTCCACCCTTGGAGTTGTTGTGTGTCCCCAAGGTGTCATCTGAATATTTGTGTCTCTGATTCTGAGTACTCCCAAGGCCTGAGGATAAGGAAGTGAGAGCATGACTGCTGGAATGTTTCAGAAGGAAGGAATGGAAAAAGGATAAATTTTGCTCTGTGGCAAGGGGCTTGTGTTCCAGATGCAAATGCTTGTTTTTCCAAGGACAGAGCGAAGGCTGATGTCAGTGTAGCCTGCTGGTAATGTCTCTCTTGGCCAGAGTCCCATGTAGTGGAAGCCTCTGGCAGCTTTGGCTTTGAGGTGGAATAGTCTCCAAAGAGGTTCAGTGGTCCAAGAGCTGACTCATGTCCAAACACTACTTAACAAGGTGGTCAAAAAAAGAAAAGAAAAGAAAAAGAGTAACAATAACCCAGTAATGAGTAAGCAAACATATTTTCCCCTTCGCTGCCCCCACTAAGGAAGCTTACAAAGAAGAAGAGATGGGTTGACTGTCAAGAAACAATAAGGTTTCAGGCTACTGTGTGCATCCTGAATCTTCAGCAGAATGCTGTCTGAGGTTGTGATAAAAATGCTCTTTTAAATAAAGGAATTTGGCCCACAACATTACATTAAATGCATGATGATGCTGAATGTTATCCAGAAGATTTCAGAAGAGAAGTCTTATGACCTCGCTTTTATCAAGTACATTTCTGGGGGCACTTGGAATTTTTGAAATTGTGTCTTGAACATTTTTTATTTGAAAGGCAAGATATAAATGAGAAAAATCAGAAAGCAAAGGTGTCACTGTCTCAGCCACCCATGAAAAAAGTTTTGGTTTTTGGAGTAGTTCAGATTTGGAAATTCCAGATAAGGGAGAATTAATCTATATAAACATGATATGATACAATTATACAGGGGTTTTTTGCATAAAATTATTATGTCTGGCATGGTAAAGGTACAATTTGGTTGGACAATAGTTGCAAACTGAAATGGAGCTACCAGGTCCTGGACTACAAGATAAAATTTCATTTTATTTAATTTTTTAAGTGGGGAGGTGTGGTTGGCTTTACTGGTCCCAAATAAGTTACACAGGAGTGGCATATTTATGATAACCCCAGTTTGAAGTGATTGGTTATGTTTAGTAAGTTATTATTGCCATCACTTGGTCCTAAACATACTGTGAGGCACATCCTTTTGTGATTGTTCCTGAAATGTAGCTTGTGACCATCCTAGGATGATTTAATCACTACCGCTGTCATGCTGTTTCTCATGCCAAGTTCAGGGTATGACCAGTTTGTTGGCAATCCATTGCAGACATGGTGGAAGGGCTGAGCTCTTGGTTCATGAAACAGTACTTTTGTTCTCTTTTATTTTACTTTGGAGTTGTCCAGTCACTTCCTTTGCTAAATCATAAAGCATGCATTTAATGGTTGGTAGTGAATAGCACAATTCTTGAAAAACTAATATAAGTGAGACGAGCTTTTATCTTTTGTGATTTTGTAATTTATCTCTTGTGATATTGTTGACCTTTTTTTTAAAAGTGAATCCCATCACTGTGCTTGAGAGAATGGTTTTTAGTTGATGTTTATCTTAATTCAAATGGAGTGGTTTTTGGAATTAATTTTTTGTTTTACATGTATGCCTCAGTTAACAGTCTGTCATAAAGAAGCTTTTTTCTACAAAGTATTTTTATGCCTGCCCAGCCCTCCTTCCCTTCTTGTCCTCTGTCTGGCAGGAGGCTTTTCATCAGCATCAGCATTGAGAATTACGGTGAAAGAGAGCTGAAGAAACACAGATTTGCAGTACTGGATTGCAGTACTGTCTGCAGTAAGACTGAAAGTGGTGAAAATGGGTTTCTGCTCTAGTCAATCCTAGTGTAGGTATCTGTGCCTGCCTACAAGAGGCAAGGTAAACAGCCCCTGACATCAAACTGCACAAACAGCAAAACAGAGAGAAGTGGGGAAAACATATAAGCCTGCCTCATCACCTACTCCCAGAAAGTTAAAGGTCTGTAAATTTAGCCACCAAAATGGAAATCATATTTAAAAAATGTGGGCTGATGAATGCAAAAATTATCCCTGGATTCATTTGGAAGAAACTTCCATGCAGTTGTTAGAAGCTTCAGAATATTTTTGTTTCTTATGCCAGACTTACGTGACTCGATGGTTTAATTTGACACATGCATTTTACACATGCCTATTGTCAGTTCTGGATAAAAGGTTTGCAGAAACATTTTAAACTGCTCTTCTTTTTAGTGGTGTAGGAACTTATCACTATTATTTCCTTGTTATTTCTTCCTCTGGTACCAGTTTTTCTGTCAAAGAGGTAATGCCCAGGAATATTTTTTTTTAACTGAGGTATACCTGCGTTTTAAAAAACTGTTGGGGTGCTGTTTCTCCAGTCCAAACTGCTTGGGAGGAGAGCAGTAAGATTACTAGTGACAGACAAGGCAAAGCCTGACTTGAATTACATCACACAGCCTTAAATCCTGAGAGAAAGCTTGATGTTTTCACACTTCTGTTCTACCAGGCTAATATCTGTGGGAGCTTTATTATAACAATTGTCCTGGTTTCCTGTGAAAACTGCTTAATTTTGCTATTCAAAAATAGCAACAGTACAGCAAGAGTGTTGTATGTTTTGTGTATTGCAGGCTTGCCAAGGCTTTTCACAACAAGAGAAAGAGTTGTTTCTTGAGAATCATTCTTTATGATGTCAGACTGGCTCATTGATTTTTGTTGTTGTGTGCTTTCAAGTTGTTTCCAGCTTACGGCAATCACAGGGTTTTCTTTGCAAGTTTTTTCATGGAGGTTTGACAGCCCTGGTGGTGCAATGGTTAAATGCCTGTACTGCAGCCACTCACTCAAAACCAGAAGGTGGTGAGTTCAAGACCAGCAAAGGGCTGAAGCTCGACTCAGGCTTGCATCCTTTCGAGATCGCTAAAATGAGTACCCAGATTGCTGGGGGGCAAATAGCTTACAATTGTAAACCGCTTAGACACTCCTTAAGGGTATGAAGCGGTATATAAATGAAGCTGTTTGTTTTGTTTGTTTGTTTGTTTGTTTGCCATTACCATCCTCTGAGGCTGAGAAGGTGTGACTTGCCCAATTCTACCAAGTCCATCCCACTTTTTAAAATTTAGTTTACTCTTAGGCCATTGTGTATACCAGCTTTCTGTTCTGTTTGGGTTTTTTTAAAAAATCTGAATGATGCTGGTTATGGGAGGAATGCCTTATTATGGTTAGCTCCCATTTGCACCATTCCTCCCTCCTTTTATCTGGAAGGTTATGTAGCTCAAGTGTTCTGAGCTCAGCCAAACTATTTGTAGTCTAAGAATCTCTGTTCCAGACTTCCCATCCTTTCTTCTGAAGATTGCTAGTAGCCTGGGCTTGTAGCATACCGCAGCTTGTTACAAGAGCTCTGCTTTTGTGAACCCTGTCTTTCAGCTCTTTAGCAAACATAGCTGTCCAAGTGGTTTGAAAGCTTGGTTTCAAAATTGTAAGGACTAATGAGCCCAATAAGTTCACTTTCCTTGCTATTCAAACTGCTAGTTTAGAGGTCTCTGTAAAATTGTGGATGGATGGGGAATGAGAAGAGCTTTAAGGCCAGCAGAAGTATTCTCCCCCCTCCATTACTTGATGCAAAGTGCTCTCAAACAGGGGAAGATAAACAGGTCATTTCAGCTTGTTGCAGACAGCCTTGCTTTTCATCTTGATCCTTCATGTTTGAATCGTAAATGCGGAAAGGACCTTTGGTCATAGCTAAGACCATTTGTTTGCTTTGGCAGGCTCTTGTTAATGCAATAGCTCAGGCCAAAATGTTGTTTTTGCTTGGGTGAAGAACATCTGTCTCTGGGAAACTTGATAATATTATTTTCATTTGAGGCTGATAGGAAAACATACCAGTTGCACATACTGCTGTACTCTTTACTTTTACCAGCTCTACTTTTTGTTGTGTTCTTTCCAAAACACAGGACTCCTTTCCTGTGTTGAACTACACCTTCTGTCTTCCGTGACCTGTACATCCAGTGACTAGGCTGTCTAGGACAATGGAAGCTGTAGTCAGAGACATTCGGATGGGAACTGTATTGGGGAAGGATGGAATATGGAGAGCCAAGGCTGGGGAGTATTTTTGCATTGAAATAGCTGTAGTGGTCTGTTCTGTGCCCTGTGTTTCACTTGAGACCAAAGACCTCATTCACTCTTGGGGATCATATTGGCTCAGAGAAGGAAAAGAGATGAGCCATCAGGAAAGCTGACAGTTTGTCTCAAATGTATGAGAATATCTGAAAATGTCTTGGTGACTGCAAAACCTCATCTTCCCCCAACCTCTTCAATTACACCAATCATTTTTTTAAAATGTCAGGATAGCTTTACTTTGGATGTGGGCCTCTTGATTTCTGCATTTTCATTGATGCCTGGTACCTATGTATACAGATATGCCTCAGTTAAAGAAGTACTGTATATACTTACGTATAAGTCTAGATTTTTTTTGTCAAAAAATTGACCCCCAAAAGCTGGATTGACTTACCTATTGGTCAGTGTTCTCCTTCTCTGAGTATGGTGGTGAAAGGGATGAGCTTACTTCATCTTGCGGGAACCCAAAAGAAGGACCAACCACCATGATGCTGGTTCTGGCCTTTTTGAATGCTTGTGTGGGAAAATGACAGTGATGGCACCTCTTTATTCCTTCCCTTAGAAAAGTGTCAAGAGGAATTGGGTTTAGAAGGATTTGAGTAAGACATTTCTATATGAAGACAGTAAACTTTGTCCTTTATATCTTTTGTTGCATGCCTCTACATTTTATTTTTGACCTATTCATGAGTCATATCAAAATCCATAATTTTGGCCCCAAAACCTGCCCTCAACTTATACATGACGACTACTTATAGTTGAGTATATATGATAGATTTCCCCCTGGGATTTACTTCAACATAAACTGTGGTATCAGGGAGAGAAATACTGTAACAAGGAAAGAATGCACCACAAATAAGAAGAGCAGTTCAACATGTTTCAGTAAACTTTTTACTCAAAACTGACATGAAATGAAACAGTAACAGCCAAGTCAGGTAAGCCTTGCATAAGTAGATGAAAATATAGAATCATAGAATCATAGAGTTGGAAGAGACCACAAGGGCCATTCAGTCCAACCCCCCTGCCATGCAGGAACTCCCAATCAAAGCATCCCTGACAGATGGCCATCCAGCCTCTGCTTAAAGACTTCTAAGGAAGGAAGGAGGATATGTTGAATCTTCTAGAAACCACTTAGAAGCTTCTTCCAAAATGCATTCTGGGATTACCATTTTTTTCTTCTCTCAACAGTGTCCACTTTTCTTATGATTGTGGTGCAGTGGTTAAATGCTGGTACTGCAGCCCCAGTGTTGTCAGTTCAAACCCTCAGGGCTCCAGGTAGACTCAGCCTTCTATCCTTTTGTAGATCAGTAAAATGAATACCCAGCTTGTTGGAGGCAATTGGCTAACAGATTGTAAACTGCTTAGACAATGCTGAGTTCACTGTGAAGGGGTATAGAAATATAAAGTGCTGTTTTGCTTGCTAAAGCGCGGTTGCTCCTCAGTCATCTGCTTTTTGGCAAAAATGGTCTGAGGAATTTTCTGTGTCCCTTTAAAATGCCAAAAAGATAGTGTGAGTAGGGTGAGGCTATTGCCATGATTTCCATTTTGGTGGGAAACTTAATAGATCTCTGCTTTTTCAACATGCCAGTGTAGTTGTTGAGGCAGACTGATCTGTTTTCCCCATTTCCCCTATTTTGCTCTTCACAAATGCACAGTAAGTGATTCTGGAAGCAGCTATTTGCCTTGCCTGTTGTACACATAAGTACACATAACTACAGTAGGATCATCCAGAGTAGAATCCCATTCTTTCCCAGGCCATGCTTTATTGATTGTTTACTGCAGACATTATGCTACAACCCAACATTGAAAGTCCATCTTTCTCTTCACAATTCTTTCAGTGCCGGGGGGGGGGGGGAGTCCAGTTACACGGAAGACAAGAAAAGGAAGGGGTCTGTTCTGTTCTTCTTTAAAAAAGGCTTTGTAAAAAGGAGTTTGTTTATCAGAGGCTTTGTTAACTGAGGTGTGGCTATAGTGAAACTACCCTTGAGAGTTGCTGAGTAGGGATTCAAGCCCTGGTCTCCTGGACTCCTAATCCAACAGAAACCATTACACTAGGTTAATGATAATCCTGTGATTGGACTTTACTAGTTAGGGGTGAAGGGAAGACTCTGTATGTATATATGTTTTAGGGGTTAATGAATGAAATTTCTTATTCTTCTTTCTAAGAAGCATGCCATTTTCAATGTCTTTGTCTCCCTTTCTGTCTCCCTGTTTTCTAAAATGCAGTGATTTTATTCTAATAAAGTGAAACATTTCATCATAACCATCCCTGCTTACACACTGAAGTGATGCAGCCCAGACATAGTTTGACACACTTCAGTGAGAGTTAGGCCTTGGGAGCAGAATTTGAAAGCAAACTTGCAGTTTTTCCCCCCAGTTCAGTGCTCACCAGGATCTTCCCTTGAGACCAGCCAAACTGTTCTTTAAAGCATGTGGAAATAGTGCAATTAGTCCACCAATTCTTTTGGAATTAGAAATAATATTTTAAGATGGAGTTCCCAAAAATTGTTGTTTAGCACTGTATTAATGAAACAGTATTACAGTACTATTATTTGAAAATAATTGACTTAATTTTGATTGCAGTCAAGGAGCAATTATATAGAATTGAGCAATTTGTCCCTCATTTTGTTCTTCAGCTGCTGCTATATGCACTTTCATACCTGCTCCTATTTTAAAATTGATTTTAGGACTTTGGCCACCCTGTATCTTTCCTTACTGAACAGGAAGTATATTGCAAAAGTTATGAATAGATGTTTCTTAGGCTAGTACAGCCAAAATCCTCCCATGGGAGGGTTTTGGAATGATTCCCAGGAAGGAGAGTATGTGGAAACATTTTTTTGGAATGAAAAAACCATGTGGATGTTGCAAGGAGAGGTCAGTAGGGTGTTCCATGTTATGTTCCTGCATCATCCTCAAACAATTTCATGAAGGGGAACAAGTTTCATTGGAATTGGCTCCAACTACTGGCTCTTGGAAAGATGGTCCTAATAAGACTTTTTAAGTATAAGTGGCTGTGCATTGTGTTAAAATCTGGCTGCCTTAGAATGAAGGCTAGGCCATTCCTTGTGGAATTTCCTTCTGACAGAACGCTGCTTAGGTTTATTTAATGTAGCATTTCTGAAGGATGAGTGAAAATACTGGTTCTACTATGCATGGTTGCAGTTGGACTAATGTAGGCCCAGAATATAAAACAGGTTATAATGTGATCAAGGTCTGCCTAGATTGGACTTTCATTGCAGATAGAATCATAGAGTTGAAATCATAGAATTATAGAATCGTAGAGTTGGAAGAGGCTACAAGGGCCATCCAGTCCAACCCCCTGCCATGCAGGAACTCCCCATCAAAGCATCCCTGACAGATAGCCTCTGCTTAAAGACCTTGAAAGAAGGAGATTCCACTACTCTCTGAGGGAGTGTGTTCCACTGTCAAACAACTCTTACTGTCAAGAGGTTCCTCCTAATGTTGAGGTGGAATCTCTTTTCCTGTACCTTGCATCCATTGTTCCATGTTACAGTCTCTAGAGCAGCAGAAAACAAGCTTGCTCCCTCCTCAATATGACATCCCTTCAACTATTTACAGGGCTATCTTACCACCTCTTCTCCAGGCTAAACATTCGCAGCTCCCTGAGTCATTCTCATAAGGTATAGTTTCCAGACCTTTCACTATTTTGGTCACCCTCCTCTGGACAGCTTCGGCTTCCCAACATCCTTTTTGAATTGTGGTGCCCAGAACTGGACACGGTATTCCAGGTGAGGCCTGACCAAGGCAGAATAGAGTGGCACTATTGATGCAGCCTATAACCTCATTGGACTTTTTAACTGTTGCATCACACTGTTGACCCATTTCAACTTGTGGTCCACTAGGACTCTTAGATCCCTTTCACTGTTGTTAAGGCAGGTGTCCCCCATCCTGTATCTATGCATTTCATTTTTTAGCCCTAAGTGCAGTACCATACATTTCTCCATGCTGAAATACATTTTGCTAGCTTTGGCTAGCTTTCTAATCTATTAGGTCTTCTTGAATTTTGATCCTGTCCTCTGGGAGTATTAGCTACTTCTCCTAATTTGATGTGATGTGCTGATTTGGTAACCATGCCCTCTATTCTTTCATCCAAGTCTTTGATAAAGACTTGATAAAGATGTTGAATAGCACTGGGCAGAACTCTTTGACACCCCACTGGTCACTTCTGTCCAGGATGAAGAGGAGCCATTGTTGAGCACCCTTTGGGTTTGGCCGGTCAACCAATTACAAATCCACCTAACAGGAGTATTGTCTAGCTCACATTTTACCAGCTTGTCTGCAAGAATATCATGCTATATCTACAGCATTCCCTTTGTCTACCAAGCTGGTAATTTTATCAGAAAAGGAGATCAGATTAGTCTGGCATGACTTGTTTCTCTGAAACCCATGTTGACTCTTTGTGATTATGGCATTGCTTTCTAAACGTTCACTGACTCTAGGTTTAATGATCTGCTCTAGAATCTTTCCTGGTATTGATGTCAGACTAACTGGACATCAATACCAGGAAAGATTCTAGAGCAGATCATTAAAGAGTCTGTGAACAGATGAAGGCATACGTGATTGGATGTAACCAAAATTCCTGATGGTAAGAGCTGTTGAAACCGTGGAATATGTTTCCTTAGAGAGTGATGGAGTCTTCTTCTTTGGAAGTTTTTAAACAGAGACTGAATGGCCATCTGTCAGGATTGCTTTGATTCTGTGTTCCTGCATGGCAGAGTGGGTTTGGACTGGATGGCCCTTGAGGTCTCTTCCAACTCTATGATTCTACTTTGCCTGTGTAGCTGTCACATTTCACCCCTGAAATTACTTTAATTACTAGTATATATGTTGATGATATGGCGGTAAGCTACCTGGTCTATAGACACCTGCAGTTTTGAACCTCCCTTTATGGTCCATTTTTCTTGTGGACAGATAATGGTGTTTCATTGTTGAACAGACAATTCCGTAGTATAGTGCATGCTTTGCAACTCTGGTTCAGTTTCCTCCATCTGCAGTTGCTGTTGTTGGGGACTCTGGAAGAAGAGTTAAAATAAAAAGTTCTCTCTGAATTAAAAACTGCTGCCAGGTGGTAGAGTAATACTCTTTATAAGACAATATCTATGTGAGTAGCAGACTTTTGATCTTTTCTCCTGTTTCTCAAAGATGGTTGATATAATGACCACACTGTTGTTCAGATTAAAATTAAGCAAGCTAGAAAAGTTGACAATCGACCTTTTAATTGAATTGCAGTCAACCAGGGCCAGCATATTTCTCGTAAAGTTTTCTGTGGGTATTAGAACACTTACCAGGCGTGACTAAAAAGCACCTCATGTTAAGACTTTGTCTTCCCGCTCCTGGTGAATCTTTCCATGTTTAATGTCAGCGATTTAGTGACTCAGGTCTTATGCCCTGCCAAAGCCTACTGTCCTTCAAAGCATCTGTATTCCTGTAAATTTTGACTCAGTGCTGTAGCTCTTAAATCTGACTTCCTGGTATCCAGTCTTGTGTAGTGTATCAGGGTAGAGTTGGGGGAATAAGATGTTTTTTAACTTCATGTTAAACAAGATTGTTGCTTTTTGCCAGCCTCTAAAAAAGCACTGGTTAAAGGCATACCGAAAAGGACGAGTATATCCTTCAAGATAGAGTAGTTTATTTTTCAATCAATCTTTCTCCAAAGTTTCACCCATGTTCATAATATCCTCACAACATCAACCCTGGAAACTAGTCCTGACTAAGAATAGCCATTGGGTTAAAGCAGCACTAGGCACAGTGCAGCCCTTCAGGTGTTGTTGGACTGCAACTTCCAGAGTTCCTTGCCATTGGGTGTGCTAGCTAGAGCTGATGGGATTTACAGGTCAGTAAAATCTGGAGGGCCCCAATTTTTCCACCCCTTGTCTGAAGTCTCCAAGGCAGTTCCATGTGTAAAGTCCATGCCTGAACCCAGATTTCTACAGTCCTGTTCCCAACATGGGGAAACTCACACAATATTGACCATCACACTTGGGTTTACTCTGATCTGTGTGAACTGTCTAAAGTTATAACTTGTGTTCCCTTTCTTCTGCTTATCAGAATGGACCCAGTGCCCGTTCATGTCATAAGATGTGCATTGACATCCAGCGAAGACAGATCTACACACTGGGTCGTTATCTGGATTCTTCTGTGAGGAACAGCAAGTCCCTTAAAAGTGACTTCTATCGCTACGACATTGATACAAACACTTGGATGTTGCTAAGTGAGGATACTGCAGCAGATGGAGGCCCCAAATTAGTGTTTGACCATCAGGTCAGTATGTGGTGCCTATCAAAGGCAGCAGCCTCTGGTTCTAATAGTGATGATAATTATTATTACTATTACATACTTATGGTAATATGAGAGCCAGCATGGCACAGTGGTTTGAGTGTTGGACTAAGACTCTGGAGACCAGGGTTCAATTCCCCACACAGTGACCTTTAGCAAATCAAATGCTTTCAGCCTCAAGGGAAGGCATTGGCAAATCTCTAGACAAATCTTGCCAAGAAAATGCCATGATAGCTTTGCCTTAGGATTGCCGTAAATCAGAAATGACTTGAAGGCACATAGCAACAATAACTTATGGTAATATTGTGACATACATGTATATGACACTTAAAAAAAACCAAATAGTTCCCTTCTTGAGGAATTACCGTCTGGAGACAAGGGGCATAACAGAGGAAAGGGAAGGTAATGAGGGGGGATAAACAGGGAGGATAATGCTGCTATTTCAGCTAATATGCAGAGCAGGCAATTGTTTTAAGTCAAGGGCCATTTTCATTCAGAGGAGAATGTTTGGGGGCAACATATTGATGGTAAGAGATGGAGAGAGAGGCCAGGTGGTGATGGGGAACTTCCTTTCTCTTCTTTGCTTCCTTTAATCCCCTTCCTTTAATCTTTCCCTCTTTCTCTTCTCTTAATTCGAGACTTAGGGGCCCTCCAAATGTCTATTGGACTTCATCTCTCCTTGTTTCTTGCCCTTGATTTTGCTGGCTGGGAGATATAGTCCAACCACACCTGGAAGACTACAAATTGCCCATCCTGCTATAATTAATATCCAACCCAAAGATCATCCCCAACCAATTTCTCCCTTCCTTAGCTTTTAGCCCAGTGAAACTTCTTGTTAGCATCCCAAGGGAAAAAAAGGGTGGGGATGACAGTGAAGGGGTGCTCAAATAGCTCCCCAGCAAAAAAGTGCTGTAGAAAGAAAGAAAATTGAGGGAGAGAGGGAGGGAGGGAGGGAAGATGAGAAACTCAAATAGATTTTTCTCTTTAAAGGGTAAGAAAAATGCCAATAGAATAAAATAGGAGAGACAGTGAAGATGAATAATAAAAAGATGACAAGAATCATGTCAGATGGAGACACACAGAAAGAGATCAGTATCAATGTATGTTGAGGGAAAGTCATCATTAGACACTTTGAAGAGAGAAAAAAGAGGCAGGAGTTATTTCCAGATGTGCAGCTATGTTAAGTGGAGCTAAATACTGTTGGCTCTCTGTATCCACAGATTTTTTTTATCCACGGATTCAGTCATCCATGGCTTTAAAATATTTTTTAAAAGTACAAATTCCAAAATTCAAGCCTTAATTTTCCATTTTATATAAGGGACACAATTTTACTGTGCCATTGTATTTCATTGGACTTGAGTGTCCATGGAGTTTGGTATCCCTGGTGGTTCCAGGAACTAAAGCCCAGCTGCTACCAAGGGTCCACTGTATTCTAAAGTCTTGTAAGCTAAGCAGTATCAGCCCTCTTTAGTACTTGGGTGGAAGACAGCCAGTGAATACTTAGCAAAACCACTGCTGAGCGTGCAGTGCCTAAGAAAACCTTATTAAATTTATAGGGTCTCCATAAGTTGAAAGGCCACTTGAAGGCACATATACACACACAGAGCTATGTTAATCTTTTGCAATAAAAACAGTAAAGAGTCTTGAGATACCATGCAAAGAAGTTTATTGTGGCATAATCTTTTGTAAACATGGCTTACATCTGAAGAAGTGGATAGTGTCCCTGGAAGCTTGTTCCATAATAAATGTAAAGGTTCTCTAGTGTTAAATTGCTCTCAATGAAAATTTCTTCTTCATTGCAGATGTGCATGGATTCAGAGAAACACATGATCTACACCTTTGGAGGACGGATTTTGACATGCAATGGTAGTGTGGATGACAGCAGGGCCAGTGAGCCACAGTTTAGTGGCCTCTTTGCTTTTGACTGTCGATGTCGGATGTGGAAGCTCTTGAGAGAGGATTCCTGTAATGCTGGCCCTGAAGATATCCAGTCCAGAATAGGGCACTGCATGTTGTTCCATTCAGTAAGAATGACCATTGACCAGGAGTTGATTCCTGATTCTGTAACCTCAGTTTGTTGGCAAAACTTTTAAAAACCCATGCGAAATTTTTAAAAGGAAGCTTGAAATCTTTATTCAACAGAGTAATCAATTAAAGTTCTGATTAATCCATTAATCATCTAAGGTGTGAGCTATGGGTTGCAATGGATTTAAAGTGACAAAGCTTTTTTGTATCTGAATGTTACACTTCTAAGGAGAGAGAGAAAGAGAGCATATAAAAGATGACCTTACATATGGAAAGTTAATAAGTGTTAGTGTTGTTGTTGTTTTTTAAGTGAAAAAAGCTGTGATCCTCCCCCTTAATATTGCAAAAACACTTGCATTGAAGTGCTGGTAATATGAAAGTAAGTTAACCTGTAGCATCTTCTGCTGAGGAAGTATAGCAATGCCCCTTTAAAAAATACACCTTTTGTGAGTGTGGCTGAGGAGGTATGTATTTCTTATTCTCCCTTTGTGGAGGTCCTAAAGAAAAATTGCTGATGCCTTCTTTTTTTTTTTAAGGCAGGCTACTTGGCTGTCTACAATTATGTATGTTAATATATTTAACTTTAAAACAGGACCAGATTGATGCTTTAAGCAGCTTAGCTTTGACAGGATTTTGTGAACAGTAATTTATTAGGTCTTAGGGATGATAAAGCATTCAAATGTTGCTTCATTTTCTGAAATTCGGTGTTAATTTTTTGTTGTTATATGGGATTTTTAAAATTTTAACTTACTTGCATATTACCAACACTTAGTAGTTAAATTAAAGAGTCAGTAAACCGCTAAAAATTATTTAATTCATTCCAAATATTCCATCAGAAGAGTAAAAATATACTAAAGTGCTCTTCTAAAAGGTTTATTTAGCCACCTTGCCTTCACTGTGAGAAAGGCGAGATATAAATAAATGAAATAATAGTAATAAATATATTATAGTAACATTAAACCCTTTGTTTTTGTGGGTTTTTTGCTATGTGGCCATGTTCTAGAAGAGTTTATTCCTGTTGTTTTGCCAGCATCTGTGGCTGGCATCTTCTAGAATTCTTAATTCGCCACAGATGCTGGCGAAATGTCAGGAATAAACTCTTCTAGAACATGGCCACATAGCCCCCAAAACCCACAAAAAACTATTGATGCTGGCCATGAAAGCCTTTGACCTTACATTAAACCATTTTCTTTGCCTTCTGTGTGCCTTTCACACTGGTAGTTGGCAGTTATTTCATTCCTTTATAACTTTACTTATTCCTTAGTTGCTGCCTTGACTGGCAAGTTCTGGCCCCTAGTTTTGCAAACAGCAATATTTTGATCAACCAGGTTTGATTGATATAAATGTCTTTTCATGGGTGTTGGCAACAGCCATGTTTGCATAATGTTGTTTGAGCAGTCCCTGTTTTAAGCTCTGTTCTAGTAAACCCTTGAACTGTTGTACATTTCCCTTAAATGTTAGAGGAAAATTTGGCTTGATAATTTCTACTTGGAAACTCTGAAGGAATATGTGTAAGCTACATCTGCACACAAACCACTTTAAGTAAACTCAAATGTCTCTTTTTGTCTTTCCTTCAGAAAAATCGTTGCCTGTATGTGTTTGGAGGGCAGAGGTCGAAAACATACTTGAATGACTTCTTTAGTTACGATGTAGATTGTGATCATGTGGATATCATATCAGATGGCACGAAGAAAGATTCAGGGATGGGTGAGAGACGTTGTCGCCTTAAATTTTCTAATTTGTTTTTATATAATACAAGGATTTTAAAAAGAACAGCTTGGGAGGGCGGTTTTGACCAAACAATGGAAAAAGATTTAGGCATCTTATTTGTTGCCACCTACTCCACCCAAACTCCATATTTACTTTGTGAACCTGCCACATCTGCTTTTGGTTTTCCTAGTTGCAAGTTTTTGTTTTTTCAAAAGGATATTTGTTACAAAACTGAGGCAGAAGATAATGCGTGCAAGATCACATGAGACATTTTGGCTGATTAGGAGTTCTGATACCTGCCTTTTAAAAAGTTGTTTAGGGTACAAAATGCTGGAGACATCCCAGACATTTATGTGGCCACAAGGAACTAATGTATTGTAAATAAAATGAGAAGTTCTCTGATTCACATATGGGTTAAAATTGCCCCCAAACCGTGCAGACCACCAACACATGGAAAAACTAAACAATGCCCCCATCTTATCCCCCCCAGATATCCCAGAACCACATGCTATCCTCAAATGCTTCTTTTTCCTAGACAGTCCTTTTCAAAATTGCAGCAGGAAGTGATGCAATGTCATTTCCTTTCATGATTTTGACAAGTATTGCAAAGGAAAAGAGCTGTTTCAGCTTGCTCAGGCTTGGGAGGACATGTAGCCTCCAGTTTGGGTGCCCACTGGCTCAAGATCTAGGGTGTTGTAATATCAACAATGTGGAGGGCACTATTTAAGGGAAGACAATCTTATTACTGAGCCTCTGAAGCCCAAGAGAGTGCCCTTTCCATCTCTTCTGAAACTGCTTCTCTCTTTGGTTCCCAGACACCACAGTGAGAAACAGCATGTGGCTTCTTGTTTTGTTTTTTAAATTGGACACCTGTGATGAGTTCACTTTCCATGGAAAACAGAACCCGTCTTATGGCTCTGCACATTCAGCCATGTTCTCTTGGCCAAACATATTAATTGCACGTTGCAGTTAGACAAATGAGAACAGCATAATTAGCCCTCTTTTTTATTTTGGACTGTCCTGCTTGTGTTGAATAGCAGACTTTGTAAGCCACTGACTCATTTAGAAATCATGAATGAATAGAATTCCAGTTTACCATCCTCATGTGTCTGAGAAAGTAAATAAACAGTTCTGAACATTTCCCTTGTTTGTGAAAAGAAATGTTGGAATTAGTGTCTCTTTAACAAGCAAGAACAAAAGCCCATTGTATTTAAAACTGCATATGTTGATGGTGAGTTGCTTTGGTTAGAGGGACTCATTTTGCATTCATTTTTGAATATAGGTGGAGAGTGTCTTACCTCTCTGCAGTATAATCATTTGATTAATCAATATTCTTATAGTTTGCTGTGGAGAGAGCCAGTGTGGCATAGTGGTCTGAGTGTTGGACTATGACTGTGGAGGCTAGGGTTCAAATCCTGTGAGGACTACAGCAGTGCACTGGGTGACCTTGGTGTGTCACAGCCTTTTAGCCTCCAAAGTCTCTGATGAAACTTTCCAAGAAAACCCCATTATAGGTTTGCCTCAGGGTTGCCATAAGTCAAAAATAATTTGAAGGCACACAACAAAAGCAACAACAAGAACAACAACATAATTTGCTGTAGAAAGAGATTAAATAAATGCAAGGTATGGTAGTGGAATGTCTTGGTATGTGCCATAAAGTTGTGTTCAGCTTATGAAGATTGTATGAGTGTAGAACTTCTGAGAGATCATATTAATAACAGCTCTGCTCAGGTCTTGCAAACACATGGCAGTGACTTCCTTTATTGAGTCATCTGTAACATGAGGGGCTTGTGTATTGGTCATAACAGCTCCATGCAGCTTCATTGTTTAGAAACAGGGTATCTGTACCAGTTGCAAGAGGAGAAGCAAAGTAGAGAGACTGTTGCTTAAGTTCTACCTTGTCATTTTACTGGGAACTTCTGACTGGCCACAGGATAGAAATAGTATGTTGAATACAGAATCCCAAGCTGGATGTGTTCTCTGATTCAGTACTTAAAGGTTGTAAGAACTAGCTTCTCTTTGCTTGTCTCCTTGGAAGAATACATTATAGAGATTCAGCTAACATGATTGTCTTAGCTCTGTGGCCACAGTTCCTCAAGGCTTGGAGGCTGATCCTTAGTGATGTATTTGAGCAGGTAAGTGTAGTTTACCCAGAGCATGGTAGCTAAACTTGTTCCATATGCACTAGATTCTGTTGACTCTTCAGAAATTTTCCAGTTGGGACAAATGGCCACTATATACATGCAACAAATGAATGTATACAGTCGTCCCCCGGGTTACGAAGGTAATCCGTTCCGGATTACCTTTCGTAACCCGGAAGCTTTCGTTTCCCGGGGGACCGCTTTAGCGGACGGACCGCGCGGCCGATTTAAAGGGGCCGCGCGGTTTTTTTTCTTCGGATCCCGGGGGATCTTTCGGATCCCGGGGATACGTTAGCGGTCCCGCCGGTTTCGTACCCCGGGGTTTTCGTACCCTGGGGGATTCGTAAGCCGGGGGACCACTGTATATGAAACAATTCAAAAGTATGTAGCTCCTTATTTAGGTCCCATAAGCAGAACACGGAGTTAATCATTAAATTAAAATGTTTACATTTAAAGGAGTGTTTTGATTGAATCATCTACTTTAAATATTAGGCTGAGACTAATGCAAAAATATATGTAGAGAGCATATATGACACCAGTTTGCTCTCAACAAATGAGTATGTCAATAGTACAGAAGCAGGGTATCTGTACCAGTTGCAGGAGGAAAAGCAAAGTAGAGAGACTGTTGCTTAAATTCTACCTTCTTGCTTAAGTTCTATTTTGTCAGAGATGGGCAACTGTAGGAGGCAGGACATCTTGTCCTGCCTCCTACATACAAAAATTTCAGAACCATCAAATCTCCTCTAATGGGAGGGGGACATTTTCACCATATATCTTTGCTCCCTGGACCATTTGAAGCCCAGAAGAGGCCTTTTATTACAACTAGAAGTGATCTAGAAATCACTTCCTGGTTTTAAAAAGGATTCTCCTGGACCTAAAATGGACCAGAAAGCAAAAATGTGATGGAACATGTGGGGGCAATCAATTATTATTTGATTACAAAATCAGCCGTGGGGGCTGCATGTGGCCTGTGGGCTACACTTTATTTAGAAAGATTGGTATTAGAGGTAGAAGGCAATCTTACACATCTTTTATGGTGTTGTTAAATTATTGCTCCCTTTTGCATAGAAGTCATATTGAGAGGAAACGTCCATTATCACATGCCAGCCTAAAGTTGGTGTGGGGACACTAGTAAGAGTGCTGTGCTTTGACATGATTACTTCAGGATGTTGGAGCAAAATAGTGAGATCCAGCATGCATGTTGGCTCATGAGGCTATCACAGCTTCATATCCCTGCTCAGCTTTGAAGCTTACCAAGTGGCCCTCAGCAAGTTGTTCTTTTCCCATCCTTAGATGCCTTCTGAATTATTCAGAGGGAAGGCTTGTAGAGTTGAGAAAGCTAGGCAGCCTTTTCCAAGAGGCTGTAGAGTTGTGCTTGTCAGTGCAACTAATCCTCTGATGTAAGGTGGCATCGTACTGTGGGATTTGAGAGGTATTTCCAGAGCAGCTGGTTATGTGGCATACTTCTAAAACATCCTTGCACTCACAGGTATAAAAGAGTGTTCAGATGAAGGGATTTGAATGGTTTGAAGAGCAGCCACCAAGAGTTTCCCTTGCAATAAGACTTCATATAGACACCACGAGGTGGGACTTTTTAAATTCCTGCTTAAAAGTTGTAAAGGACATCCATGAAGAGGCAAACCTCAGGTTATAAGAGTCCCAAATCCTGCATAGGAAATGCTCAGTATTTTTTGTCCTTAAGCAAGATTCAGTTTTCATTCACCCCACCTAAGATGCGTTAGTTGCTAAAAACAGTGGCCATGGCTTAGAGCATTTCAGAATATGTGTGTGTTCCAAAATAGCTGAACAAGGCATGAAAGTCTTACTCTTTTCTTGGTGCAGAATTTTTTAAAAAAAGAAAAAAAATGGCCCCTATCCAGATCAGCTTCCTTCCATTTAAATCCAAATGTCTAGTTGTGCTTCAGCTTGCATATCTCCTTGCAGCCTTAGTTGGATTGGAGTCATTTGAAAAAGAGTTTGAGATTGGCTAAATCCCAGAATGATATCTTTTCAGAAGATCTCTACCCACATGTCTCTTCTCTGGTATGCCAGTTATGGTCTTGTCAGTAGAAATGCTGTGAAATACTTCATGTACTCATGTAATATTTTCATGTCATGTATAGAAATACATTAAACCTCTGTGCTATTGAGGCTTCTGGGTTTCCCAATTTGTGGCCTCTTTTAACTTTTGGTCACTTAGTTATTGGGCCTAAATACAATTGTTAACTCTGACCAAATCAGTGAATCAGTGAAATTTATATAATGTTGACCTTTCAAGTCCCCATTGATTCAGGAGATCGATCTTAGTTTGGATTACCAATTGGATTTAAGTCTTTTTTATATTATAAAGAGTTTTTCTTACAAAGCCAGAGTTGTTGCTAGGAGGGAAGAATGGAGTATCTCTATTCACACTCATGGGCTTTTTGCTTCACTGTATTGCTGCTTCCTGGATCCTAGAAAGTCACATGCTTGGGCATGCTTCAGCTTCTTCGTTTTCCTTGTCACCATTCTTCATTGAGTGAGAGTGGGCATAGAAAAGCAGATCTGCTCTCTTTAATGTGGCAACACAATTTCCATTAGGTAATTGGTAACCCTCTTCCCCTTTTGTAGGTCATAAGAACTAAATCCATCTTTTGCTTGAGATATCCACCTTAAAAGTTGCCAACCCCAAAGACCCTGCCTCTGGTATATGGAAAGTGCTGGTGTCAGCACCTGTCTGTTCTAATGAAAATGATGGTGATCTCCACTGCTGTTGCTGTCTTTACCAGTACACTGCCCCAGGCCTGACTGAAAACTCTGTCTCTGCATGCTTGCATACACGCACATGTAGTGGTAATTCCTCCACAACTCCTAGAGGGCATTTCTAGGCCCCAAATTATTATTATTTTACCTGGGGGGCAAGGACCACAAAAATTGCTCTAGGATGTGTATGTGGTCTGTGGGCTGCACTTAGACCACCGCTGGTATAGGTGTAGCAGTGTTGAAATATTCTTCCCATATGCAAGGTGGTGCAAGTAAAGACTTGGCTGGAGGGGGTGACTAAATTGGGGCCAGGAGTGGCATGAGCCCTGGTTAAATGCCTGTACTGCAGCCACTCACAAACAGCAAGGATGTGAGTTCAGTTTTACACAGGGGCTCAGGGTTGACTCAGCCTGGCATCCTTCCATAGATTGCTAAAATGAGTACCCAGCTTGTTGGGGGCAATTTGCTTACATTTTGTAAACTGCTTAGTACATTGGTAAGCAGTATAGAAATGTACTTGCTATTGCTATTCCTGTTGGCATAGTGGTTTCATGAGCATTGGACTAGGACACTGGAGACCAGGGTTTGAATCCAATGGAAACCCACTGAGTGACCTTTGACAAGTCACAATGCAGAGTATGGCAATGGCAAATCACCTCTGAAGAAATCTTTCCAAGAAAACCCAATGATAGGTTTGCCTTAGTGTTGTCATAAGTTGGAAACGACTTGAAGACATACAACAACAACAACAGAGTCCAAGGGCCAAGAAGACACCATGTTGCTGTTCCAATGGAAACATCTGGGTGGATGCTTCAGTCTAGAAGTCTGGCCAAATGTCATGTTGAGGAGAAGGGGTTTGTAATAGTGGCTGTATTTTAAACTTGCATCCTTTGACTGCTTCTAAGCATTTTTTTTTTCTTTTGCACGCAATTAATTTCTCCAGTGTTAGTAGAGAGCCTGTTCTCAGGGCAGCTGACATTTTCTTATGAGTTTTTTTCTTGTTTTTTAAAATCACCCAAAGCTTGGAAAAGTTACTTTTTTGGAGTATAAGTCATTGGATCTATTTGCCAGTATAGCTACTGACAGTGCTGGCTGGAGAATTCTGACAGCTGTGTTCCAAAAAAGGTAACTTTTCAAAGCTCTATTTTGTTGTTGTTTGTTTGTTTGTTTGTTTTTGCTAAAGAGAAGCAGTTCTACTTCTGATGGATATAGTAGAAGTTCAGTTTCCCCAAATAAAGATTTATGACCCTGCAAAGAGTAAGGTATTCCTTGAAAATATCTGTTGTTTGTTGAACCAAAACAAGAAGGAGCATCCAACTATTGTCCTGTTCTGACCTGGCTTGTCCCACATGCCTGTGTGTCACACTTTACTTAGTAAGCCTGTCTATAAACAGAGTCCTTCCATGAACTCTGAACTACATTGCTTTGGATCTTAATTGAAGGCAAAGCTACTCCTCTCAGTGTCCTGTTTGTATTTTGCTGCTTGTTTTTTTCCCCATCAGCTGTTTTTCCATGCTACTTGACTTTATAAACCCTAGTTTTGAAATCAGTGTTTAAAATTAAATGTTATTACATGGAAAATAAAGAACACACCAGAGTAGCTTCTGCAGGCTTCAGGCTTTTGTGGTCCCCTGATAAAATGGACAGGAAATGTGAGGACAGAATAAAATAATTCTTCACACAACATTTTAGCTTTGGAAATTGGCTGCTATAGCCCATGGTGACGGCCACTGCCTTGGATAGCTTTAAGAAAGGAGGCAACCAGTTTTCTGCTGGGTGTGAGGTCTAAGCCATGGCTGCTAACCACAATAACCAAATTGTGAACTCTGACCATATCTATTTATTAGTTAAGGTATTTACTACCCAACTTTTTTCCTTGTACAAGATCCAAGACAGCTTATGTCTGATTAAAAGCAAGGTGAAACTGAAAAAAACACCTATTTGTACAAAAGTTAAAAACAATTAAGTGAATAATTGCATTGAAAACAGGGGTGTGAAACAATTTAAAATACAACCAAAATGTAAGAGAAGAACTTTCATGTTCAGTGGCCTTTGACGGAAGTGGAAAAATCTGACTTAGGAAGGCTATAGTTCCCAAAATCATAGGATCATAGAGTTGAAAGAAACCACAAGGGCCATCCAGTCCAACCCCCTGCCATGCAGGAACTCTCCATCAAAGCTCTGTTTAAAGATGTCCAAGGAAGGAGACACCACCACACTCTGAGGGAGTGTGTTCTGCTGTTGAACAGCCGTTATTTGTCAGGAAGTTCCTCCTAATGTTGAGGTGGAATCTCTTTTCCTGTAGCTTGCATCCATTGTTCCAGGTCCTGTTCTCTGGAGCAGCAGAAAACAAGTTTGCTCCCTCCTCAGTGTGACACCCCTTCAAATATTTAAACACGGCTATCATATCACCTCTTAGCCTTTTCTTCTCCAGGCTAAACATTCCCAGCTCCCGTAGTCATTCATCATAGGGCATGGTTTCCAGATCCTTCACCATTTTAGTTGCCCTCCTTTGAACATGCTCCAGTTTCTCAACTTCATTTTTGAATTTTGGTGCCCAGAACTGAACACAGTATTCCAGGTGGGGCCTGACCAAAGCAGAATGCAGTGGCAGTATTACTTCCCTTGATCTAGATATTATATTTATGCAGCGTAAAATTGCATTGGCCTTTTTAACTGCCACATCACAGTGTTGACTCATGTTCAACTTGTGGTCTACTTGGACTCCTAGATCCCTTTCACATGTAGTCTCCTTAAGCCAGGTGTCCCCCATCCTATATCTATGCATTTCATTTTTCCACCCTAAGTGCTCCAGTTTATTCAGGTCATTTTGAATTTTGATCCTGTCCTCTGGGGTGTTCCTTCAGTCAGCAAGACAGCTGGTCCTGCTGACTGGGGATTCTGGGAGTCATTGCCCCAGAAATGACTTTTTCAAGTTCTGGGTTCCAAGTTCCATTTTCTGAAACAAGGGCAAACCATGGGAAAAGGGCTTTGAAGCCATCTTCAGGGAACAAATGGCTATCCATTGTGGGCAGCTAGATTGAGCAGGGCTACTTGGATGTTCTTTATTGGTTCTTGGACTTCTGTCTGGCATGAGAAAATTGTCTTTCCTATCAGCCTGCTGTTGTGTAGTGTTACCTGAGAGGAGTGGCAATGAAATGAAGCTTACAACATCTTATTTTAAGTAAGGCGTACATTCCAGCTGGACACTGACTAGGAGAAGTGATGATTCCTGCAGCTGCCATGGTGTCATTGATGGTACACCAGGGTTGGATGGGGGGAGACATTGCCATCTTGCAGCCTTAGTGTGGTTCCTCAGCTTAACAGACATTTCCTTTACTTGCCCCTGGGGTTTAGGAGCCTTTCCTTTCTCTTGTGCTCCATTTTTCACTTTTAGCAATCATGAGCCAGATTTTTTTTAACTTGGGTGGTCAGCAGTTGGAGTGCCTGTCTCACATGGGTAATAGTTCTATCAGAGGTCAACTGTGGAGATTTGGCATTCCTTTTGAGCCAGGCTTTCTTCTTGGGCAAATTGAGGAGGCTTGGAGATGTAGTGTCCAAATCTAAAACCTGCTTTCGACCTTACTCTGAGTAAGGTCCTGGAAACAAGGTAGCTCCTGAGCACTTGTCACCGCACATGCAGTGTGTAAAAACATAATCATTTTTGTCTTTATCATACAGCTGTACAAAAGGCTTATATCACTTGCCCAGTTTAGTAAATACAACAACTGGGGAAGTGATATAAGTGATTTGACTTGATTATACATAGATTTGATTAATAATGTTGTCCCTAAGAATTTCTGTCCCTTGACTCTGTGCGAGGTTGACCATAGAGTCCCATTGGATCTAGAGAAGCCTAGAAAAACACTTCTCTAGTCATTTGTAGCTCCTCCAGTGCAATTTATGTTCAACGTCTGCTCTGCTTTGGCCACACAGTTGTGCTGGAGGACCTAGAGGTTCCTAGAGAGGTGTTCTCTCAGGCTAAACATGGTTGGCTTTTTTATATGTGGATTTTTCACTTTCACAGGGGTCATGGGCCCCTAACTCCAGTGAATGTGGGGTCCCACTGTATGCATTTCTTAGCCACCTTTCAAATCTCTGTCCTCTTGGCCAAAATCATTCAGGAGGAGAAGAGTTTTGGTTTTAGCAGTGATTTTTCTCTGCTTCTTAGCTCTGTGCTGAGCTGCCTTTTGTTTTGCAGAGCCCTGCATGCTGTTGTGAACTGCTTAGTCATGGTGCGATGTTTTCGTTGCCTTTTAGAGTTGCGGGGGCGGATGGGGGGGTTGACATCTTGGCAAGTAACCGTAGGCTAGCAAGGGTACGTTACTTGTACGTTGTAAATGCTGCTTGTACGTTGCACATTGTGTTCTGCATACAAATACCCATCAAGTATGATTAAGTGAATTTCCTTTCCTTTCGGAACAAGCTTTCTGTGTACAAAATTAGGATTACGTGGCCACTTTCCAAGTGTCTCTCTTTCTCTCTTTGTGTTTTGGTGGTGTATGCAAGAATCCTCCCCCCCCAGCAATTTTCGTGGGTGCCAGGATCTTTCACCCAGCCTCCTCCACCCAGAAAAAGATCCAGGAGGAGAGAGGAGAAAAACCAGTACACAAGAGATCACGTGCTAGTCACACATGCTTGCTCAAGGGCCAGTTGCCCTGGGAAACAGAAACCACGACTTGTCCAGTAAACAATAGGAGTGGCCAATTATATGATTATGTTTTTTTATGGGAATTAAAGTGAAACCTCTAACAATCCTCTACTATGTTCAACCAGCATCTGAATTGGAAAGTGAAACCAGGATTGTTTTGGTAAGGTGGTCCCCTTTCAAGCTTGCTTGCAATTCCCTATGGAGGGACCCTCTCTTCTCAAATACACTTAAGAAAGCACACCCAAAACAGCATCCTGGTAACCTCAGAGGTTCTGGAGCCGATCATATCTCAGTTTAATTGAAAACTTGTTCCTATCTACATAGCCCCTTCTGTTTCCAGGATATGTGCATGCAATCTAGAAGTCTCCCACTAATCATAGTTTCCTGTTTTGCCTGAACCAGAAAACAATAGTTAATAATTTTGAAACAAGCCAGAATCTTAAAGCACAGTTCAGAATTGTCTTAACATCCTGGCTTGTTAGACAACTGGTATCCATTGTTTGGTTAATTGAAGTTGTCCTCATTGTATTCAGGCGAAGAAGAAAAGCTGCATGCCTGGGCAGAATTCTCAATTGTATATCACCTTATTAGCAGAGAGGTAATGATCTGAAGCAGGAATGTTTCTGCATTTCTTTGGCCCTGTTTCTATTTGCATTTCTCTGCTCTTCTCAGGTTTCCCTTCTTACATTAGGCATCCTCCATCAGTATGATACGAGTTTGAACAAGTTGTCAAATAACATCAGTAGGAAAAATGAGAACTTTCTTGTGTATATTAGAAACAAGTCTGCAGAACTAATAATGTGAGACCACAGATACTGGAGTTTTTATAACCCACCATACTTTTTCCTTTCTTAGATAAGTCTAGGTATATATGTAACTGCTTGTTGGAATTGATCTTTCATAATTCAAAAAGAAAAATAGCGTATAACGTTTCCCCTTGAACTTCTCTAGTGCTGTATTTAAATTTACATCTCGTTCTGAGCCATTCCAATCAGTCTCCTCACCAATCTCGCATCTTTCCCTGGGCTATACAGTGGTCCCCCGGCTTACGAATCCCCCGGGTTGCGAAAACCCCGGGATCCGAAAGCTGCAGGACCGCTAACATATCCCCCGGGATCCGAAGGATCCCCCGGGATCCGAATTAAAAAAACCGCGCGGCCCCTTTAAATCGGCTGCGCGGTCCGTTCGCGAAAGCGGTCCCCCGGGAAACGAAAGCTTCCGGGTTACGAAAGGTAATCCGGAACGGATTACCTTCGTAACCCGGGGACCACTGTATTTGTTTTCTTCATCTAAAGTAAGTTAACCAGTTTTTAGGGGGGGAAAAGTAGATGTTTATTGGTATAGGTTTTAATCTGTTGATTCCAACCAATTGCATTTCAGCTAATTGCATTCACACCCTGTATGAGAATGAGGTGATACATGGTATGACGTTTGTTTGACCCTGTTTCGGTTTGCATTTCTCAGCTCTCTTCAGGTTTTCCTTTTCAAGTAAGGTTCCCTCCACAGGGGTGGGGGTGGGAAATGCTTGCAAATACCACCAAAACCCAGCGTGGTGTGATGGTTTGAATGTTGGACTTGGACTCCAGTGCACCTGGGTTCAAATCTTTGCTCAATCATGGGTCCCCACTGGGCAATCTTGGACAAATCACCCTTTTCAGCTTCAGAGGTAGGCAATGGCAACCTTCTGAATAAATCTTGTCAAGAAAATTCTATGATAGAGTTGCCACAAGTCAGGTCCACATGAAGGCACATAACACAGCAAACTGTTTAATAGAACTCATTGTCTCCAAAAAAAAAAATTTCTTCCTTTATGTTTATAACTGAAAGAGAAAGGGGCTACTCTTTCTTAAACTGTTTGCTTGCAACACATCAATTGTTTCATTACTTCTAATAGGGCCATTGAGTATTGTAGGGACTGTTTTAATCTTTTTTAAAAATGGATTTATTAATCTTAATTAATCTGAAGTTTTGCAGCCCTTATATAAAGTAGATTGAAACTGTGTTCTTCCTTTCTTCAGCACCTAGCACTGTATGTCACTTACTTTCTAACGTAGCGGGTTTTGCCTTTTGCAAACATTTACCAGTTGGTTGTACGTTTTCAGGCCTCAAAGATGCTTATAAAACCTAAAACTGGGGACAGTAATGAGAGCTTCAGCTAATTTTGCAATCCATCCAATGAACTGGCAGGCAAATTTGGAAATGATCCATAATTTCCTTCTTCCTGTATAAACAGCTTCATAATTCCAAAATGTGGAAGACTGATATGGGTTAACATCAATCCTATGCATTAGGATGCCAGGCCTATTGGTGCACCATTGGTGGTACTGATTATCTCCATGGAGTAGGAGAGGGCATAGCTTTGTTCCCTCCCCTGTCCATCAGCTGGCAGCACTGGTTATTATTAGCTTATTTAGGAACAGAAACAATGGAATTGTCTGACTTCTAGACTTTTTTTTGTGGGTGGCCACAGATAATTTAATTGAGACTCAGTGTGGTTTAATTGTTTTACTGTGAATCCCTCTGTGTGTGTGTGTGTGTGTGTGTGTGCCTTTTAAGTCACCTGTTAACTTATTGTGACCACATGCATTTCATAGGGGTTTCTTGGACAAGAAATATTCAGATGTGATCTTGCCAGCTCTGAAATATAGCCTGCAGCACTTGGTTTTTATGGTGGTCTCCCATCCAATTACTAACCAGATGTAGCCCTTTTTAGCTACCAATATCAGACAGGGTCTGGTATCTTTATGTTATTTATGCAGTGAGCTAACACTGGGAGATAATGACTGGATACTCTTCCTCAACAACTGGTAACAGCAAATCAAGAGGATTCCTGTTTTTCTTTGGGAGGTTGTATACAATTAGTTCAATCCTGCTTTTCATATGATGTTCTCAGTGTACAAATTAAATAGAGTGATAAAATGCAGCCTTACCTGACCTCACTTCCAGTTGGAAACCATTCCGTTTCTGTGTATTCTGTCCTAACAGTAGCCTCTTGTAATGAGTACAGGTTATGCACCAGAACTATCAGATGTTGTGGCATGCCCATTTCTTTAAGAGTGATCCACAGTTTCACATGATCTATACAATCAAATGCTTTGCTATAGTCTTTAAAGCACAGGCTTGAGGAAAGAAGGCATGAAAAATGGAGAAAGGGCACCAGCAATCCAAGATATGCATAACAGTAGCAGAAAATTCTAGAGATATGGAAAGAATGGCTTCCTTCAGATAATCCAGGCATGGCAGGGGTGGAGAAAGACCCCATGGATCCCCTCTGGACCACTGCCATGCTTGGTTCACCCGATTCGGGCATGGCAGGGGTGGAGAAATACTCTCGCAGGTCCTCTCTGGACCCCTGCCATGCTTGGATCACCCAATCCAGGAATGGCAGGTGGGGAGAAAGACCAAGTATGATCCAAGCATGGCAGGGGTCTGGAGAGGACCCTCAGGGGGACTACTGTATAGGTTTTCATCTCCTCCTCCTTAGATGCACACTGATTCAGGTACAAAATATATTTTTCATATCTTGGTGTAAAACTATTCTGAAATCCTTAAGTATTCTTCTGAAACCATTCCATGTTCTACCCTTTTAGAAGAAAAGAACGCCATGCATTTTTCTTAAAACCAAAACCAAACCCCTGCATTTAGTCTTTCTTTCACCAATTACATCTTTACATTTATTCTTATGAAACAGCAAATGTCATAATGGTAACCTCAGATGGAGTTTGGTATTGTGAAAATCATTGTATGTGAAAAGGCAAGGTATGGGCAGATGTTATAATTTTATTCAAAGTTAACCCAAAATTAGTTGATGAAGTTTGATGCTATACTGGACCAAGACACAGATCAGTTCAGCCTTCATTCACATGGGTCCAAAACTCACTGAATAAATAATTCATTTTGAGACCGCTTTAACTACTCTGGCTCAATGCTAGAGAAGCCTGGGAATTGTAGTTTGTTGTGGCACCAGAGTTTTCTGACAGAGAAGGCTAAATGTCTCACAGAACTACAGTTCCCCCAATTCCCTAGCACTGAGCCAGGGCAGTTAAAGCAGTCTCAAACTGGATTATTTCTGCAGTTTGTTTTGGACCATGGTGTCCTTTAAATATGTTTGATTATACCTTCCATCATCCCCAGCCAGTATACTAATTGCCCTTTTTAATCTGAGGATGAAGGGAGTGTGACACATCCAGAAGGCACTGAGTTGAGAAAGGCTAAACTAACATTTTCAGTCCTTTTGGGTTCTGTGATTTTTTCTGCCATCTAGTGGTTATCTGCCTTGCTGTCCAAATAGTTTTGTGTATTTACCAGCAGCTAGCATTTTAAAGTATTTACTTTGCTGTCATCCCCCTCCCTCACCCGCATCAACAGTTCCGATGACAGGCTTCACCCAAAGAGCTACCATTGATCCAGAACTGAACGAAATCCATGTGTTGTCTGGACTAAGTAAAGACAAGGAGAAAAGGGAAGAGAATGTTCGGAATTCCTTTTGGATTTACGACATTGTGCGGAACAGCTGGTAAGTTATCAGAAGGTTTCCTCAAAGGAGGGAGAATGTGTCCCAGTTTTGTGGGGTTTTTTGCTTTTATACCTGTAAGGTCACAAAACACTTAGATCGAGTGATCTTGTGTCTCTAACCATGTCTAGGCAGAGCTGGCTGCAAATTTGGTTGTCTGTGCCCTTCCTCTCCACTTAACAATATTGTACAACCAATCTGCTCACACTGTTAAACTGTACTGGAACTGAGTTGCCCAGAGAAAGCAGCACTTTGTGTATCCATTGCTAAAACATTACCCAGAGCCACATGGCTGCAGGGAGAGGCAAGCCAACCAGTCAAAAGTTTGATGAAAAGTTTTACATGTATTTTTACAATGATGTTAGAAATACGGTCATCCTGGAGTGCTGTTTAATCACAATCTGTTCACACAAAAACGGTAGGCACTACAGAAGGGAAATGTACGCAGCCCTTCCATAAACACATTTTAGATATGTTGGCAGTGGTAGGAATTCAGTTCTCTTATTAGATGATGTCAAAGCAACATTATCAAGAATGTATCTGGCAGCATAAAATATTATTATAATACAGATTTTCTATCAAATATGGGGGTGTAGGGGTTATAAGAGTATGCCCTCATCACCTCTGCCTTATGATGTTACATGTGCACTTCAGCCTTTGAGAATAGTCAGAGGCATATAGGCAATTTGTGCAATCTAATGATGAGAGCGAGCATGGTATGGTGGTTTGGATGTTGGGCTGCAACTCTGGAGACCAAGGTTCTATTTCCAGCTCAGCTGTTTAACCCACTGGGTGACCTTGGGCAAGTCACACACTCTCAGCCTCAGGGGAAAGCAATGGCAAACCTTCTCCGAACAAAATCTTGCCATGAAAACCATGATAGGGTCACCTTAGGGTCCCTTGGAGTGTAGTGGAGTCTCCTTCCTCAGAGGTCTTTAAGCAGAGGCTCGATAGCCATCTTTCAGGGATGCTTTGATTGGGAGTTCCTGAATGGCAGGGGGTTTGACTGGATGGCCCTTGTGGTCTCTTTCCAACTCTATGATTCTATGATTCCCATAAGTCAGAAACAATTTGAAGGCACACAATAACAACAACAGTTGATGGCTCATTTGCAGCCTGTGTGCCTTTGTTCTTTGCATATATAATCCTTTATAGATGTTGCAGGAGCTGTATAGACACTGGAGAATGGGGCAGCCTAGTCGCTTAAATACTTCTTTAATTTACTTATAACCTCTTTTTCTATTTACATGGGACCCAAATAAGTATACATCTATTTGGACTTGAAGGTCTCTGTGGAGGGTTTTCATGGTTGTGTCCAAGTTATGAGTACCTTCCAAATAGAAGCTCCCTAGCATGTATGCTCTGTGGAACCAAGTAAAGCCTTTCTTAATTTATCAGATGTTTCAATTCTCTAGGTTACAAAACTTCTGAAACTTCTGATTCTACTGTTTTATTGTATTTGTTTGAACCGCTGATGCTATTGTTTAAGTTTATTTTGATTTTACACTTTTATTTCTTTAGATATCAGTCTTTTGCATGCTAGCCTGAGATTTTTGCTAAGTAGGTGGTATATTAAAATAAGTGGGAAAAATGAGTCCTGGAATGTACTTCCTAGATATTTTCTTCCACAGGACTAGAACTTTGTGTATTGGCTTTATTTGGATTCTGGCATAATGTCAGGTATGCTGAGAATCTCAGCATTCTTGAGAGGGGAAAATGTTTCTGGCACTCTTGCATTTCTGAAGGAAGTCAAAGGGTCAGCATTAGCAAAAGCTGTTGTATCTGTTCATTGATGTTTGGGTGAGCTGCAGTACATCAGCAAAGATTTCCCAGTCTCCTCCCCCCCCCCCAAGAAAATGTCACATGCCCACACATTACCCTAAGCTATACTGCTAAACTGAAGACAATCTTAGTGTGGTCTGGAATGGATTTTTGTGGGTGGAAGGATTGTGAGCACTCTTAAATATTTGCACTCAAAATTCCTAGAGCCAGGGATTTGAAAACTCCCAGTACATGTGTTTTCCACCAAAATGCTGTTGCTGAATCTTAGTGTTCTAGTTTTCAAAGACATGTAGAACTCATGGACCTGCAATACATCCACTCAGGACTGTCTCCTCCCTCCCCAAGTTAGCCTAAATATGAAGGCCGCCATCCTCCTCATTATGAGCCCTTTTCCAGGTCTTGTACAGTGTCTGGACAGGAGAGCAAGTTGTAGAATCACATATGTGGAGTACCCTGCATGGAATGGCTTGCTTATGTCCAACCCTGGCATCCTTTTAATACTGAAAACTGTCTTATATAACCAAGCTTTCCAACATGACTATGCATGTTTTAATCTGATGAGAGTTGCTTTTTGTTGTTGCTGGCACTGCTCTATTTTTTTTCCACTGTGATGCATGTGATGGTTTTTTTTAAACCATTGCATTTTTCTTTAAGACTGCTGCAAGCATTTTGTTAAAATTGGCATAAAAATGAGTATAAGATAGATGGAAATCCTGCAATATGGAGAAGATGCAGGAATGTCAGGGTAATGCAGGAGCAGGAAAGGTGGAGGAATAGTGTTTCAGGTAAGGCTAAAGAAGATAGGTAGGTAAATAGGATGATATATTATTATTATTATTATTTTGACCAGTGGTATCCCTAGCTCTCCAACAACCAGAGGAGGAAGATGATACATTCCTGTATCACACACACCCATTGGTGCACTTGCAAAGATGACAGGGCCCCTCTTACTTGGGCAGTACCCCGACAGGTTCAAAACGAGGTTTTTCCTGAGCTAGAGGAAAAATCATGGGGAAGAAGTGGAATCCTTGCCTGCCTTCCAGGCTGATTGTAAAATGATGCAGTGGTTCCACCAGGAGACAAAAGGCATCTCTGTATCCTCAGATCCCCCTAAGCCTTGTTGCCCATTTCATGATTCAAGGATATGTGGGCTTGAATAGATTCAGGTTGTCCCAGAAAAATGATGTTTGTGGGCATGCTGATCATTCCCCTTCTGAGCAGGAACCTCCGAAGTCCAGGAAAACTGTGGGGAGACTGATACTGCTGTTTGTCAAAATAAAAGGGTTTCTAAAGAGTGGCAGGAAAAGGAGACAGGAAAAGCCATTCTTGATAAAATGACTGTGACTCATGCAAGCTCTGTCCTCTCCTTCTTTCCTAGTCCTGCAACATCAAGGAAGAGCCAGGAGTCTAAGAGAGAGGTTGCTGGGGTGGGTAACAGAGGCACAGTGGACAGGGAAGGGGTCCAGGATAGGCAGTGGTGTGGTACGCTGAGTGATTTAAGGGCATTCTAGATTGGCAAAAAGAAGTGTGTTCATGGCTGCATGAAAGTCTAGCCTTTAGATGAGAAAAAGGGAAAGTGTGCCATGAAAACACTTTTTTTTTTTTTTTTTGCATTTTAGGGGAGAAGAAGCGCCGTTAAAAAGATGCTGGTTTTCCCAGCTTTTTTTAAAACTGCGGAACAACACAGCTCCATCTAAAGGTTGTGGTGCAGCTGCTAAGCATTAAAGAAAAGGCAACTTCATGTCACACTTTCCTGCCAAACTAGAAAGCCCCTTAGTCTCCAACACCTGGAGGCCCACATGTTCCCTGTCCCTGGTCATAAAGGCTTGCCTATTTTGTTTTAGCCTGATTCAACAGGTTTGAAAAAAACAAAACAAATAGTATTTAATCCATCTACTGATTAGCTTCTGGGCACAATACAAAGTGTTAGTCATTACCTTTAAAGCCCTATATGGCTTGGGCCCAAGTTACTTGAAGGAACGCCTCTCCCTATACAATCCACCCAGCACTCTCAGATTTTCAGATAAGAATTTGTTAGAACCTAGTAACACTAGATTGATGACAACTTCCCACAGGGCATTCTCAGCCGCGGCCCCGAAACTCTGGAATAATGTGCTGGAAGAGATCCGTCTTATTACCACTTTAGATGCCTTTAAGAAAGCACTTAAGACTGATCTCTTCCGGCGGGCCTACCCGCCCAAATTGCTTTAACAGACTATGAATGATTCATTCAGAACCAGATCAACAATGGAAGGAATGGTAACAACTGATTAGGTTTTAGGATTGAAATGTAGTGTGGTTTTTATAATTGTTTATATAATGTTTTAAGACAATTTTAGACTATAGATTGACTGTGACATTGTATTTTAATAATCTGTTGGAATCCCGCCTCGATCTGAAGGGAGAGGCGGGAAATAGAAATAAAACTATTATTATTTTTATATTATTACTATCTAGGCTGGCATCTTGTTTGTAACAGAGGCCAACCACTATCTTCTGGGGAAATATTGTTAAATAAAACACAAACAGGCCCTGCCTGTTTTATAACCAATCTGTGATGATATTCCAGAAATACTTATTATTTATGGGCATAAAGTTTCTGAACATGGAGGTTCCATTTAAATGTCATACCTTATAGCACTTGGAAGACCCTTGTCTCTAGGGATTTGCCTAAACTAGTTTTTGTTAGATTGTCTGGTTTCTCCCACCTGCTTTGAGAAGCATGTTACCAATGCTCTTTACTTTGCTGATGTACCTCTCTCTGTGTTCTGTGTGACTAAAGATTCTATGAGACTCTCTAGGGTGTGTGTCTATAACTGAATATTTCAAACACAATTGCACTGCAAATCTCAACCTATATTTTTAACAATAATACAACATGTTGTGTATTGAATTTGACACACACACACTGTCCCAAAAGTTCCAAGCATCCAATAAGATGTCTTTGCAGGACTTTACTGCTTATGCTACTGCAACATTTGGATACAAATCTGAAAGCCCTGAAAACCCCCCGAGTAGATTCAAATGCAATACCGGTATTAAAAAAATGTACCACAAAGAATATGCTTCCTTTGTTTTCCTCCTAAACACATGACTGAAAATATAACTATGTTATTCAAGGTGTAGAGGGCCTGTTCCTCAATCCTACCAAGTGCAGTCCTGTCCATCTCCTTCTTTCCTTCTCTTTCTGAACCAGACCAGCAAATATAGCTTTATTCTTAGATTTTCCCCACCTTCTGAGTCAAACCAATACTCCTAGCAATTACACACTGGCTCTAGAGTTGGTTGTTTTTCACAAAAGCCTCCTTATTTTCAGAGTGGATTTTATTTTTTTAATGATCTGATTATCAATGCTATTAATGTATTATATGGGGGACAACTTCAGATCTAGAGTAGCCTGTATTGGTTTGTAAGCCATCTGAATTTGCATGGCAGTGATTATTTAAGCTATTGTTTTACTGGAATCCTTAGTAAGAGTATGCTAATAAGTATGATGTGTTAGTAATCTTTGGAGGTGTGAAGCACTTCAGTATATATATACATATATACACACTGTGTTTCAGGTCTTGTGTCTACAAGAATGATCAAGCAGCCAAAGAGAACCCAAGCAAAAGCCTTCAAGAAGAGGAGCCCTGCCCGCGTTTTGCACACCAGCTTGTGTACGATGAGTTGCACAAGGTGAGATTTGGGGGAGGCGGTGTGGTTATGTTGAATGTACAGGAGAAAATAAAGTACCACTTTGTATGGGACAGTGGGTTGCCAAGCCACCCACTCCTTCACATCATTTTGCCACCATACACTGCACTAGTAATGATCCAAAGTGGTCAGGGCAAGGAGCACCAGACAATTGCTTAGAGGATGGGCTGTACCATGAAGCAAAGCTGTCTGCCTTTTGTAGCACATGATGTCTGGGATGTCTCTTGTACAAATTAAGCTGCCTTGAGTTCCAGGTTTGGAAGAATGGCCATATAGAAATAAATATGATTATGGTGGTTGAGGATGAGGTTCTCCATCATGATCTCTGTGCCACACACACACAGACACACACAGACACTAAAAAATAGATATTTAGAGGTAGTTGGTTTCCTTCCTGCCTGGCTGGGTGTCTCTTATTTTTCCTCTTCTGGCATCTACCTCTCTATTTCCATTTTGTGTTTCCTGTCATAGGAAAGACAAGCTCACAGATGGGCACTCTCAATGTCTTTTTTTGTCTTGGTGAGAGCCACGTCATTGAATGCTGTTCTGTTTGTCACTCTTTTACTAACAAAAAGCTTCACAATAGAGCCCAACATTTGAAAGTTTTTTGCTGGGACTGTTCTTTGTCTGTAGTGAACACTCGGCCTTCTCTCAAGATTCTCTGGATCTTTACAGGAGGAACCCTTGGTCTCTCAGTTGTTGTCTCTTGGGTTTTTTTTAAAAAAGAGAGCACAGGCAGATCCTGAACGGAATATAATTCCTTCTGTTTTGCGGACCACTTGAAGACTTTTCCCAAACACACCCATGACTTTTTTCCTTATCAACATCCAATTCTCTTATGATTACCAATTTGGTTCCCAAACCTAGAGCTCTACGCTTTAAAAAAATATGCTGAGCTTGTGGGGTAGGCTTATCTGCTCTCCTCTTTTCTCTCTGTTTTGCTGTTTATACATAGTCAATAAAGAATTCTGGAAGCAGCAACTGTTTACTTTGCCTTTTGTAGGTAGGCACACACACCTACAGCAGGGTCAATTAAGAGCTGAATCCCATTTTTCCCAGCTCAAGCTTTATTGGCTTCTTTACTGCAGATATGCTGCTGCAACCTGACCCCAAAAGTCTGTGTTTCTCCAGCCCTCCTTCACCATTTCCCAAATACTGATGCTGTTTTAAAAAAATACCTTAGATGTCAAGGAAGGAAAGTGGAGGGAGGCAGTGAGCAGATGTAAAAAGATTTTATAGAAAGGACCTCAACTATCAGAGTCTTCGTTAACTGAGGTATACCTTACTTTCCTTCGCTTCCTTTTTTGGTGGTGAAAACTGTCCTCACAGTCAGCCTGCTGACCTGGGCAAGTGTGTGAGTGGCCTCCATAAGAGGCAGTTCATAGGACAGATGGTGTTTCTTGGAGTAATGCTTGAGAGGTTTGGCTGGTTTATCTCACAGTCATGGCTGAACCACTTTGTTGTTTATCAGATATCTTCATTCTTCTTTTTCAAGGTTCATTATTTGTTTGGAGGAAATCCAGGCAAATCCTGTTCTCCAAAGATGCGGCTGGATGACTTCTGGTCCCTGAAGCTCTGCCGGCCTTCCAAGGAATACCTACTACGTCACTGCAAATACTTAATAAGGAAGCACAGGTATGTGCTACTTAGAGACAGCAGGAGCGGGTTCCATTAGGAATCCTACCAATGAGAATCTTTGAGCATCATTTTATGAGGGAGACAAAGGCTTCTCCAATGCTGCCAGTGAATTTCGTTCTTCAAATCATATACTACAGTTTGAGGTACTAATAATTTGAGGCAGAAGCTCTGTTTTCAATTATATCAATAGATAAATAAATATAAAAATTAGAACCCTTCACACAAATGATTGATAGGCTTAGAATCACTTCTGTGAAACTTGGACCTTCTCTGTGCTGTGCACAAAAAACAGAGAAAATCCTTGTATCTCTAGGGCCTGTAAGAGGTGTCTCCTCTGAAGCCTGATCCTTTACTTTCATATTCTTCAAGTCTTTTGCTTTCCTTTTCCCTGTTGTACAAAAAGAGAGCAGTCTTGGCCTTTGGCTGGGTGAAACCTTTTTAATCCCCTCTTTTTTAAAACAAAACAGGCCAGCCAGTTTTTTCTGATCATTGCAATAGCATTGAATTTGAATATACTCTGACTGTCCCTCCCCACCTTAGCAGTCAGTATGAGAGTACTTGGTGAAATTGCAGTCATTTGTTCAGTACCAAGGAGTGTTTCATGGCTGATAATAACCTGTTTATAAAAAAAATACTTATTTATGTGATGCTATTGTTATTCTTAAGAGACCCTCTTAAGACTAGCACCCCTGGAGAACGCCTGCTTGACAGGTACATGGGAGAGGGATTTCTCTCTGTTGTTCTCTGTGCAACTTGCTCCCTAAAAAGGAGGAGAGGTGCCAACAACAGTGTAAGTTTTAAAATGGCCCAGTAAGATTAAAATATCCCCCCTCAAATTAGAGCAGAACCTAGGAAAAACACTAAATCAGCCATCATGCCAAAACACAACCTGAAGAACATCCCTGTAGAAAATAGATTTGCACTGTTAAATCTAATTGACCAGGAGTGAGAAGAACACTGGACTGAAGCCAGAGACATTTACAGTGGGGAATGCAAAAAGACAATCAGTAGCCAAAAAGAAAAAGAAACCACAGCGGATGAGAGAAGTGGATGAGAGAAGAAACTCTTCAAGCAGTTAAGGATAGAAGAGAAGAAAAGTAAAAAGTGACAGAAATAGGGTCAGAACATGAATGCAGTTGTTCAGTGAATTGTGTGCAGGGACAAAGAGAACTATTACAATAATCAATGCAGGGCAATAGAAGATGACAGAAAAAAAAAGAAGACGTCTTCCACAAGATCTGCAAAATCAAACGTAAATTTAAACCAAGAGTGGGGATGCTAGATGGCTAGCAGGGGAACACATTACATGACCAAGTAGAAGTAGAAGACATTGGAAATCAGAAGACTTGGATTTGGAAGGAACGAACAAACTAAACAAGATCCTGAAGTGTAAAAATATATAATTAAATAATAAACTTAGGATTGTTCATGCGATTGTATTTCCAATTTCTATGTATGGTTGTGAAAACTGGACAATGATGAAATCTGATAGGAAGAAAAATCAACTCATTTGAAATGTGGTGCTGAAGCAAAGTTCTGTGGAAGTGCAGAGAAGAATCTGGAATACTTGACCAGGCCTGTTCATGATAGCATGACTTGGAGGTCTCTCATTTGTAGGCTGAAGTTGAATTAATGGCAGTTAGCTAACATGAAGATAAAGAAAACAGGATGGTACTTCTTATGCCTTTTGCAAGGGAAATAGAAGTCCCACCATAGTCTTTTTGTTCTTCTCCAAGAGAACAATTGCAATGCAAAGAGTCCTGAACAGACACAGTTTGGCTTTTTGGAGAGAAACTTCTTCAAGATGTTGACTTGATACCGAGGATGTGGAAAGTATAGCCCATGAGCTCTATGCACATCCCAAGATCATTTTTGAGGGCCCAGAGACTTCCCCCAGCACCTAAAATCCTGTTTTCATGATTATTATGCATTTAAAAAAATGGGACCTTATATCTTTTAGGGGGCATTTTAGATCCAACAGAAGAATTTTTTTAAAAAGTAAGTGCATTGAACATTAGAGTTCCTGTTTTAAAAAAATGGCTAGGGGCAAGACTGTGGTGAAATTGGCCTGCATGGGTGCAGTTTTTGAGGGGAGATTTTTAAAAGGTTATATTTTGGGGTGGAGATTTTCAGAATTGGGATGTGCTACCTTCAAGGTCCCATAGAGGACCAGTGCAGTAATTATCAAATAGTATAAAAGGTACCATGCTGTTTACCATTTCTGGGCCTTTCTGAAGACAGCATTAATCAAGGACAAGAATAAGGGTTTTCCTTTCTACCAGTTCATAAATTCCCAAAAGATGGCCCTTAGAAATAATTTCATTTTCATGGCTGGCATCTATGGCTATATTCTTTCCCCCTTTCCACCCACAACTTGTTACATTGCATTTATTAAAGTGTTCACCACACACAGCAAAGTGGTTGCAATTCAAGGATTTGCAATGATTATAGAATATGTGAGAATGTCTTCTCATCCTTGAGGTTTTGTATTGTTTCAGTGAAACTAAAATCCTAGCCAATCCCTCTGATCCAGCCCTTTCTGAAATATCTGCTTAAAATTGTTTCTCTTTTTCTCGTGGAGTTCAATTTTTATGCTTTCTTCAGGCAGCCCTGCTGAAATGGTGGTGAGTAGCTTTGCATCCCTTAAGTAGGCGGAAAGCTTTTTGTTACACCATCTTTCAAAGATGCAAGAAAGATCTGTTAAGCCATCTCTGGCATCTGTACACTAAATCCTTGCCTCATGTATTTCCACAGGTTTGAAGAGAAAGCTCAGACAGACCCGCTAAGTGCCCTGAAATACCTGCAAAATGACTTGTTTGTCACAGTAGATCACTCAGACCCAGAGGAGACAAAAGAGGTATGGGCAGGGGTGGGAATTGGCCAGCTTTGCCCTTTCTTCCCATAAACAAGGAAAAGCTGTGTGGATTTCAGAGCAGCCACGACTGCTATCCACGTCTGTAACTGAAGCAGCACAGCACTAAAGTACTGGACACCTGGTTCCATGCTTCTGGCTAGTGAATTTTTATTTATTTATTTATTTATTTATTTGACTTATATTCTACTTTTCTTCCAAAATGGGACCCAAAGCACTCTTTTCACTTTTAGGAAAAAGTGCAATATAGGATGATTTGGTATCAGTAGCCTTTAATTTTCTTGAACTTAGGCCATTTCCTTACACTTTTGGTCTTGTTTTACAGTTCAGATGATTAGTTCTTTCAGGAGGTAGAAAAGATAGGCAGATCTCCATCTTTCCTAAGTCCAGCAGCTGAGGAACAGTCCTCTCTCCATCCCAACTGCTAATGCCTTGGCCTCTAGAGCCACAGCAGCCAGCATCTGCTGGATTTAATTCCTTCTGCAACTACCATCCCCTTTTCCTTCTGCTTCATATCTTTTTAGAGTGTAAACCTGAGAGCAGGGAATTGTCAAATCAACAGTTGTAAACCACACATGCAAAGCGCAAAGCACTGATGACATTATATAATTAATAAATAAATAATAATAATTTCCTTAGTAATGGCTTTCCTTTCCTCTGAATGGCTTGAATTACAAATTGAGAACTTTATTTGCAGTTAATGTTTAATATCATAGGGAGAGATGTATAGATATATAAAAGTTTAATTTTATCTTATGGCAATGCATGAAAACCATTCCAATTGCTTGGGTTTTGGGTGCCAAGTGAAACAAACAGCATGTTCTGAACAGAGCAGCTTATGACCAAGCACTCAGTGAACCTAGCATGACGTAACTGAAAGCCATCAATAAAGTATCCTAGATAGGGAATGAGAGGAAGTTGAGTCTTTGTTAGTATGAGTTCTGTTTTTTGCCTCCCAGTGCGGTTCACTCTTTTTTTCTGTGTGGATTTTTGTGTGTTTGGCTGTGACTTCATCTGGGGATTTTTTTTTTTTAAAGTAAGGCTGCTCTGTAAAGACGGAAGCAAAGGTCAGTCAGGTCCACTGTCCTGAAGTGACCAGCCAGATGCATCTTTGGAAAAGGGGCCTGAAAGCTCACCAGCAATTGTATTCAGAAGGATACCGTTCCTGAATTTGGATGTTCCATATAGATATTGTGGTTAACTTTACTCAGAGAATGCTGTGGGTATCTACATTTCAGTAAAGATTTATTTATTTATTTATTTCCCATCTTTCTCCTGATATAGGGACTCAAGGCACCTAACAGCCTATTTAAAATAATACAAATTAAAAAGAATTCAACAATATTAAAAAGTGTAAATATATCATTTAGAAACAAACAATTTGTAAAGTCAAAAACATTAAACATTAAAATAGTAAAATGTAATTTAAAAACTATATATGAACCTTAAAATCTGAATTGCATAGCATTTATAAAAGGCCAACCCTTGTCAGTTTGGAGAAGTCTGACAGCACAAAAATGTTTCTTACCTGCCATGGAAAGATCTCCATCTTGCCTAAGTCCAGCAGCTGAGGAACCGTCTTCTCTCCATCTGAGGCAACATGCTCCTTTCCTGTAGCTTGAATCCACTGCTCCATGTCCTAGTCTCTGGAGCAGCTGAAAAGAAGCATGATGCATCCTCAATATGACATTTCATCAGATATTTAAACATGTAACCTTCTCTTCTCCAGGCTAAACATACCTAGCTCCCTATGCTGCTCCTCATAGGACATGGTTTTAGGCCTTTTACCATTTTGATTACTCTCCTATGGACATGCTCCAGCTTGTCCACATCCTTCTTGAATTGTGGAGCCCAGAACTGGCTAAAGCAGAATAGTGGTACTATTACTTCCCTCAGTCTAGACACTACACTCCTATTGATGCTGCCTAAAATTGTATTGGTTTTCTTAGGTGCTGGGTGCTGCACCACATTGCTGACTTAAGTTCAGCCTGTGGTCCACTAAGAGTCCTAGAGCCTTTTCACATGTACTGCTGTCAAGCCAGATGTCACCCATCCTATGTCTGTGCATTTCATTATTACTGCCCAAATGTAGTATCCTACATTTTTCCTTGTTGAAATTCATTTTGTTAGTGTTGGCTCACCTTTCTAATCTGTTAAGGTCAGTTTTGAACCAATAGCTAGAAATTACAGGGAAAGAAATCTTACCTGGTAATTTCCTAACAATGAGAGTTGTTCAGCAGTGGAGCACGTTTCTTCAGGAGTTGAAGGGTTCTCCTTCTCAGGAGATGTTCAAGCAGAGGCTGGAAAGCCATCTGTCAGGGTTGCTGCTACTGTGTCCTACATTACGGAGGCTGATTTGAGCAATGAGGTTGAACTACATGACCATTAATTTGTCTTCCAACTCTGCTGTTCTTAAATTTGTCCTGGCTTTCTTGTGTTTATTCAACCATCCTTTAAAAGCTCTGTGGAGTCAAACTTTAAAAGCTCTGTTGGTGGCTATCACCACATCTTGTGGTAGTGATTTTTGTAATGTCTGTATTGTGTCATATGTAAAAGTAAATTTTTAAGCCTAGCGTAGGTCTTTGGACAGACCTCCATACTATCACTCTAATTATGTAATGCCATGGGAGTGTCTTGGAGGTACTGAATCTGCTAGGCTTGGAATCCAGATTTGGGTCTCTCTCTCTCTCTCTCTCTTTCTCTCTAGAACTTAGCATCTGAACACTGTGAAATTCTTAGTTTTTTGTGGGTTTTTCGGGCTATGTGGCCATGTTCTAGAAGAGTGAAATTCTTTCTAACTATGGCCTTCAGGAAGGAGGATTTCCTATGCCATGTTGGGCCTCTTGAGGCTCAGGAAAGTCTGATATCCACCAAAAAATTTGGTCTGAGAACAACCCCATTTTAGAGTCTACACAGAAGCAAAGTATCAATTTATGCAAAAACAATCCTTTTTTCCCCTGTGATAATTGCAGAAGGGGCTTTATGCTACCACTTGCTGTATTCCGATGAAAGTTAGTCTGTACCTTTGGACCTTGGCTGGCTTGGAGGGAGCAGTGGTTTTTGTTAAGGGCTTGTTGGCTTTTGTGAAATGCCAAGATGACAGCTTAATAAATGAATGCAGTTGGAAAGCCCTGATCTAAAAACAGAAGGGGTGAATTCTTTTCCAGCAGAATGTGAATCCTCAGTTTGGCCTTATTAGGTCTTGGAAGGCCACCTCCCTGATCCTCATGCACAATAAGTTCTTTTCATTGTTGTTGATTGGGAAGCTTTTATTTTCTACTGGGAACACTGAAACTTTTAAAAACCCTCTCTTGTTTTTTCCTCCCCCTAGTTCCAACTACTTGCTTCAGCCCTCTTCAAGTCTGGCTCAGCTCTCAGCACCCTCGGTGAGTACAGATTCAGATCATCAGGGATGGCTGCTTTAGCAGCTGTCTCAAAAAAGCCTATGTCTTAAGTCCCCAGAAATGTCATGGGACCAGTTTCAAGCTCTCAGTATGCCAGACACAGTGTGGTGGTGTTAGCTACATAAGTAGGGAGGCATTGGTCAAAACAAATTAACTTGTACCACGTTTTCTTGGAAGCCAGTGGCCCTTTGCTGTGGAGGGGGAAGATGGACGAACTGATCTCTTCTTGTGATGAGCACATTAAGCATCAGGCTGTTTTTCTCACTCCTGGGCAGTTTTCTGTCTCCTTGGGCAGCATGTCAAGGAAAACAGCCACATTTTAAATTTCCTAGAACCAGAAATCCAAATTTCAGCTCCCCAAACCATAATAATCTTCCCTTCATATTCCAAGGATGAAAGAGAGAAGCTTCCACTTCTTATAACGCTGGTTTGAATAATAGCTGGGTCCTTTTGGACAGAACTCTGAAAAGCGGGACATAATGCTGGGGGTCTCTCCCCTACCACTTCTATCAAGTTACAGCATCCACCATAAGAAAGTGACCATGGCCTTTGAAGCATTGGTACTGAGGGTGAGGGGTCTGTGGCTTTAAATCAGAGCTTGGAAAAATTAGGTTCCCCCCCCCCCAAGATATTAATGTGTGCCTTCAGTGTGTGCCTTCTGACTAGATGATCCTAAAGCACCTGCCACAGAGTTTTCTTGGCAACATTTGTTCAGAGGGAAGGTTGCCTTTGCTTTTCTCTAAAGCTGAGAGAGTGTGACTTGCCCTAAGTTACCCTTTGGGTTTCCATGGCTGAGCAGGGATTTGAACCCCAGTCTCCAGAGTCGTAGTCCCACTCATACCACTACACCATGCTGGCTTGCACCCCAGGATGACTGCTCCCCAAATCCCTTAGCCAACATGACCATCTGGCTTGTGACCATGCTTTTTGCTGTGGGATTCTGGGGGCTAAAATAAAAAAAAAAGTCAACTTTCCCAACCTTAAAGAGAAATGGGAAGGCTAGAAACCAAAATCAGCCTTTGAGGATTAATCCTATCTTGAATGTTCCTGGAGGGGATCAATAAATGTGGCGTAGAGTCATACATAGGAAGGAATTCAACTCACCCTGCATTAGTTTTGAAAGCCCACAGCTGGCTGCATGAACAAAGCCTATAATGCAAATCCTTACCATAACATTGTTATGTAACTTTCTGGTTGTGTGACAGCTGGCATCTTCTGTACAGTTGCAAAATTCCCTCTTCCCCAGCAGTGCTGCAGAATGGAATTTGCAGCAAAGCCTCTCCTGCAAACTGCTTAGTCACATTTTGAGGTTTAATTTTGTAATGGCCAGGGCTAGGACTCTTTTCAGCTGTGGGATCTTTTGCACAATGGACCCAAAACGTAGCTGCAACTACCCAACAATATGAAACATTAACATTTATTTGGGCAACCTCACTCTGGTTGCATGTTTTTTGCATAGATGATTATATCCCTCTAGCAATAAACTATACTATTCTATTTTAACCTTACAAAATAGCTTAAGAAAGTAGATTGCCTTTAAAATAGACTGTGTTTAAGTAGACTGTTTTGCATGCCTTGAAGTCATTTCTGACTTTCAGCAACCTTAAGACGAGGCTATCACAGGGTTTTCTTGGCAAGATTTGTTCAGAAGCAGTTTGCCATTGCCTTCCTCTGAGACAAAGCGTGGTTTGCCCAAGCCCACCCATTGGGTTTCCATGACTGAGCGGGGTTTCAAATCCTAGTCTCTCAGAGTCCCAGTTCAACACTCAAATCACTATGCCATGCTGGCTGTCAGTTAAAATTATAGCTTTTGCGTTATACAGAATACTCATCTTGACTAATTTGCTGCAATTAGCTTCTGTCCAAGAAAACTGGCCATATGTTCCCAAAAACCAGGCTCTGACAACGTGCTTTTCCATGAATGAGTTTAAGATTTCCTATGATAGGGCTGTAAATATTATCCTCACAATAGCACTGCAAAGTAGGTTAGGTTAGGGGAGAGCAACTGGCCGTAGGCCACTAGGGAACTTGGTGACTGATCAGGAATTGACAGCCAGATCTCTGTTGAGTTCAAAACACACTGCAGAAATAATCCAGTTTGAGACTGCTTTAGGTGCCCTGGATCAGTGCTAGGGAATTCTGGGGACTGTAGTTTTGTGGGACATTGAGCCTTTCTGTCAGAGACCTTTGGTGCCACAATAAACTGCAATTCCCAGGATTCCCTAGGTCTGACCCAAGGCAGTTAAAGCGGTCTCAAACTGGATTATTTCTTCAGTGTGTGTTGGACCTTGGTCATGTCCCCCAACATCTTGGCTCTTACATCTGGGAAGGGCCAATTCTATACCTGGGTTTCCTTTGCTGCCTGGAATGGGCTTTTATATTGGTTGAGCACAGATTTTACGTACAGAAGGACCCAGACAGTCCATTGCAGCTTTAGTTAAAAGGCTTTCTGTAACACATTTGTTGGGGGTATTGGAAGGCTGCTGAGGGTTGAAATAGATGGCATTGGATAGGGTAAACTTAATAGTTTGACTCACTGTAGATTGTCATCATGTGTTTGTTATGCACCACATTGTCATTGCAGCCTGGAATAAAACACCTGACTTTCTTATTATAGTGAGAATTGTTTGTGCATGCTTATAGGCTGTGCAGCTGGGTTTCTCTCTCAAGCAATCTCAATACGCCCCTCCCCTTTTTTTGGGATTGTGCCATGGTTGAAAGAGAATCTACACTAAACCATTGTAGCAGTTCAGTCCCACTTTAACTGTTATGGCTTTGTCTCATGGAATCCTAGGATTTTTAGTTTGAAAAGGTACTTGGAATTATCTTCAAGAGATCTCTGGTACAGTAGTACAGATGAGTGGACCTACAATTCCCATGGTTATTTAAGTGGGCCCATGACATTTAAAGTATTTTCAACTATTTTTTCCTTCCCTAGTAGACGCAGCCTGCCTGACCTTCAAGAATTCCTCCTTTCAGCCTCTGAACTATTTCTCTTCCCTCCCCTTGTTCTTTCATCTCTCCACCTCCAGGGTTTTCCGATGTGGATCACATCTACGCCCAGCGAACTCAACTGTTTGATACTTTGGTGAACTTCTTTCCTGACAACATGACGCCTCCCAAAGGCAACCTGGTTGACCTCATTACTCTGTGACAGGGCAGCTGCCAGAGACGTGGAAGGAGGGGAAAGAACATTTTTGCTTTCAGTATTTTTTTAAAAAAGATTTTGTGTGTGTGTGCACGCACGCAGTGACCGAGTGACTGGTGGACTTCAGTGATAAGAGAATAACCCAACTTTAAAAGTGGCTTTATGGGTAATACCAAATGGGACTAGGCTAATAATAATAATAAAAAAAGTAATTTGACATACATCTAATGAAGAAGACAAATTATATATTTTCTGACTTTTGATTTTTAAAGGTTAATGAACACTGACAGGAAGAAAGGAATTGTGTGGTCATCTGAGTTGTTCATACTGTTGGGGTCTGTGGTGTGCTGCAAACTGGTATCGTTTTTTTTTATGGTGGGGTCGTTTTTCTGGCTTTGTAATTTTGTCCCAACAATCGCTTTTGGTTGGTTTCAGCTTTACTCTCAGTGGATGCTGGTGTGCATGAGGGTTGTGTGTGTCCGTCCGCCTCTCTCTATAAACTGAAGTCTTGTAACTGCAGTGTGACTGCGTCCATTCATCTTAGAGAAGGAAACCAGTGCCCTCTGGTGGGCCGCTGAGATCTTGCTGTGGAGCTGGAGTGTAAATGTTCTTGGGGTTTAACTGTACTGAAACCATCAGGTTGGATGACAAAATGAGGCTCATCCCACATTTGTTGAAGAAAAGCAGGGAGGGAGGGAAATGGTGGGCACTCTGCCACTTAATTCTTTCCCTGCCTGCAGCATTTCTCTCAGGCAGTGGAAGAAACCTACACATACCGACATCCACTTTTTCTCTTTCTGTCCGATTCCAGATACAGGGAATACATGTATCAGAAACCATGCTGAGGAAGAAATAGTTTTGCTTTGGTGGGCATTTTTTCTAGTGAAAAAGCAGTAGATGAAAGGAAGGGAAAGCACCCAGTCTGTACAGAATGCTTTCCCATGCCAAATCATTCCCCTGCCAGTACTGTTATGCTGTAGTTGTGACTTGCAAGGAAACATGTTGTGTCACATATGACATCTAGTTTCTTCCCATGTGCAGCGGTGTTACAATCACTGAGCTTCTGTTCTTTCAGTCTTCTGGCCATCACATGCGGGATCCGGAGCCTCAGAAGTGAACCACTCTGCACTGAGCCTGTTTCTTCTGATTCCATTTTGTTAGTTTGGTATTTGTTCTCTTTCCAAAATGAAACTGCAGCTTTGAAGTTCTGCAGAGTGTAGGGGTTACATGTTTGAAGTCCCTTCCTTACACAGGTTTTGGGTAGCTCCGCAGACCCTTGAAAGGGAAGCTGTGGCAATTCATGTTGCCAGTCATGGGCTGTGGCAATTTGTTGCCTTTGCCACTGTGATTTAGGAGACCTAGTCTGATATCTCTTAAAACCCCTCCTTAACTGTCTGAGTATCCATCTACATGTGAAACCCTTCCACTTCTAGTGTGGCACCCTAACAATAGCCCAGGAGTGTTGGCTGGTAATGATAGGATAGATAGATGTGACACAGATGAAGCCCACACTGACATTGGCTGTGGTCCTACATCAGCACATAGCTTTAAAGACATAGTTCCACAGCCTCCCTCCACCTGATAGCTGTCATGCCTTGAAAAGGCGCACTCTTGCTGTTGCATATTGGCAGGGGAGAGGGAGATGAGAGGGGATTCATACCAGCTGGTCTCAACTTTGTCATGAGAGGAGGAAATGAGGGTATGGTCTCAAACGGAGTGCACCTGCCTTTTCCTTCCCTAGGGAGTCCAGAGTAACCAGATCATCATGGTCTCAGTTGCCTCACTCTGGTCCCTTCTCTGTCTGTAAGTGACAGCACCAAGGGTCCCTCTTGGGGCTTGATTGTCATTGGGCAGTGGAAGGCTTTTGCACAGAGTGCCAGAGCAAGAGCATAACCTTGTGCACTCTGTTCATTAAGGGACTGAAAACATCAATAAGCTGCACTTAACATGTCCATAAGTCACTAACAGCCAGTGTCTGAGTGGAACAGAGGAAGGCAAATTGTGGACCTCTAGATATCGTTGGACTGCAGTTCTCATCAGTCCTAGAATGGGAAGGAATGCTGGAAGCTGCACTCCCAACGTCAACTAGAATGCTGCAGTTCACATGCTGTGGCATAGCTGCTGTCCATCATATGCTGTCATAGTGCCCAGCCTTCCTCACCATTGGTTAGTCCAGCTAGGGCTGTTGGGAGCTGCAGTCCAACAACAGCTGGAGAGGGCACATGGTTCCACCCCAGCTTGAAGACATTCAGACACATATTTTTTCAGTGTAGGGTTTGTAATGCTCTCAGTGATTCAGACAGAGGCACAAATGAATGTAGGGGCTGGCTTCTTTCCTTCTCCATGCCTCCCTTCCTGTTGATCACCACCGGGTTAAGCAGCTGTATAATGTGAAAGTGAGGAAGGTAGTACCTGTATTCACCTGTCCATGACATCCAAAGTGAGTGAATCTGACTCTTAAAAAGATGCTTTGGGTGAGATGAAATCTGTATTTTGCTTCTTGAATTTCAGATCTTTCCCCTCCATAACTGAAACCACAAAAGGCTTAATTTGGGGTGTGTGTGTGTGTGTGTGTGTTTGTTTGTATTCTTATATTGCTTGTGTTTTAGGACAACTTTGAATTGAAATGAAACCTTGATGAGATGAACTCTGGGGCACGATTCCCTAGCACAGCTGCCTGACCTTCTCCAAGAAAATGTGTGGAATGGACAAGGAAGGCCACTGGCAAATTGAACTATAATTGAAACAAAAAAGCGTGTGATTTTTGATGCTGTTTGCCAACAGTTTTTATTAATAGCAGCTGATACAGCAGGGTTATGTAAAGTGTAGCCTTTGGATGCTGTTGGACTGCATCTCTCAGCACGCCCAGCCAGTATAGCCAGTTGTGAGGAAGCTGGCTTGTTTTGCGTTAGTGTTAAACCACAATCCTTGGTTCAAGCAAAGTGTCAAGTTGGTAGATATATGAAACATGAAAGCTTCCTAGACATTTGGGGTCAGGGAAATCTAAAATGAGCAGTTTGGATAGTCAGACAGTGTGGGTTAGTTCTGTGAAATGACTGACCTGCGGCAGAAAAATCAGGTGACCAAGTGCCTATTTTTAAAAAAGTGATTCTTCTCCTTTTCCTCTCTCTTTGTCTCTCTCTCTCATTGTGTGGAACCTAGGTCATTGTTGAAACCTTTTTCTTATTTCAGATGAATTTTGCATTTGTCAAGCCTGTCACTTGTACTTGCCAACCTTGCTTTTGACAACTAGACCATGTTACAAAATTGTTTATATCTTCACCACTAAGGCATTATCATGTGGGATGGCAGCAAGGAAGAGCTTGCTTTGATCCTGAAATGTTTGTCCACTTGCTTCCTTGGGGATACTGAAACCTCTTTTTTCAGGATGGTTTTTCTCATTTATTGGTAAAGTTGACTGAATAGCTAGTGAGAATCTCTTGGCATGGCATGAACCCATGTTTTATTTTTAGTTGTTTGCATGTCACTTCATAACACCCCAAGTATGTTTGCTTCTGTGGAGTGAGAGTTGGTAGATGAGGTTGGAGTTATCTGAGACTCTCCCTGCAAAGCAGTCCACATCCACTGGCTGGAGGCTGAATGTGCCAAAAACAGGCCTCTGAACTGGTGGCCCCTGCTGGGATACTGGATGCCTGGCAGCTGATGGTGGTACCATTAGGGATGGATATAAGCTAGGTTGTATCATGTTTATGGGCTTCAAGTCATGGTGGCATCCCAGACTTGTTATCAGGGCTCAGAACACTTACTGGTTTTGAATTACAGCTCTCAGAATCCCTTAGCCAACATGTGGTTGTGCTGACTGGGGGATTCTGGGAGCTGTAGTCCAGAAATTACTGCCATTTGTAATGCAGAACCAAAAATGTGTAGACTTTCTGAAGTTTGTTTTATTTTATTGTGTTCATATCCTGTCTTTCTCCCAAAATGGAATACCTGTGCACCAATTTATTTATTGGAGTTCAGGAAATTTAAGACCTGTCCCCTTCTTGGTATCTATTCAAGTCCTTGCAACTAATGACAAGGTTACTAGAGACAGCCATTTGCTTCCATACTTCACCTGGAAGATTCCAGAGGTGTCTAGCTTCTCTTCATTTTTGGATGCCAAATATTATACTAGATAATCCTCAGCTTTGGGAAGCAAACTCACCTCTGTCATGGATCTATTGGCTAGCTTGCCTGGTGTCCTTGTCTGCTGACATAAGTGAGGAAAGGCAGCTATAAGAGGGAGTGCAGAGCTCAAAAGACGATGGATGCCAATGCTGTTCCTAGCTCTTGGAGAGGGAGGGGAGCAGGAGTTGGAGGATTTTGCCACAGCTCTTGTGAGTCTTAATGAGGAAAACTTCACAGAAGGTGTAGGAACAGCATTTACTGTCAGCCAGAGGAGTGTTGAATGGAGAAAAGTAAACAGGAAGAGAAATTGTGGAAGCTCAGAAAAGGACTTAGGGATAGAACATATTGGAAGCGATTCAATAAATTTGATTGAACTACTAGATCCAAACATCATGTCAGTGAGACCTTTGCTGCAAAGGCAGTTTCCCCTCCCTACCTCCACTGAAAAGTTTCTTAGTAAAGTTATGTGTTGCTGGGGGTGTTGGTCCCAGTTGGCTGGAGGATCTCTTCTCACCTGAGGAGACTGTGCCGGATTGGGAGCTCTCACTGAAGCCCCCTTTCCTCCTTAAGCTGTTGAGGGATAGGGGGCAACAGCCCAAAGAGGAGGGCATGCAGAGTGGAGGAAGGAACGAGAATTGCCTTCCTATCTGTTGGATCCAAACTAATAACAACTAAGTGGTGCAAAATTGAGGATCAGGACAGTTTTAACTGCCCTCTAGAAATCCCATTATATATGTGGGGCATCACATACCTGAAGGAGAAAGAGGTCCCTAAAGGAGCCCTAAAGAAGAAGAGGTGGAAACACCACCACCCCTTTAGCATCTGCTAAGCTTTTTGATGAAAACAAATTTATTTTAAAGGTGTGGATTTTATTTGTGTTTTTGATGCAGTTCTGGCCAGGCAGTTTGTTAATGAATTGGTTGTATATTCTAGCTGGCCCTGTAGCTCTTGAATGGTTGGGATGCCTTCCTTACACATTGATCTACTCCTTAAAAAGGCTTCTAACTCTGGCTCCTTTTGGAACCAGTAAACCTTAATGCATACATAGTTGTCGCTCCTGCCATGCCATGGATTTCTCATGTTTTCCCTCACCTTAAATAAGAATATTTATTCCTGTGAATATGTATTCTTATTAATATTTATTCTGTGGAATAAGATTTGGTTTCTTATGTAGGTTCAAGAATTGGGAAACTACATAAAGGGCATGTCTGTACTCATTCAGCCAGTTTGACAGACGGACTTTCTTTCCTCAGAAAATCTGCAACTGCAGTTCCAGGGCTCCCTGAAATTCCTGAGATTACTTTGGTGGAGGAAGCAACCATAATGGAGTGTTTACTTATATAATGACTTCTCATGTAGACAGGCCTTCTTGGAATGTATACCTGGCTTTTCATTGATGCTAGACATAATCTATCCAATAGCTTTCAACCTTTAACCTTTTGAACTTCATGCTCCCAGAATAGGTCACCATTGGCTTTCCTGGTGGAGGCTACTGGGGATTAAAGTCCAAAAGAGCTGGATGATCATAGGTTGAGAACTGATCTGGACTCTTTTTCATGGGGGAGTCACTAAAGGTATGTAAAGGCCCATACTTGTGAGCGCAGTGAGAAATCAGCATCCTATTGAAAACAACCTCTGAGGGAGAATGCAAACCAATGACCCTCTTCTACATACACTAACATGAAACGAGGTGCACCATCTGCAGACCTCTTTGAAACATGCCATTCTATTTCCGTTGGAAAGAAAGCATCCCGAAGGGATTGTACCAAATGGATCAGGTCCATCTGCCATTTTGTCTGTTGCACTTAAGCGTCACATTATCTACCTCCTGCATCCATCCGCCATCTTGATCAGGCCTCCACTAGATCAGAGGCAATGCCTTGGTGACGTCTGTGGCCAGAACACTGGACTGCTCTTGCGACTTTCCCTGCCCTGGGAGACCTGGACTGCACTTAACAGACTGTTTGGTGTGACTTGAAATTTTCCAGAGAAAGAGTGAGGCGGACTCTCTTTCTACAGTGACATTTTTCAGGAGTGGGTGGGATTTTGAAGCTGAGATGCAGAAGTGTCTCCAGGACTGTTGTGTCATGCTCCCTTTCCTGCTGTGTTTGCCACTGTTTGCCGCCTTCAGACTTTCTTTTCTCAGTTTGCAATATTAAGGTCACCCTGCGTTCTCTACCCCTCTGCCCCCTCCTGTCTTGGTGTGAGGTGAATGGCTGTGAACCCAGATTGAAGTAGTCTGTAACAATTCCTTTGGAGTGATACAAAAGCAAATTACCTATGTAGAATTATGCTGTATGTAATGTATATACGGAGAGAGAATGTATTTTGTTCATTTTTTTCTTAATAAAAAATAATGAAGCAACTCTTCTGTTTTTGTTATGTAAACTGTGCCGCCTTTTGTCCCTATATTGGGAGAAAGGTGGAATATAAGATAACAACAACAACAAACAACAACTGGGAAATAAATACTTTAAAGAAGTGTGTGCTGCTTGCAAAATTTAATAAGCGGCTGCCCCATATTTGCACTTTAGTCTAGCAGAAGCAGACACCTGCATTAATAACTGCCTCATTGAATCAAATGTAGGGTTCATAGCCTAGCAGCTCCTTTTTCACAGGGGCCATCTAGTTGCTTCTAGCGATACCACAAATGTGGCATGAAGATAAAAGTCCTGTCCTGTTTACAGAAATCAGACACATCAGACAGTTCCTCCTAAAGTATTTTGACTACCGTATATAGCCGTTGATGCATCTTTCTTCCTCCTCTCTGGCTTTGTCAAATCTACCTTTAATGTCTTCTTAAACGTGGCTGTCACCACATTCTGCATGAGGAATTCCTTTTGCATGCTCTGATTCTAATGCCACCTTCATTGTACAGTCGGCCCTCCATTTCCATGGATTCTGTATCCACGGATACAACCATCCACAGCTTGAAATTATCTTCCTCTACACACACACACATACAAAAAGCAAACCTTCATTTTGCCATTTTATAAAAGGGACACCATTTTATTACCCCCATTGTATATAAAGATGGACTTGCACCCACTGATTTTGGTATCCGTGGGTGGCCCTGGAACCAAACCTCAAGGCCAACTCTTAACCACCCCAATTCTGGTATTATGAAAGGAGAAACATTCCTCTTCCATCCATGCAGAGGCCATGGATTTGTCACATCTGTGGCCAAGGTACCGAGAAACATGCTTCCTGCTTGTTTTCTTCTTTAAGTGTATATAAAACAGGTTTCTTTAGCTTTTTCCAAACTCAGGTATTGGGGAATCGAGAAGCCGTTATTAATAGCAAGGGTGGGCCTCATGCTGCTCTCCCAGGGCTGTTGAACGGCCACCCCCTTCTTTTCTCAGGGCCAGGGCCATTAGGACTTGCAGTTGAAGGGCCAGAAGATAATCACCCCTGTTTTATGGCCAAGGACCAGAGTTGAATGGTAGACTGCATGCTTTCAATGGAGGTTCAACCTGGGTTCAACCACTGGCATCTGCAGTTAGAACGGAGTAGCAGATAAGAAGTTAAACCTTTCTGTGTCTGAAATACCACCGAGCAAGTCTTAACAGTTCTGTGCTAGTTGTTCTTACAGTCAGGGTTGGTATAAAGGAAATTTCTTAGATACAAAGGGAAGTGGTCCAACCTCATATTTATTTGGACTGCCCTTTTGTATATTTGTGGCTAGGTAAATGGAGGAATTGGCTGCCTATTTCTGAATATACCTGTACTTTAGTTGTACAGGGGACTATGCAGTCAATTACAAGTGTGCCCCCCCCCCCAGTATGTTATTTTATTTATTTATTCAAGTCTCACCACTTCACATTGAACCACCCTGGAGAAAAAAACAATACACCATCCCAAGCCAGATTTTGAGCCTGAGATAAAAGCCAGAAAGAAGAAGGGTGGGTGAGTGCTAAGTTCTATCAGAAAGCAAAGAGAAATATGTCAGCAGTTCACAAAAGAAGCTTTCTTTATTGACTGAAATAAAGTGGTGTCTTCAAAATATACTTTGTAGGAAAATGCAACAATAATCTTTACAATCCAGTTCCTTGTTAGAATTCCAGTGTATAGTAGACTCCCTGTTTCAGTGCAAGTGAGCACTGCATAAACCTATACAGTATTAAAAGGGTACTGTTCCAACGCATTTTACAATCAGTAGTAGAGGGGCCAATACATACATACATACATACATAGCAAAGTCTGTTCAGATTATGAAAACAACTCTTGCTTTGAGGGAGATGTTGGTCCTGAACGTGGGAAGCCAAACTCCTTGGCCCTGGGCAGATCACACATTTCTCTGCTTATCTTGCCTCATGTCATGGTTGTATTAATAGAAGAGCTCTAGGAACCCTCTTTAACAGTATAGAACATAAAAATAGTAAATTACAGCCAAACATTAATAAAAATTCTGCAGGCAACCAGATGTGAGTGAGAGGGATTTCCAAGCTGATGCCCTTTAATGGGTAAGTCACGTTTAACATTTTCAGGGGGATTTTGGAAACTGGTGACCTCTTCATTGTCCTAATCCAAACTTTTTGAATAAGCACACAAACACCCCATCAGTAAGGGGAAAGAACTGAGTATTTTTGGCATATCTAAATATTCCCAAACTTTGTTAAGCGAACTGCAGGTTATTTGAATAATAAAACTTCCCTGTTGCTTTGCAGTGATAGCCATTCTTGAAAAACAAAGCACAGAGCAGCCAGAATAGCATCAACCTGATAAAAAATGTCTTAGTCTAGATTGTTGCTGGTCTAATCCAAATAACCACTAGGCTGTCCGTATCATTGGACTGCAACTCCTAGCAATTGGCCACCCTGCCTAGGACTGGCAGGACCATCCAAAGAGCCCAGCCCAGTTACCCACCTCTGCTTAATAGATTCGTAGAATTTAGGTTTGGAAGCTGCCTTGGGAAGCCATCTAATTTGAAAACAAACAACACACCCTGCTGAACACAGAAATCTTGCAAGTAAAAAACTACTGCCTTCCTGTTGTTTTGTACATGTCTTTCGCATCCTGACCATCTAGTGGAGTGATATAAGGAGGTCCAAACCATCTGGAATGCACTAGATTGTAGGAAATTGAACTAGGCATCTCTGAAAAGTGGCCTTCTGTTTCCTCGTAAATATTTCTAACAAAGGAGAGGCACATTCATATATATATATGTCTGTCTCTGGACGCTCTACTCCACCCCATGCATCTGAGGAAACGAAACCTCATGCTACCACCTTCTTTCAATTAGCGTCAACGGTGCTACAACATCCCATTGCATACTCATCTTCCAGGCTAACAAGGCTATAATTTTGACTTTTCCTGTCTTCTATGCCACTTAAGCAGGGGCGGACATGTTTTTGTAGCCCCCAGTGGACAAAAACATTTTTTGTCTAACATGACTTCTAGGGAGTGTGGAAGGCATGCCCACCACATTTTGAAGCTCCCCGGACCCTCAGGAGTCAAATTTGTACAATTTCTTTCAATAATAATATTTTTTTTGGCCTTACAACCCTGCTTCTGTAATTTTTTGTCTTCCTTCAGGGACTTAGAAACATGTCCAACAACAGAGGGTTGTTTGGGGGCAGAAACAGTGGTTTATTTTGTATGAACAGGTGCATTGGAGGGCCAAAAGCAGCCCCTGGGCTTTCACAGTCCTCCATCCCTGCACTACTAAATAGCTGTTATTGTTGGTGGGGGGCGGGGGGGGGGATCTTATGAATTTGGCTGGAATCTGTTTTCCTTACAATGTCTAGCCATGAGTGCTCCTTTGCTCCTGAACTGTTCTTCCCCATCTTCCCAATGGCAGCACTTCTGGCGTTTGAAGGGAGTGACTATGTCTCCCTTTAACCATGCTGGACACTCTTTTATCAGACCAACCCACATTTATGCCCCAGGAAGATGTGGCCTAAATGCACCAAATTCTGTCTGATCTTGGAATCTAAGCACGGTCAGCCCAAGTTAATACTTCTATACAAGGCTGCCAATACTAGGCACTGTATTTCAGAGGAAGGAAGCTGCAAAGCCATCTCTGAGGATTTCTTGCCTAAGAAAACACCATGAAACTCATAGGGCCACCATAAGTCAGGCCACTTGAAGGTTAACACACACAAGATAGGGCCACAATCTCTTGTCAAGTCCGACTGATAAAGAGAGGCTAAATTTACATCTCCTGTCCCTGACACAGCAGCCACTGTTCAATTTTTTGCCCATGGCTTTGCCAGTGTTTGGGGATAGAGTTTTTATATCCAAATGACTGGTTCACTGTACACTGATTTGTGGTGGAGGGCTCAAAAGTGTCCTTTCTCTGCCTTAAAAAACTTCCTGATATCTTCACAATCGGAATGTCTCTTACAAATCTCCCTTTAAAACAAAGGAACTATCCAGACATCCACCCATCCCATTTTCGCCCTCTTTCCCTGCTCACTGGCTGAGTCATCAAAAGGCCATCTTGCTGTCTTTTATTAATGGGACTTCAAGGCATTTTATCACATCCTTCATCTTTCTCTCCTGAATAGGCCTGGGTTGGGCTGTCCTTACAGCAACTTCCCTTCAAATTATTTTTCTTGGCAGGCTGACCAGAGAGATTCTCAACCCTTGCCTGTGTTACATACAAGAGGAGACAGAAAGGCAATGTCAAGCGATTCAGAACAGGCAGGCTTGCATCCTTGCCCTCTTTAAGGCTTTGCAAGAAACCCAAATAAGCAATCCTTAATCCTAATCAAGGCTTAAGTCATCCCAGAAGAAGGGACGCCTGAGGCCTTGGTATGTATGGTTTGAGGCAGAATTTACAAGCGAGTCTGGGGCAACTTGTAAGCTAATGTCTAGCTCCTTTGCCCAAAGTTAAATGTCCCACAATGATCTAATGAAGTGCTTCTTAAAACTATTTGATGGGGTTGACGAAGTTATTCCTCCCCAATGGATCAGGGACTGGCATATTTGTGCCTACTGGTGACAAATGTTCCTTGTTTCTTTGGAAACTGGCTGCAGACTAGCTGCCAGTAGCTTGTGGACTAGCACCAGTCCATGAGCTACCCCTTTTGAGTGTCATTGATCTGCAGTATGATCTATGAGCTCCCATGCAAAAAGGCATTGCATTTGCCTAAGCATGTTAAGAACTGCACACATGCAGCCAGTAATGAACTCTGGATGCAACTTCCTGGCCTGAAGAGGATGCAATAGGCCTAACTCATCTCTCCAAAGCCATTATTGTGGCTTTCAACTGTCCCTGTCTCTGGGCTCAATGAGGCCTTTTTTTTATCCAACAGGAAGTGACTTAGAAATTAAGTTTCTATAGCCTAAAATGGCTGGGCAGGGCTTAAATGTGGTTATGTTGCCCCTCATGCTAAAGGATGGGGAGGCACATTTTGGGCAACATTTTGTTTTGCATTTTTTTCAGAAGTGTAGTCCCCTCAAGGTCCCAGTGGGGGTGGGAGAGGAAACAAGGTGACCCCATAACTGCTGATAGTTGCTCAAGCCTGTTGTAGGCCTTCTCAGGATTCTCTCTGTCATGTCCCTGAGTGTGCAAATGGAAAGAGAAAATAAAATGATGTATTTGGTCTGCAGAAATCTGTCCTATTGCCATATTCAAGGGCTCCTGAACTCTGGAGCAAAAGGCATCAAAAGCCATTGCTCCAATTATGCATGCTAACTCTTCAGATTATGACATTTTGCATATATGGTTTAGTTTTTGCATAATACTTCCTGGTTCTACTAAACACAAGGAAGTCCTGCATCCTTACCCCATCCTCAATAAGAGAACCCATTCTTTAACTTCTTCCACCTGTTGAGATTCCCCTCCTTGTGGAGTCCTGAGCTTGTTCTGCAGCCAAGAGGGCTAGAAGCGTGTCAGCTGTACATGAGCGGAAGCTGCAAAACATCTTTCGATGGGCTGCAGGAAGGACAACCTCCCTGTGGATTATACCAATCCATCCATGTCCCTTTTTGCATCCTAAAAGCCCTTTCTTTCCTAGTGTGGATTGCTCAACGCTGAACTTTCCTGACTATCCTAACTAATGTTTAAATAGGAGGCACTGTCTTTAAAATATATATCTATATACATACACATACAATTTTGCTGAGAAAGCCAATGAAGTTTAAAAACAAAATGAACAAACGAAATTGGCCACGGCAGACGGCTCTTGTGAAACTTTCTTGTAACTGCTGTACTTCCCCTCCGTATTGGCACTTGTGGCTGCAGTCTGAGTCTTCCATTTTTAATTTAATTTTTTTTTGCTTAGTATGAAGTTTATTTTCTCTCTCTTTCTTTCTTTCTTTCTTTCTTTCTTTCTTTCTCTCTATCCTCTTATGGATTATAAATGTGTGTCCTCTTCCTCCTCAAGATCATCTTTTGTTAGGCTGTCCATGGGGACGATCCAGCTGTCAGCAAGCTCTCCGTTCAGGTTGACCTTTTTCTCCTGCATCTCTGCTGAGGTCTCCATCACCTCGAGGGTTGGGTTGTCATGATAACCGTTCTCCATCGTTTGAAGCTCTTCAGTCAGACGCTGCTGTGAAACAGGGAGGACAGGTAGAGGGATCAGCAAAGAGCTGAGAGCAGATGATGATGATGATGATGATGATGATGACGACGACGACAATGATAATAATAATGATTATTTATTTCTAACCTGCCTCTCTCAAACGACTGAGGTGGGGAACTTCAACAGATTAAATTTCAACAATACATTGGACATGTAACTAAAAATATATCACATCATAGTTTTTTGTGGGTTTTCCAGGCTATGTGGCCATGTTCTAGAAGAGTTTATTCCTGATGTTTCACCAGCATCTATGGCTCTGAACATGCCAGCCACAGATGCTGGCGAAACGTCAGGAATAAACTCTTCTAGAACATGGCCGCATAGCCTGAAAAAAAAAAACCCACAAAAAACTATGGATGCTGGCCATGAAAGCCTTCCACTGTATCACATCAGTTAAAACAGCATAGATAAACACAACAAACAAACAGCTTCATTTATATACCGCTTCACACTGCCTAAGGAGTGTCTAAGCGGTTTACAATTGTAAGCTACTTGCCCCCAACAATCTGGGTACTCACTTTAGCAACCTCGGAAGGATGCAAGCCTGAGTCGAGCTTGAGCCCTTTTGCTGGTCTTGAACTCGCAACCTTATGGTTTTGAGTGAGTGGCTGCAGTACAGGCATTTAACCACTGTGCCACTAGAGCTCCATAGATGGAGAGTTCCTGCATGGCAGGGGGTTAGACTGGATGGCCCTTGTAGTCTCTTCCAACTCTATGATTCTATGATTCTATGAAAAGCAATGAATTCATAATTTAAAACTCATAATATAAAAATCATCTGGGGAGGTCTGCTGAAGGCACTGTCCTGTAGTGCTCTCTCAAACACAGACAACGTAACTAGCTGTTCAGTCTCATCCATTAAGTTATTTCACAGTCTGTAGGCAGCTGAAGAAAAGGTCTTCTGTAGATGGACTTGGTCTACAGCTTAATTGCAACAAGGATGGTGTATGGCCCTGGTATATGGAAGACTGCAAGTTCAATCCACAACTTCTTTTATTAAAGGAGGAGTGGGCAACTGTGGATGGGACCAGGGTCAATTTTTCCTTTCTGGGTCTACATGGGGAGGCACACAAGTGCATTTCAGTACTCCCAAAGTGATGTACAGTCTGCCCTCAACTTTCATAAGGGTTAGGAGCACAGCCACCCCTACCCACCAGGAAATGGAAAAATCATGAACAGATCAAGCCTGAAATCTCCATGGAAGCCAAGATCATCAAACTGAGGCTGCTGAACTTTGGCCACATCATGAAAAGGCATTGCTCATATTAGAAAAGACAATAACGCTAGGAAAGGTAGAAAGAGAGGAAGAGTACAAGCTAGATGGATGGAGTCTGTTAAGCAGGTTGTGGGTATGAATTTACAGGATCTAAGCAGAGAAGTGGAGGACAGAAGTCTCATCCACAGGGTTGCCATGAGTCAGGGTTGACCTGAGGGTAGTTAACAACAACATAATTTTTTAAACCTGAGTGAACACTTTTCTAGGCATCTGTAAACCTACTGTGTAACCTTTGGGAGGTCATACTCTCTCAGCTTCAGAGGAAGGCAATGGCAAACCCCCTCTGAACAAATTTTGCCAAGAAGACCCCATAACCTTAGGGTCGCCATAACCTGGAACAACCTGAAGGCAGACAACAACAACGGTCCTCCATCACAACTCTATGGGCAATTTCCAGTGGAAGAATTGTACTGGGGAAGCTACTTAAGACAACATTTTTTTAAAAAAAAAATGGCAGGGGAAAATACAGCAATCTGCAAATAATCAAATCCACTAATGCTTAATCCACAAATGTGGAGGGATGGTTGTAATATTTTTTCCAGTTGACATTTTGGCACATAATTTTAAATTGCCTGTCGACTGATGGTGACCCCATGAATTTAACAAGGCTTTTCTTAAAGAATACTTAGAGGTGTTTTTTTCAGTTACTTCCTATGAAATACCGCATACAGTACCAGGTATTCATGGTCTATCTCCCATCCAAGTACTATCCTGGGTTCACCCTGCTTGGCTTCCAAGATCAGATGGGATCTGATGCCTTTCAATTCCTCATCTAAATCAGCATCTCTTTCCTACTTCACTTTATGAGGGGGGACAACTCAGAACTGACAGTTACAAATGAATGTGTCACAATTTCAGCAGGTAACTTAAGGAATGGGGGTAGGACAGGCTTCTAAGGGAAGCCTGCAGCCTGGAGAAGTTACTTTTTTGGACCACAACTTCCAGAACTTCCCAGCTAGCATTAGCCATTTTCAAAGCTGTAGTCCAAAGGATTTAATATGCCATGTTCAGGGGCCACCGTCAATTCCTGTAGCACACACCTCCATAAAACACACAAAGCTAGGTTACCTGGTCTTTCCTTCGTGAAATACGCTGGTGGCAACAGCCATAGATGGCAGCCACAAGAAGGAGAGAGGCAGCCATACAGACAATGGTAATGATCAAGGGCATGCCAAAGCGGTCTTCTGTGTCAAGGTCCATGGGTTTTCCACCATAAGTTAAGTTGCTCAGGCCAAGCTGTTGAAAGACCACAGAATAAATGTGAGAGAGTAAAGGAGTTGCCAAAGTGATGGTCATGAACTTTAAAGCCATACAGTTTGAAAGACCGTATCTTTTGGAGAAAAGCTTTCTCTTGATCCCACCACCTCCACAGTCACATTTGGAGAGGACATGGGACACAGCCTTCTCAGTGGCTGCTCCCAGTATGTGGAATTCCCTCCCATGGGAAGTTCAGTTGTTCTGCCAGCAAGTAAAAATGTTTTATGCAGGCAGGCCTTAGAATCTTATTGCATTATTGACCAAACCTGGCAGGAAAATGCATTGCGTTTCTTCTCTTTCGGTTGCAAAGGCATGGGACAGTGTGGTAAAAGCATCGTTTTTGCCAAACGGATTTTTTCAGTTTGGCAGAAGGGCCACTTTTATGGCCTTCTCCCATGTTTTTATAGCCAGAAGAGAATGAACGTGAATAAAGTCATGCAAAGGGAGGGAAAAAAAATGTGTATTTTCATTTGCCTGCTGGGTTTGCTTAATAATGCAATATGATTCTTAGGTGCAGAATTTATGAGGCAGAAAGAGCTTTTAAGAGGACTGTAGATGTTTTACTTTTTATGTTTTTATTGTGTGTTGTTTTAATTCTGTATCTTTTAACTGAACTGCCATTTAATTTTTTGCATGAATGTTTATACACACACACTGTAATATTGTAATATACCAAATAATTCAAGGGATATTATAACTTGTGATTTGAGGGTAAATTGGAACCAAGATCGTGTCACTGATTTACTAAAGAATAAAAGTGGTTGATGAGACTTCCTTTTAATCTAAACCAGGAACACATAGGTAGAATATACAAGGATTATCTTCGGTAAACTGCAGTCCAACAATTCCATGCTTGTTCTAGGTGGTACTGAACTATAACTCCCTGATTTCCAGTGTAGCCAATGGTGAAGGATAATGGGATTGGAAGTCCAACTCTATTTGGAGGGCTACACATTGCCCATCCTTTTTTTAAAGGCTCCAGATGATGTGGAGGGGACAAAGGACGCCATGGAAAGAAAGATTTGAGGTTGTTAACTAGGGGACCTGACACCCCATTTCATACTTTTTAGAAATGATAATGGAACATGAGCCAGCACTGTGTAATGGTCTGAGTGTTGGATTAGGACTTTGGGAGACCAGGGTTTGAATCACTGCTTGGTCATGTAAGCCTGCTAGATGACATTGGGCAAGCTGCACCCTCTCAGCCTCAGAAGAAGGCAATGGCAAACCCCTCTAAACAAGAAAACCCCACAATAAATTCCCTAACCCTGCCTTTGAGGAATCACACTGTATACTCTTCACCCTTTGGCCCTGAAGAGCACAAAAACATCATAGCTCCCAGCTGGAGACATGCAAGCCAGTGGTTCTCAAATTCTGCTTCTTCTCTCCTTTAACTTCCAGAAGGCCAGTAAGGCCATGTTCAGGAATTCTGGGAAATAAAGTTCCAAACATCAAGATGACAAGTGTTTGAGAACCACTGGTCTAGAGGAAAGCCTTCCGGCTGGTTGGCAAGCAACTTGACACTTAGGCCCCATTCCCACTACATTTTGATTCGAAGTGTGACGCGGGCTATATGACCCTCATTCACACTCGAATTGACTTCCGATTCTCATTGGATCGATTAGTGGAGGAAAGGACCAGGTTAAAAGCAAATAGCCCGGGCTTTCCTGACACTAGTTTTAAAGTGGTGTTTTTGGGGAAAACAAGATTCTGAAGCATTTCCAGTATGTGGGAAAGCTGATCAGAATCGTGTTTTTTTTGGGGGGGGGGGGGTATTGATCGCAAAATCAATCTTGTGCATTTGCAATCTTGTGCATTTGCAATCTTGTGCATTTGCGATCAGTATAATGAATAAAAAGAAAACACACATACACACACTTACTCCTGGGGGGTCCATCGGTCCTTCCTTCCTCCCTCCCTCCCTCCCTCCCTCCCTCCTTTTGCTGCTGTCCTCCCCCGGCTGGGAGATATACTGATTGCAAATAAGATTGCAAATGCACAAGATTGATTTTGCGATCAATACCGCCCCCCCTCCATAAAAAAAATCCCCTGTTGGGGGGTTAAGGTCTGTCACCTTCATGGCAGCTCCAGTGGGAATGACAAGAGTTCCCGGCTAAGAAAGCGGTTCCAAACAAGGTCCCTTTTCATAGAGTGAACGAGGGGCCTTTTGGAATCGCTTTCCTAAGTGGAGCACAGCCCGGTTCCAATGCGGATTTTTCCGCAAGTGGGAATGGGCCCTTAGATGTTTGGGAATTCATATCCCATGGTCCTTTATCACTGACCATACTCAGAGGTGATAGGAACTGTAGGGCAAAACATCTGGAGGGTCTAAGGAAACCCACTCCTGGCTTAGCTTATATTTAAGCAAAGGGGATTTCATTGAGCATTATTTCCCTCTCATAGCTTACCTTCTCCAATTCTCCTTTCTTCACTGCCAGAGATTCAGCTAATTCATCGTCTATCGAGTGTGCTAATGGAGGTAAACAAAGCAAGAAGAAGGGAGAGGGAGAGACAAATACCATGATTTCAGCTGGTTCTTGGAAGATATATCCCAGAATTTCCAAGCATTTACAGAATACAGAATGAAATTGAGTGAAAAAATCTTATCAGATGGTTACAGTTTTCAATGGCGTGTGTGTATGTGTGTGCCTTCAAGCTGCCTGTTGACTTATGGAGACCATGAATTTCGTACGGTTTTCTTGGGCAAGGAGTAATGCACCCTAGGGAGAGCCAGTGTGCCGTCATGGTTTAAGTGTTGGGTTACAATTCTGGAGGCCAGGGTTCAATTCCCAGATCAGCCATGAAATCCACTGGGTGGTAATGGGCAAGTCACACACTCTCGGCCTCAGGGGAAAGCTATGACAAACCTTCTCTTAACAAATCTTGCCAGGGTCTCAATAAGTCGGAAATGACTTGAAGGCACACAACAAAATGCATCCCTGAAAGTGGCTGACCACAAGGGGACAGCAGAGCATAGATATATTTTTAAAAAGCTTCCCAAATGCAGGGCTGGTCAAATACTATTTGCAACCTAAAGGAAAGATGAAGATGGTGACACTCTCTCTATTTCTTTCTTTCTTTTTAAAGGTATATTTGAATATTTCCATATACTGTATTACTTCAGATCTTTCTGTTCTAACTATGCTTGGTATTTGTATATATTACTCTTTCTGTCTTTTCCTCCTAATATTAAGCCTTCTTGATTCTACCTTTAATAGTTCAACTAATCTATTTTTCTAATATAAATACATACTATACTTATTTTTCATTAGTCCTTGAAACCAATAATCAACATTTCTCCCCATATGTTAATTAAGGTATTTCATTACCGGTTCGCAATTTTCTACCCCTCTTCCTAGACTTTCGTATTTCATTTAGCATGTCAATTTATCTAATTCAGCCATTTCAAGCAATTTTGATAACCAATCTTGTATCGAAGGGATTGAACCCTCTCTCCATTTTTGGACAATAACTATTCTTACTGCCAATATCATTAATGTAATATCTATCTCTATTTCTTGTAGAAAAGGCCTGCTGGACTCAAGTGGCAGACCACACTTTCTTCAACACTGCCAATGGGACAGAATCCCGTATTGGATCTGAAGGCAGCAAACTAGTTTAGAGGGAGGAAGGCAAGGCACATAACCTCCAGCTGTCATGATTAATCCTGTATTATCCTGCTTTTTCAACTGTTTTTACTGTCCCAGTTTTTCTCTCCTCCACCGACTTGCTCCCCTTTGTCTTTGTCTTACTGTCACTGTTGCAAAAGCACTATTAACTATTAACACAGTTAACTCAGCCAGGGGTAGAGAAGAGGAGAGGGCAGAATCTGGGCCTTCTCGGTTGACACAGGCAAAGCCAACTGCTTCCCTAGCTTGTGTGCTCTTCCTCATTAATAACTTTTGCCACCTTAACCACATTGCCTGGCACACCTATGAAATGTATCAAGTCATATGTAATAACTCTCTCCTCCATCATCTGGTTGCTGCCTCTTACCATCTTGTGCCAGAGGTGACCATCTCACTCTGCCTCATACTAGATCTCACACAAGGCTTCCTTGGAAGCTTTGAAGAGATTGAGAACTATAGGACCTACTAGGTAGACAAAATTATAGAATCACTGAGTTGTTTGAGACCTCAAGGGCCAACCAGTTCAACCCCCAGCCATATAGGAAGACACAATCCAAGGACTCCCAACATGACAGATTGCCATCCAGCCTCCATATAAAAACCTCCAAAGGAGGAGACCCAATCACTCTCTAAGGGAATGTATTCCACTGTCGAAAAACTTACTGTCAGGAAGTTTCCCTTAATGTTGAGGTGGAATCTCTTTTCCTGTAATATGAATACACTGCCCCTGGACCTATTTTCTTCAGCTGCAGAAAACAAACTTGCTCTATCCTCAACATGACATTCTTTCAAATAATTAAACATGGCTGTAATATCACCCCTTAACCTTCTCTTCTCCAGGCTAAACATACCCAGCTCCCTAAGTCACTCCTTAATAGGGTATGGTTTCCAGATCTTTCACCATTTTGGTCATCCTCCTCTGGACATGCTCCACTTTATCAACATCCTTTTTGAATTGTAATCAGAACAGGACACGATATTCCAGGTGAGGCCTGACCAAAGCAGAATAGGATGGTACTATCATTTCCCTCCAACAAGAAACTATACTTCTATTGATACATGCTTACCCACTGTGCATTGCCACCTCCAAAGCTTAAAAATTTTTTTTTTTTACTTTTTAATTTGTTCTATTAAAAATGTCCTCCAGTCTAGAGGATGTAGGGAGGGGGTATCTCTGGAGTGGGTTTTGCCTCTTGGGTTGTTTTAGAACCAGGAGAGACCTTTTTTTAAAACCAGGAAATAAATGGTGAGACAACTTCCCTGTCTAAAAAATACCTCTCCTGGTCCTCAAACAGACCAGTCTCTCCTAAGACAACAACAACAACAACAACAACAACAAATTTTTATTTATAACCCGACCCTCTGAATGAGCAATTGGGGTATAACAACCCTTGCTCCATACTCCTCAGAGCAGGAACAGGTAGGAGGCAGGAACAGTTTTTGGCACTACAACTCCCCAGATGGGCCACAGTGGTATGTCTGATGTAACCACGAGTGACATCATGTCACTTTTGGATCCATTTTGGGCTGATTTTCAGCTGATTTTTGCCCCTTTTTTGTGCTATTGGGGGTACAGTGGGATCTTGGTATCCACTGGGGTTTGGTTCCAGGACCCTCTGTAGATACCAAACTCTGTGGATGCTCAAGTCCCATTAAATACAATGGCACAGTAAGATGGGGTCCCTTATATAAAATGGCAAAATCATGCTTTGCTATTTGAAATTTATGTATTTTAAGAGTATTTTCAAATCATGGATGCTTGAATCCATGGATAAAAAAAAATCCGTGGATGTGGAAGGCTGACTGTATGTCGGGGACTAAAGAGAAAACAGCTGCTTTTGCAGTAGTTTTGATTAATTCTCATCACTTGAGGGTGGAAAACACTTTTGCATCTAAGGAACAAACTTTGAAGCCTGTCTGTGATCTGAGCATTGAATACTCTACCGTAGAAGGGGGAATTTTTCATTACAAAACAAAAAGCAGAAACAAAAATTGGGGTGGGGGGGTATTGTGGTTCTTGCTCGGGGGGGGGGTTACATGCAGAATGTAGGTTGCACTTTGCTTACTCTGGCATAAATAATATGAAATAATATGAGAAAAAGCAGAAAGGTGCATGTTCGGAAGTTCTCAGTTCTAGTCTCACGAGTTCTTTTGAATTTGAATTGTCATTTTCACATACCTATGGCATATATATATATATCTGTCCCTGGCTTCCAGTTCACCAAAAGCATCTGAAGAAGTAGGCTTTAGTCTACAAAAGCTCATGCTGCCAACTTCTTTTTTTCAGTTAGTCTCAAAGGTGCTACAAGATCTCTCTACATAGTAATTCTACAGACTAACATGGCTATGTCTTTGAATTATAACACTTACTTGTCACAGACACGCGGATGATAGCCAGTTTCTTGGGATCATCTGCAACAGAGGCTAGATGCACTGTACAATCATCACGGCTACGGTTGAAGCTGGACTTCACGTCTCTGCAGAGTTCATACATGAGACGCTCTTTCAGAGAGCTGCTCTCAATGTTCTTCTATAGGAGAAAGAACACCCTTCGTCACAGGTCTCATTGACAATTTGTGATTCCCTCCCAGAACCCTTTTCCAACATAAGGACATCATCAAGAATAGTCTTCAAAGTGCCAGTTTGCAAAAGATACCTGGGAATGAAATGGCATGGGATGAAAAATCTCTAGGCGACTGTAGCAGCTGTCATTTTGGACAATTGTTGCTATACCTGTCAGGGGAGCGCTTTCTTTGCAGACCTTTTGTTCAGTCACCCATCTCCTTGGATGCCAGGCTTTTCCCCTCCTGCTCCACAGCATCTTTTACATTCTACTAATGGGGTGAGTGAACAGAATCAGTGTGGAAAGGCTTTGAGTAAGTTTTCCTGGATGGGTATAATAGCTATAGCCATCAGCTAAAGGATTCTTTCCACACAAAGCATTATTTATAGGTGCATGCATGAAACAGCTTCCAGCCATGAGCAAGGTGCATTCTTGTCAATGCACACCCATCTGAGATCATTGGGTTTCTAAGGCGGCTGCTGCTACACTGCAGAATTAATGTAGTCTGATACTGTTTCAATTGTCATGGCTCAATGTTATGAAATTCTGGGATCTGTAGTTTGTTTTGTACCAGAGCTCCTTGACATAGAAGGTGGAATATCTCACAAAACTACAAATCCCAGACTTCTGTAGCATTGATGTATGGCAGTTAAAGAAGTGTCAAATTGCATTAATTCTGCAGTTTAGAGGCAGCCTAAGTCTCCTTCAATGGAGCAACCACCACATTTGTGGTACTAACTGTAAAAATGCACCATGCACACACACACATATACATATCTGCATATACATACACACACACATACTTACACATATGTGTATATATATACACACCTACACACATTCAGGCAGGCCTTTGGTATGTGGCAGAAAGGGCGTTTAATAAGACTAGTCTCTTCCAGTAGGCTTATCCAGTGGATTTTTAAATGATAAATTTTAAATGATGAATTTAAAATGTGGATCATTTTAATATGTGTACTTGTCATTTGTCATTTTAAATTGACATGTCTTTTAACTGATGTTTATCTATTCATTGTTGATGTTCCTCACCTCAGTCCATGGGGAGAGACAGGTAAGAAATAATAACAACAACAACACCTCTTTCCCCATTTTGCTTGCTGCACTGTAACTCCCATCCAAAGTCATGGGATGTGTTGGCTAGCATTGATAAGAACTTGATGTCCAACCACATATGGAAGGCAGCAAGTTAATAAAGAGGATTGCGAGTCTGGAAAACAAGACTCTCTCCAGAATGAATTTCTGAGGAAGATTTATCTCCTAGGTAGGACCAAGTGCACTGACTATATTTATTTTCCATTTTTACCCACAGGCTGTTTAGCCCAGGGGATGGGAATGAGAGTTCAAAATCATTTTTTAAAAAATCAGGAGCTAGATCAGTTTTGGACACTCTCCCCACCATGACATCCCTATCACTTTTTTTATCTAAAGGCTGCAGCTGGGAGAATTACAGGAATAGCAACTCCCATGGGGTCTAGTCATGGAGCAAGGGAGGGACCCATATATACATAAAGGTCACATTATCAAAAAAAGGTATACAAGAGAGGGTGTGGGCTCAGATTACAATAAACTGGACTTTCCTTTCTCTTTCTCTAGCTGCACATTGGCAACCCAGCTAAAGTAAGCTAAAGTTTTAAAATTATCCCGATGATAATAGGCATGTACATCCATCCTCCAACTTAAATTTATGTGCCTGGATATCTGTCTCTTTTGTTCCATTGTTTGAGCACACATGGGATGCAATCCAAAAACCTCTCAGTGTGTCAGGGTAGCATGTAACCAGCACAATTGTTAACTTTGCTAATTATCATTACCACCACCACCACCATCATTTTCTTCATCATCTTTCTCCTCTCTTTGTGGTGTTCTGGGGACCAATCTCCAATTGCTACTCACATTTTTAACAAAAAGGGGGACCCTACTTGGACCACCCCATGTCATCTGACAATACTTCACTGATTCCGATGTTCTTGGACAGAATCCAAATAATTGTTAATCCATGGTTCCAGTCAATAACACCTGGTAGACTAAGAAACCCAGATGATGATGATGATAATGTATGGATTGAGTAAGAAGGCTTCAGTTGAGACTAAGGCTATGGTTTCATCTACCACGGTGGACAACTGGTGATTCTCCAGATATTGCTGGACTTTCATGATTCCTCACCACTGGCCAGCCTGGGCTAGGACTTTGCACATGCATTTTTGAGTTTCCATGTATTCCATTTTCTCAGCTTATACAGCACATACACAGTTGGTCCTCCACGTTTGCAGCTTTGACTTTTGCAGATTTGAATATTTGTGGTTTTGATTAATATGCTATCTGTAGGAATTCTATGATTCTAGGTCCTCCAGCTCAATTCTGCCAGACATTGACCATAGTGTTTTTCTAGAGAGAACCTATAAGTTCCTACAGAAAACACTTGTCTAAGCATTTGTAAGTCATAGAATCATAGAATCATAGAGTTGGAAGAGACCACAAGGGCCATCCAGTCCAACCCCCTGCCATGCAGGAACTCTCAATTAAAGCATACCCAACAGATGACCATCCAGCCTCTGCTTAAAGACCTCTAAGGAAGAAGACTCCACCACACTCTGAGGGAGTGTGTTCCACCGTCGAACAGCCCTTACTGTCAGGAAGTTCTTCCTAAAGTTGAGGTGGAATATTTTTTCCTGCAGTTTGCATCCATTGTTCCGAGTCCTGTTCTCTAGAGCAGCAGAAAACAAGCTTGCTCCCTCCTCAATGTGACATCCCTTCAAGTATTTAAACAGGGCTATGAGTCTATCATCAGTTTCTGGCAGATGCCAATCACAGAGTTGCATTGGAGGTTCTGGAGATTCCTAGAAAGGTGTTCTCTCAGGTAAAAAGAATAGTATTTTTATCTGTCGTTTTTCTATATTCATGGTGGTCCTTCACCCCTAACCCTAGTGAATGTGCCCACTATTTTCTCTCACCATTTATATTTTTAAACTTTTTTTTGGACACACTTTCATTTTTTTTTCTGCATTTGATCTTGGCTTTTTTGGTAAACCATCCTGGAAGTTTTGCAAAAGGCGCTATATAAGCCTTCCAAAAACAATTTTACAAATTAAACGATCCTCAAAGCAGTCCATTTTTAATTATCATCCCTGAATTGTAGATGGAGGCTGAAGCTAACAAATCACTGGCTTCAATTCATCTGAGGAAGCAGACCTTGTCTATGAAAGCTTATGTTACAACTTGATCCCATGGTCAAGAATACTAAAAGAGAAGGGAGTTCAAGATGGATGGGAGTTCCTCAAAAGGGAGATACTGAAAGCACAATCTCAGACAGTTCCAATGAGGAAGAAAAATGGGAGATGTCTCAAGAAACCGGTATGGATGACTAAGGAACTTATAACTGAGCTAAGTTTTAAACGGAACATGTATAAAAAATGGAAAAATGGGGAAATCACCAAAGAGGAATTCAAACAAATAGCCAGCACATGTAGGGATAAAGTCAGAAAAGCTAAAGCGCAAAATGAACTCAGGCTTGCTAGAGAGGTTAAGAACAATAAAAAGGGCTTTTTTGGATATGTCCGCAGCAAAAGGAAGAAGAAGGAAATGGTAGGACCACTGCGTGCAGAAGATGGCAAAATACTAACAGGGAACAAAGAAAAGGCAGAATTACTCAACACCTTCTTTGCTTCAGTCTTCTCAGAAAAGGCAAAAGGTGCTCAACCTGAGGACAGTGAAGAAGGGGACAGAGTGGGGGAATTTCAGCACAGAATAAGTAAAGAGACAGTACAGGAATACCTGGTTAACCTAAATGAATACAAATCTCCAGGACCAGATGAACTACATCCAAGGGTATTAAAAGAACTGGCAAAGGTAATATCGGAGCCATTGGCAATAATCTTTGAGAACTCCTGGAGAGCAGGAGAAGTCCCAGCAGACTGGAGGAGGGCAAACGTTGTCCCCATCTTCAAAAAGGGAAAAAAAGAGGATCCCAGCAATTATCGTCCAGTTAGTCTGACATCAATACCAGGAAAGATTCTAGAGCAGATCATTAAGCAGAGAGTCTGCGAACATTTAGAAGCCAATGCCATAATCACAAAAAGCCAACACGGGTTTCAGAGAAAGAAGTTATGCCAAACGAACCTGATCTCTTTTTTTGATAAAATTACCAGCTTGGTAGATGAAGGGAATGCTGTGGATATAGTTTACCTCGATTTCAGTAAGGCCTTTGACAAGGTTCCCCATGACATTCTTGCAAACAAGCTTGCAAAATGTAGGATAGACAAGTTAACTGTTACATGGATTTGTAATTGGTTGAGTGGCCGAACTCAAAGGGTGCTCAACAATGGCTCCTTTTCATCCTGGAGAGAAGTGACCAGTGGGGTCCCACAGGGTTCTGTCCTGGGCCCAGTGCTATTCAACATCTTTATTAACGATTTGGATGACAGAATTGGGGGCATACTTATCAAATTTGCAGATGACACTAAACTAGGAGGAGTAGCTAATACCCCAGAGGACAGGATCAAAATTCAAAATGACCTGAATATACTAGAAAGCTGGGCCAATGCTAACAAGATGAAATTCAACACAGAGAAATGTAAGGTTCTGCACTTAGGGAGGAAAAAAGAAATGCACAGATATAAAATGGGGGACACCTGGCTGAATGAGACCACATGTGAAAGGGATCTAGGAGTCCAAGTAGACCATAAACTGAACATGAGTCAACAGTGCGATGCAGCAGCTAAAAAGGCCAATGCAATTTTAGGCTGCATCAATAGAAGTATAGTGTCTAGGTCAAGGGAAGTAATGGTGCCACTCTATTCTGCTTTGGTCAGGCCCCACCTGGAATACTGTGTCCAGTTCTGGGCACCACAATTCAAAAAGGATGTGGAGAAACTGGAGCGGGTCCAAAGGAGGGCAACTAAGATGGTGAAGGGTCTGGAAACCATGCCCTATGAAGAACGCCTTAGGGAACTGGGGATGTTTAGCCTGGAGAAGAGAAGGTTAAGAGGTGATATGATAGCCCTGTTTAAATATTTGAAGGGATGTCATATTGAGGAGGGAGCAAGCTTGTTTTCTGCTGCTGCAGAGATTAGAACGCGGAACAATGGATATAAATTGCAGGAAAAGAGATTCCACCTCAACATTAGGAAGAACTTCCTGACAGTAAGGGCTGTTGGACAGTGGAACACACTCCCTCGGAGCGTAGTGGAGTCTCCTTCCTTGGAGGTCTTTAAGCAGAGGCTGGATGGCCATCTGTCGGGGATGCTTTGATTTGGAGGTCCTGCATGGCAGGGGGTTGGACTGGATGGCCCTTGTGGTCTCTTCCAACTCAATGATTCTATGATTCTATGAACTTCTTGCACACTGTTAGTTTCAAAAGTGCTACAAGATCCTTTGGCGTACTGATATTGTAGAGCCTGTAACACATAGGTCTTTGAATTCTGGCTTCTTTACTGCCATCTTTAGGGTGGACTGAGGTGAAATTTAAAACCCATTCTAACTGCTCTTGGCCACCACACTATACCACTGGATTTTATATTAAATTTCCCACAGATGCAAGAAAGTAATCAATTAAAGGAGGAGAACTGCAATAGATCAGATGACCATCTTCTAGACTTCCCATTTACACATGTGCAGCTGTAAGATTCAGCATGGTGTAGTGGTTTGATTGCTGGAGTAGGACACTCAAGAGACCAGGGTTCAAATCCTTGTTTTGCCTTGGGTGGCCTTGGACAAGTAATACTCTCTCAACTTCAGGGAAATGCTATGCTAGGGATGCCATAAGTCTGAAATGAAGTGGATACACACAACAGTAACAAGCTGTAACATCCTAGCTCTTTCTCCCCAAAAGAGATGTAGTTAGCCTTTCGTAACTGCTGGCGTTTGGGTCCAAAATCCAAAATCCATGGATGTCCACGTCCCATTAAAACAAGCATAGTTAAATGATGTCCCTTATATTAAATAGCAAAATCAAGGTTTGTTTGTTTCTTGTTGTTGTTGTTTTGGAATGTATGTATTTTTAAAATATGTTCAAGCCGTGGATGCTTGAACCCATGGATAAAAGAAAATCCATGGATATGGATGACTACTGTAGTTTTGCTGAACAAGTTAAAAAACAAAACAAAAACCCAAGCCCACAGCAAATAGACCTTCAAGGGAGACACACCTTTTTGGGCGACATCTCCCAAAACCTCCTATCCAAAATAGCTATTTGCTATGCTAGCTGGGGGATTCTGGAAGCTGTATTTCTATCCCCAGAGTAACATGTCCAAGCTCTGAGAGCAAGGTCCTTTGTCTCTCCTGGCACTTTCTGTTCCTGGGATGGAGGGGAGGGAGGGATGTTGATTCCTGCTGATCCCACCCTGTCTTGTCTAAATATTTGCAGAAAGGCTCTTGGGAGGTGGTGAGGGAGGGGACAGGATGCAAGAGCCAGCCCAGCAGGAAGGAACGGACTCCCCAGGCGTGGAAAGCTCAGAGACATTGTTAAGATGGATTGTTCGAGGGAGGGGTGGAGTGGCCAAAAAGGAGAAAGAAAGATCTCCATGAGAACCTGCCATCCTGCCTGGTCCAGATCATATCCTTTCATTTCCAGAGCTACAGCTGACCTGGCACAGCAAATTTAGGACTGCAAATAAAACGTTCACAGGAAGGAACAAATATATAGCCGTGTTAGTTTGTACAACCAGTATGCAGAGAGATCTTGTAGCACCTTTGAGACTACCGGCAAGAAAGAGGTAGGCAGCATGAGCTTTTGTAGAATTAAGTATACTTCTTCAGATGCATTTGGTGGAGTGGAAAGACAGGGACCTATATATACTCATGATGCCAACTTCTTTCTTTCAGTTAGTCTCAAAGGTGCTACAAGATCTCTCTACATACTGTTTGTATATCATGTCAATATGAAAGTGGAGTCTCCATCAAATGCATTTGAGGAAGGACACTTTCGGTTAGTCTCAAAGATGCTACAGCAAGGAACAAAAGCTTGCTTAGGAGGAGGAGAAGCTGGGCAGTGAGGGTGACAAGAACTCTTGGGAAGGAGACAAATTATCAGCCTGATGTAGGGGAAGGGTACTAGGATGTCCCTAGGGTTTTGTGAGGGAAGGTACTATGCACATGTTCAGAGGCACCATTTCCTCCAAGTTAAAAGGTTCTCCTTGAATAGGGGTACTCGTAGGTGTGCAATAGCAGAAGAAGGCAATAGCAAACCACCTCTGAACAAATGTTGCCAAGAAAACCCCATGACAAGTTCACCATAAGCTGGAAATGACCTGAAGGTACACAACAACATTAGGTGTGTGTGTGTGCCCTGAAGTCACCTGTCGACTTATGGCAACCCCATGAATTGTATAAGGTTTTATTAGGTAAGGGATACTCAGAGGTGGCTTTGGCAGTTCTTTGCTTTGAAATAGAGCCTGTAACCCCAGGTATTTACTGGCAGTCTCTTAAACAAATACTAACCAGAGCATCCCTTGCTTAGCCTCCATGATGAGATGGGATTAATGTTATACTCCCTTCTAAAAAATAAATTGAAAACTGCCTTCTAAAACAACATGCATGAAGATTTAGAAAAAAGTATATCTGTAATTTCCTACTTGACAGCCCTTTAAAATGCATAGATCATGAAAAGCCATGGAACTCTTTTAAAGACATTGGAATGCCACTACATTTGATAGTCCTGATGAGAAATCTTTACTTAGGACAAGAGGCATCAGTTAGAACAGAATATGGAGAAACAGAATGGTAGCTGGGTAGCTGTGATGTTCTTACAAGGGGTCCATGAAGGCTTGAAGAAATGTTATGAGTGCTTACAGTTAGGAAGGAAGGAAGGAAGGAAGGAAGGAAGGTCATACATTGATTTCAAAGAGCAGGAATCTTTTGCCAATGATAGACATTATTTGTGCAAAGCTTCTTTAAAACATCTCAAATTGTTCAAATGTTACTGGAAAATAAATGTTTATTTGAATGATGCTTTTGAAGAAAAAAGATGGATGGACAGACAGACAGACAATCATACACTGGCTGTAATGAATAGATTTCCTCTGGAGATCATAGGCATTCTCCACAACAAATGTTGTTCAGATGTGTTCAGATATGTGTGCTTTAAAGATTTCACCTTTCCCTCCAAATTTAAAGAAACTTAATGAGCAACTTTAAATAAATATTTGATGCACTTCAGGGTTAAAAATCTTGAGTTACAGTAAGTCTTGGAGATCTGTGGCAACAAAAGATATTTAAAAGGGGGTCTGTGGTAAAGAAAAGGTTAAGCATTGTTGCCCTAGAGCTCTCTAGCAGACTGTGCTTAAAAGGACAAGGGAGAGATGAATTTTCTGTTCCTGAAAACAACCTAGCAGAGGCTGCCCTGGAGACATATTATGCCAATTTTGCATTTCTAAGTATGCAAAACGTGTTTTGAAAATTTTGAATAGGTCTAGAGAGAAATTTTGTTCCAGGAAGGGACATTTTTTTGAGCACACAGAGTGAGCACAGATGAGGAACATTTATAAACATCCAAGAGTTGCAATACCAAGCTAGCTCCTGGGCTGACTAGATGAGGACCATTTCTCTCCAGAACATGTTGCTCACATTTTGTTCATGGGTCTTCTTCCCTATTCTTTCCCTCCCCACAACCCCACTTTGCACCCCTGTTAAGCCTTTGAAGCATTTCACATTCTTTGGCGAGACTTAACAGGCTCTGACAATCTGAGCTAATCTCATTCCCACACTGGTAGGAATCTAAAACTAACATCCCTCCCCAGAATGAGGTAATGGCACTTGAATCAACAAACTCAGCCCCAAACAGATGTAATATTGGGGAGGGAGGCAGAAGGAGGCAGGGGAGAAAGAAAGAATTGATCCCCTCCCAGATTGGTCATAAATTAAATCCAACTTGTGTGGGACTTGGAGACAAACTTCAGTTACTAAGTTTCGCTCAAATTTAAAGTCCAGAATTTTGTTCAGGTTTGGCAGTTTAAAGGTAAAGTTTGGAAGTGTATAAGTCCAAGAACACCCAGGGATGTTTGCACAGACTTAAAAGATGGACATAAATGTTCCTCCAATAAAAACACACATCAAAAGCAGCAGGAGTGTGGTGTGGTGGTGGATTATTTGTAAGTGAGAAACAGCAGGTGGAGGGAGGAATGCTTAACCCTTCTCCTTGACTCAGATTTTATCCCCCAATTCTTTCCTCTCCTCAACTAGACTTATTGCTGGTTTCTGAGAAGCAGCAGCATACAAAATATCCTGGAAAACAAGTGAGGCCAAGGAAAGAGAAGGCATAGATGAGACAGCTTTGAAAGGATGAATAATATATTTGCAGGTGTTGAAACTGTCATTGGAGTTACTCTAAGGGAGATGCTGTCATGCAGAAGGACATAAATTTTGCTTCAGTTGTAAATTTTGCCTTCTTTTGCCAGTGAACTAGATGGGATTCAAGGTGAGTTTCACACTATGCAATTAAATCATTTTGATACCACTTTGACTGCCATGGTTCTGTCTTATGCAAGGTTATGTTAGTTCAGAAATTTAAGCTTCAGTAGTGAACCAGAAAACTTCATTCAGAAACCAAAGATGTTTGCAGCAGATGTGTGTTGCAAAGACTGAGAAGTCAGTGTTAACACAATATAATTAAGGCATACAGTAATTTGAGGGAATGTCATGTTGAGGAGAGAGCAAACTTGTTTTCTGCTACTCCAGAGAGCAGGACCCAGAATAATGGATGCAAGTTACAGGAAAAGAGATTCCACCTAAACATCTTTCTCTGAAGATGCCAGCCACAGATGCTGGCGAAACGTCAGAAAGGAACTCTTCTAGAACATGGCCAAATAGCCCAAAAGCTCCACAAAAAACATGAGGAGGAACTTCCTGACAGTAAGGGCTGTTTGACAGTGGAACACACTCCCTCGGAGTGCGGTGGAGTCTCCTTCCTTGGAGGTCTTTAAACAAAGGCTGGATGGTCATCTGTCAGGTATGCTTTAATTGAGAGTTCCTGCATGGCAGGGGGTTGAACTGGATGGCCCTTGTGGTCTCTTCCAATTCTATGATTCTGTGATTCCATCTGCTTGTTAGCCACCCAGCGAATGTGAGTGACAGCCTTAGCAATTCACTTATGATGATTCCCATCATCCAGTATTAGTACAATATAACATGGTAGAGGCAAACAAAGCCAATACCCATTAACTATAGCAGATAAGCTGAAAGACTTAGCTCCTGATGGGCTGCATCCTATGGAATCCTGGGAGTTGTAGTTGCATGAGGTTTTTATAATTCTCTGTCAGAGAGCTCTAGCATCTCACCAAACTGCAAATTCTAGAATTCTGTATGATGTACCCATAGCAGTTGAAGTGGCATCAAAGTGCTGTAATTACGTAGTGTGAAAGAGACCGAGATCATTTCTTTTTACCTCCATCAACTATATACTTGCATGGCTTCACATGAATTTGGGTGACTTTCAGCTGCTGCCTGTATGGAATTGAATGGCTTCAGAACTTGTTGATTTGTTTTGTTTTGTTTTTGATTTGGCTTTGTTGATAAACAACACAAAAAGGATTGAACCACATGGTGTATGTGATGATATCCACTCCTCTTGGCAGGGCTGGGATGAGGGCAGGTGTGTTATTGCAGTTGCAGTAATAATGATGGGAACCAGTGTAAAACATCTCTGGTGGATCTCATCAGGATCTATTTTAGAAAAGCAGTTACCGCTCATCATCACTAGCATTTCAGATTGCAATTATAATCCTATGAAAATCAGAGCTGCAGACTTCCTGACTTGGCTGCCAGAATGATATCACTGCTGCCGTCGCTGTAAACAGGTAGGAGAGATGAAAGAAACAAGCAAGCCAGATTCACATGCTTGGGTCTCAACTTAGTGTGGATGCAGCTCTAAACCTGAAGCATCATTTTTTTTAAAGTAGCAGGCTAGCATTAGCTACAGCATTTTAAACCAGTAACTAGCTGCTTGTTTAAAGCCGATGATGAAAACACTGAAACAGTTCAAGATTTTCCATACCTTGGGCTCAGTCATTAACCAGAACAGAGCCTGCAGTCAAGAAATCAGAAGAGGACTATGGTAGGTCTACACTGGCCAGAATACTCCAGGCTTTGAGTATTCTGTCCCTGAAGCTGCCCTAAATTCCTGATTGAGTCATTAAGAGAATGCTTGCATCTATTTTTTTAACAGTGTTAAAAAACCAACAGAAGAGGAAAAGATAAGAGGAAGAAGGGATTTAGAAGCACCAGTGAGATTAACTGATATGTTTCAGACTCCCCAAAAGCCTAGGTTGAAATCAGTCTAGACTCCCCAAAAGCCTAGGTTGAAATCAGTTTCAAAGACTGCACCAACACTGCAGAATTAATGAAGTTTGGCACCACTTCTAACTGCCATGGCTTAATGGCATTCTCTGCCAGAGAGCTTTAATGCTGCAACAAACTACAAATCTGGGGATTCTCTCCATGGGCCACTACATGACTGTGGAGTGGAGTCTGCAGCAACCAAAAGGTGAATCCTAGAAGGGGTTAAAGGGGAGATGCATTGTAATTCTGCCAATGCAGGTCTTTACAATACATCTTCTAACTCAAGACCTGCATGCTACAGACAACCTTGTTACTTTAGGAAGTTAAAGCACAGAGCTACTAGTACCTCAGTTAGGCACGTTCAGCTTCCAAGACCTGAACTGAGGCATGAAAGAGACACAGTTACTTCTAGCTGAAGTAATACTGTTACAATACAGTTTTCCCAACCTTTGTTGCAGGTCTCCAAAGTTGACTAGGTCTAATTATAACACCAATAGTCCCCTGCTTTAATTCTATATTCTTACTTGAATTGTAATAATTTATTGGGCATTGGTTCAAGCTCTTTGCTGAGAGATGATTTATGCACAGCGAACATTTAATGATAAAATCCCAGCTGGATCACTTGTGAGTGGATGCCAAGAACTCAGAGCTTGTTCCAGTGGCTTCCAAACCAAACGTCGCAAGTCAAAATGGGAGTTTCAAAACATAGCAGCTCAGAAGATAAATGTGTAGGATCCCACTAACAAATTGGATAGTATTACAATTTGGGCACAAATGACTTCTCTACTACAAAAAATAATTGTTTCTATAATGACTATACTGATTTATCATGAGTGGCTGCTACCTGGAAGGAACAACAGCTCAGAGAAAGAACAGATGCTTTGCATGGAGAAGGCTTCAGTTTCAATCTTGGGTGTCTCCAGTTAAAAAACATTGAAAAAACTAGAGGTCAGACTGTAGAAGAAGTGAAGGATCTGTTCTGAAAACCCTAGAAAGCTCCTATCAGTCTGAGTATACAATTTGTTGTTGTTATTCACCTCTGACTTATCATGCCCATATCATAGTTTTCTTGGCAAGATTTCTTCAGAGGTTTGCCATTGCCTTCCTCTTAGGCTAAGAGTGTGTGACATGCCTAGGTTCACCCACTGAGTTTCTATGGTTCAGCAGAAAATGCTGGGGTGTATTTAAAGTATATAATGATAAAGTATATAATTATAATAATGTAGTATTACAATTTGATACCACTTTAACTGCCATGGTGCCATCTCATGGGATCCTGGGACTTGTAGTTTTGTGAGATAATCGGGATCTTTGCTAGAGAGCTCTAGTCCTATAGCATAAGAGCATTCAAAATACTATACGAAATTGCAAATCCCAGAATGAAGAGTATTCAAAATGGCATCAGAGTGCTATAATGGTGCAGTATGGATCCATCCTTTGTATGAAGTAAAACTTCTTTTGTTTTTAGGACTAACAGAACTTATCTTTATTAAAAATTATGCCAAGCATGATGTAGATGAGTAAGGAGAAGTTTTTTTTTCTACATCATAATGCTAGATGAACCAGTAGAGCTGAATGGTGGGATAGTAAGACTGGACAAAGGAAAGAAACTTCTTCACCCCATGCATCACTATGGAATTGATATTACCACATGTTTTGATGGCTGCCAACCTGGATAGATTTAAAAGTGGTTTGTACAGATTCAAAGAAGATAGACCAGTCCATGGCTATGAGTCATGAGAACTATATATTGTCTCCATATGTTGCTTGAGTATCAATGGGTGGGGAACATGAGCAGGAGGGTGCTCTTGCATTCATGTTTTAGTATTTTCAGAGTTGTTGTGAAGGTATAGCACATGCAAAGTTCTTTAAACCCTCTGCTGCAAGAATCAAAGAATTGCTAAGCATTATTGACACAGAAGAGGCTTTCTAGACATGGTGCTTTCCCAGACATTTGTCTCCATAGCTGCCATAACAGGATCTTGTGAAAATAAGCATGAATCAGAAAGGTCTTTTGGTGGAGAAACAGAGCCCTGAGTCCTTCAAAATGTACTTACACACGGCCTGGACTCGTTGAAGGTCAAAACAATTCCTGGGTATTTGGATGGTACTGTGTCTTCACAAACAATCTGAAAAATATAAAACACAAAGGCATAGAATCATAGAATTGGAAGGGACTGCAAGAGCCACCTAGTCCAAACATCTGCCATGCAAGAATATGCAACTAAAGCACTCCCAAAAGATGTCCATCCAACCTTTGTTTGAAGACCTCCAAAAAAGGAATCCTCACTCCCTTCCAAGGTACTCTCTATCACTGTCCAAAAGCTACTTAAGTAAAGATATTGTTTCTAATGTTGAAGTGAAATCCGTTTTCTTGCCATTTGAATTCACTGGTTCGTGGTCTAGTATCTTGAGCAGCAGAAACAAGCTCACTCCATCTTCTACATGACATCCTTTCAGATATTTAAAATACTACTGTTAGTTGCATCTGTAACTGGTTGACAGACTGAACCCAGAGAGGGCTTATGTGTTCTCCACCACCGAGAGAACTTACTTGTCGGGTACCTCAGGGCTCTGTCCTGGGCCAATTTTTGTTCATTATCTTTATAAACGACTTAGACAGTGGAATAGATGGCATGCTTATCTAATTTGCAGGTGACACCAAATTAGGAGAGATAGCTAATACCCCAGAGGATAGGATCATGATTCAAGATGACCTTGACATCTGTATGTCAAACCTATAAATGCAAATTCTCATTGAGCAAGAAACAAATACTCCCCCCTCCCCAGGGCCCTGAGCCAGAGGTTTAATCTAAACTGCAGAAATTATGCAGTTTAAAACGGCCTTAACTGTCATGGCTCGATGCGATGGAATTCTGGGATCTGTAGTTCTGACTGATATTTAACTTTCTCTGTCAGAGAGCTCTGATGCCACAACTGGCATTGAGCTCTCTGACAGAGGAGGCTAAATGTCTCAGAAATCTACAGTTCCCAGAATTCCCTAGTATTGAGCCACGATAGTCAAAGGGCCCATTCAGACTACGTTATAAACCGGTTAGCAAACCGGTTTAAAATCAAGAAGTTCACACTGAAACCGGATTTAACACTACTGAATCCGGATTTTGCACACCCGTAGCGGGGTAAATCCCCCATAACCCAGGTTCTCCCAAAGCGGGTTTTTTACCGTTTCTTTTGGGAAAACCCAGTTTGCGGGGAATGTGAACTTGGCTCCGATCACGACCGGGTCAAGTTCAGGGGAGGGGAGAAGGCCAGGGGGAGGAACATGCCTCCTCTCCAGGCAAAATTGGGCACTCCAGCATTTTTAAAATATTTTTTTAACTGTATTTTTAAGTAATTATTTATTTTATTATTTTATTTATTTTAGAGTTATTTTATTATTTATTTATTTATTTATTTATTTTATTGTATTTTATTTATTAGTAATTTAATTGCATTTAATTGTATTATATTTTAGTATTTTTAAAATATTTTTTAATTTCTTATTTTTTTTTATTATTTTTTTCAGTTTGACAGCTTATGCGCATTCTACGAGGCTCCTTTCCCATCCAATTTTATGAATGGGGAAAAAGGGAAACTCCTGTCCATATATGGATTGGGGTTCCCTTTCATGGGGCCCTTTAAATAAATAAATAAATCTAGCCATCTGATACTCTTGGTTTTAACATTTGCAGAGAGAAATTAAGATACTGTATTAGGAAACAACTCTTCAAAGAATATATAGCATCTTGGAAATGACTTGAAGGCACACAACAACAACAAACACTTTAGATAACACCTTCAAAGGTTAAAAAAACCACACCCACAGCAGATTCAATTGCCCCATCAGTATTGGTACCACCATTTCCTGCTGCTTTGAGCCATAATGTTTACCTTGCTTTCAGCTTGAAATGAAGTCCCATTAACCCCACTATCAGGAGATGGAACATGGTGTTCTGGAGAGATTGTCGTTGCCCTAGTTGTCCCTGCAGTCTCATGCCTCAAATCTGGGGTGGGTGGTGTGACCCCTGATGGAGTCTGTGTGGTTGCAGTGTCTTTCTTTCCCTCAGGTATCGTCACTGTTGTTGGCACTGCTCCCTTGGGTGGCGTATGCCCGGGCATTGTTGCAGTTGTTGCAATGGGGACTCTGGGTGCAAGAGTACTTTTCTCCTTTGCAGAAGTGGAACTTTCCAGAGATACAGCACTGCCACCATGTCCTGGAGTTGTAGACTGCCTGTGACTTGTAGGGGCATCAGGTCTACTTGATGCTTTAAAATGGAGAGGGGAGAGAGAAAAAAATTAAAACATCCCAATATCTAAAAAGCCAGCACTCTTCCACCAGCACTGCAATACAGTCAGCCCTCCACATCTGTGGCTTTGACTATTGAGGATTTGGTTACTTGCGGATTTGATTAATATGTTCTCTCTAGGAATCTCTAGATCATCCAGCACAACTCTGCTGGAAACTGACCACAGAGTCGTCCTGGAAGACTTAGCAGTTAATAGAGAAAACACTCTTCTAGGCATTTGTAGGTCCTCCAGTGTGATTCTATGGTCAATTTCTGGAAGATGTTGACCATAGAGTTGAGCTGGAGGACCTAAAGGTTCACAGATGTTAAAACATAGAGGTTTTCACACTTTCACGAGGGGCCTGTGCTCCTAACCCCAGCAAATGCCCACTGTATTTCTTTTCCCTTAGCACTGGAGCTCTGGGTTCTAAAGGTTTGCCCTGTGGTAGGTGTTGGTAGGATTCAGATATGTAAGTATCTGTTGTATTCACACTTGTTTGTCTATCTATCTATCTATCTATCTATCTATCTATCTATCCATCCATCCATCTTGTTGTTGTGTACCTTAAAGTAATTTCCAACTTATGGTGACCCTAAGGAGAACCAGTGTGGTGTAGTGGTTTGAGAGCTGGACTGTGATGCTGGAGACCAGGGTTCAATGCCCAGATCAGCCATAAAAGACAATGGGGGACAAGTCACATGCTCTCAGCCTTAGGGAAAAACAATGGTAAACCTCCGAAAAATCTTGCCAAGAAAAACGGACAATAGGTTAACCTTGGAGTCATCGTAAGTCAGAAATAACTTGAAGGCACACAACACACAAGGAGAACCTATCACAGTTTTTTTTCCTTGGTAATATTTTTTTAAAGAAAGCATTTGTCACTGCCTTCCTCTGAGAAAATGTTACCTCTGAGAAAATCTTAACAACAAAGATGTTACCTATGGTTCTACACTTTTGCTAATCTGCTGCAGTACCTTCCACTCACCCCAGCCCTAAAGGAAGGTTTAAAGCCTTGGCTACACAAGCTGAGCTTGACTAAACCAACTGAGTAAAGCATCACTTAAAGCCAAGTCTAGACAGTATACTCTAAATCTGAGGATCCCAGAGAAGCTGTCTAGTGCAACTAAGCTAACGTTTAGAGACTATTTCTTCAGATAGTTGTTGTCAAGGTATATTTATGAGTACAAGTGTCAGAAATCTGAATGGCTTGTACCAATTCAGACTGCAGGTGGGCAAATTTTATATATATATATATATATATATATATATATAATACTTTTTATTATTAAAATTCATTAAAATAACAAAAAATTCATATGATTAACTGTTCCTTTCAGTAACAAGCAGTAAGTAAGAAAAGTGAACACCTATACATATTTGTACATCATCAATACATACACTATTATTTTCACTGTTCCTGTAGTGCATATATACTGTTATTGTGTAATAGATACTTTTGTTAAACCAAGAGGTTATTAATTATAATTGATTACTTTACTTCCTTTTGGGCCACATTAAGCTTTCCTCTTGAATGTTCACTTATTTTTTTAACTACACAAACCTGCCTGAAAGGAGAAAACTAGCATACCAGGGACAAGTCTGTTCCCTTATGTCTTTCAAAAAAATAACCAAATTTTATCTGCATTTTTTTAAACACAGGGAAGCAATTACATGTGGCTCATGAACATTCATGCCCCAACTGGAACCTGAAGTGCTACAATCCACCCAATCCACCCAATCTCCTCAAACAGTTAAATCCCATGTGTTAGCAGACCAGATGATAGCCAGCCCGCTCAGCACTAGAACCAGGTTTTACCACCATCACCACCATCCTGTTTGCTCTGGATCTTCTTGAGAGATCCAGAGCCCTTCACTGTGATGCCAGGCGGTGGACTGCATGCATGTCCCACTAGTTTGCCTGGCATGTCTGTCTTGGGTTGCACTGCCCTGAGATAAGAAGGAAGTGCCTGGCCATTCTGACCTCTGGACAGAGTGACCTGCTGTGGCAGCAGGTGCACCAGGAAGTTCAGCAGGATACACATGTGATCAGCCACCCAGCGCCACAATGCAGGGATTTGCAACTGGGGAGAGTTGGAGCAGTTCCAGATAGGATGCTCCAGGCTAAGCTGCACCAGTGCAAACAGGACCTAAGAGCACAAGGAAGGAAACGCAAATGGGGTTTCTCAGCTATTTCAGCTCAGTAGGGCAGTACCTGTAAGGACAATGGGAGAAGGTGAGCCAATGGACTGTGTCGATGGAGAAGGTGTCGCTGCCACTGTCCTAGGTGAACCACTGCTAGATGGAACTGATGGATCCCTTGGGCCAATGACAGTTGGGACTGTAGGTGTCCTGGGAGCAGTTGTAGCTTTTGTCTCCTGAGTAGTTTTGAATGTTACAGGTGAAGAAGATGGTTTGATTGATGCCCCTTTTGATGTTGACCCAGTGGGTATTGGTCTGGTAGATCCCAAAGTAGTTTGCTGTGTTTCTTTTGTGGGTGCAGAGGAAGCACTCTTAATTGCCAGGGTACTGGCAACACTGAGAATAGTTTTTGAAGTTGTTGGTTTGACCGTTGAAGTAGCAGTGTTCCCAGAAGTTACAATGTTCGGTTTGCTTGTGATTGTTGTGGTTGCTGAAGACTCACTTTTTGTGGTACTGGCTGAAGTAGTAGAGGCATCTCCTAAAAAGTTACAGAAAGTTAGACAAATTTTGGAAGTGGTTAACTCACCAAACAGATGCCCTCCAGATAACACTGGTCTACAATTCCCATCATATCTGACCAGCAGTTTGGCCCAGGAGTTATGGACCTAGTTTGTCCTACACATGAGTAATACTACAATTAATTACTCAGTCCAAACTCCAATTTGCTCATCTATTCCAAGAATAAATCAGAAACTCAAATGAGCTGAGCAGACCAATTTAGATGAAACAAGACTTCTTGCCATATAAACAACATCAGCAGTCTTTACATTTGGAGGAAGGAGGTTAAAGAGGTATACAAAAAATCCAATTAAACATGAATCAGCTTGCATAACTAATGAGCACGCAACTGAAATACTCTGGAATTTCTTCTGTTTGGAAGCAGGAGTTATTATCCCAGGACACCAATCTCTAAATGTCTCTCCTTTTGTGGTGTAATTCTAACTTTTTACTTCCTTTTATAGTTACTCTCTTAATCTTGGGTGCAGCCAGTATAGTACAGTGGTTTGAGTTTTGGACTAAGACTCTAGAGACCAGGGTTTGATTTCCTGCTCAGTTATGGAAATCCATTGGGTGACAGACGAGTCACACACGCTCAGCCCCAGAGAATTGGACAGGCTCACTTTAGGGCCACCATAAATCAGAAATGACTTTAAGGCACACAACAACAACAACAACCACAACCACAACAATCACCACCACCAACTGTTAATGTTGGCATTAGCAACTAGTTTCTGCCGTGGCTTGAATCCTGTTGGTGACTCCAACAAAAGACCTGCTGAATCAACTCATTGGTAAATCTAATTGATTCTTCTGTTGAGATTAACCAATAGGATCAGCCACATGGCAGCAAGATGGTAAATCTGACCCAGTTGTAGTCTTTTCTGTAAAGGAGTTGCCCAAGATACTTATACCTATATGCAAAGCAGTTTTGTATGGAAAGTTTCCCTTAAACTTAAAACTAAATACTATTTTTGGAACAACTTTGAAACAGGTCAGTTGAAATATGAGTACAGACTCATTTGAAACAGAAATACAAGTCTGGTGATAAATATAATCCAGTACAGAAATGGAATTACCTAGGGTTGACATTCAAATCTCCCATCATTTCTGGTTAATCCAGTCACATTTTAATTCAGAGATACGTGTGTAGTTCTGTGTTCTTTACTGAAAGTGTTTGCTGCAACAAATTACTGAATAATATCAATTTCTTCCTTAAAAAAACAACAAAAACTAAAACTAAAACTCGGAGAGGGTTGCCCTAAGTTTAGGGTTGCCATAAATTGGAAATGACCTGAAGGCAAACAAAGAAAGGAGATATACCTTAGGTTTGGCGCTAAACAGCCTGGATATCATCCAGACTGTTCAACCCAGACTTGGAGATTGGGGAATGCATTTTCTAGATTCCCTGCTAAGAATATCCATAAACTGACACTCCATAGAGACTGTCCTGCTTGACTACACAACAATCTAGAGACACATTCTTGATATGAATGGGAGATTGTCCCAACCAAAGCCACAGGTCTAAGGTTTTGAACACTGAAACTATATCTAATATAGCAGCCACAGTAGTACGGTTAGGATGTTCCAGTTTCAAGGCCATATTTTGACAGGAAACTCATGGGCCATGAAACCTTGACACAGGTTTCAAAGACAACGAAACCTGAGTGGCAGAAAATCTCATGCAACTTTGAAGAACCCACTCTCAGCCTGATCAGCCTCACAGCCTGAAAGCAGAGGGATAGGGAGAGAGCTTGAAATGATGGTTGCAAAACCAAAGCGTGGAAAAGTTTGCTCCTGTTAGCTTATAAATTTGCAGCTCAATAAAATAACCTCTCCAAGCTCTGTGGATGATGCAAAGTTCTACGGGAAGGGTAGGTGAACAGAAATAATAACTAGCTTCATCCACTGAAGGCCATTAAAACCAATTTAGAGCAAGAACACAACTTCCCTTTCTCTGTCACTTTCATCCGCGTTATTTAGGTGTTCCTGCTACTGGGAGTTCATTCCTTGTCCAAGATCGTTTCCTATCTCCACCTTGGTGACACTGCTTAGATGGACTCAAAATCTATTAATAGAGGGAAAGGGAAATGCAAAAGAATAACTTCAGGAAATACTGGGTGGGACACAGCCCACTCAGCACAGGCAGGCATGTCTCTGGCTCAGAGTCATAGCCTGACTCCCAAAGTGGGCTAGGAAAAGCCGGATGGTGACAGTGGTCAGCACTGCTATTACTGAGTCTGAGGACCCCAGGTTGAGAGACTTGCAAGTGCCCATTTCCCCTCTGCAGATTTTTCTGATTAAGTGGAAGGTCAAGGGTTATTTTCATCAAAGAATTCTTCCAGGGGAGTCAGAAATTCCTTGAGGACTATCTAGATGAGGCTGGTTTTCCTATAGGAAGGGGTAACAGTTTGCAGAAGGGAGTTGTGGGTCTGTGTGTGTGCCTTCAGGTCACTTGTGGACTTTGACCCTCTGGATTTCATAGGGTTTTCATAAGCAAGGAATACTCAGAGGTGGTTTGTCATTGCTTTAATCTGAACTACAGCCAACAGCACCCAGTACTCCCTGGTTGTCCCTCTTCCAAACACTACCAGGTCTGACCCTGCTTAATTTCCAAGATCAGATGGAACCTGGTACCTTCAGCATATTTAGGACTTAGCTGTGGGCCTAGGAGATCAGAACTGTTGCTGATGCTCTCATCACATAATTCTTTTGATCAGAGATGGAGTTCTGGAGTAGCTTATTGAACTACTGTTCCCAGAATCCTCCAACCAGCATGGCCAGGGTCTAGAGGGAGAGTTGTGAGGCAGTTGTAAAGAAGAAAAGTACAACTTTGGTGCTCTAGTGTAAGGATGGATACATACATGCATGCATTTGCTGTTCCCTTCTGACCCACACTTTGGGGCTGTTCTTGCCTGCTGCTCAAAGTGAATGGCACCAGCAAGTGAGTAACTAAAAATACACATGTCTCAAGTCAAGTCAAGTGAATGTGTCATTTTTGCCAAGTCAAGTCCAAGTCAAGTCATTGAAGCGACTTGAGTCTGACTTACCAGTAAGTCCGAGTCAATTGACTTGAGTCTACATCACTGAAAGACAACATTTTAAAGCTCAGGTTATGAGCCCAATCCTGCACACCTCTGACATAGCTACTGAGCCCCTGCATCCCCTCCTTGTGCTCCTCTTGAACTAATGGCCTTACACCAGGGAAAAGATATCTCCTAATTTAGAACAGAAAACCCATTTCAGTAAAGTTAGCTCTTAATTACAGTCTGCCCACCCTTAAAAGAGATCTCTAGAGTGAGGGCATGTTATTGAGCATATTTTCCATAGGTGCAATATTCCTTATCTATTATTTATTTGCTATAAATACTTTCTTATTCTGTGAACCAATTTCTGTAATGTATGCATAAAACAAAACTGGACATTTTTCATACAATGGAAATAAGTGAAGACAATATTTTACTACGTATTGTACTTTTTAAGTGCAAATCATAAATAAATGTGAATTCATAATCTTCATGGTTAGAACCAGAAAAAACAAAAACAAAACCCATCTTCTCTGCAGAGGTTCAGACTATGACAATGTAAAAAGAAACAACCCCATAACCACTTTCCTCTTCCACCATCCAAAGCTCCCAAGGGGCTGTCTGATAGAAATGTTTACTCTTTTGTGGCATCATGATGGAAGGCCAGGCCATCTTCCAACCTCTCCTCCACCACTGTCCTGTCTTGTAAAGAACACTCTTATCCTCTTATCACCCCAGCTCAGGTAGGACTGGTAGAATAATGGTTCACAATGAGTCTCACTTTATGAGACTCATAGCGACAAAGTACACAGTTTGATGGGTGCTAGCTGCCTGAGAGACAGTGCAGAGATGGGATTGATGCCCACCAAGGAAATAAATGGCCATGCAAAGCACAGCACTGGTAGCCCTGGAAACTAAGAGCTCACTGGCCATGAAGCATGGAGTGGGTTTGGATCTCCATCTCCCGGAGTCCTACTTCATTCAACACTCAGACTATTACAGGCCACTTGCTCTGTGTCTCAAGGGTTACTCTTAAGAGAACTCTTGAAATTGGAGATCCATGAGAATAACCTTGGGAATTTATTATTATTATTATTATTATTATTATTATTATTAGCAGTGATAGCATGAGCTACCATGAGCTCTACCACTGAGCTCTATTTATTCCTTTCCCTTAAAACTGATTTCCTAGGGAAAAAAATAGCATACAGCTAATGTAGGAAACTGATTCATTTTGAGAGAGGGGAAAAAAATCTCTCTCTTCCTGGATAGCTCTGTGATGTATTGTGGCCATTATATCTTTGTATTTGTTGACTTGCTGCCTAGTTTCGTTTTTTCTGCCTTTAATCTTACTGCATCTAGCTCTGAGAGATATATTAGGCAGGGGAAACTAGAGTTCAACAAGGTGAGGAACAAAATCATCATCTAATGGGCTGTTCAGTGGAGAGCAGAGTTTGCAAAACATGACACTGCAAAGGCCCACCCAGAAGGATACAATGGAAATGTTTCTCACACATCTGTAAGGTACAAGTACTCAGATACAACACACCTACATTCCCACCCACCTGCCATGGGTCTTCCCCACAAACAAATTTCCAGCAAAAGCTGGAAAATATGTCCCGAGCTACTAGCGTGAGAGAGATGGGAAAAAATGGTCCACACATATCAGGGAAATGAGACAGGAACTGACAGACAGGAAGAGAAGCGGAATGGAATCCAAGTCTAAAACAGATGCTGGAATTTGGACTTTACTGCATGCAGTGAAGTGACGTGTGGTGAAGGCGAGGGAAGTGATTCTTTTTCTGAGGATACCTTTCTTGTTTCTGAATAAAATGGGATAATTACAGTCAGACTTCTGTTTCCACAGCTTTAAGCATCCATGGCTTTGACAATGTTCAAAAATATATAAATTCTAAACAGCAGACCTTGATTTTGCCACTTTATATATGGGAAACCATTTTACTATCCATGTATTTAATGGGACTTGAATATCCACGGATTTTGTTATCTATGGAAGGTCCTGGAACTAAACTCCAGAGGATACCAAAGCCTCACTATATGTAATTAGGAAGCTGGCGTTAGCTGACTAGGGCCTTGTCTCCACTGGCCTGGCCTGGAATATCCTGGCCCCAAAGATGCCTCATCCCCCCCCCCCATTACCTCAGTCTCCATTTCTCCACCGCAGCAGCTGTCTGCATGGATGTCCCACGGTCGCCTTGCATGTCCACTGCCACTACAGGTCACTCACTTTTGAGGTCAGAACAAGGTGCTCAATGATGGCCATATGTTGGCTGCCTTGTTCTGACCTCTGAACAAGTGATCTGCAGCAGATGCACTGGGTAGCCCAGTGGGACACCCTTGCAGACAGATCCAGAACAACAGGTAAGTTATTTTATTTCATGTTAAGGGTGTTAAATCCTGGTTCTGGCCTGGAACATGCCAGACATCATCTGGACTGTTCAGACCAGAGCCAGGATTTGGGCCATGTGTTGTCTGAACAGGGTGGTGCCAAAACAGAGAGAAACAGGCCTGAGCAGACAAGGCCTAGGAGCCAGCAGTTTCAAAAACAGCGCCCTTCTTCTGACACATGGGTGAGCCATTATAGAAGGGGATGGCACAGAAAGGAAATAAATAAGCAACATATATATTGGAAAGCCAGCATGGCATAATTGTTTGAGCGATGAACTAAAACCCCAGAAGACCAGGGCTCGAATCATCACTCAGCCATGGATACTCACTGGTGGACCTTGGGCAAGTCACAGTGTCTCAGTGGAAGGCAAAGGCAAGCCTCTCTGAACAAATGAAGTAAAAAAGTTTGGGAGAGCCAGCATGGAGTAGTGGCTTGAATGTTGGACTATCGACTCTGGAGACTTGGATTAGATTCCCAGCTGAAGCAATGAAACCCACTGGGTGACCTTGGGCAAGTCACATACTCTCAGCCTCAAGGGAAGGCAATGGCTAACCTCATCTGAACAAATTGTGCCAAGAAAACTCCATGGCAGGTTTTCCTTAGGGTCACCATAACTCAGGAATGATTTGAAGGCACACAGCAGCAACATGCCACAAAGCACAAGAGAAAGCAACACAAAATCTTTCATGTTCAAACCCATCTTCGGTCTGACAATTTGGATAAGACTAATAGCCTGAACCACATTCATCTGTTACTCAGTTACTCAAGCTACTCAAGTATTACCGAAAAGCTGTATGGTACAGCATAGTATAATAGTCCCACGTGGGGAACTGCACTACAGTTATCAAGTCAACAGTCTCAGGAGTCACTGTTAAGCCTCACAGCTGTTGCATGGTTGGTAGAGAGCTGGTTTCAGGGTCTGAGTCCCCCATGCTCCTTCATGCTTATTAATTAATTAGGCTTTGCCTTTTGCCTGCTTTGTTTCATGCTATTTGATGCTGGGTTATGTCAAGCTGGTGGTGCTGGGTGGAAGGGAATGGTTATCTATTCTGGGGATGGCTAATATGCAGATGTGAAGGGGAGGTGATAGGCACCAGGACTATCAAGGTCAGTTTTGTGAGATGGCCTGGTACAAAGGAAAACAACTAGGCAGTCTGGGGAAAGAAATCCCAGGAAAAGAAATATTTTTAATTTTTGTTTTGGTTTGAGTGCTCAGAAAGTTTTGAACTGGTTTGTGCTTTTATTACATTGTGCTACTGAAATGCACCAGCCCTAACAACACCCCCACACTGTGAACCGCTTTCAGCTTTTTTTTTTTTTTTAACACTGAGGTTTTGGGTTCCTGAGTCAAAGACTACCAGTACATGACCACACTCTAAAGATGCTTGGCCAAAATGTATTTCTTGACATAGAAACAATAAAAACAAGCAGCACGTCAATTAAAGACTGCTGCTCTTATGGTTGCCCTAATATAAGGGGCATATCATATCTTATCATATTGTATGATATATCATATCAGGGACATAACTCACTAGAAAAGACAATAATTCTTGGTATGGTAGAAAGCAGTAGAAAAAGAGGAAGACCACATTCCACATAGACTAATAGGATCACAGGATAGGAAGAGACCCCAAAGACTGTCTAACTCCATTCTACTATGCAGGAATACACAATCAAAGCACCCCCCAACAGATGGCCATCCAGCCTCTGTTTAAAAACCTCCAAAAGAACAGACTCCACTGTCCTCCAAGGAAGTATCTTCCATTGTCGATCTACTCTGTCATGAAATTCTTCCTATTATTGAGAAGGAATCTCTTTTGCTGTAGTTTGAATCCATTGCTCTGCATCCTGTTCTGTGGTGCTGCAGAAAACAAGCTTGCTCCATCCTCAGTATGACATCTCTTCAAATATTTAAGCAGGGCTATCGTATCATCTCTTAACCTTCTCTTCTCCAGGCTAAAAATGCTCAGCTCCCTAAGCCACTCCTCATAGGGCTTTATGGTTTCCAGACCTTTCACCATTTTGGTTGCCCTCCTTTGGACATGCTGCAGCTTGTCCGCATCCTTCTTCAATTGTGGTGCCCAGAATTCAACACAGTGTTCCAAGTGAGGTCTGACCAAAGCAGAATGGAGTAGTACTATTACTTGCCTCAATCTAGACAACATATTTTTATTGATGCAGCCTAGAATCACATTGGCTTTCTTAGCTGCTTCTTCACACTGTTGACTCATGTTCAACTTGTGGTTTACTACGATTCCTAGATCTAGATGGATAGACTCAAAGGAATCAATGGCCCTGAGTCTGCAAGACCTGTTGAGGATGGGGTGACTTGGCAGTCTCTCATTCATAGGTTCACCATACATCAAAGTCTACTTGACATGAGTTAGCATCAAGGGGGTTGTGTTTTATCACAGATTGTTTTGGAGCAGGGATGGGAATCATTTGACCCATGTGGCCTTCCTGGTTCCTGTGACTTCCCGTGTTCCCACAGATTTTCTTGCCAAATTCCTATGATCATTAAAAGTAAAGCCAGTTTACAGCTATTTCATTGCTAGTGTTGCTCTAACTAGCCACCAGGGAGTCTCAGGATGCATATACATTGCAGAATTAATGCAGCTTGCTACCGCATTAACTGTCATGGCCCCAGCCTACTGAATTCTGGCATTTGTCATTTCTTGCGGCACTAGAGATCTATGACAGAGAAGGCAAAAAGCTCACAGATCTATAAATCCCAGATTTACATAACATTGAGCCATGCAGTTAAAGCAGTGTCAAACTGCATTAATTCTGCAGTGTAGATGCAGCCTCAGTCATGAACTGCAATAGTAAATACATTACTATACTGCTTACTGATATATAGTCTGAGATTCACAACTATATAGCAAGTTATGGACAATACTACTCTGCATTGGACACAGCTTGCTATATACAGTCAGCCCTCCACATTTGCGGCTTTGATTATTCACAGATCTGATTCATATGCTGTCTCTAGGTATCTCTATTTACTCCACTGCAGCTCTATGGTCAACATCTGTCAGAAGTCGCACTGGAGGCCCTAGCGATTCCTAGAGAGAAGACTTCTCTAGGCATTTGTCAGTCCTCCAGCACAATTCTATGGTCAACCTTTGGCAGATGTTGACCATAAAGTTGCGCTGGAGGACCTAGAGATTCCTAGAGAGGTGTTCCCTCAGGTTAAAAATTGTTATGCTTTTTATTTGCAGTTTTTTCCCCTTTCATAGGGGTTCTGTGCCTCTAATCCCAGCAAATGTGGAGTGCCCACTGTAGTTGTGAGTCTCAGATTCTTGTCATATCATCACTGAATATAGCCCATTTCAAGGAACAGTTATTTTTTAGCTACTCAAAGTCAAACCTGCAAGGGTAGTCAGTCCTATGTAAAGTGTACTGCAGCAGTCTAAATAGTAGTTGAAACAGCAAAGTGGCCAAATTGTTCGTCACTGGTTAAGTGCAAGACCCATGCTAGTCCTTTGTTTATGGGAACACAATTGAGGAACACAGCCACCTGCATCATATCCATTGACGTGGGGTGGATATTTTTCCATTGCTATATTTTACCACAGACAACATTCCATTTTCAGAAATACATTGTTTCATAAACAATCTGTACTAGTACGATAATGAATGGATACAACACAACTTGAATGCAGTAAATAGAGATGGGCATAGCACCTGTCAAATCTAGAATAAAAGTTGTAATTCTCAGGTGATCTCCTCTAGGAAGCACAAACTTTTTATATGCACAATTCTTCATGCATGCCAATTAGTATCTTAACATTTTTCAGTGCCTTTCAGCCTTCAACTCTTTGAAGCAAAAGGATGCAAGGGAGATATATGCTATGAAGTTGTCATACCGGATATATTTTTGCAGTCCAATGAAAATAATTTCCAAATAAAGCCTTATATTTGTTTGAGAGTAAGAAATAATGCCCAGGATGCATTTGTTCTTCTGAGAGCCAGTGTGGTATAGTAGTTCGAGTGCTGGTCTATGACTCTGGAGTTTTTGGATTCTGGTTTGGCCATGGAAACCTACTGGGAAGTGGCTTGAGTGTCGGACTACGACTCTAGGGACCAAAGTTCAATTGCCGCTCAGCCATGAAACATCCTGGGTGACTTGGGCAAGTCACACTCTTTCAGCCCCAGAGGAAGACAAAAGGAGGCCTCCTCTGAACAAATCTTGCCAAGAAAATCCCTTGAAAGAATCACAGAGTTTGAAGAGACCACAAGGGCCACCCACCCAGCCCAATCCCCTGCCATTATTTCATCCTCCCTCTGAGCTGTGACCAGCAGCTTCTTCACTGCCTTCCCACCCCATTGATAAAGCAAAAAAAGCTCTGAGATTTGGTGTGGGAGGGAGGTAGTGGAACTGCACACACAAGCATCACACTCCACCTGTTAAGTGTAGGATTTTTGCCTGTGAATCCCAGAATGCCAGTGGAGTTGTATCCAAAACACCTCCCCAAGTATGAGTAGAACTGGTTTGATTGTGCTTTAAGTTCAATGGACTCTGGCATCCGCTGGGTTTTGGTTCCAGGAGCCCCCATGGACACCAAAATCCATTGATGCTTAAGTCCCATTATATGCAATGACAGAGTAAAATGGTGCCTCTCATGAAAAATGGCAAAATCAAGGGTTACTATTGTTGTATGCCTTCAAGTCATTTCTGATGTACGGTGACCCTAAGGCCACCCTATCATGGGGTTTTCTTAGCAAGATTTGTTCAGAGGAAGTTTGCAATGGACTTCCCTGAGGCTGGGAGAGTGTGACTTGTAAAGCATTCAATTTCTGATAACTATCCCCATCATAATGTCCCCTTTTAAAAAACCCCTGTGTGACTTATTCTGACAATCTCTTAAACAGAATCATGCCAAAATGCATTGACAAAGAAACAATAAGACATTGCCTACTTGTGCAACAACACTGCCACTAAGAACTGGAGGAAGGCTTTTGTGTTAGAAGATCTTTAAATAGAAGTGAATAGAAAGGCAAATGGACTGTGCCCTTCCCCGCTGAAAGTTCTGGCTCCTTGAATGAAAGGGAACACATCTCCTGCCAAGCTTGCTCCTGACCGATGAATTCCAGGAACCTTCTACAGAAATTTCTGAGAGTTCTACAGATACCATGGACCATTAAAAAAGACAAACAAATGACTCCAAAAGCAAACCAAACCTAAATGTTCAATAAAAGGCAGAATGACTAAACTGATACTATCATACTTTGGACATATCATCAGATGACATTTTATTGCTGTCAAGTCAAATTCACTTATGGGAACCCTATGAATAAGAGACCTCCAAGTCCCCCTGTTGTCAACAGTCCTGATCCAAGTCCTGCAAATGAAGAGCTGTAGTTGCCTTGATTGAGTCTACCCACCTGAAATGCAGTTTTCTTTTAATGCAGTGTTTCCCAAACTTTTGTTCTCCAGATGTTTTGGACTTCAGCTCCCTGGATTTCTGACTGTTGGCCAAGCTAGCTGGGCTTCTGGGAAGTGAAGTCCAAAACACCTGAAAGACCAAACTTTGGGAACCACTGCTCTAATGACTCACTAGAAAAGACAACATTGCTTGGTAAAGTGGAAGGCAGTAGGAAAAGGCTGTATCTCCCCATAGGAACCTGCCAGAGCTTTAAGATCATCAGTGGAAGGTTTTATTTCCATCCTGCTACCACCACAGACTTGCTGAAGACATGAGAGAGACCTCTCTCAATGGTTGCTCTTATCCTCTGGAACTCCCTTCCACATGACACTAGGCTGGCCCTAATTTCCTTTCACCAGCAGGCAAAAGCATCTTTATTTAACAGGGGCCAGTCTTACCAGAGATTTTTTTTTCAAACTGAGAGATGGTAGGATTGGATCGGGACTTTTTACATGTAAGAGGATACAAGATGGTAGCCGTTCAACAGTGGAATATGCTGCTTTAGGCAGTGGTGAAGTCTCCATTTTTGGAGGTTTTTAAGCAGAAGCTGGATGGCCATCCATCACAAATACTTTGATGCTATCTTCCTGCATGGCAGAATGGGGTTCCATTATATGAATCTTGTGATCTCTTCCAACTCTATGATTCTAAGCGTTCTAGTCATAAGATGTAATTTTGGTGTCTGCAAGCAGAGACTCAATTAAATGGACATAAGAACACCCAAAGGATAAAGTAAAGGAGGTCCCACTCTTTAATTTCACTTTCAAAGTTATTGACTTGCAGATCAGAATTAGGGGAAGGGTGGTGGGATCAGCTTAAGAAAACATCTGAGCAATGTGGCTTCATGTCTAGTTCCCACCACTTTGTACAACAGTGGGATGTTGACACAGTCAGCGTTTGGGCATTTCCCGTCTGAAATTTGAAATGTAAAGTAGACAACCGTCTGTGAGTTTGGCAGTGCACTGAGTGGGGGATGCCGAGTTGCCACAATTGGTCAGGTCAATGTGATGCTGGCAAAAGGCAACCTTAGTGGAGTTAGTGACAGGCAGCAGCATCTGACATAGTAAAATATATTGGTTCATATACCTGTAGTGGATTTCACATCCACTGTAACCCATAAATTACAGAGAATTCAGAAAGGATAAATTACGGTTTGGATCATATCCTTCCAATGGGCAATCCAAGTGAGTGGAAAGATCTGAGGAAAGCTCTGAGCAGCAGCAAAACATAATGGTGTCCCCACTTTTCTATTTCAATATACAAGAGAGGGAGGAAGAGGAGGCAGTATATATATATATATATATATATATATTCCTTCTGTGGGATTGACACTTTAAAGAAATCATCTGAACACTTGATGAGAACTAATGGGTTGGAGTGTCATCCTGGGACTTGGGGAATCCAGGTTTAGCTCCCAACTGAGCCATAAAATATACTGGGTGACTTTGGAGCAGCTTCTCTCTCCTTCCTCACCCGCCTCTCTCTGTCTGATATATATCAGTGTCTCATAAACCTTGGTCCTTCAGACTTTAGGGGTTCAGCTCCCAGAATTCCTGACTGTTCATCAAACTGGCTAGCGCTTCTGGTAGTTGAAGTCAAAAATATCTGAAGGACCATCATTTGGAAACCACTGATTTATACCACAGGGTAGTTGCAGAACAGAGGTGGGCAAATTTATTGGATCCAAGATTCTGTGCTTGGGATCCTCTGGTAATCATACAAAATGCCAAAACAAATAGTGATACTGGCATATTTTTGCATTCACAGTTCTTCCTAAACAAAGATATGGACAATGAAGACCTTGGTTAGATGTCTAGAACAATGGTGGAGAAAGATTCATCATGGGTTAGGAAACCAGCCTCGTTTAGTGTTTTACGTACTGGACTACGATGCTGGGAAACCAGAGTTCAAATCCCCATGTGGTGTAGTGGTTTTAGTGCTGGACTACAACTCTGGAAATCACAGTTTGATTCCCCACTTGGCCATGGAAAACCAATGGGTAACCTTGAGGAAGTCACTCTGTCAGCCTGGGAAGAAGGCTATGGGTAAACCTTCTCTGAAGAAATTTTGCCATGATAGGGTTGGAATAAGTTGGAGCCTACATTCCCAGAGGTGGTAGCTTGGTGGAGGAACTACAGGGCTCAGGGTGCTTTTCAACATCTACATGAAATCACAGTAGGAGATCCTCTGAAGTTACTGACAATATCCAGCTCTATGTCTCTTTCACACCTGATGCCAAGGTAGCTGTAGAAGGCTTGAATTGCTGGGATACAGTGAAGGACTGGATGTGGATGAACAATCTGAGGATAGATCCAGACAAGACAGAAGTGCTGCTGGTCAGTAGGAAAACTATCTTGGGCTTGGGATCACATCCTCTTCTGGATGGGGTTACACTCCCTCCAAATGATCAGCAGCTTGGTGTTGCTCTTAGACCCAGGTATTGCTCCCAGACGGCCAGGCAGCTGCTGTGGTCAGGAGTACCCAGGTTTGGCTGGTGTGCCAGGTTCGCCCTTTCCTAAGATGGATGGAACTGGCCACAGTGTCTTATGCCTTAATCCCCTCTTGATTAGACTACTGTAATGTGTTCCACATGGAGATGCTGTTGAAGTGTTCAGAAGATACAGTAGCATAAAATTCACTATGTTAGGTGACTGACACCTGCCTTACAATAGGATTTTGAGCAGAAAGTGCCTCAAACATTCCTGAAAAATATAGTTTTGCCCCCAAACCCAGTAAGATTTTAATCAGCAGTTAAATTAACTCTTCAAAAATCTACCAAAAATCAGCCAAAATGAAATTGGAAGTGATGTAACCATTGCTGATACACCTCTGGGGTGATGGTGGTGGAGAGCCAGAAACTCTACCATACACAGTTGCCCAGCCCAGGCCTTAAGGGATAACTCTTCTAGGTGCCTCAAGTTTACCTGGGAAAGCATCCATCTTTCTGGTCTGCAAAGCATTTTGAACACATGTGTCATGCACTCCATTGCCAATGGTGGGATTTTGCAAACACACACACCATTTCGTATACACACCAGAAAAGCAATAATCTAGACATGCTAAAAACTAATTAATTCACAAAGACCTGGCCAGCTCCCCCCATATTGCATAGGAACTGATAACAGGAGACAAAGGGTTGTGTCTTGGGAGAGAAGCTTGTTAATTTCAGATGTTGATTTTCTGTGGTGAAAACAAGATAAGCCTATCAAAGGCTCAGCCCAAAACCATGGCAGTAGATGAGACAGGAGGCCCCTACCCTTGGAAATAAAGTAAGAGAGAGAGGTAGACAGAGAGAGAAAGAGAGAGATTGCAAGCCAGCTGGTCATTAACCTCGTAGCCTTCCTACCTCCCAGATACCTCTGGGCTGAATAGGAAATAGGCTTAGAGCTTAGTAGCTCTACAGGCCCTGCGGCTAAAGAGTCCTCTCTTCCCAGTTAAGGCCATTGGGCATGGGGGCTTGTTCCAATTCACATAAGCACACAAACACAAATAAAAGGATAAAGAAACAGAAAAAATAATCTAATACTAACAAGGGGGAAGAAAAATCCTATTTCTTCTGCTCTGTTAGAACACAAATAAAAAGCAAAATAACTGTCACTCTTTGCTTTTTTTGCTGCTGTACCCTGGAATTACAGTCGGCCCTTCTTATCCATGGGGGATCCATTCTGGACCCTCCCCCCCATGGATACAAAAAATGTGGGACCTTAAGTCCTGTTGTCCCTAATGGCAGCGCAACATGTGCATGGCTGCAGCCATTGGAAACAATGAGGCTTGCCATCCATGGATACTCAGATCAGCGGATGGCAAGTCCATGGATGGTGAGGCCCCACTGTATTTCCAAATGTACAAGTAGCACTATGTCCTCAACTCTCACTAGAAACCAGAACGACTAAACTGAAGCTATTGTACTTGGACATATCATGAGGCAACATGGCTTAGTAGAAAAGGCTATAACGTTTGGTAAAGTCTAAAGCCAGTGTGGTATAGCGGTTTGAGCATTGGACTACGACTCTGGACACTAGGGTTTGATTCCCCGCTTGGCCATGATATCCACTGGGTGACCTTGGACAAGTTACACCCTCTCAGCCTCAGAAGATGGCAATGGAAAAACCCCTCTGAAAAAACTTGCTAAGAAAACCTTGTGATGGATTTGCCTTAGGGTGGCCATAAGTTGGAAATGACTTCAAGGCACACAAAAACAAGGCAGTAGAAGAAGAGGAAGATCGCATTATAGGTGGATATACTCCATCAAGGGAGCTACGGCTCTGAGTTTAATCAGGTTGCCACGAGTAAAAAACAACTTGGCAGTTCATAGCAACAACAAAAAGGCTGAATTCAATAGCTGTCACAGTGCACAGTTAAGCTAGGCTTAAAGTGAAGCATTTTCAACCCAAGGGTTCAGTCCTTCGGTCTAAGGACATGTGGAAACTTGTGGAAGCTAAGTCTGATCTGTCCCTGAAATTTTGTAAGAATGGCAAGACATGCTCAGGTTGGCTGTGTCTGCACTCACAGGAAAACCTGGCTTACTGTTGGGGTTTCTAGATCCTCAGGGAGGATGAGCTGACAGAATAAGCGGTACCCACAATGGTCCAATACTGGCAGCACTATCTGCACACTCCCCCCCACCCACCCCCACCCTGGCCCAGTTAAAATGCAATATACACAAGAGGGATCATGTGGAATAGTGACAGTTCTGTGGCAGGAGTTGGAATTTCTGGAAATTTCTGGCAGGAGTTGGAAAGAGGTCAAGAACTCACCTAGCCCATTGGTGCCTCCTCCTGATCTCTTTCACCCACCATTCCCCCCTCCATGCCTATACTGTTGGCCTGATTCAGGGCAAATGGGGATTGTTTTTACTCTGAAATATTGCCTTGGAGTGCAGATTGGACCTGCATTTAATAGAATCATAGAGTTGGAAGAGACCACAAGGACCATTAACTCCAACCCCCTGTCATGCAGGAAGACACAATCAAAGCACCCCCCAAGAGATGGCCTTCCAACCTCCGTTTAAAATCCTGCAAAGAAGCAAACTCCACTACTACTCCAAGGTAGTGTATTACACTGCCAACCAGTTCTTACTGTCAGGAAGTTCTTTCTAATGTTTAGGTGAAATCTCTTTCCCTGTACTTTGAATCAATTACTATGGGCCCTAGTCTCTGGAGCAGCAGAAAACAAACTTGCTCCATCTTCAGTATAACAACCCTTCAAATATTTAAACATCACTATCATATCACCTCTTAACCTTCTCTTCTCCAGGCTAAACATGCCCAGCTCCCTAAGTCTCTCCTCATACGCCATAGTTTCCAGATCTTTCACCATTTTAGTTGCCCTCCTCTGGACGAACTCCAGCTTGTCAACACCTTTTTTTGAATTGTGCTGCCCAGAACTGGACACAGTATTTGCCTATTTTGGCCACGTATGTCATCTAAACAGGTGAGTGTGGGAACAAGACAGAGACATTTCCTTTCCACCATACAGACATGGCCAAAGAAAATCTTTCAGGGCTGTCATTTACAACTTTGGGAGCTAAAATTCTACTGAAGGCATCAGGGTGTTGCAATGAGTTAGAAAGATGCAAGCCTTTCAGGTTCTTGGGAAGTGCAAAAATAACTCCCTAGACTCACAGAAAGTTGTCCACATTTGCTGTATGGCTTTGTCTGGGGCTGATGTACAAAGAAGGGAGTGGGAACTTTGCCATCCAGAAGCAAATGTGCTAATCTAACTGACGCAAATGTAGTCATAAGAGAACCCACTCAAACTAATTCACTACTGCAGATGACTCACATGAAGCCTGTCTGGGTTCATATCGATTGCTTTTGTTAACTTTGCTACAGTTGCAAAAATAAGACATATAAAGTTGAGTCGACATGCTCACATGTGCACTTATGCTGTAGAAGTGGGAGAAGAATCACTTTGAATAATTCAGAGGGAAGTAACGGAAAGACCAGCTAAGTAAAGGGTCTGAGGTAACACAGAGCTCTGCTTAACATGGAGGGATTTGCTAATGTGCCATCAATATCGAGTAATGGCTAGTCAAGAGGTACTCAACCTTTGGGGCTCAGACACACAGTCTCAAAGGAAATTTATTTCACAGTACACCAGAATACTTATCTCATCCTCTTCTGCTCAGCTTGGGACACAGAGATATAGGTTGAATCTCGCTGACCCAGAATTGAGAAATCCAAAATCCTCCAAAATTGTCCATATGGGTAGCTAAGATAGTGACAACTTTACTTTCTGATGGCTCAGTCTGCATTTTGTTTCATGCACAAAATATTATGTACAAAATTTCCTTCAGGCTATGTGCATAAGATGTGCTGTTGCACATCTTTGCTATTCACTAACAGGATTTCTTAGTGCCTATGCTACATGGCTAAGTATTCATAAAGTTACATTACATAGACTGCGATAAAGGATTCTGGCCAATAACTTTAACCCATATCATTATTTTAACTAATCTTGCTGTTAAGCTGTCTTTAATTCTATTGTGTTTTCATGTTATAACCTAATGCTGTTTTAATAATATAAACTTGATCTGTTTTTACTCACGCTTAATCCTATTGTACTTTAATGCTATAATTTATTTAAGTCTGTTCTAATTTAATTCTCTTTTTTGACCACACATACACATTTTTAAAGTTACTGTAAGTTGTCAACCTCCTTAAATCCCAAGTGAGATATGAATCAAATAAATAAATAAATGGAGCTGATCCAGAATCATGATCTTTTTACTTGCTCTGGCCTGCACATTCCCCAGTTGTACAGCACTCTTTTTTAGGTGCTGTGAATTGAATTGAACTAGCAAGGGTAGCTGGTGTTTCCCATTGTCAGTGAGGTGGCAAATCCTCTTTGGAGTTTTGCCCAAACCTCGAAGGAACTATCCAAAGTACTGTACTGAACACTTTGGTTTAGCACCTTGGACAACTCCTTTGAAATGTAGACCTTAATGCAAATATGATCTGCAGAAATAATGTAGCTTGGCACTGTTTTAATTGCCCTGACTCAAAGCTATGGAATTCTGGGATTCAGAGTTTTATGCAATATTTAGCTTTCTCTATCAAAGAATTCTTGTGCCACAACAAACTACAACTCCCAGGATTCCATAGCATAGAGCTAATATACCATTTCATTGAACCAGAGGTCACTGTGTCACAGGCATACTGGTCACGATCCTACTGTTTCCTTCCCCTGGGAGCCTAGAGCAATAGTTGTTCATGGTCCAAATCACCCCTTCTCACCCTGTCTTTCTTGTAATAAGGAAGAGCACCCACAGTTCCTCCCAGAGCTTGACATTTCCAGGCACGGGAGATTTTTAGGTGCAATGTAAGAGAATGGTCCTCGGCACCCTCATCTGAAAAAGGACTTGTGTATGTGTAAGCTTTCACTTACCTGCTCATTCCCCACCAGGCACTGGACTATTGCTAAGTCTGATGACTGATGTTTGTGCAGCATGAAATCTTAATTGCTATACCTATCTGGCTTCACGTAACTTGCCGATGCTGACGAAGACCTAACAAGTCAAAACGGCCTCATAATTCTCCGGAGGTAGCCGTCAGGACATTGCCCTCCAGGACCCTAAGACGTTGCCATCCATATGAAGTATTTTTGCATTACAAGTGTCATTGATTATTTGGTGGACTGTTTTGAAAATATAGAACACACTGCTGCATAAGACATGCTTTTCATGACTTGATATTATATAAAGTTACAGAAACTGGATTTACCTACTGCTGGCTTGCAGATGTATGGTTTTCTTGTTAATCTGGGATAGTACTTTTTCTATATACTATTATAGTTTGCTCAGTTGTTTACCTTTCTTAAGCTTTCTTAAGCTTCACTTACCCCCATGAAATTCACTAGCAGGATGTTGGTCACAGTGTTCTTAGTGTGGTTGTATTATAGTTTTGTACAAGGGCTTGTGATACTTTGGTTTTGTTTTTAATCCCTTTCCCCAATGAACATCATTGTGGAGTGTGGCAGTAAAATGGAGAGCATTTCCTGTTGTAGTTCTCCATCCTCAGACTTTCCTCCATAGGGAACTCCATTTCACTAATTCTCCCTCAAAATTTCAAGCAATGTGTTAACTTGATGGAGTTAACCATCTCATTTTACAATTCGCACAACCCTCCAATTTGGCTGCTAGTTGGGGGATTCTGGGAGCTGCAGTCCCCCCCTCCCCCCCAAAAAAGTAATTTCCCCAACCCCTGTTCCAAGACCATGCCTGCATCGGATAACCTTTGGATTTCTAGAATAGGGATAGTTGCTGAGCCGCCTTCCAGGGGAATAAACAGTGAGAGGTTTTTGCTGTACTGTTTACTCCAGGCTGCAGTTTGGCTGTGCAAATGAGTGTTTTACAGTTTTTCAAACACATTTTTCATTGTATTCAGGTGTGAGGAAGGGTGAGTCAAGCAAGGCTCAAGACCCCTTCTCTGGCCTCTACTGGAGGGAGAGCCTTTATTGTCTAAGTATTCGCCAAGATCCCTGGCTCCCTCACTGACCCCAGGGAGAGGCCCTTCCTCTCCAGCCACCGCCTTCTGCTGCTGCCTTTTATATTTGAATCTCCAGCTCTGCCCATTTCCTGGCTCCTTTTCTTCAAACACAAATGGGTCCACACTCACAATGAAAATGTTACTCATGAGGAAAGTGCGGTAAGGAGTCAAAGGAAACATTTCAGGCCAATGCAGCAAAACAACTTGCCATCCAGTGGCAGCTGGACAGTTCTATGTCACTGCTGGATTTTTTGTCTGCTATTTCAGCTGGATTTTAGAGTTATTTTTCGGTGATGAATGTGATTCTCCAAAAATAGGTTCAGCACCTTAGAACTGTCCTTAAAATTTTAAGCAAAAACCCTAGGTGAACACACTATGCCAACAACATGGGCGATAACAGCTGTCACTATTACTCTTGTTTCTTCTATATTCTAAGGATGGAGATTATGTACAGTCACCCATCCATTTTCATGGGAGAGCTATTCTGGACCCTCCCACAAAAACGGAAATAAGCGTATATTCAAGCCCTATTGGCTTGAATGGGAGTGCACTCCCATGGGCAGCTATGGGTGTGCACCATGGGCGCACGCCCTATTGTTTCCCCCTCGCGTATATGCAAGGGACACGGATCTTGAGTCCATGGAAACAGAGGGGTATTTAAAAGAAAATCCAGAAGAGAGTAGAGCAGATACGACATGGAAGAATTATGTATGGCAAACAGAGCTGTTTCTCCCATTTTCCTTATTTCTAGTGCTGCATATGTGTGGGCTAGAGCTCTTATTCAAAAAGTATCTAAGGGTAATAAAATGCTTCACCGGGGCATTAACAAATGGTTGAAGGTAGTGGCTTTTTCAGCAGACACTATCTTAGATGTGATTCAGTTGAATCCAAGAGCACAAGCTGGTTCAGTTCCAGTACAGAGAAAGATTTGGCACAAAGAACTGGCACATAGACGCCTGTTCCAAACAAAATCTGACATTTCCACCCCTTACTGAGGGGGCAAATTGTTTGGAAAGTCTCTTGGTTGAGATGATGGTCAGGGAAATAGGCTATCCATCTCCTCCTTGACAGGTCTACCAATCCATTGGGATTATGGTGAAGGCCTGCCAGAGAAAAACAGACTTTCTGTGTTGGGTTACAGCACCGTGCCCACAGTAAATACAATAAAGCAAAGAATGGGTTTCTACTCTCGGTGAACCTACAGTGGCTGTGTGTGCTTGTGTACAAGAGGCAAGGTAAACAACTGCCTTCAGAATCACTTACTGAGCATTTGTGATAAGCAAAACAGAAAGAAAAGGGGGAAGCAGATTAATCTGCCTCACCAGCTATCCTGGCATGTTGAAAAAACAGAGATCTATCAGTCTGCCATCAGAATGGAACTCATAAGTGGAGGCTGTTGAAAGAAAAGAAAATCATCCCTGGATGCATTTTGCAAGAGGCTTTCAAGTCATCTATAGGATTCAAAATGTTTTCATTTATTTATGCAAGGCTTGTCTGACCTGGTTGTTTCATTTCACATATGCATAATGTTAGTTTTTTGGGGGGAAAGTTGGCTAATATGTTGAACTACCCTTCTTTTTAGTGTTGTAGGGACCTATGCCTATCCTTTCCATGTTGTTTCTGCCTCTGGCACCAAGGTTTTTGTTGAAGAAAGTTCAGGAACACATCTGTTTCATTAACTGAGGTATACCTGTACACACATTAGTCACTAACAGGAATCTGGGCAATATGTTTATTGTAGGAGTGCGTGGTTTGTCTTTATGAACTGGTACTCTGAAGAGCTGGTTTCTAGGGTTTTAGACATTTGAACCTTTTGAACCACATTTGCATTTTGTTTTTGTTTTTAACTGATGGCTGTCCTGTTACTGGCACTGTGGGACTCAAGACTACATGCCCACCTGTTTTAGGGCTCTGGCAAGCCATATGGCAGGATATCCATTTTAATCAAGTCTCTCAAATCAAATATAAATACATATTCCAGGGCTCAGTCAAAAACAGACCCGGGCATAAATGGTTACGCTCTGGTATAACATGAGTCCTGGGCTTTGGAGAAAGAGGGAGGGAGGGAGGGAAGGAGAAATGACAGAGTGTCCAGGAAAGGCTATTTTGTACAGACCAATTTCCCAGTTCAGTGAACATGTTGGGGCTCCTTTGTATCACTGCAAAACAAGATATCAAACACTGATCCTGCTAAACCTGATCTGCCTACCTCCCTTATCTCTGTTTTAATGATCCATGCTCTCCGCTAAGAAACTCACCCAACTGAATCATATTCCAGTTTGATAAGGATACCCAGGAATGATTCACTAATAATTCAAAAGTAATGCAGGAAATATGACAAGTTTTGTGTGAGAGAGACAGTGACTGATACTGAGACAGAGAATGGAGCATGACCAAGGTGGCCTTTAAACATAAGAGGAGTCCTACTACTGAATGAGGCCAATGAATCATCCAGTCTGATACTTCTGGGTAGCCAACAAATCAGAAAAGAATGCTGTTTTCACTAGCAAGCCTATGCATCACCATGGCATACTCCCAGTCCCAATACCTTATTAGAAGTAAAGCAAAGTACATGCTATTAAAACATTCATTCATTCTTCTCTTGACTTCCCATGCTGCCCTTTCCTTCCTTTGCTTTCCCATGCCTCACTTCCTGTCACCTCCTCTGTTCTTTTTCTACATCTGTTTTAGTTTGTAAACTCACTGGAGCAGAGACCTATCAAGTATGTTTCTTTATAAGCTGCCACAAACATACAAAATCCACAAAACAGCGATACCTTTATTGTATTAACCAAAATGTACAAAATATATGACACAAGCTTTCGAAGCTCCAGTGGCTTCATCATCAGTCAAAGGTTTTATCGTACGGGGCGGGGGGGGGGGGGGAAGAGATGATGATGCCAGGTCTGCATTTTTGTCAAGATGTTGTTGGCATTATTCTGTGCTAAGATGGCATGGTGGGATATTCATGCAGGCAGGCTACTCTTTATGGCCATGGGGGTACAAAGCATCTTAATGTCCAGGAAATAAAATTTAAATTCCATTAACAACACAAAAAAGATACTTGATTAGAGATCTAGGATGTCTTCGTCCTTTACCCAATAAAGGTATCACTATTTTGTGGATTTTGAATGTTATTGTACTTTGCTATATGGCCAACACTGCTATTCCTGGGTATGCCACAAACATAGATCAGTTTCTTTTTTGGTAATGCTCCTCAGAGGACGGTACTAAGAATGTAAGAAGCCTCACACTGGATCAGACCCAAGGCCTATCGAGTCCAACATCCCATTTGCACAAAGGCCAATCAGTTGGCAATGTGAAGCTTAACAGCAGAGTATGATTTTGGTTTTAAAAACCAACTTTCTCAAAACTATGAATCACGTATCATCTCCCTGAGAAGTTCTTCTGTAGCTCAGAACATAAAACATGAACCAAGACTCAGCAAAGGCAAAGAGCATGCCTTTAGTTTAAGACAGCAATCCATTTAGTGCTATGCAGATACTCTAATGGAATACTTTCCTTTCAATACCAGGGGACTTCCAAATAAAAATGCACACCATTGCACTGTTGTTCAGTTTGGCATGCAAATCCCACCTAGACCATAACTGCAGTATGTACACATAGTGCACTAAACCACAGTTTAACATGCTATGCAAATGTGCCAAATGTTTAAGAAAATATATTTGCTCTGCACTTCAGTGTTCTGTGCTATAAATTTCATGCAGGATACACCAAAACAAGGTCTTCCATAAAAAACTGAAGTTTGATCACCTGCATAAAATTTTCAACAGGTCTACTGATGTCTCAGCATCAAATGTGGTAAACACACACATACATATTTTCTGGTGCAAAAAACATATATTCTGGTTACAAAAATCTGAAGTTTGTTCAAGCGATACCTAAACTGGCTGACAGATCCGAGTCCAAAAATCTTACTACACCTTTCATTTTGCGCTTATTAAATAACACAAGCCTGGTGATCAAGCATGGAGTTCTGTACTGCTTAACAGATAGACACAAATACTTATTATTGTTGTTGTTGTTGTTGTTGTTATTATTATTATTATTATTATTATTACAACATGGTGAAGATGCAGCTGCCATGATTACAGTACTTATTTGTCCAGGCAAACAGTTATTGAGCAGAGTGTGTGGGTTTAATGGCAGATTAATATTAATAACCTATTTATAATCTAGCATTTATATCACTTTCCAACACAAAACCAGCCAAGAGTTCTTAACAAAGGAACTAAATACAATAAACAAAAAGATCCTATGGCCATTTTATTTAAAAATTTCAACTTCCCTTTATTTGGTTCTGCAATGGGAGAGGCCATTTCCGACCTTCCTGCTTTTTCGACGATGAAGGCAAACTCCCCTCTGATTCAGCTTCAGGAAGAAAGTAATCAGTTTTTTAATAGTAGTAATTAATAACCAGCTGAATTAAAAACTTAAAAGTGGTCTCTCCAATAAAAAGCTGTTCAGAACTACAGAACATCCTTTTATCTAGGTGTAGCTTTGACCTCTGCATAGTAAGACTCCATTTTTTGGCACTGACCAAGAATGTCAGCCTAACTAATTAGAAGAGTAACTCAAAGTACAGATTCAATATCCCTCTGAACAAAGAATATCCAAATCCTTCTTAACCAAAAGACTAATCCTACCTTCATCCTCCACTCCAACAAATCTTGCTCTTTGAAATCAGCTGTGGAGAGTGCTGTTTCTCTATGTTCAAAGTAGATTCTAGTCCAGAGAGAAAAACTGTTTCATAGGGGTCAGACTAGGCATCGTTGTGTACCCTCCCCGTTGGTGTTGCATGATTGGTTTCCTGATATAGATATATACTTGTTGGTCTATACAGAGTTTGGACATGTCAAACTCTTGGAGCTAATGGAGACCATTAACAGCTAAGGAAGGCATGAAATTTATGGTAGCCCAAGTGTCTGGGGGATTCTGGGGGTTATAATTCCTTAAGCCACCTCTCTCCTTCAATTTATGGACCTTTGTGTTCTGGTAATACAACAAAGTCATTCCCACAAGCCTTATCTGTTCCTACTACTAACCAACTATTATCTCGCAGCCTCTGTCTCCTGCCCTGTCCTCATCAGCAATAGAGCAATAAATGTAAGACTGGCATATCTTGCAGGAATGTTGAAAGGATGATCAAGATAATGGCTGTGATGTACTTTAAAGTGTCCAAAACCCATTACATGGCCAGAATCCTGTCGATTCGTCTCAACTAGAGTCAAACTACTGCATCAATTGTTGAATGGTGAGTCAACACATAGGTGAATCCCACTGATACTCTACTTAGGACTAACAACAGGAGATGCTCCTGAGAAGTGTAGTGAACTCTAAAATGAGGAAAACTCCTATACAAACTGGAGAAGTTTTGAGAGGCATGGCAATCAAACCAAGAAGATATTCACCACTACCTTGGAACTGATCCACCAGCCACCCCTGTTGACTTTGTACTAGTGTACTAGTTTCCCTCAGTCAGTAACTACATTTAAAACCACAGCTACTAAGCAGTTTGTACTTTAAAAACTGACAGTGAACAGTAGTTTATTCAGACGTAAATCACAGGAGATTTAGTAACCCTTTCTTACAGGTAAGTGTGCATGGGATTTGCAGTCTAAAGGAACTTAAGAGGTGGATTTGTGTGCCACATTCAAAAGATAAAGGTAGATGGTGACTTACAGTAAAAGCCTGAATTTTTCTGAGTGAAAGTGAAGTGTAGCATGATTAAAGTGTAATTTTAAGATGTATTTTTCCCCAAGGAGCTTCTTTGATCTGAAGAAGTCTACATATGCTGCTATGACACTAATATAAAACACTGTTATAATGCTGATATAATTTAATATCTTGGGGGCCAATGAGGAGCAACAATGGCAGCCATATTTGCTTGTTCCAATGTCAGCCCTATTCACATATAAGCAAAATGGACTTCTACCAGGTTATGTTGACCAAACCAGTGCTCTCATCTGATTTTGGAAGCTAAGCAGGGTTGGATCTGGTTAATACTAGTTGGGAGACCATCAGGTAATACCAGCAATCTCAGGTTGGTCTAAAAATCTCCAGGTTGGACTAGGAAAAGAGTAACATCTGAAATCCTGAGGAAGTAGACTGAAGACTATGAAAGCTCATGCTGCCAATTTCTTTCTTTCAGTAAGTCTCAAAGGCCCATTTTACATTGGCAAAAAGAGGTGTGTTGATGGCTGCATTAAAGCCCAGCCTTTAGATGAGAAAAAGGGAAAGTGTGCCATGAAAACACTATTTTGGAGTTTTAAGGGAGAAGAAGTGCCTTTAAAAAGTAGTTTGATTTCCCCACTACTTTTTTAAAAAGGGCGCAACATTGCTATTGCATCTAAAGGCTAAGATGTCGTTGCACAGTTAAATGGGGCTCTGTCTCTTTAAAGCACCCATTTAAAGGTAGCTGCGGAGGGAGGGAAGGTGCCAAGACAAGAAGAGACCTTCAGAGCCCGGCCAGAGTGCGCCTGCACCTTCCTTCACCTCCTCCCTTTGGCTGAGAGAGTGTGACTTCTAGGGAGACAGCAGGGCACTGGAGGCGCTCAGCCAGGCCAGGGCAAGCTGGCAAGAGGAGGAGGAGAAGGGGAGGGACCTGGAGCACCTCTGCTGCCCTGCTTCCCTGCAAGTCACACTCTCTCAGCTGAAGGGGGGAGGAGAAGGCAGGCCCAGGCACACTCTGGCCAGGCTTCAGGGCTCTCTCCTGGCTGCCTTCCTCCTCCCTTTGGCTGAGAGAGTGTGACTTGCAGGGAGGCAGGGCAGCAGAGGGGCCCCATGTCCCTCTCCTCCTCCTCCTCCTCCTCCTGTTTCCAGCTTGCCCTGGCCCAGCATCAGGAGGACCTGGAGCACCACCGCTGCCCTTCCTCCCTGCAAGTCACACTCTCTCAGCCAAAGGGAGGAGGAAGGCAGCGGGGAAGGAGGGAGGGAGGGAAGGAGCCAGGAAGAGACCCCCAGAGCCTGGCCAGAGCACGCCTGGCCCTCCTGCTTCCTCTTCAAAAAGAAGGCTGGAAAAGTAGGACGTGTCCTGGCAAAGGAGGACGTGCCTGGTCAACTTGGAAAAGGGGGGCCTCTGCTCAAGAATGGAGGACATATGGGAATCCCTCCTGGACAGAGGGCTGAAACCTCAAGACAACTCAATATAATGCTCTGACAGAACACAGACTACAACTCCCATGAGCCTTTGCTACCATTTCCCAAGATGCCTTAATTCGCAACAGAAAGCCGACCAGTATGTTCACATGTGATGAATTCTTTCGTATTGACTCTGCATTTTCTTTTTGTGTAGATGCTCTCTTGTCTTGTGTGTGATGAGCTTGTGCGTAATCACGTGCATTTCCGAACTGACCTCACTTTCTCCCTCTTTCGGAATGGTCCTGTACTCCCCCATGTGATAAGCTTCGACTGTATGATGTACCTGCGCAATTGCGCAATTCGCAGCCAGCAAGGGGAAAAAAATGTTTAAAGCACGGCTAAAAGCCACGCTCCTTGCCGCCCATGTAGCTGCTCCGCCTGTGTTTGTAGCGTTTTGACAGCTTCCCATGTAGTTGCTGAGCCACAGAAAAAAACTCAGTCTAGCTGCCCTGTACTTTTTAAATGCACACCTGGGGCTTGCTGTCTAGCTGCTAAGCATTAAGGAAAGTGCAACTTCATGTCACACTTTCCTGCCAATCTAAAAAGCCCCAAAGGTGCTACAAGAGCTCTCTACAATCTGAAATCCTGGACAACTATTGCCAGTCAGAGTTGACAATGCTGGGCTGGACAGAACAATGGTCTGGTTTCAAATAAGGCAGCATCCTACATTCCTCTGTAATGTAAAAATGTAACAAGTTTACATTACAATGTAAATTGTACATTGTACAAATTGTACAAATGTACAATGCCAAATAACTGTATAGTCCAGCATCCTGGAAACAGCAAAATCAGGACATGATCACCCCACCCTCTTGTTTACCCCAGCAATTGCTGTTCAGAGGCAAACCGGCAATAACTGATAGTCTTCTCTCCCATCAGTTTGTCCAGTCTTCTCCAACTTGGTATCCTCAAAACATACTGGAAAACAACTACCATCATACACAAAAAGGATATATCTGGCCTGAATCTGATGCCAATGAATGTCACTGAATCACACCAAGTCACAGCATTAAGAGTGAGGGAGAAAGACAGCAGTTCTTTAGAATAATATTTTGCTGCTCTTGCACAGCTCAAACCAACTGAAATGTCAGTGTGTTTAATGTGGCTATTCTCAACACAGGACATTGTGAGCAGGTCTGCAGGCTTATGATTGCTGAATTTTTCTTATCTGTCAGGCAGAATCACAATTGTATCCATGGGGTACATCTGCCAGTTTGCATATATTTTAATGCACACAAATTTTACATACCATGTTGCCTTAAGTGGGGAACAGAAGGAGGGATGGGGAAATTGAATCCTATGCCTCTCCCAATGTAACAGACTGATCCCATAAGCCCCAGTCACAATGACCACCATGGCCAGGGATAATGGGAGCTGCAATCCCACAAAATCTAGAGGGCCCCCAGTTTTGCAGCTAAAGAAGGGATCTGAAACTGCACCGCTGGGAGCAAATGCAGATCTCAAAGCTGTTTTTGCAACACTTGAGCGCTCCAAGTTCCCCAGATTGTCTGTTTTTCTGGCCCAAATATGAGTAAGCTGCCTTTCCTAGAAGCCTCCAAGGGTAAAATTCACTTTTTAAATACCACTCTCCATCCACATCCATTTTTTGTTTTTGGTATTTTTAAAACTTTTTTTTTTTACATTAACTGTTGCCATACTGCAGAAATAAAACAGTTTGATGCCACTTTAACTTCCATGGCTCAATGCTATGAAATTCTGGGATTTGTAGTTTGGTGGGGCACCAGAGCTCTCTAACAGGGAAGATTAAATATCTCACAGAACTACCAATCCCAGACTTCCACAGCATTGAGTCATGGCAGTTGAAATGGTGTCAAACTACTTTATTTCTGCAGTGTGTATACAACTCTTAATATAGCACTTGGAGGGTTCTGGGTAGATATTTGGCCCCTGAACACACCCTAGTTGTGTAGCTGATGTAATGAATATGCTGCCTGTGTGGTCAAATATACCTAGACTAATGACAGTGGCCAAGCTCAGAGAAAGAGAACCAGATTTTCCAAATCAGAATGCTAGTGATACTTTTCCAACTTTGTCCTAAATTCCATTGCCCATCACTTGCAAAGGCCATCATCTCCCTCCCCAACATTCAAGTTGTTCCCCGTTTCTGTTTCTTAGCAACCCTCTAGAGATGGAATTACTTGTTCCCTGGTTGGAAAAAAAGGTCTCCTGACAGTCGGGGAGCCCCATCAAGAATAACAAGAACCAACAAGAATTTTGGGCAAGTTTCTTCTCCTGGTATCTGAATGTCCCAAAGTGTGGCAAATGTTTTCTCCCCACCAAAAAACTTTTTTTCTTCACAGAAAACCGGTTTCTTGTACTGGAAAACCATTTCTGTGCAGAAAACGGGGAGTGGGGTGCACAAAAACACACATGTCTTTTCCTGAAGAATAATTCTTCTACCATATTTCAGGATGTTCAGATTAGGGGAGACTACTGCAGAGGAATATTTGTTCTCTTTCGCACGACGGAGAAAACTACTGTACTTCTGCATTCTATCATATAAATATGGAATTGTCAAGGATTTACATCCCTACAACTCTCCTCTAATCCATCTCAGAGAATCATATCATCATAATGAAGTCACATGAAGGAGAGGGCTACGGCTGAGAGAACAGTGGACTGTCTAAATCTGCTAACTGTGTTTGTGTCTGAAATGAAATTCAGACTAAGAACTTCCCAGCACATGACACAACCTATTTGACGGATTCTCAGCAAGCCGGCCAATCTTGCAGCCAAAGATAACAGCTTAAACCAACAGAGATCAACCAAGGTTATAAAATGGATTAAAAATTAGCAAACAAAGAGCTCTCTCTTTCTGTTTCCACTTTCTCTACACCAAAGGTGAGGAATCTCTTTCAGCCTAAGGGCCAAACTCAGTTTCAGAGATCTGAGGGAGCCTTCTTTTAGGGAGGGCTACATTCCAGTATTGGGAGAAGCCAGAGGTAAAAGGAAGCCACAAAAATATGAGCCTATTTTATCTTTGTTGTTAGGTACTTTCAAGTCTATTTCCGACTTATGGCAACCCTAAGATGACCTTATCAAGGGATTCTTTTGACATGATTTGTTCAGAGGAGTTTTGTCACTGCCTTCCTCTGAGGCTTTAGAATGCGTGATTTGTATAAGGTTTTATTCTTACTTTATTTCTCCCTAAAGCTCATACGAATACCAGTAAAAAAATCTTAAGTGTGGTATTTTTCAATGTATGAGAATCCATATAAAAGCTTAGACACCATCCTTTATGATGTTATGGGGAAAGGAAAGGCGTTTAGCCATTTAGGGACTGGGACCTTGGGAGAGTCAGATTTGACTCAAGGTTCCTTATTTCTGCTCTGCACCATGCGTCATTTTAAAAGCTTTTATCATATTCACCCTCAGTTCTCCTTTTTATTAATTAAAAAAGTCCCCAATTTCCTTGCCTGTCTTCATAAGGAAGAGATGCCAAGGCATTCTAAGTCACTTTGTGGTGCACTTACCTTACTGCAGAGGGGTGGAAATCATATAGCCCTCAAGAAACTGTTGGGATTACAATTCCGGTGCAGTTCAGCAATGCCTAGAAACTCTATGATTCCCACCCTTGGCTTGCATATACACATTCATCTCATTCTGGGCACCACAATTCAAAAAGGATATCAGCAAACTGGAATATGTCAAGAGAGGGGCAACCACGATGGTATGAGCTCTGGAATCCAAGCTCTGAATCATAAAGTTGGAAGAGCCCATAAGGGTCAACAATTCTAACACACTGCCATGCAGGAATACACAATCAAAGCACTCCCAACAGATAGCTATCCAGCTTCTGTTTAAAAATCTCCAAAGGAGAAAACTGCCACCCTTCAAGGCAGCATATTACACTGTCAAACAGCTCTTGACGCCAAGAGCGTGGAACCTCTTTCTCTGTGGAATCTCTTCTGACTGAAAGGAATGGTTTAGGAAGCTGGGTGTGTTTAACTTGGAGAAGAAAAGACTGAGAGGTGATATGATACCTGTTTTAAAATATCCGAAGAGATGCCATGCAGAAGACGGAACAAGCTTGTTTTCTTCTGCTCCAGAGACAAGAACACAAACCAAGGAATTCACATTATATGACGTTTTAGAATGGTAATTTTGTGAGGAGTACTTTTGTTGTGTATTTCTGCATGGCAGGAGTTTGGGACCTTCCGACTCTAAGATTCTATTATATCTCCAGGTATGGCACACACCTTGGTGTTTTGCATTGTCATTTAGGTTCCAGTCTCCTTGGGTCGCCTTTCTGGGAGAAAGCTGACATATAAATGAAATAAATACATAAATAAAAATAAGTGTAAGGATTCTCACCCTGGAATCATAGATTCATAGAATCATAGAGTTGGAAGAAACCACAAGGGCCATCCAGTCCGACCCCCTCCCATGCAGGAACTCCCAATCAAAGCATCTCTGACAGATGGCCATCCAGCCTCTGCTTAAAGACCTCCAAGGAAGGAGACTCCACTACATTCCGGGAGTGTGTTCCACTATCGAACAGCCCTTACTCTCAGGAAGTTCCTCCTTTGTATCCATGAATCTCCCCAATGCCCCACAAATGGGAGATATCCCCCTCCAAAGATTATTCGTTTTTCACTGCTGTTCAAAACTTTGTGGTAAAAAAGATCAGACGGACTTCCCATGCACCCATCCCAAAAGACAAAAAAGAAAGGACTGGATCTTTGGCCATACCCAGTTACTATTGCTCAGTTTTGGGGTGGGGGCATGAACAGTGTCACCACCATAACAGCCTGTTCCATAAGCTCAGGGAAAACTGCAGAAGGATGAGAAGAGTTGCTTCACTTTTTTGGTTTTGCTTCGTTTCTTACCCCAAAGGATTATCCCTTCAGGAGGTTCATTACAGCAAGGAACTTGATTTGGCAGCTAAAGACAAAACTCCAACCTAAGGAGAGAGACAGAAACAGGCTGGGTTTGCCTTGTGGCCTGCCTCTTCCAATAAAATCTTGCCTTCTTGCAAGCTGTAGATGTTCTAGCTGAATGACTTCACTGCAAGCTCTGAAGAGCACAGATGCCCTCTGAGCTATTGTCTAACTTGTTCTCTTGCTCAGAGTGCTGACTCCAAGAGGTTTTTGTTTTTTTTTAAAAAAAGAATTTATTAATATTTGCACAGAATGCCTAAAGGACTTTCTTACTGGAGTTAGTATTAAGCTGCTGGCACTTTCTTTTGACTACTGGGAACTTTGCTAATGGCGCTTTGCTTCTGCAACAACCAATTTGTATGTATAATTCAGAACTGTGCACCAAGAGATGTAAAGGTCTGTAAATTCCTAAATACCCTAAAGGCACCAGATCCTGTCTGATCTTGGAAATTAAGCAGGACCAGCTCTGTTTAGTACTTGGATGGGGGACCAATAATGAATACCAGGTGCTGGGGGCTACATTTTAGAGAAAGGAAGTGGCAAAACCACCTCTCAGTTATTCCTTGCCTAAGAAAAGCCTATGAAATCCATGGAGTCTCCATAAGTCAACAGGAGACTTGAAGGCACACACACAAACACACACTCAAAAACGAGTTATGCAGTTCAAGTACAAATAGTGATTGGGAGGAAAAGTTAAGCATAAATTGGGGGAAAAGACAAGCTTAGAAGTGTTCATGTTTTGGACTACAACTCCCTGAATCCCCAAGTGGCACTATAAAAACTGCAGTTTTATTTTCCCAAATGACCTCCAAAACACAGTTCTTTTCCTTTCTTTTTTAAAAACAGATATACTCTAGGTCAATATTTTCATTGTACTATCCAAGATGACCCCAAGATCTCTTTCCTGGCCCATATGCCCTTTCCCAATTAGTGTATAAGTGAAATCAGAAAAATGTGTAAGCCCTTCCTTGCATAAAATCCCATTAGTCAGATAATTGACTCCTCACACAGACTGTTAACTCCAGTTTCTACCACTGTTACTTAACTCTGATGTCTTCGACAGATTTGACCACTTCACTGGTCACTTTTAACACCATATTGTCCATGGATCAGTTTAAAGGCACCAGTTCTACTACACAGCTTTGGGGGACCACAATTTTTATTCCCTCCCATTGTGAAAATCTGGCATCCAGAAGGATATACAGCAGGGGAGAGAACTTAGTATTAATAGCTGTTGTCAAATTCAACTTAGAAGACTCATTAGTGACTCAGTGGGAGCTTTATAGTCCAGTGCTTTCTATTTCCCCTTATTTTATTTTGATATTTTGGATGTTTCAAGATGTAAGGGTTCTCATGTCACTGATCACTGCTCTTCATCACTAAGCAATGAGCCAGCCATTCACATTTGCAGCTTTGACTTTTGTGGATTTCATTATTTGCAGATCTGATTAATATGTTCTTTATAGGAATCACTAGGTCCTCTCTCATGACTAAAAGAGAAGGGAGTTCAAGACGGATAGGAGTTCCTCAAAAGGGAGATACTGAAGGCACAATTTTAAACAGTTCCAATGTGGAAGAAACATGGGAGGTGTCTCAAGAAACCAATATGGATGACTAAGGAACTTTCAACTGAGCTAAGTTTTAAACGTAACATGTATAAGATATGGAAAAATGGGGAAATCACCAAAGAGGAATTCAGACAAATAGCCAGTATGTGTAGGGATAAAGTCAGAAAAGCTAAAGTGCAGAATGAATTCAGGCTTGCTAGAGAGATTAGGAACAACAAAAAGGGCTTTTTTGGGTATGTCCGCAGCAAAAGGAAGAAGAAGGAAATGGTAGGGCCGTTGTGTGGTGAAAATGGCAAAATGCTAACGGGGACAGAGAAAAGGCATAATTACTCAACACCTTCTTTGTTTCAGTCTTCTCAGAAAAAGCAAAGGGTGCCCAACCTAAGGATAATGGGAAAGAAGACAGAATAGGGGAATTTCAGCACAGAATAAGTAAAGAGACAGTACAGGAATCCCTGGTTAATCTAAATGAATACAAGCCTCCAGGACCAGATGAGCTACATCCAAGGGTATTAAAAGAAGTGGCCAATGTAATATCGGAGTCATTGGCTATAATCTTTGAGAACTCCTGGAGAACAGGAGAAGTCCCAGCAGACTGGAGGAGGGCAAATGTTGTCCCCATCTTCAAAAAGGGGGAACAAAGAGGATGCCAACAATTATCGTCCGGGTAGTCTGACATCAATTCCAGGAAAGATTCTGGAACAGATTATTAAACAGAGAGTCTGTGAATATCTAGAAGATAATTCCATAACCACAAAAAGCCAACATGGGTTTCAGAGAAACAAGTCATGCCAGACAAATCTGATCTCTTTTTTTGATAAAATTACCAGCTTGGTAGATGAAGGGAACACTGTGGATATAGTATATCTTGATTTCAGTAAGGCCTTTGACAAGGTTTCCAATGACATTCTTGCAAACAAACTTGCAAAATGTGGGATAGACAAGGTAACCGTTACATGGATTTGTAACTGGTTGACTGACCGAACAAGAATGCTCAACAATGCTCAACAATGGTTCATTTTCATCCTGGACAGAAGTGACCAGAGGGGTCCCACAGGGTTCTGTCCTGGGCCCAGTGCTATTCAATAACTTTATTAATGACTTGGATGAAAGCATTGAGGGCTTAGTTATCAAATTTGCAGACGACACCAAATTAGGAGGAGTAGTTAATACAGTGGTCCCCCGGTTTACGAATCCCCCGGGGAACGAAATCCCCGGGACCCAAAACTGGCGGGACCAAAAAACATCCCCCGGGATCTGAAGGATCCCCCGGGATGCGAACAAGAAAAACTGCGTGGCCGATTTAAATTGGCCGCGCGGTCCGGCAGAATTAGCGGTCCCCCGGGAAACGAAGACTTCCGGGTTACGAAAGGTAATCCGGAACGGATTACCTTCGTAACCCAGGGGACCACTGTACTCCAGAGAACAGGATCAAAATTCAAAATGACCTCAATAAACTAGAAAACTGGTCCAAAGCCAACAAAATGAAATTCAACACAGAGAAACGTAAGGTATTGCACTTAGGGAGGAAAAATGAAATGCACAGATATAGGATGAGGGACACCTGGCTGAATGAGACCACATGTGAAAGGGATCTAGGAGTCCAAGTAGACCACAAGTTGAACATGAGTCAACAGTGCGATGCAGCAACTAATAAGGCCAATGCAATTTTAGGTTGCATCAATAGAAGTATAGTGTCTAGATCGACAGTGGAACACACTATCTTGGAGTGTAGTGGAGTCTCCATCCTTGGAGGTCTTTAAGCCGAGGCTGGATGGCCATCTGTCGGGGATGCTTTGATCCTGCATGGCAGGGGATTGGACTAGATGGTCCTTGTGGTCCCTTCCAACTCTGTGATTCTGTGACTCTATGGTCAACTTCTGCCAGAGGCTGACCATAGAGTCATATTAGAATACATACATTTTCCTAGAGAGAACACTTCCCTACACATATATAGATCCACCAGTGAAGTGGATGTTAATCAGGAGGACCTGGAAATTTCTAGAGAGGTATTCTTTCAGGGGGGAAAAATAGTGTTTTTTTATTTGTGGTTTTTCCACTTTCACAGGCGTCCTGTGCCCCTAACTCCACCACTAAAACCAATCCCCTAATTTCTACATTCTCCAGGGAATCATCATGTGGAATGGAAACTCAGATATGAAGCACCAACTATGAATATGATGATAGTATGATGATTTCCCATATCTGTGAGGGATACATTTCTGGACTTATTGTAAAAATGTGAAACCACAGGTAACAGCGAATCCTACTGAAATGAATAACCTCTGGCAGAGGTATACCATAATATCATGCTGGAGGACCTAGAAATGCCTAGAAAGAATACTTCTCTAGGAATCTCTAGATCCTGCAGCATAACTCTATGGTCAACTTTCAGTGGAAGCATACTATAGAATTGTGTTGAAAATACCTAGAGATTTTTGGATGCAGGCAAGTGGTACCCAAGTCCCAGTCCCACAGATATGGAACTGTCAAATTAACAATTTGTAACATGTTCTGTGAGCCTTTGGTTGAAGGGTAGAGAATAAATATTCTAAATATTATTCTTTTAAAAATATAGGGTTGGTACTGTATCCATGTTGAGAATCCTTTAACCCACAATAAATCTATTTGCCCTTTTCTAATTCTGAAAGAGCAACCCAGCTTTCCATCGCTGTAGGCAGACTGGACTCATGCATTAAAATGCCTGATCTAAGCAAACTAGACTTGCTGAAACACTTGAATTCCTAACACTGCTTGCAGGCCTGGTTCACTTATTATATAATTGTGTTCAAGACATATTATTTTTTGAGGAGAGGGGAGGAGAAGAAGAGATTAAGAAAATTAAATTGACACATATATCCTGGGATCTCAGCAACTCAGTAAGACTCAAAAAATAGGTCACCTTTCTCCAAGAAAACAGATCAAGAAGGAGCCTCAGTGAAGGTACAGAATCCACAGGAGATGAACAATGTAGGTGGTGGTCAGTTAAAAAAATAATTTGGTGGTGGGTGTGAACATGTTTCTACAGAAAAACCAGGCAACGCAAGAATTTCCCCCACTCCACTTTTGCTTACAAGAAAAGCTACTAGAGGCAGGAGTTAGAATAAGATATCATTAACCAGAGCTGACCCTGACTTTTTTCAAAAATCTTAAAAGGAGTATTTGGAGTGTCTAGATCAGTTGTGGTGCCTAACCCCAATTTTTAAAAGAAATTGTGCTATTATGGGGTACTTTTAATCTCCAGACCATACAAAATGCATCCTGCCTACACAAAATCACATGAAAATAGCTCCACCTCATTCCCACAAGCACCTCACAATCTTTGTATCAATACCAACACAGTTGGCTCTCCGTATCCACGGATTCCTACTCCACACATTTGACCATCCACAGCTTGAAAATACCCTCCCAACACCAACAACAAAAAATTCGGAAAGCAAAACTTGATTTTGCCATTTTATAAAAGGGATACCATTTTATTACACTATTGTATATCATAGGACTTGAGCATCCATGAGCTTCCATATTTCCCACTTTTCTCCTGACATGGGTTCCAACATGGCTCAAAACATAGATGAAAACAATGCTGCCAACCCTCACCCCCACAAAGGCCCATCTAGAATCACAGAATCATGGGGTTGGAAGAGAACACAAGGGGCATCCAGTCCAACTCTATTCTACCAGGCAGAAACACACAATCAAAGCAAACCTGACAGATGGCCATCCGGCCTCTGTTTAAAAATCTCCAAAGGAGGAGACTCCACCACTCTCCAAGGGAGTGTCTTCTACTGTTGAACAGCTTTTACTGTCACAGGAAGATCTTCCTCATGTTAAGCTGGAATCTCTTTTCCTGTAGTTTGCACCCATTGCTCCAGGTTTTAGACTCTGGAGTGGCAGAAAATAAGCTTGCTCCATCGTCAATACGACATCTCTTCAGATATTTTAAAATGGCTATCATATCACCTCTTAACTTTCTCTTCTCCTGGCTAAACATACACAGCTTCCTAAGTTGCTCTTCAAAGATCATGGTTTCCAGACCCTTCACCATTTTGGTTGCCCTCCAGATACGCTCCGGCTTGTTAATATCCTTCTCGAACTGTGGTACCCACAAGTGGACACAGTATTCCAAGTAAGGCCTGACCAAAGCAGAATAGAGTGGGACTATCACTTCCCCTGATCTAGACACCATACTTTTACTGGTATCCTACATTGTCTAGTTACTTACAAATGCATTAACATCTCCCAGCCCAACTTCACAAACCTCATCCTGGTGTGTGTCCTAATCACCAGCAGGACAGACCTCCATCACTTGGCAAGGCTGCTTACTGTTAAAGTGGGTTTTCTTTGGGGAGGGACATTTACAATTTGTGCCACTATTGCCATCACCATGGTTATATACCATTAATAAATACAGAGCAATTATGGATCTGCATCTACACTGCAGAATTAATACAGTTTGACACTGCTTTAACTGCCATGGCTCAATGTTATGGAATTCTGGGATGTATAATTTTGTGAGATATCAGTTTATCACACAAGAGGGCAAACAGGATTTAAACAGGAATTAAACAGGAAATGCCTTATGTTTAACATAGGGAATTTCCTGTTTAATTCCTGTTTAATTCCTGTTTAAATCCTGTTTGCCCTCTAGTGTGATAAACCTCAACGTTTCTCTGTCATAGAGCTCTGGTGTCACAACAAACTGCGGTTCACTTTATTCTATAGGATGGAACCATGATGTTAAAGTGGTGTTAAACTGCATTAATTCTTCAGTGTGGCATCAACCTAGGTTAATCATCTGGAACTGTAATAGAAGATGCCAGCCAAATATAGTACAGGAAAGTGGTTTTTAAAACACTAAACAAGTTATGCTGTTAAAAACAGCACTAACCCAAAATAGTTTAAAAGGTTTTTTTAAAAGATCCATGACAATAAAAGAACAGCCTTCCACTTAAAATAATGCAGTGTGACACTGCTTTAACTGCCATGGTTCAATGCTACAGAATCCTTAAATTTACAGCGCTATATAATGTTCATCATGATCATCCTGGGATCTGTAGTCTGTTGTAATACCAGAGCTCTCTGACAGAGAAGGCTAAATAGCGCACAAAGCTGCAAACCCCAGAATTCCCTAGCACTGAGCCACGGCAATGGAAGTGATGCCAAACTGCATTAATTCTGCAGTGCAGATGCACCCTTAGCTTTTTTTGGGAGGAAGTTCCACATCCTGGGAGCAGCCAGTGAAAAGACTCTTGGTGGTCAATCTCTGGTTCATTTATGGCCAATTCATGAAGCACTGCAACGTGGGAAAGGATCCATGAAAAAGCAGCCCTCCCTTTTCTTTTTTGAAATTAAATTGTATTAAATTAAATTAAAATATCCATTTATCTTTTTTGATAGTATAACAATGAATCTGTAATTACAATCATAAGCTACTTTTGTAAATCATTATTTTACATTGCTTTTAAGCCAGATAAATATCTTAATGCTGCCAGAAGTTGTTGTTCTTGTTAACTACCCTAGAGTCAACCTTGGACCATGGTGACCTGGTGGATGAGGCATTTCCAAGATTCCCTGTCCTCCACTGCTCTGCTTAGGTCCTGTAAATTCATACCCGTGACCTCTTTAATAGAGTCCACTAATCTAGCATGCAGCCATCCTCTCTTTCTGCTTCCCTCCCCCATTCCTAGCATTATTGTTATTTCCAGTGAGTCATGCCTTCTCATGATGTGGCCAAAGCAGGACAGCCTTATTTTGGTCATCTTGGCTTCCAGGGAGATATTTGGCTTAATCGGCTCTAGGTCTAGGATCCATTTGTTTGTCTTTTTGGCCATGCACAGGATCCTCAGCACTCTTCTCCAGCATCACATCTCAAATGAATTTATCTTCTTTCTATCTGCTTTCTTAACTGTCCAGCTCTCACATCCATACATGGTAATAGGGAATTACAATGGCTTGTATGATTCTAGCTTTTGTGTTCAGTATATCAGTGTGTCTTGAGGATCTTTTCTAGTTCTTTCATAGCTGCCCTCCTCATTCTTCATTTTCTTCTGATTTCTTGACTGCAGTTCCCTCTCTGTTTGATCCCAGAATAAGAACTCTCACTGTTTCTATTTCCTCCTTGTCCAGGTTGAATTTGTTCTGTAGTTGTATTTTAGTCAACTTCCATTCTTCTTCCAGTGAGGCCTGCAATTTTTGGCTGTGGAAAATGAAAGCCCTCCTGCTGCACATCCCATCTTCCTATGCATCCAGAACATACAGAGGTTTGCTTCCTCCACACCTACGTGGCCTTAGGCAATCCTTTCTCAGCAAAGGACATAAACATGGTCATCAGCAGACAGCTGCAGTCCCCCTCCCTTCACTGGCTGGCACAGAAATGAACTGGCCTTTCTGACTGCCTGGTGACAGAATAAACAGGCGGCTGTCGACTGCACAGGGCAAAAGCAGCAGCTGGATCTCTATGAACATCCACAAATGGGGAATTCAGTGTACTTGCACAAACAACCCGTTTGGAAGCATTGCAGTGGAAGAGATGCCAGTGAGAGAAAGTTGCCTTCTGGGCAACTCCTGCAGACTGCTTAGAGGGGATTTGGGATTTTTAAAAAACAAATGTTTTTTCTTTTTTTTCTTTTTTTCATTTCTTTTTTTATCACTGGGAGACTGAAGGCCACAAAACAGCCCTGAGGGGAGTTACCCACATGCCACACTCTGATGATCACTCCTGCTTTAGGTGATGGCAGAAAAATACATACACTTCATAAATGTCTTTACATATTACTAAATGTGGATCCTTCCCAGTGTGTTCTAAAGCACCAGAATTGAGCTTACTAGAATCAAAAGCTGCATCTGCGATGCGGAAATAATGCTGTCTTACAATAGCAATAGACTGCCTAAGCAGTCTCTAAGTGGTTTACAAAGTGTAAGCTAATTGCCCCCAACAATCTGGGTACTCATTTTAGCGACCTCAGAAGGATGCAAGCCTGAGTCGAGCTTGAACCCTGTCTGGTATTGAACTCACAACCTTATGGTTTGTGAGTGAGTTGCTACAGTACAGGTATTTAACTACTGTGCCACCTTGTCTGACAACACTTTAACTGTCATGGCTCCATTCTGTGGAAACCCAGGATTTGTAGTTTGTTGTCGCACCAAAGCTCTCAGAAGGAGAAATGACATATCCCAGAATTCCAGAGTATTGCACCGTGGCAGTTAAAGCAGTGCAAAACTGCATCATTCCTAGGATGTACTGCAGGGATGTACTGCAATTGGTGGCAGTGCGTGGCTCCTATGTCAGTGGAACAGTGGATCTGCTTCAGGTTTTAGACTGAACTTAAATGGAAGTATCCCCAGTGCTGAACCATCTTGGCGGGTGGGTGGGTTTGAGTTCAGCAGATTAGGCATCTCTTTTAAATTTCTGTTTAAACCCTAGAGCAGATTCATCATCCCATGACAAAAAAGCCACCAGCTGCAGCTGATTGCAAGATGCGAAGTAAAACGGTAAGTGCTAGTCCCAGAAGAAAAGCGAAAATGATCACTGAGGCTTTCAAGATAGTACTCTCAAATAATCATTCCTTATTAAAAGCAACTGCTTTGGTGCCCTCAAGTACCATGTGCTATTTGCTTGAGGAGCAATTCATTAATTAAACCTTACAGCAGCCCAGTTGGACATTCTCTTCCAGCACGAAAATTACAAAGTGAAGCAAGGCACCAAAGCCAGCAATGAGAAGATGAGAGAAAATTGGTTCCTATTTCATTGCTGCAGTTCTAAGTCCTTGCAAAATTAAAGAGGAGAAACTGTGCGTGCACAAGCACACGCTCAGAAGTAGTTTAAAGTCCACTTGTAAATTCTCCCTTGCCACTGGCTGAGCTAGTGTGAAGACACAGAGTGTTCTCAAACATTATAGCATCTCTGGGATGGTAACAGTAAGGTACATACTCTACCTACAAAGAGATGTAGGGCAGAAGCTGTCTGACATGCTTAAAAACTATAAACCCAACACCAGGGACAGATTTTGATAGCTTGAAAAATCTGCATGCAAGTACGTAGGGAAAATAACACTCTATAGCGAATCACACAGGTCTAAAACCAAAGAGCAGGAGGAGGCAAAACCCAGAATGCTCATCCCTTTGAAGCAAGGAGTGGTAGAAAGGGGCATCCAGAAAGGGTACAAGTTCCTTTTACCACTACTAACTTACATACTAATATGGGGGGGGGGGGGGAGATAGGAGATTATGATATGAATATAATATGAAGGGAGAATTTGCAAGTGGACCTTAGACTATTTCTAAGTATGTGCTTATCAAATTTTCAGAGGACACCTGATTAGGAGGGGTAGCTAATACCCCAGAAGACAGGATCAAATTCAACATGACCTTAATTGATTAGAAAGCTGGGTCAAAACTAACTAATTGTATTTCAAGAGGCAGGAAAAAAAAATCCAAAATCCACAGATATAGGATAGGGAGCACATAGCTTGACAACAGTACAGGTGAAAGGGATCTAGTAGTCCTAATACACCACAAGTTGAATATGTGTCAGTAGTGTGATGCGACAGCTAAAAAAGCCAATGCAATCCTAGGATGCATCAATAGGAGTATAGTGTGAAGATCGGGGGAAGTAATAGTACCATTGTATTCTGCTTTGGTCATGTGTCATCTTGAGTGTTTTGTGCAGCTCTAGCCACCAAAACTCAAGAAGGATGTTGACATGCTGGAGCTTGTCAAGAGGAGGCAACCAAAATGGTAAAAGGTCTGAAAACCATGCCCTATCAGGAGCAGCTTAGGGAGCTGGTTATGTTTATCCTGGGGAAGAGACATTTCTTGCTGTTGAACCAACATTTTCCTTGTTTTAGTGCTAAATTTATATTTGGCTCTTCACTCAACCATAGCAGCTTTTTAAACAGGTACAGGCTAACAAAGTAGATGCGTTTCTGGGCATTCCTTCTTTAACAGAAAATTTGGTGCAAGAAATAACATGGAAACAATAGGGAGAGTTTCCTATACTACTAAAGGAAGAGGAGTTCAATACATTTCAGCAAACTTTTTATTTAAAACTAACAATATGCCCATGTGAAATGAAAAGAACCAGGTCAGGTAAGCATTGCACAAATAAAGAACATGTTGAACTCTCTAAAGTCCACTTGAAAACTCTCTTCCAAAATGTTAGATGACATTTGGAGTCTTTGATAACCAGTTTTACTTCTTTGTAAGAAAAGTAGGAGAACTATATATCTAGTTAGAGTTTTGGTTTTTTGGTGTGTTTTTTAAGGAAGTGAATTTAATTATACATTTAAGGCACTTAGGTTGTAATTACATGGTTGTAATTCCTAATTTCTCAAATTTCTTTTTTAAAATTATTTTCTTGCAAAGTTAGAGAAATTTATATAAATTAAACGAGAATAAGTTATTTGAATAACAGTAGTAGTAGGGCTGCATCAAAAAATTGCTAATGTAAAAATTATAGCTGACCACTTTTTGTGCTGAATTCAAAGCACTGTGGAAGTGTACAGACTCTGAATGCTGAAAAGCCTAGATTTATAGCCAGGTGACATGAAATGTGCTCTTGAATTCAATATGCAGCTTTTAAAAAGGCAAAATGCTTCATCTGGAAGGGGGAGGGGGCTGACACTTAACAAACAGTAGTCCACAATCCTAAGGCTGTTTCTATACTCCTCAAAGGGTCCCCACACCTCTACTTTAACCCTAAAATATTGAAATTAAGCATTTCCTAAAATGACTATGCCCAGTGTTGTGTAGTGGTTTGAGCACTGGACTATGATTCTGGAGACCAGGGTTAGCCATAGAAATCACTGAGTGATCTTGGGGAGGCCACACTTTCTCAGCCTCAGAAGATGGCAATGGCAAACCTCCTCTGAACAAATCTTGCCAAGAGAATCCTATGATAGGTTTGCCTTTGGGTCACCACAAGATGGAATCAACCTGAAGGCACACAACAAGAGCAACAAGAGCAACAACAGCCCTAAGCCTTTGGGGGATGGTGTTATTGGCTTCTCCGCCATTTCCTCTCACCTATTTTCAGAAAAGGAAATACATGGAATAGGACGTTTTGGGGAGGCAGGAGGAGTGAGGGAGTAACAATGAGGGACTGAGGCCCTCCAGGGACCAAAAGACAGCCCCAAGAGCTGCCTACCAGCTTAACAAGATCAGAGAAGACAAGAGAGGTTTAACTCTGGGTGCATCCACCCTGTAAAAATAATGCAGTTTGACACCACTTGAACTGCCGTGGTTCCATCTGGCAGAATCCTGCGATTTGTAATTTTGTAAGGCATCAGCATTTTTTCAGCAGAAAGGGTTAAAGACCTTTTAAAACTAAAAATCCAAGGATTCCATATGATGGAGCTACAGCACTTGAAGTAGTGTCAAACTGTATTATTTCTACAGCGTAGATGCACCATCTGACTATAGTCCATAGGAAATTGCCTCCCTCCAAAAGAGCTATTTGCAATTGAAGGAAATATCCCACTGGCATCAAAGATGGCTTCTCCTTAAAGCAAACAACATCCCCAGAAGAGTGATTTTCTCCTGTACTACAGTAATGAAGGTAGCAAAAAACACTGCAGAAATAATCCAGTTTGACACCACGTTAACTGCCTTGGTTCAATGCTAGGGGATTCTGGGAACTGTTAATTAATTATTTCCCCTCCAAATACATTTTTCATGAGCAGCACTGTATCAGTGGCATGCAGGCATGTAAGTGTGCCTCATATGTGTGCCCTTTTTTGGATGGGGTGCAGGACACTTATTCTCCAGCCCTCGGAATGTCATCCAGAATTCCCCACCCCTGAAGATGTCAAACCCTAAGAAGGACTGCTAACCAGTAGGAAGGGATGATGAAGATGAAGAGTGAAGGGGAGTCATACTGAGGATGGAGCAAGCTTGTTTTCTGATGTTCCAGGGAATAGGATCCAGGCCAGAACAATAGATGCAAGCTATAGTAAAAGAGATTCCACCTCAATGTTAAGAGGAACTTCCTGACAGTAAGAGCTGATTGACAGTACAACACACTCCTCCAGAGTCTGATGGACTCTCCTTCTTTGGAGGTCTTTAAACAAAAGCTGGATGGCCTTCTGTCGAGGGTGCTTTGATTGTTGTGCTTTGATGGGGATGTTTAGCCTGGAGAAGAGAAGGTTAAGAGGTGATATGATAGCCCTGTTCAAATATTTGAAGGGATATCATATTGAGGAGGGAGCAAGCTTGTTTTCTGCTGCTGCAGAGACTAGAACCCAGAACAATGAATGCAAGCTGCAAGAAAAGAGATTCCACCTCAACATTAGGAGGAACTTCCTGACAGTAAGGGCTGTTCAACAGTGGAACACACTCCCTCGGAGTGTAGTGGAGTCTCCTTCCTTGGAGGTCTTTAAGCAGAGGCTGGATGGCCATCTGTCGGGGATGCTTTGATTTGGAGTTCCTGCATGGCAGGGGGTTGGACTGGATGGCCCTTGTGGTCTCTTCCAACTCTATGATTCTAAGTTCCTGCATGGCAGGGGGTTGGGCTGGATGGCCCTTAGGTCTCCAACTCTATGATTCTAGTATGTAGCTGGTCTAGGCTCCCAGGGGAGAGAAAAGGCGGGTGCATTCCCACTGTGAGTGGTCCATTTTTTGTTTTCCTCTTCCAGGTGAGATCAACAGCTTCTTCATTGCCTGCCTCCTTCTCCCTCCCCCAGTGATAAAAATCATCAGGGCCCCCTTCTTGAATTTGGACAGTTTCGGGGAATGGGAAGGCACCAACATAATGCAACATAAAGCATGAACATATATTCATGTCATGTAAAAGGTCTTACAGATGCTGTTAGGGATTCAAGGAAGATTCAAAGAGATTTTTCTGAACTGAGACGACTGGGAAATGGATAATAATTCCATTAGTCCACTTACAGGAAGATCAAGGGGCAGGGGAGTGAAGGCAAGAGAATAGCACTGCCTTCTAGGAGGTTATAATTTCATTTCAAGTGAGGCAAGAGCTGTATGTGCACAGGACTGAACACATACCCTAGGAAACAAGCATAGTTCTTCAGTGAAGCAGACACATCACAGTCAGTGCTTTGATTCAGCTATAATGGCAAACCATGGTTTGCTCTACCCACAGTATAGACTCCAAAGCATGAGTTATACTCCATCTGCACAAACAATCTATGGTGTGTATGGTTTATTGATTTCTATACCGTTCCTGAAAAGCCCTAGATGTTGTCTAAAACAGTAGCCTCTGAAGAAGAAGCAATATGCCAAGCTTTGGTTTGTCATGTGGCACCAAACAATAATTTATCCAAACTGGGACTTGTGAATCAGATTAAAATCACTGTTCGAGACCCCAGTTTGGTGACCTCTTGCAAACCAGGCTTTATCAGATTTTGTTGGTTTAGATATCACAGTAAACCATGGTCTGGTGTTACATCCAATCCATTTCCATGTTTTTTTAAATAACATGCCAAACCATGGTTTGTGATTTTGTGCTAACTACAGCTTACATAAAACAGCTTATAGACCTTCCAACTGTGCAACAGACAAACCATGTTTTAGGATTGTTTGTCCACTTTTGTTTTTCATTCTCCAAACATTCAGCTTTCAAGGCTCATTTCCATTATGCAGCAGCCTCTGGAAACAGAGTGGTGGCTGGAGCCATGGCTTGTCCACAACATTACACAAACCATCATTTACAGCAAGCTATGCTTTACAAACCCACTTCAAACAATGGTTACCAAATCTGGTTTGCTCTTCAGTTTCAACTCACCACTTGATAATGCATCTTACTTGCCAAATCATAAGTATCCTTAGCCCTGGTTCATCATGTCATCTGACCTGAGCCACAACAGACCCAGAAAGTTTTTTTTAAATTTGGAAAAACTTTCTATAAAGGATGGGCAGACATTAAGGGGAAGTTGATAAAAGTAAACAGATGACCAAATCTGCCTGTGCACTGCAGAATGCATGCAGTTTGACACCACTTTAACTAACATGGATCAATGCTATGGAATCCTGGGATTTGTAGCTTATGGTGGCACGAGATCTCTCTGAGAAAGCTAAATATCTCAGAAAACTACACATTCCAGAATTCCATAGCACTGAGCCATGGCAGTTAACATGCTGTCAAACTGCATTATTTCTGCAGTGCAGATGCAGCCCAAAAACGTGCCCTTGCTCTTAATATTTGCCCATCCATTATACAGACAGAAAAGCTGATTCTGCCTATTTAATGATCTTACAGAAAATCCAATAGGTGTGTTCCTAACCCCCCACTAATGTATTGCCTTGGTGGAGGGATGATAGGTTGGTGACCTCTCTCTGAAGGGTCTCTTGACTGGGTGAAAAGGGCTGCGAGTTCCTCTGAGAATGAAGGTGGCTTTATTAACATAAGCAATGACTACGCACACAAGGCAATCTGTATTAATCTTTCTGTCTGGCTACATCATTTCCACTTACAGCTTCTCTACAGCACATTCAGCATGTGTCAACAGATGGCCTGGCTTTGTAAAAACAAGCCAGCAGTGGAAAAGAAAAGATAGGGTGGAGATTTCCTTCTGCTTTTCCCTCTCCAGAAGGAAAACGCAGCATCCATCTGGATTTGCCATGTTTTCTCTCATTGTGGCTCCTGTGTCTTGAAGACCTGTACCACAAGTAAACAATAAAATTCAACTAAGACAGCTTGTCCCCAAAGGGAGATGTAATGGTTTGGGTAGGGCACCGGCAAGCCTTTATTTCTTGTTTGTCATGCAACTGTTGAAGGCACAACCCTGCCCGATAAGAAGGCTGTAATCCTAAACAGAGTAGAGGAAGTTGGCAAGCGTCTCCCTTTTGGAAACAAAGTCACAGAATTTACAAAATGTAATCTCAAATCCATTTTCCACTATTCTCCTTGCTTCATTGTTTCCAATCTGACTTTTATCAAGGTCATATCACTCTGTAAGTAAAATTTATGTCCAACCAGGAGATCTAGAAACTTTTTTTTAAAAAGAGAGATGCCAGAGTTTTCCAGACACTAACCTGTTGAAAGGCCACATGTAAGTCGCCATCTAAAGTTTAGTGCCTTTCCTAGCCATCAATCTACATATTGTGAAGTCGAAGGCATTCTCTGAAGATGCCAGCCACAGATGCTAGCAAAACAGCAGGAATAAAGCTTTCTAGGACATGGCCACATAGCCCAAAAACCCCCACAGATGTCTACATATTAGTAGGAGCATTCGGGATGATTATGACAATTATGATACTAACAAATGACAGATCATGTGAGCCATGTCTTCAACACATACAGTCTTCAATCAGATTAAATAAGAAATTGTGCTCATCATTTTTACTCCACCTCCTCTTAGATCAAGATTCAAGACAATTAAAAAAAGAAGAAGATGGCGGCACATAAGCATTAAGACTGATATAACTCCTTAGTACAGTCTTATCAATACAAATGGATACAATGCATTTGTTGTTGTCTACATTGTATGCCTCCAAATTGTTTCCAACTTATGGTGACACTGAAGTGAACCTATCACAGGATTTTCTTGGCAAAGTTTGTTCAGAGGAGATTTGCCATTGCCTTCCTCTGAGGCTGAGAGAGTGTGACCTGTCTAGCGGGTTTCCATGGCTGAGTGGGATTCAGACCCTGGTCTCCAGAGTTGTAATCCAACACTCAAACCACTATGTCATGCTGGCTCTCTAACTAAACATATAAAAGATACAGCAATAAAATCCAGATCTCATCAAGAGATTTAGAAAAATGCAACTTAACAAACTAGGCTCTTTGTACCATCAAATGAGTTTGCTATGCCCTGTGCCAACCTCCTGCTTCTTGTGGTAACCATGCTGACATCTCCAGCCCCACTTAATCCTTCCATCTCTGTCCTTCCAGTCCTCTGCTCATCTTCTACCATGGTTTTCTTTCTCTCCCCATCTCTGCAGGTCTGGAATTCTTCAAACAGGACACACAACACACAAAAGAGTGAGGATAAAGGCGAACCTTTTAAGAACCAATGGTCCCACTCTACACATACTTGGCATAACCTATAAAAGAGCCTATATGCACAGGGTCAGTCCTACCATTTGGCAAACTGAAGCAATTGTCGGAGGCAACAGATGCAGGGAGGGTTAGCAGAAGCCCTTGACTCATCTCCCCTGGAAAACAGTGCTGTGCATGCCACTTGGCTTGCCCTGAACTCTCCGAATTAGTCTGCTGTGTCAGATGCAATAGAGAATATTATCCCATCAATAGTGATACAAGCAAAATTCAACTGCCAAGTCAGTTTTGCATCTGTATGTTAATGGGAAGGGAGCACAACCTTGTCCTTTGCTGCAGGTAGTGAAATGTCTTGGTATTGCCCTGTGTATAGGCTGTGGGAGCAGATTATCAGTCTTAATACTCTGTGATCACAGATACAGAACATATACATCAAATTGTGCATAGCGCAGTTTCTGCAGTCATAAACTCCCTGCATCACTTGGTTTTCTGCCCAAGAAGCAGAACAGGAGGAAGCAACAACATCAGATGCCACTCTCTAAGACGCTTCAATGAATAAAGATTAATTTTTCAACAGGTTGAGCCCCTCACCTATAATACCAAAATTACAAAGTGGCCTTATGGCCACTGCTAGGTTTTTCACTTCATGGCATTTTTGGCAGTTTATGCACCTCAAAAGGGTTCCAGGATTTGAAAACTGGCCTCCAGGCTTCCTGTTGTTGCCCACCTCTGCTATAGTTGTTGTTGTTGATGATGTGTGCCTTCAAGTCATTTCTCACTTGTGGTGACCCTAAGGTGTTTGCTTATCACAAGGTTTTCTTGGCAAGTTTCTCCAGAGGGGATTTGCCATTGCCATCCTCTGAGGCTGAGATAACTGTGACTTGCCTAAGGTCACCCAGTAGGTTTCCATGGCTGAACAGTGAATCAAACCCTAGTGTCCTAGTCCAATGCTCAAACCACTATGCCATGCTGGCTCTCATGTATACATATATAATTTGTAGACATGTTAATTCATCTACATGCAAAGCCTGGGGGAAAAACACTTTTGGGACAAGTGCCAGACTTCCTAGTACCCTTCCTGGTAGGTGGAATTTGGGAGTCATAGTCCAAAAAAGTAACTGCTTTGAACTCTGTTTACCGGTGATATCAAACTCGTACAGTGGACAGAACTAATAGTCAGGGGTTCACTCCACCTTCTATACATATCTGATGGAACAGGTGAAATCCTTTTGAAATAATCTACTAGACAGATCTCGATAAAGACTGGGTTCTAATCCACACTGCAAAAATAATGCAGTTTGACATTGCTTTAACTGTCATGGCTTGATACTATGGGATCCTGAGATTTGTAGTTTGTTGTGGCACTAGAGCTCTCTGGCAGAAAAGGCTAGACATCTCACAAAACTACAAATCCCAGAACAGAGCCATGGCAGTTAAAGCGGTGTCACACTGCATTTTTCTTCCTTCAGTGCAGATTAGACCTAGTAGAGATCTACCACCTTCCTAAGAAGGCCCAGCATCCTGGAGGCAGTGAATGAATGTCACAATGGAACCAAGCTGACTTATTCAAGGTGAGTGCAAGAGCAAGAAGAAAAAACAATGAGAAACCCTGTTGCAATCCACTAGGCCATCCTTCCTCACATTCTCATACAGGACTCCCGGTGGGAGCCAGGTTTGTTGGAAACAGATGAAAAGCCCTTTTGTTGCTGGTCCGGATCCTTGGCATCTTGTCCAGACATAGTGGAAGGTAGAGGCATGCTTTTACAAATACATGGGACATAAAGGGGCTATAACCCAGCAGCAGAACTCGCTTTGTATGCAGAAGTTCCCCTGTTTATCCATCAGCATCTCCAACTAAAGAAATTGCAGAACACTGCAATGCTTGCAATGTTATACTGTTTTTATTTGATGTGTTTAATTGTTTTTCTTCTAAAGTCTTTAAAAATATTTTTATTTGTGAGCCTCCTTGGGTCTCTTTCTGAGAAAAAGGTGGCACAGTGGTTAAATGCCTGTACTGCAGCCACTCACTCAAAACCATAAAGTGGTGAGTTCAAGACCAACAAAAGGGCTCAAGCTCGATTCAGGCTTGCATCCTTTTGAGGTTGCTAAAATGAGTACTCAGATTGTTGGGGGCAAGTAGCTTACAGTTGTAAACCACTTAGACACTCCTTAGGCAGTATGAAGCAGTATATAAATGAAGCTGGTTGCTTGGCTGCTGTAATCTGCTTTGATTCCCCACTGGAAAAGGTGGAATAGAAATAAATCCCATATTATTATTAAAAATAAATAAATAAATGGCCATTTAGTCCTATCCAGCAGTATAACAGCACCATGGCTCACAAGGTCAAAGCTCCAAGATTTTGCAAATAGCAGGGATTATGGCATCATCTGGCATTCCTCTTGGCAACTCCCCCTTTTCAGTCCAAATTCAGCTACAATCCTCACAGCTGGAAAGGGGAATAATTTTCCACACAGGAATAATGTATTGCTATGACAAATCCCTGTTATTGTACACCAGGCTGCATCTGCACTGCAGAATTAATGTAGTTTTACACTGCTTTTACTGCCTTGTCTCAGTGCTATAGAATTCTGGGATTTTGTTTTTGAGAGATATTTAGCCTTCTCTGTCTCTGCTGCCACAACAAACTACAAATCCCAGGAGTCCACAGCATGGTGTTATGGCAGTTAAAGCTGTGCCAAGCTGTATTAATTCTGCAGTGCAGATGCAGCCTTAATGTTTTTTGGGGGATGGCTTGATCCTGGCTTGTCAAGACCCATTAGATTTATAAAAGCCCTACTCCTGACAGTCACCTGCATTTCTGGATTCTCCTTAGGAGATTACACAAGATTTCTAAGGATACCATCAGACCTTCCCCAAGCTGGTACCAAGGCAGTTTGGGGATTCCTGTGAACAAGATTGTAGACTTAGGCCCCATTCCCACTACATTTTGATTCGAAGTGTGACACGGGCTATATGACCCTCGTTCACACTCGAATCGACTTCCGATCCTCATTAGATTGATTAGTGGAAGAAAGGACCGGGTTAAAAGCAAATAGCCCGGGCTTTCCTGACATTAGTTTTAAAGTGGTCTTTTTTGGAAAACACGATTCTGAAGCGTTTCCAGTAAGTGGGAACGCTGGTCAGAATCGTGGGTTTTTTTTTGGAGGGGGGTGTTGATCGCAAAATCAATCTTGTGGATTTGTGATCTTGTGCATTTGTGATCTTGTGCATTTGTGATCTTGCGCATTTGTGATCAGTATAATGAAGAAAAAGGAAAAAAAAAAACATACACACTTGCTCCTGGGTGCCCTTCCTTCCTTCCTTCCTTCCTTCCTTCCTTCCTTTTTTAAATCTTTTTCTTCATTATACTGATCACAAATGCACAAGATCACAAATGCACAAGATTACAAATGCACAAGATCACAAATCCACAAGATTGCATTTGTGATCTTGTGCATTTGTGATCAGTATAATGAAGAAAAAGAGAAAAAGAAGGAAGGGGGGAAGGAAGGAAGGAAGGACGGAAGGAAGGATCCCCCAGGAGCAAGTGTGTGTGTTTTTTTTCATTTTCTTCATTTTACTGATTGCAAATGCACAAGATCACAAATGCACAAGATTGATTTTGCGATCAATACCCCCCCCTCCAATAAAAAAAATCCCCTGAGGGAAGGGGATGGGGCGTTAAGGGCTGTCACCTTATATGGCAGCTCCAGTGGGAATGACAAGAGTTCCCGGCTAAGAAAGCGGTTCCAAACAAGGCCCCTTTTCATAGTGTGAACGAGGGGCCTTTTGGAATCGCTTTCATAAGCGGAGCACAGCCCGGTTCCAATGCGGGGTTTTCCACAAGTGGGAATGGGCCCTTAATTGCCTTTATTGCAGAAATTTTCAAAGGTTCAAATATTAGCCTTTTGCAGCATATAAAGGAGGAAGGGAAGGCGATGGGAAAAAGGGAATGTGGCAGCATCTTTAAGACTAACAGGTTTTCATTTTAGCATGAGCTTTCGTGGATATATATGCACATATATATTCATATTTATATCCACAAAAGCTCATGCTATATTAAAAACTAGTTAGTCTTAAAGGTGCTGCCATATTCCCTTTTTTTTTTTTTTTTTTTGGAAAGTTGCTTTTTCAGGATTACAACTGTCCAAAATTGCCCAGCCACACAATCACTTCTTGCTGAGCTTGGGAAAGTTACTTTTTTGGCCCATCGTTCCCAGACTCTTCCAGCCAGCCGTGCTAGCTAAAGTATTATGAGAGTTGTGGGCCAAAAATTTAATTTCGTCCGTGGCTATCTGCAACAAATGCATCTGTCCTCTTTAGTATAAACATAAAGAACATGTTGGACTAGACGGCTCTTGTGGTCTCTTCCAACTCTATGATTCTATGATTCTATGTATGTGTTTAAAATGGTCTTTAGATATGTGGAAGCCAGCACACATATCCAGGTCATTTCAGCTGCTATAGTATTTTTTCTTGATGTGTCTTAAATATTGCAGTTGTTTTGTTAATGGTGTAAATTAAATAAAAGGAACTGTGTAGATATTTTCCAAAATATAAAAAGAAAAGAAAAAGAAAAGAAAACTACAGCGTTTTAGTGGTATTTAAAGAAATGTTCCCAAACCAGTTAGATAGGACTAAATGGAATAGGGCAGATTCTCAGCCCCTGCTGTCAAACCTCTGAAGATACAGGCATCTCTTTAGGCTTATCCCTTCAGCATATTTTTCCGAAGTACTTTCCTGCTGCAAGCTATTTATTCTAGCCTTTGCACCCCTGAGACACAACTAAGCCAGAACATTTGCAGTTCTTCTGTGGATTATTGAGTCTATCATGCCGTCCTACACAGAGAGGTTTTAACCCAAAGCACCATAACATCATTATTTATGACTAACATCAAAACATTTACTTAATGGAATGGGCAATGAACCTGATCTTCCCTCTGCTCACAACAGAAGGAATTCCCTTTTAGAGGCAGAAGAGCCTAGATTCAAATGACACTCGAAGTCAGCTTTCTTGTACCAGAAGGTCTCAATTCCCAGATGTATCGGGAATAGAGAATATAGCAATTAAATACAGCAAGGAATATAACTCTTGTGCATCCAAGAGTTCTGACAGAACAGGGGTGGGCAAAGTGCAGTTTGAGGACCACACTGAAAAAAATGGGTACTTTTTTTTGGCCAAATTTATTTGCCTATTTATTCATTTAAATATTTATATCCCATCCTATATCCAAAGATCTCAGGGCAGCTTACAATAAAACCAGCTTAAAACAGTAAATAATAACAGTAGTAAAGATTACAAATATATTAAATAATTTACCAATCTAATAAACACACAAAGAATTAAATCAATTTAAAACCATGCAAGCATAGCACATGTTTTTGAGCCACAAATCCAAAACTTATCCCCCCCCCCCTCAACCCATCACCCCAGCACATAAACAAAGACTATGGAAAATTCCAATAGGCCAAAAACTAAATGAAAATGAAACTGGGAGTGATATATTGTCATTTCCAGTTACATCAGGCCTATTGGTATGGCCAGCTGGTTGGCTGCAGAGGTGTAAAGTGGCCTCAGTTATCCATCCTTGCTGAAGTAGATGGCAATTTGGAAAGAGCAGATTGCCTTATCACCCTACCAGAGTTGAAAAAAGCTGCAGCAGTCAAAATTCACTTTCTAGAGCATCTGTGATCATTTAAGAAGTTGAGTCGAAAAGAAAGGGCACACTGTATATACTCAAGATGCACTCACTATCATTAGTACAGGTTGGGTATCCCTTTTCCGGACTTCTGTAATCCAAAAGCCAAAACTGTCTGCTTGTATGGCTGAATTAGGCTGCATCTACACTGCAGAAGTATTGCAATTTGACTCCTTTATCACACTAGGGGGTAAACAGGATTTAAACGAGAGTTAAACAAGAATTAAACAGGAAATGCTCTATGTTTATCACAGGACATTTCCTCTTTAACTCCCGTTTAAATCTCGTTTAAATCCTGTTTGCCCCCTAGTGTGAAAACACAGATAGCTTAATGCTATGGGATTCTGGGAAAGGAACTTCATGTGGAGAAATTCTTGACCTGATCCAACAAAGCTCTTTGTATTTTGCATCAACCAAAGGAAAACAAAGTATGTTTTATGGGGCAACACTAAATTAATAAGAGATTGGAGAAATAATAAACATTTCCTTTTGGGCAACAGTCTTTCAAGTTGGCTACTATGTTCTCATTGCTACTGCTACCTAGGGTCAAGCCAACTTTGATTTATGGCGACCTTATCAATGAAAGACGTCCAAGCCACCCTGTTACCAAGACCCCTGCTCAGTGCTGGGGCTTCCTTGTGGGCTTAGCTTTTTTGGTCACTCTAGTGTCTAGTTTACCTTAATTGTGGTGAGAACTACAGATGTTGTTTGACTGCAGTTCCCATCAACACTAACCAGCACAGCCCATGGTAAGGGAAGATGAACGCTGAGGACCCACACTTGGAGAGCCACATGATTCCTTTGTGCAAGCTAAAATTGGGCAATCTGGTTTTAAATCTGCAGAAAGACTAGAGAACTTGGGAAAGTTACAAATTACAATTACAACTCTCAGAATTCTTAAAGAGTTGTAGCCCATAAATGGGATTCTGGGAACTGAAGTTCAGAAAAGTAACTTTCCCAAGTTCTGAGGCAGACAGATATTCATATGTAGCATCTGAGGAGGATCTAGCACAGAAAGCAAGTATTAAAGTGACAGCTTAAATCCAGCTCTGCAGTCCACAAATCACTCATGGAGTTACTGGCACACATAGGTCCTTGTTCCCAGTGCCACAGGTACCAACAAGACTCAAAAAGTGTAACTCTTCCACCTTACGTACCATATGGTTTGAAGCTTAAAACTGTTGGCATGTTTGAGTCCCTCCCCATATCAGCACCCTTGCCTTTCTGTTCTTCTTTACACATTTCTATCACATTTTCTCTAAGCAAAGCAGTAAGGGAGAAGTGGGTGAAGTGTGGCAAGGGTGCCAAGACTTCCAAATCTGTCTCTGAACTACCACAGTTGCCCACCGATGCACTAAGGAATCACTGCTATATTCACAGTGAAAAGCAAACATAAAAGGCAACAGCATTTGGAAGCTCTTCAGCTTCTATCCTGGGAGGCAATACAGACAAACAAAACCAAGCAGTCAGAGCTATATATGCCTTGCAAAGCAGCAACAGCTCCCTTAATGTACGGCAGGAGCATCAGAATATTATTCTACATCCATGAAGACTAAACCGAATCCCACATTCTGGGATAGTACTTTTTTTTTAGACTCTGCATGTGTGTACGTATCTTAAAGTCACCTGCTGACTTATGGCAGTCCAATGGGTTTCATAGGGGTTTTTTTTAAGGCAGAGGTGTTTTGTCATTGCCTTCCTCTAAAATACTGCCTACAGGATCTAGCACTCTTTGGTGATCCCCCATCCAAGTACTAACCAAGCCTGACCCTGCTTAGCTTCCAAGAGCAGACAAGATCGGATGCCTTTTTTACACTAAAGCTCTCCAAATCCTGACTCCCAACCTTCAGTAAGTAACAGTTCAGAGATCTTTATGTTAGATGGTGTGGTTACATGCTAAAGGTTCCCAGTTCAACCCCTGAAACAGAAAGACCCATTTCTGAACACTCATGGTTACCACATCACCACATACATTAAAACCATACACCACAGATTAGAAACATTATTTTTTGGAACACACACCCAGAATCCTTAGCCAATATGAGGAGTTCTGGCAGTCACCATCCCACCTCTCTCCCCCCAAAAAGATAATTTCCCAATCTTTGACAAACTCGCACAGAGAGTGTGTACTACAGTATACATTTTTGAAGATTTATTGTCTAATATCTTAATTCTGCTTGGCAAATGGTAAAACCAATGGTAAAATCTAGCTCAACTGGATAGTACCTTCTCTCTTACTTTTTTTCAACACTGAAAGCCCAAGAGTGCTGGGAAAACTGGGGTGAAAAATTCAAACTCAGATTTTTTCTTTTTTGTGAGAAAATTAAAGACCACTATGTAGACTATACAGAGAGCCAGCATGGTGTAGTGGTGTGAGCCTTGGACTATGGTCCAAAACACACTGCAGAAATAATCCAGTTTGAGACCACTTTGACTATCCTGGCTCAATGCCAGGGAATTCTGGGAACTGTAGATTTCTGAGACATTTAGCCTCCTCCGTCAGAGAGCTCTGGTGCCCCAAGAGCAATTCCAGGGCAGTTAAATTCCAGGGCAGTTAAAGTGGTCTCAGACTGGATTATTTCTGTATTGTATTTTGGAGCTATGACTCTGGAGAGCAGGGTTCAAATCCTGGCTTGGTCATGTTAAACACACTGTGTGACCCTAGGCAAGTCACACACTCTCAGCCTGAGAAGGCAATGGCAAACTTTCTGAACAAAACTGAACAAAAAACTTGCCAAGTCTCATGATAGGTTCACCTTAGGGTTGCCATTCGTCGGAAACTAATGGGGGGGATGTTCAAAACAGCACACTGCTTCGGTGATTCTTTTCCTGCAATGTTTAAGTCAATCACACAGACTGGAGAGGGGAGTAAATTGGGGGCTTAGACATCCAGGGTACCACTGCCCCCACTTGGCATCCCAGGTCCAGATACATTGATGCCATGTGCAGTTACACAAGGGGAATAAGTACATGTTCAGGTGCACTTTTTCTTGGTAAATTCCTGACATTCTCATTGTGAAAGGGTGCAGCCTTTTCCTTCTACAAAGCCCCAGTCTGCTCACACACGTACGCCAAACTTCAGACAGCACAATTTTTCCTGGGTAAGAGCATTATGGGTCAGAACCCTGCACCAAAGCAATTCCACATGTCAAAATCCACAAACTGGTGTTGATTTCACCATACCACGGAGGGCATATGCATTTGTGTCCGTGTAAACATACAGTGCTATACTAAATTTGAGACCTTGCAGATTTGAACCAACGCTCCTCAGTGCTCTTCCATCGGCTGCTTAGCCCCACATGTCCATGGGTCAAATGAGTGTTTCCTCTCCTTAGTTACAAGGGATGCTCAGCAGGCTAGATGGGACAGACACATGGTGTCAACAGCACCAAGACACCTGCACAGCTGAGACTCCTGAGGCATTATCAAATGGAAACATATTAAATGACCAAACACTACGAAATTGTATAAGACAGCTATTGTCACTGAGCCTCCCCAGGAATAATAAAACGGCTACCTGCCATCAGTCCTATGTACACTGCTGCGTTTGTGCTTTCTAGCTGCCTGTCAACTCGGGCAACTTAGGGCAAGCAGAAAACAAGCTTGCTCCATCTTCCATATGTTGTTGTTGTTGTGTACCTCCGAGTTATTTCCAACTTATGGCTACCCTAAGCTAAACCTATTATGGGGTTTTCTTTACCTTATTTGTTCAGAGAAGGTTTGCCATTGCCTTCACCTGAGGCTGAGAGAGTGTGACTCACCCAACATAACCTAGTGGGTTTCCATGGCTGAGCCTAGTCTCCAGAATCATACTCATAAAATCATAGAATCCTAGAGCTGGAAGAGACCCCAAGGGCCATCCAGTCCAACCCCATTCTGCCATGCAGGAACTCTCCATCAAAGCATCCCTGACAGACGGCCATCCAGCCTCTGTTTAAAGACCTCTAAGAAAGGAAACTCCACCACTCTACGATGAAGTGTGTTCGAACTGTTGAACCTTTTACTATACTGTTATTATAGTATATTTATTTTTCTCCTGCCTTTTCCACAGATTGGGACTCAAAGTGGCTTCAATAGATTTTTTTTTAAGTTGAAAGATCCACATGATACAAATGTTTAAAACACAATGATACTTGCCCATAGGGAAACACTGGAGAATACAGTTAGTTATGTTTTAACTTTTGTATGTTTTGTATTAATTGTATACTATTTTAACCAGATTATTTTAATTGTTTTTGATTTTTTTTTATTATGATGTTTTAATAATGTTTTATTTTTTCACCTGCCCCTTGGATCCCTTTTTTGGGAGAAAGGAGGCACAGAAGTGGAATAAATAGTAGTAATAATAAATGTAACACTTGCCCATAGGGAAACATTGGAGAACAGTTGCTCACAGGGGGAAATTGGAGAACGCTTGCCCATAGGGAAACCTTGAAGAATACTTGCCTATAGGGAAATATGGGGGGATAGTTGCCCATAGGGAAACATAGGGGAATACTTGGACATAAGGAAACATAGGAAAATACATGTCCATAGGGAAACATAGGGGAATACTTGCCCATAGGGAAACATTGGCAAACACTTGTCCATAGAGAAACCTAGGTGGCGCAGTGGTTAAATGCCTGTACTGCAGCCACTCACTCAAAACCATAAGGTGGCGAGTTCAAGACCAGCAAAGGGCTGAAGCTTGACTCAGGCTTGCATCCTTCCGAGGTCGCTAAAATGAGTACCCAGATTGTTGGGGGGCAAATAGCTTACAATTGTAAATGAAGCTGTTTGTTTAACAAATTGTAAGCCGCTCTGATAGTCTTGGCTGAAGAGCGGGGTATAAATAAAACATTATTATTATTATTATTATTAGGGGAATAGTTGGCAATAGAGAAACACTGGAGAACACTGGCCCATAGAGAAACATAGAGGGATACGTCCATAGGGAAAGCATTGAGGAACACTTGCCCATAGGGAAACATAGGGGAATACATGTCCATGGGGAAATACTGAAGAATACTTGCCCATAGGGAAAACACTGGAGATCACTTGCCCATAGGGAAACATAGGAGAATACTTGCCCATAGGGAAACACTGAAGAATACTTGCCCATAGGGAAACATTGGCAAACACTTGCCCATAGAGAAACCTAGGGGAGTAGTTGGCCATAGAGAAACACTGGAGAACACTGGCCCATAGAGAAACATAGAGGGATACTTTCTCTTTGGGGGAAACCTTGGAGACTCCTTGCCCCTAGGGAAAGAAAGGGGAACACTTGTCCCATTGGAGAACACTTGCACCTTAGGAAACACCGGGGGATCGTTGGCTGTAGGGAAACCCTGAAGACTCCTTGCCCAGAGAGGAACAGGGGAGACACCACTTGCCCCGAGGGAAAGAGGGAGGGAGACGTCCCTGGGGAACCAGGGGAGACCACTTGCCCATAGCTGCTGCCCATAGGGAACCCTGAGCCGGGAGGACCCTTGCCATTTGCCAAGGCTTCCTCCCCCTTTCTGGGCAGGGAGGGCTTCTCCCTCCAAGCGCCCTGCAGCCTCTCCCTGGGCGAGGCCATCCCTGCCCCAGAGCCCCCCTCTCCCCTCAGGAGCCCCCCAACTCTGCCCCCTTCTCCTCTCACCGCTCCAGGCGCCGGTCCCCAGCAGGAGCAGCAGCAGCAGCGGGAGCAGGAGCAGCATCCTGGCCGCCTTCCCTTGGCGCATCGCCGGGAGCGCGCCAGGGCCCCTTTCTTCGCCTTCTCCTCCTTCTCTTTGGTCGCCTCAGGACTGGAGCCCCTTTTGGGGTTGGCTGTGAGGGAGGACCGGCCCAGGGGGGTCCTTCTGCCCCTCTTTTGGGCTCCCTTCCGCCCCCAACCTGCCCTCCTTCTTTCCTTCCTTCCTTCTCCTCAGGGTCTCCTTTTACGCACCAAGGAAGGACCCTTCTTCTTCCACCTCTCCCTCCTCCTCAGAGTCAGACTGAGCTGCAAGTGGGGTCCCTCTCTCAGTTCCTTCCCAGGTGGGCAGGTTTGGGGAGGGCGGGGCTCAGCCAAGGACAGCCCCCCATTGGTCCACCCCCCCCCCTTTGTATTTTAATTATTTTAAAGTTCCAAGCGTCCTGAGTGGCTGCTGGAGGGGTTTTGGCTCCTTCTCACGCCTCCATTGGTCAGTTCTCCTGTCTCTCAGATGGAATTCCCACCCCTCTCTTTTGCTATAATAAAAGAGGCAGAGGGTCACACTCTCTTCTTGTTTAGCCTGGAGAAGAGAAGGTTAAGAGGTGATAGGATAGCCCTGTTTAAATGCTTGAAGGGAGGTCCTAGGAGTTTATCAGACGGGAGGAATTTCTCTCTGTTTCAAATGGAGCCAATTCGAATTCACGTGAATTTGCTAGTTTAGCGAATTCACATGAAATCCCATTGCGTTTGGAAGGCATTCAGAATGACTTCGTATTAGCTGAAAGTGACCCCCCCCCATTGCCCAAAATTGCATGAGATGCTTTAATTCACAATAACGTTAAACCCATGATTGCATTCGAATTGACTTCCCTTTTGCCCGAAATTGCGTGAGGTGATTTAATACACAATAACATGAAACCCCATGATTGCATCTGGATTGCCATTGGATTATACTTCCAATTTCCGTGGTCTGATAAACTCTATATTGAGGAGGGAGCGAGCTTGTTTTCTGCTGCTCCAGAGAACAGGACCCGGAACAATGGATGCAAGATACAGGAAAAGAGATTCCACCTCAACATTAGGAGGAACTTCCTGACAGTAAGGGCTGTTCGGCAGTGGAACACACTCCCTCGGAGTGTAGTGGAGTCTCCTTCCTTAGGGGTCTTTAAGCAGAGGCTGGATGGCCATCTGCCAGGGATGCTTTGATGGAGAGTTCCTGCATGGCAGGGGGTTGGACTGGATGGCCCTTGGGGTCTCTTCCAACTCTGTGATTCTACACTGCAGAACTGAGGCGGTTTGGCACCGCTCGGAGTGCCCTGGCTGCTCCATCCTGGAGGGAAGTGGGGTTAATGGTGAGGCTCCTCCACTCCCCTGGGAAACCAAAAGGTGCCTCTACATTGGGAAAGTAACACTCCTTCTGGGATGTGTAGTTTGGTGAAGCACCAGTTCCCTGGAAAAACCAAAGGTGCCTTCAACACTGTGGAGAAGTAATACTAATTCTGGGATTTGTAGTTTGGTGAGGCACCAACTCCCCTGGAAAACCAAGGCTCTCTCCCCCTACCCCATAGAAGTAACACAAATTCTAGGATTTGTAGTTTTTGGAGTGAGGTGCCAGTGCCCTGGAACACCAAGGGTGCCTCTACACTGGAGAAGTAATGCAAATCCTGGGATTTGTAGTTGGGTGAGGTGCCAGTCCCCTGGAAAAACAAGGGTGCAGAGAAGTAATACAAATTCTGGGATTTTTAGTTTGATGAGGCTCCCGTCCCTGGAAAACCAAGGGTTCTCTACACTGGAGAAGTAATACAAATTCTGGGATTTGTAGTTTTGTGAGCCACCAGTACAGTACAGTACTCTGGAAAACTAAGGGTGTGTCTACTAATGCAGTATGTTACCCCTTGAACTGCCATGGCTCCATCCTACAGAAAACTGGGTTTTGTAGTTTTGTGAGCCACCACAAAATTTATGTTGATACTGTGGAAATGATGCAGTTTGGCACCACTTGAACTGCCCTGGCTCCACCCTACAGAATCCTGGGATTTGTAGTTTAGTGAGCCATTAATCCTGTGGAAAACCAAGTTTGCATTGACACTGTAGAACTAATGAGATTTGGCACCACTTGAACTGCCCTGGCTCCATCTTACTGAAAACTAGGATTTGTAGTTTAGATGAGGCACCAGCGCTCTCTGGCAGAGTAAGACCTTGTAAAGCTACAAATCCCAGGAACCCATAGGTTGGAGCCACAGCACTTAAAGTGAGAGAGAATATCACACAACACTATTATAACACTATTATTCCACTTCAAGGCTATGGCTGCCTGTTGTGGAATGCTGGGATTTGCAGTATAGTTGGAGGTGTCACTAGGGTTGGCATCACTCAGTGTGATAACTCATGGTGTCATCCCCTATTGACTTCCTCCCATACTACACCATATACAGAATCCATAGTAATGCGTTTTATACTAATGTTACTCATAAATTATTATTCTATTTATCATTATTCTATTTATTTATAGCCCACCTCCCTCCTGGCATAGGCATCGGAATTAAATTGTAATTCCTGCATCTCCCCGAATGTCATGGGAATAGCTGTGACATAAAACAACTCGCAAAGTTAAAAGTATATCCTTTCATCACAATAACATATGCACAGCCGACACGTATTTACATGTGCATAGCTTCATGTGGCTAAAGTGCAAACCTGTTAAGCTGCGATGCTTTCCAAGAAAATTGGAAAAGAATTTAAAAAGTAATTTTTTAAAAAGCAAAATAACATTTCGATAACTGGTCGAAGAATCATCCATGGCTATGCTTCAAACTGGATGGCGATCTCAAGTGAAGTGCCACAGGGGACTATCCTAGGGCCATTGCTCTTCAACATTTTGTCATTGATTTAGATGTCAGCGGAGAGGGAATCCGTATCAAGGCTGCTGATGGCATAAAAAAGAGAGATGGTTGACACGTTGGAAGGCAGGCCAAGAATTCAAAAGGAGCTAGACAAAACTAGAAAACTGGGCAGACTGGAATAAAATGAAATGCAATAGGGACAAATGCCAAGTTTTGTGTCTATACAGTTAGGGTTCAAAACACACTGCAGCAATAATCCAGTTTGAGACCAATTTAACTGCCCTGGCTCAGTACTAGGGAATCCTAGGAATTGTAGTTTATTGTGGCATCAGAGTATTCTGACAGCGAAGGCTAAATGTCTCCCAAAACTACAGTTCCCAGCATCCCCAGCACTGAGCCGGGGCAGTTAAAGCAGTCTCAAGCTGGATTATTTCTGCAGTGTGTCTTAGACCTCTCTCTTTGGATATGTTCAAAAAAAGAAGCTGGCAAGATACCTGCTGAGGATGCTTTATCTGGAGATCCTGCATTGGTCAGGAGATTGGACTAGATATCCCATGAGCCCCATTCCAACTCTTTGATTCTGTTCCCTACTTTCTGTTACTTAACTTTTGTTACCCACCTCGATCCAATATAGGGAGAGGCTGGATACAAATAATAATAATAATAATAATAATAATAATAACAACAACTTTCATTTTTCTGTCTTTATCTCACATGGATTTCAAGTGTTTCTACAACCTTCTTTATAGCTAGAATATTTCAGTAATAGGAATTGCTTCTTATGTTTAGAGAGAGAGTGGAAGAAGAAGCTAAATAAACTAGAAAATTGGGCAGACATTAATAAAATGAAATGCCATAGGAGTTTATCAGATGACAGAAACTGGAAGTATAATTTAATGGCAATCCGAACACAGTCATGGGTTTTACGTTATTTTGTATTAAAGCATCTCACGCAATTTTGGGCAATGGGCTGTCATTTTTGGGTAATGGAAAGTCATTCTGAACGCATTCTGAAAGCAATTGGAATTTATGTAAATTCGCTAAACTAGCGAATTCACGTGAATTTGAATTGGTTCCAATTGTCTGCATTTGAAATAAAGAGAAATTCCTCCCATCTGATAAACTCCATAGAGACAAATGCAAAGCTTCATACACTGAGAGTGCTAACCGCAAAAGAACCCAACACACCTCATCCCTCTTGAACTACTCATAGTGTTTCATTTTGTGACCACAATAGCTGTTTGATGAAGACAAACCGGAAAGTTGATAATTTACTTGATTTCAATTATCTGGTTCTTTCACTGTCAATCTAGTGTAGTGGTTTGAGTGTTAGACCAGGAGCCTGAGAGATCAGGGTTCAAATTTCTGCTCAGCCATGGAAACCCACTGAGCAACCTTGGGCAAGTCACCCTCTCTCAGTCTCAGAGGAAGTCAATGGCAAACCTTCTCTGAATTAATCTTGCCAAGAAAACTGGAGGATAGGGTGGTAATAAGTCTGAGAGCCAGCATGGTGCAGTGGTTTGAATGTTGGACTCTGGAGATCAGGATTCAAATCCGCACTTGGCCATGGAAACCCATTGGGAGACCTTGGGCAAGTCACACACTCTCATCCTCAGAGGAAAGCAAAGGCAAAACTGCCTCTGAACAAATCTTGCAAAAAAAAAAAAAAAAGTTGAAAGGTTAACCTTAGGGCCTCCATAAGTTGGAGATAACTTGAAAGCATGCAACAATGACAACAACTGATCAAGGGGTCATTCCTCCTTCCCATATCCCTTTTGCACTATCAAAATCTTCTTTGGAAGGCTGCAAAACCCTCTGGAGTGGGATGTCTTGCAGCATGGAAAATGCTGCAGGAAGGAGGGGAGAGGAAGAAAGTGTGCCACTGGATTTAGGCCAATAAATACATTTTGTGCAGGAAGCCAAATTCCCCTTAGGCTTCGATGCACTAGATATTTCTCACCATCTCTATTAGGAATGGCTGCAGAAAAGGGATGTGAGGCAATGAGAGAATCCATCAAGCCAGGAGGTCTTTGAGTGAGGAATAGGATGGAGGACAATTTCATTCCATCCACGTTTCTGTAAGACGTTTTCCAATTTGTAGGTGCCAAGCCAATGCGTGAACTGGAAGACAGTTATTCTTCCATGTGTGTCTGATTCTCACTTTTTTTCTGATGCAATACTCTGAATTAAAATTGCCTGCAAAATGTGTGTATTATATGGGAAATATTCATGCAAAAACATGTGCATTTGTGTATGGGGTAATCACCCACTCACAAAGCCATTATATTCAGGAGAACTTGAAGAGAAGTAAAAACAAGAAAGGGGTTTATAGCATGTACAGAAGAACAAGTTTTATATGGCAAACCCTTTGAACAAATCTTGCCAAGAAAACCCCATGATAGGGTTGCCTTGGGGTCGCCATAAATTTGGGAATGACTTGAAGGTAAACAGTACAAACACATGCACATACACACACAAATGTATTTATTGACTCCATCATGCAGAACTGCGTACAAAAATGTACAAACTTGGAAAAATGAATTTCATGAACTTTTCAAAAGTTGTAGCCTGATACAGTTGGCCCTCAATATCTATGGATTCTCCATCCACGGCTTGAAAATATCCCCCTTTGAATATTCCCTTATATAAAATGGCAAAATGAAGGTTTGCTTTTGGGAGTGTAAACATTTTTAAAGTATTTTCAAACAATGGAAGCTTGAATCCGTGGATAAAATATCTGTGGATAGGGAGAGCTGACTGTATTGTTTTAAACTGTCATCCTAAAATACATATTTTTTAGGAAGTGTGTGTTGAGATATAATAAATCAAAGCCTAGGGCTAAAATCCTAACCATACTTAATGAGGGAGTGAGCTCTGTCAGACACAGTGGGACAAGCAAAGGGAAGCACTGTCAAGAATCTCTATCTAGTTAATTGGATTTTAGAAGAGCCATCAATGAGACATATAATCCATGCCTGCCCCAGCAACATCCAGACCTATCAAGGGGAACAAATCAAAAACAAAACCTGCCCAGTGTCAAAGCTTTGGAACCTGAGGTTGGGCTGGGATCCAAGCACTGCTCATTTAACCGTCTGTCTGTGCTTCCCAGTAATCCTATGTTATTGAATGTCATCACCTCCCCAGTTAGAGCAATAGAGCCCAAAGTAATAATGTTTGGAATTCAAACATGGGATTAAGGGAGGAAGATGATCACAAGGACATCAGTCTCCGTACCACCTACTTTAGGCTGCAAGCAAAAATAAAAAAGACCACAGATTGCCTCTGGGGTCAAGATAACCAGAGATCTATTTGTGGGGAGGGAAGAACTGGGTGGAAGAAGAAAAGCAGACCTGATGTCAACCTGATGGACCCCCCCCCCCCAATTTTGCAAAATGAAGGAAGACAGTAAATATCGTAACCAAACAAGGAAGGGCTTTGAACAGGAGCTTATTATAAAATAGAAGCAGAGGTACAATTCTGGTTGGGATCCAGCATGGTGTAGTTGTTTGAATAATGGACTAGGACTCCAGGCAAGATTTATTATTCTGAAGAGTTCAAAGATATAGCCATGCTAGTCTATAAAATCAGTACATAAAGAGATCTTGTAGCACCTTCGAGACTGACTGAAGGAAAGAAGAAAGGAAGGAAGAAGTTGACATCATCAGCTTTTGCATGGATCCAAATGCATCCTATTATCATTATTATTATTATTATTATTATTATCATCATCATCTAAGGAAGCAAATTTAAAGTTTTCTAAAGCTCATGCTGCCACAATCTTTAATTTAGTTAGTCTCAAAGATGCTACAAGATTTATATTCTGAAGAGGTCTGTCATTGCCTTCTATTGAGGCTGAGAGAGTGAGACTCTCCCAAGATCATCAAGCTCCATGGACATGAAGGGTTTTGAATCATCGCCTCCTAATCTGATGCTCAAACCACTACACCACAATGGCTCTCTTTTAAAATTAGGTTGTGTTTTTGAAACATGGAACCCTTGGCTTTCAATCTAAATAGCACTTTCTAGCCCCCCCCCCCTTCTGCTGAATGCATAAACTGGGTCTAACTTAAGCTGAATGCATAAACTGGGTCTAACTCAAACTGTGTCTGAATTTTTGCACTGGAGGAGAAGCCCAAGCGTGTCCCTTCTCTCTGAATGTGAAATACGTTTTAATGCTAGTGTCTGAAGTCACATGGTAAACTGAGCCCACACCAGACAAGAAGCAGCAATACAGCTGTGTTTTGAATGTACATAAGACTTGCTCTCCTCCTATTGAGGGAATCTAATCCACCTGTGCAAGAGGCAGTGGAAAGAGGTTGGATTTAACCCATCCCAGCAAACTGCCAATTGCCAAGTGTGCGTGTGCAGTTTTCTTTTAATATCTACTGAGCTTTTACAGTGTTCTGTGACTTGTAGCATAAACAAACACAGCCCACATCAGGGTAAAAATACATCAGCATAGGTTCGAAGCACCTTTCTGCCTTCTCCCTGGATGCATGTGTCCTATAACTTTTTTAGAGATCCACCAAGGGGGGGATATTGAATCTAAATTATTAAATTTGACAGCACTTTAACCACCATGGCTCCATCCTACAGAATCCTGGGATTTGTAGGGTTTTTTTTTTGAGGCACCAGCACTCTTTGACTGAGAAGAGTTAAAGTTAAAGTTGGTTCCCAGATTTGAGACTCGAATTGAGACTTGGTTTGAAAGTATCTTGCAAGGTATCTTGAGATTCAAAGGTAGAGACTTGAGACTTGAGAATGGATTTGAAACTTGGAGCAAAAGACTACTACTACTACTACTACTACTACTTCTCCATCATCATCACCACCACCACCACCACCACCACCTTTATTAATATATAGTGCTGTTGAAGACATTGCTGCCTCTGAGCACAAGTCTCAGGCTAAGAATTTGTTTTCTGTGTCAGAATTGTCTCTTCACACAAACATCCTCCCTTCTTCCTATAATGTTAACATTAAAAAGAGAGAGAGACATAAGTCCAAGAATGGTCTTGGATGCCTGAACACTTGGTTGCATAACTTTAACAGCAAAACAGATCTTGGTTCAAAAACATAGGTAGGTAGTACTGCCTGTGTGTTGCTCTGGTTGAAAAACAATCCATCTTTGAAGAGCTGTGCCATGGTACAGTTTTTCTTTCCTTTCAGCTAAATAAGCCTCTCTTGTTCAAGGTCGGTCCCAATGGAAAAATTTCTTAGCGCCGCTGGAAAAAAAAAATCACATTATTCCCCTTTAGAAAGGCCCTCTTTTAACAACATCAACAACAAAAGTTACATAGGCTCAAAAGCTGCCAGGGCTTTGAGAACATGACAGATAAATTGTTATTTCTTCTTTTTAATTTTTCTTTTGACTAAAGAAGAGTCCAGCTGACTTGCCAATGGAGACTTGTATGGTTTGAATGGGGGCTGGGGGATTAGCTGGCCATTGAACAGAAAGTATTTTTATCCAGCCTACTGGGTATCTCTCTCCTATCCAACTGTGGGAGTCCTGCTGCCCTCTCAACACAATGGATTCTATGGTTCTCCTCCTCCTTGCCTGGGGTTCGCCTGCAAAATGCCAGGGAGTTGCCAGGGAGACCCCTCAAGCCTGGTCCACCGCCATTCATTCATCCTGACAGAAGACCAGAGGAATTTGGCTATTTGTTTTAAAGAGAAAAGCTGCAAGCTTCCCAAACATTCTTCCCCAATTTCGCTCTCCATTAGCTACATTCCTTCTGTCATAACAAAGGCATGCCCAGTTGGGTGAGATGGAACAGGGAGACATTTTAACTGAGAGCAGGGTAGGAGAGAAAGCAAGGAAGAAAGAAATCAGCTTTCAAACCCTTTCCAGAGGACCAGCCAGGGAGAAATCTGGCCATTTTGTGGAGACCTAGGGCCCGTTTGCACTGTGCAATGGTAGCAATCTGATTCCACTTTAACAGCCATAACTGCAGCTGCATCTACACTGCAGAATTAATGTGGTTTAGAAATCTGGAATTTTGTGACAGATTTAGTCTCCTCTATCAGAGAGCTCTAGTGTCACAACAAACTACAAACCCCAGGATTCCATAGCATTGACCCATGGAAGTTAAAGTACTGTCAAACGGCTTTATTTCCACAGCAGCCCATGTCAAAAATGTCTAAAAATACCAAATGTTTCTGGATGTATTCTAATTGTGGATATACTCTTAATTCTGCTGCTTCTCTTTCCAATCTTCCTTTTCAATGACGGTTGTTCTGAGGAGGTCTGAGATGGAATGCTTAGGAAAACTGAAGTGTTCTGCAACTGTTTTTTGTATATTCCCATTGCTAACATCCAATTTATGTCAGTTTATCCTCTGGTATAGATAGTGGCCTGTTTGCCCAGTCTGGAGTGATTGGAAGTTGATAGACAATGACACATATTGCATTAGAGAATAAGCAAGTGAAAGTACCTATAATGTTGTAGGTGATGTGATTTGGACTTCTGATGACATTCCCTGGTAGATGTGTGGGCAAAGTTGGTGTCTGGGTTTGTGGCAAGGTCTTGTACCCACTTCTCCATTCATGTTATGTATCCTCTGGTAGAAACGTGACTGAACCTGGGAAGCTACCTGTAAGCAATTTCTCTTGAGAAGGAGGCATTATTATTCAGAATAGGTTGCAGTTCATTGATGATATGTCTGAGTTGTCTCACATGGGAGCTTTATGTGACCTAATACTAAACATACTCAGCTCTCACTAGTAGGTTTATATCATTTCCTATCTTTACTTAGCCCAGTCATCCCTTCTGCATTGCACATTCAATGGTACCATCCAGTCAGAACTGTACAAACCACTGTCCATTGTGCCATAGACCAGAAGCAAAAGAAGGGTTGCCCTGTTGATCACTCTCCTTCTGAAACCTCTCTGTTCCATGCTGTGGAGTGGATCAATGGATCAATACATCAAGATCTAATATTGCCATATATTGCCTAAGCCTTTCAGTTGATCCATACTTCATGTTAATCCCAGTTTTACTTTTTCTCCCCATTCTTTATGTAGAAAACATATAAATGGTTCCTAGACCCTTGTACAATTCCTCCATGACTTCCCTCTTAGAAAGCAAGTAAGTTTTATCTATTTTCATATACTGTAATCCATTGCTGGAGAACAGTACTGACAGTCTGTTGTGTTCATCTGATCCCTTCAGGCCAGGACAACTTGTAACTTCTGTTCCAGTGGGGTGGTAAATCTTCTCCAGGTTTTAGCCTGAACTTAAATGGGCCAGCCAAGGTGCTGAATGTATTTTGTGGGTCGGTTTCATCACCTTGGAGATTTCCTTGAAAAGCTGAGGCTAAAGCCCAGAGGAGATCTACTTGCTTCCTGGCTCAAATGCAACCCACTAACTGGTCCCCAAAGTTCAAAGTACAGGTTGAGTATACTCAGAATTCCAAAATCCAAAATACTCCAAAATCGTCCACATGGCAGCTGAGATAGTGATACCTTTGCTTTCTGATGGTTCAGTGTATGCAAACTTTGTTTCATGAACAAAATTATTGAAAATATTGTGTATAAAATTACCTTCAGGCTATGTGTGTAAAGTGCATACGTAACATGAATGAATTTACTGCCTAGACTTGTGCCCCCATCTCCATGATATTTCATTTTGTATATGGAAAAAATCCAAAATCCGAAAAATCCGAAATCCAAAATACTTCTGGTCCCATCTGTTTAGGATAAGGGATAATGAAACTAACACTTCCAGTTAGTTTCTGTATCTGGAATAGGGCAGGAGTACTTTCTTGACCTTCACTTCAGGCAACAAATGGCTTCAGCTGGCCCTGAGGATGAGATTTAAGGTTTCTCGGGTCAAACTACAGAAACCAAGGGGAATCTAGCAAAGAAACTTTAGTAGGAGAAACCAATTTAGAAAATTAAGTATGCTCTGGGGGAGGGTGCATTCTCTTGATGTTACTTTTTAAAGGTAACAATCAGGGGAAATTGCAGGAAACCAGGGATGACATTGGACCAGATCCAGCGTTTGTGTTTACTGGGCGCTGGGGTGGGAAAAGTAACTCCCTACAATACATTTTGCTCAAGCTTCTGTAGCTAGAAGGAAATTCTTATTATGTTCCTGTATCCTGTACATACACTAACAACTTAAGGCTTCTTTGAATAGGCATGGGATGTGGTAAACATACCTTTGACATGATCCCCAACTTTCTCTCCCTTCTTGAAGCTAAACCAAACCACATGCCACTGAATGAAACCCATATTCTTTGCTTCTGGGACTGCTGCCATGCTGCGGAATTAATGCAGTTTGATACCACTTTAAGCGTCATGGCTCCATCCTTTGGAATCCTGGGATTTGTAGTTTGTCATGGCACCAGAGCTCTGATGGAGAAGGCTAAATATCTAAAAAAACTACAAATCCCAGGATTCCATAGCATGGAGCCATGACAGTTAAAGCATTGTCAAACTGTATTAATGCTGCAGTATAGATGCACCCTTAGTTGTTTAACTGCTCTGAAGTCACCAGATGCTCACTATCTTGGAGGCTCATCAGGTCCTGGTTAGTATTTGAAAGGGAAATACTAGGTTTGTTGTTGTTGTTGTTGTTGTTGTTTTTGCTGTTTGCCTTCAAGCCATTTTATGGCGACTCTAAGGTGAGCATATCATGAGGTTTTCTTGGCAAGATTTGTTCAGAGAAGGTTTGCCATTGCCATCCTTTGAGACTGAGAGGGTGTGACTTGCCCAAGGTCACCCAATGGATTTCCATGATGGGGCTAAGAATCGAATCCTGGTCTCCAGAGTCTAACACTCAAACCACTATGCCACACTGTCTCTCATAATGGTTTTCAAATACTGGGTGCTGTAATCGAATATAGAGGATTCAAACCCTGGTTTCAAGAGTCCTAGTCCGACACTAAAACAACCACACCATGCTGAATAACCAAAAATAACCAAATATTTTTTGAAAGAAGCGTCCCAAGATCTGCCATCTGGGATGTCTGTGCCATTCTCGTTAAAACCAGTGAGAATGAGACCCAGGCCTCATTCCCACTATGTTTTAAACTGGTTTGCAAATTGGTTTGAAGCAATTTAAATGACACTGGTTCACACTTTAACTGAATCACTGAAGTGATTCAGAGATGGAGGGCCATGCACTAGACCCATTTAACCTGCATCTTTTTGACTCTGATATTTTCAGCATCTTTTTGTATAAAAAACAAAAAAAAACCAAACAGCTTCATTTATATACCACTTCATATCCTTAAGGAGTGTCTAAGCGGTTTACAATTGTAAGCTATTTGCCCCCCAACAATCTGGGTACTCATTTTAGCGACCTCGGAAGGATGCAAGCCTGAGTCGAGCTTCAGCCCTTTGCTGGTCTTGAACTCGCCACCTTCTGGTTTTGAGTGAGTGGCTGCAGTACAGGCATTTAACCACTGCGCCACCAGGACTGATAAATTGATTCCACGCAAGTGTGAAACTGATGCGGATTGGAATCAATTTCAAGAATCAGTTTGAAGAATCGAATTCATGAAGCAATTCAGCATCAGTGTGAACGAGATATAGATCGGAATCAATTTACTATGATGTGATAAGGGGTCGCCAGGTGAGGAAGCGGAAATGAATGACCTGTGTCTCTCCACCCTTTGACCTTCTTACGGAAGTACATAAATGAGATTGCAGTGACGATGATGATGATGAAGAAGCTTTGTTTATATGGATGGACAGAGAAAAGCATTGAAAATGCTTCAAACTAAACTGATTCATTTGCCAATGTGAACTACAACTGGGTTATTTTGAGAGACTCCCACAGCAAATGGGAGAATTCACAGTAAATTGAATTCATTAATTTGTCAATGTGAACCACAAGTGGATTGTTTTGTTTTATTTTACAGCAAGAAAATGTGATCAGGGCAAATGTACTGTGAACCACGCTCTGCTGTCAAAGAGATTCATTGATCTGGATTGCAAAGCGATCTATTTGTAAGTGAGAATGAAGCCCCAGGTTCATTCTCTGTGTGAATCCTGGCTATTAAAAATCCTTTGGGTAGAAGGGCTTTCCTCTCCATTGGCATGTGTTTACAACTGGTTTTGTAAATGAGGACCACCCGTAACCCACGTAAAGCAACCCTAGGGTGGAGTGGGGAAGTGCGGGTTGAAGACAGACCATTAGCACACAGGAAAAGGCAAAAGAGGAAAAAACAAAACTTTTTATTTGTGTACTGTTCTCAAGGGAATGTAGGCTTTCAACGGTAATGAGGAGCATAGCCTTGCCTTCGTAGCTTTGCAGTTTGCCAATGCAAAGTACTCTTATATAATCTAGGTGGTTGCAGCAAAAGAGTCTGGGCTTTGGACAGAAAAGGGTTAAGAGGGTCAGAAATATTATTTACGAGGCACAGTCTCTCCAGTATATTATTTATGACTTACATTTATAGCCTATTTTTCCTCCAGCAAGGTTGAGATGGGTGCCTCTTTTCCCTTGGTTTAACAACCCCATGTGTTAGATCACTTTTTGTGTGAATGTATGTGTTTTAAAAAAATCATGTTGGGTTAAAAAACAGAATGAAACCTCCATGTTGTTTGCCAATATTTTTTTTTGTGTGTGTGTGTGTGTGGCATAAATCCCCTATTTTTTTGCATGTCAAAATACCTTTGTGATTAACATACCCCCAAATGTCCTGTAATGTGGAAAAGAAAATGTCTGCAATGGCTGACATTTTTCCCCATTTTTGAGACACCTTTTCTTCCTGAGGATGGGAAAATGTGAGTGTATTCTTTACATTCCCTGAGGGACAGGGACAAAACCTATGCTGGATGAGGGCCACAATTCTTTGCAAACTACATTTATCAGTAGAGGTAGAGACCACTCCTCAATTATTGGGTATCCAGGTTTCATTGGCAGCTAGTGGCTGCATCTGCACTGCACAAATAATCCAGTTGGATACCATTTTAACTGCCATGGCTCAATGTTATGGAATTTTCAGAACTGTAGTTTGCCCTGGCACCTGACAGAGAAGGCTCAATGTCTCACAGAACTGCAGTTCCCAGAATTCCATAGCATTGGGCAATAGCAGTTAAAGTGATATCAAACTGGATTATTTCTGCAGTGTGGATGCAGCCCAGTAACATAAGCCCTAATAAATCCCTATTTGCACTATAACAGTGTAGCAAGATAAGGCACTCCCTATCATGCTACACTGTTATAGCACTATATTGAATTTTAACTGCCATGAAAACATTATATGGAATCTTGGGGTTTGTAGTTTAGAAAGGGGCATTTAGAATTGTCAGTCAGAGAGCATTTGGGCCTCACTAAACAACAAATCCAAGAATTCCGGAGGAAGTTGCCATGACAGTTAAAGTGGAACATAAGAGTTTATCACATGGGAGGAATTTTTCTCAATTGCGAATGGAGCCAATTCGCAATTATGTGAATTCGCTAGTTTAGTGAATTTACGTGAAATCTGATTGCACTCAGAATGCGTTCAGAATAATAATAATAATAATACTTTTTATTTATACCCCGCTTTTCAGCCAAGGCTATCAAAGCGGTTTACAATTTGTTAATTAGACATTTCCCTTACATAGAATCACTCTAAAAAGACACTGGAACTGAATGACTTCCCATTTCCCGAAAATGACCCCCCCATTGCCCGAAATTGTGTGAGATATTCTAATACGCAATTACGTGAAACTCCATGATTGCGTTCAGAATGACTTCCCATTGCCTGAAATTGCGTGAGATACACTCATTCGCAATAACATGAAACTCCATGATTGCATTCGGATTGCCATTGCATTATACCCGCAAATTCCGTCGTATGATAAACTCCATAGTGCTATTACAATGTAGTGTGATACTCTTTTGAGATTACTGTACTTCAAGGTGCACCTACAAAAATTCAGGTTGACACCACGGTCAACTGCCATAGCTCCATGCTGCAGAATCCTGGGATCTGTAGTTTAGAGAGGCACCAGCACTCTTGGGCAGAGAAGGCTAAAGACCATGTAAAATCTCAGGATTCCTTAGGATGGGGCTACAGCAGTTACAGTAGTGTCAAACTACTATTATTTTTACAGTGTAGTTGCACCCCAGGAGATGCTGCAGAAGTTTGCTTTTGCCTGAGTCTGCAGGGAAGGGCATAACTCTGCCCTCTCCTTTCCACACTGCTGAGTTAAGTGGTTAAAAAGTGGGTCGTGGAGGATTAATCAAAATTTCCCCTGCAAAATGAGGATATTTGGAGGGTATGAGCAAGCCCTATACTCTAATAGCAATTGGGAGAATAGGATGTAAAGCGAATGCTTGCTTGGACTGTGGCTTTGTAGACCAGGGTTCGAATCCCAGCTCGACCATGAAAACCCACTGGGGTGACCTTGGGCAAGTCACACTCTCTCAGCCTCAGAGGATAGCAATGGCAACCCCCCTCTGAAGAAAACTGTCAAGAAAACCCCCATGACAGTTTTGCCTTAGAGTTGCCATAAGTCAGGAACAATTTGATGGCACACAACAACCAACGAAAAATGGGGGAAAGCTGGAAAATAAATAAAATAAATTGTAAATACGTGAATAATCATATTCATGTAGGCCTCCTGAAAAAACAGGATGGATGTGGGCAGGAGGATGAATCAGAGGAACTGAATGGCCGAGTCCAAATAAAAAGAGAGCGTTGAAAGGAAAGGCAGTGATACCTAACTATTGGAAAAGGGCAGAAACTTTATAAAAAGTGGTGATAGTGGGAAGTGATGGAATAAAGGAAGGAGGGAAAAGAGGGAGAGGGAGAGGGGACTACTGTCATGTGAAATTTCAACAGCGAGGGCCTTTCGGTTCAATGCACAGAAACAAGGGCAAAAAAATTCGAAGAATTTCCAAGGGTTTACGCAAAGCTGGTTCTCTCTCCCTCTTCTTTCTGGTGCCAGCCTCTTCTTACTATAGCTGGCATTGGACTGAAAGAATCATTGCAGGGTGGGTGAGCATCCATGGCAAAGGGCACAGGCCTGGATTTGGGAGAATTATGCTTTTATCCATCCAGATAGCCAAGATAAGAGTCTGGATGTTTATCGCTCAGGAAGGCTGAGCCAGAAAGGAACTTCTCTGCTTGGAAGTAGAGGTGCCACCTGGTCGTATAATTCCTAGAGTTTCAGCTATTGAGAGTTCCTGTTCTCCAGTGGGTATAAGAACAGTATAATTTTAAAACCATAGGTTGCGACAACAATTTAAAAGATCAGAAAATAGGACATTAAATAATGTGGTCACTTGGGAGTAATTTTAACTCACCCTAGGTGCAGCAGCGGTACCTATGGTAACTCATGATGCTGCCACCCCCCATTGACTTCCTCCCATTACCAGACCATACAGAATCCTTAGTAATGCTTTTTGTATTAATGTTAATAGTTGTGACATAAACAACTACCACAATTAAAATTATACCATGCAGGAATGCAGAATCAAAGCATCCCTGACATCCAGTCCCTGTTTAAAGACTTCCAAAGAAGAAGACTCCATCCTCCTCCGAGGGAGTGTGCTTCACTGGTGAAAAGCTCTTACTGTCTGGAAGTTCCTCCTAATGTTGAGGTGGAATTTCTTTCCTGTAGCTTGCATCCATTGCTCTGTGTTCTAGTCTCTGGAGCAGCAGAAAACAAGCTTGCTCCATCCTCAATATGACATCCCTTTACATATTTAAACAGGGCTATATATTTCTCTTTTCCAGGCTAAACATCCCCAGCTCCCTAAGTCGTTCCTCATAGGGCATGGTTTTAAGATTCTTTACCGTTTTAGTTGTCTTCTGGACACGGTCCAGTTTCTCCACATCCTTTTTGAACTGAGGTGCCCAGAATTGGACACAGTATTCCAGGTGAGGCCTATATGTGTATATAGAACTACTGTAACATGGTGTAGTGGTTTGAGTATTGGAATATGGCTCTGGAGACCATGGTTCGAGTCCCTGCTCAGCTATGGAAATCCACTGGGTGACTTGGGAGAGTCACATGCTCTCAACCTCAGAAAGCTGCATGATAGGTTTGCCTTAGGATCACCATTAGTCAAAACATAACAACAACAATAACGTATATGTGTGTGTGTGTGAAAGAATAGGTCTTTTGTAAAGCTAACAGGTCTTGCCAAAGCTAACCCAAGCTAAACTGTTGCAGATAAAAAAAAAGCCTTGGGCTGTGACCCTGCATATCCCCGCTCTATTAAACCAATGCCACAGAAGTCTCTGTCATTTCTGGATATGAAACAGAGCATGGCATCATCATCCTAACGCCTCTTAAGATTTCATACCTGTAGGTACAAAGTCAACAAATCTGATTTTTATCTTAGTTAAAAATGAAAAAAGCCCTGGGACCAGCAAGCTGCCATCTGGTTCTGTGTTAGAAGTTCGCTAGAAGATACATGTGGGCCTTTTAAAAAAATAAAGACAAAAAGCCCTCTTTATCTCCACTTAATGCATTCCTAGTTGTCTCCTTTCCCTTCATACTTTCAGTGAGTCATTCTATTAATTGGCATCTGAATTGTGCCACTCCCGACCTCCTTGTAATGCTTTTCCTCAATGATCTAGCGTGCCAACCGCACAACAGCATCATTATCAGCTGGCAAAGCTGGTGCCTTTCTGCATCTCTAGCTGCATCCATACTGCAGAAATAATCCGGTTTGACATGGCTATAATTGCCCAGAATTCCATAGCACTGAGCCCGGGTAGTTAAAGCGGTGTCAAATCGGATTATTTCTGCAGTGTGGATGCAGTGTCTGCTAGCTTCTCTTTGGCTGCCCTGTGGACTCTGCAAAAATTTCCCTGCAAATTTCTGGGATAAAAAAGGAGAAACATCCAGCAGGGATAAAACAAAATCCAAAATCCACAAAAAAACCCAAAACCAAAAACAAACAAACAAACAAAAAAACCAGTAGCTTTATCGGCCAACCAAAATGCAGAAAATATATCAAATACATCAAAATCCCTTTGCATTGGCTTCTTCATCAGCAATTAAAGCGGTGTCAAACTACATGAATGCTGCAGTGCAGATGCAGCTATTGGCAGAGAATACTGAATTTCTCAAGAAGTCCCTGTAATGCTGCAGCTGGAAAAACTTTTACATGCTGTATAGGTAAACCTTGCCGATTGCAGTCCAAATTAAAGAGCTTCATCCCAGCAGGGATGAAATGATGCATGACTTCCAGAAATGCTGACTCTGGTTGATTTTAGAAAGGCTGCCATCCCCTTTTGTTGAGAAAAAAAAAGTGGAACAAGGCTCCCTATAATCACAGCTTTCATCCTCAGGATTGCACCCTTGTACGCACCTCCTCTGGAGAGGATCTGAAAGGAGGACTTGTAACACTCCTCTCTCTGAATTGCATGCCAGGGGCAGCAACAGAGAACCCTTTGATGGAGAAGGGATGGAGATGGACAAATACATCTAAGTGGGAGACGTATGGCTGATAGGCAGAGCAAAGAATGAGGCCAGGACTGGGGGAAACACGAAGAAAGGTCTGGACAGTGTCATTCTAAACTCTGCCCTTTGTTTCTTGATAGCATCAGAGAGCATCTCTCTGGGAGGGAGAAAGGCAGCCATGCACAGATCACTCACGTCACCATAAATCAAACAGAATCCCTTTATATAAATCAGTGGCACAGCCAGGCATGTAGCTATAGCAGGAGGGCAAAATTAATACATTATTATTCATCATCATCATCATCATCATCATCATCCAGCTGGTCCCCCATAGCCATGGATTCTTTATCCACAGATTCAAGCATCCCCATCTTGAAAATATTCAAAAAAGATATAATGAAAAAAATGACCCTTGATATTGCCATTTTACATAAGGGCTGCAATTTTACTATGCTATTGTATTTAATAGGACTTGAGCATCATGGAGTTTGATATCTATGGAGGGTTCCTGGGACCAAACCATATCAGATATCAAGGGCCCACTGTAATGATGACACGTCCTCCTGTTTTTCCAGGTTTGTGACTCAAAGTGGCTTGCAACAATAAAAACAAACATAGCTAAAATCCACAACATAGAAAAAGTAAAAAGTAATGGCTTTACAGTGGGACCTCAAAGGCAGAAAGTTCTTTACAGTGTGTTCTGTCTGCTTGAGCATGCACCATATTATTAAATAGTAGCAAAGACCTAGCATTGTGTAGTGGTATCAAGCATTGGACTACCATAGTTTTTTGTGGGTTTTTTGGGCTATGTGGCCGTATTCTGGAAGAGTTTATTCCTGATGTTTTGCCAGTATCTGTGGCCTGAGGTCTTGCCATTCAACAACAGAACAATACACAGATTAACATGTAAATAATTTCCTCTAAACCAAGGGTAACACGATACACACACACACACACACACACACCACTCACTGCCATGCCATCATTCTATGAAGATGCCAGCCACAGATGCTGGAGAATAATCAGGAATAAACTTTTCTAGAACACAGCCACATAGTCCGAAAAACCCACAAAAAAAATATGGATGCTGGCTGTGAAAGCCTTCGACTTCACATTAGACTACCCTTCTGGAGATCAATTTTCGATTCCCCGCTTGTGTGTAAAAACCCACTGGGTGACCTTGGGCAAGTCACAGTCTCTCATCCTCAGGGAATGGCAATGGCAAAAACAAAAACAAAAACAAAATAAACCCCTCTTCTGTAAAAGCCCTGCCAAGAAAAACCTATGGTTGTTTGCTTTAGGGTTGCCAGAAGTGAAAAATGACTTGGAAGCACACAATAACAACAAAAACGTGTGGACATGCTGAAGCTTAAACATTCATGTTGGCACCATTTAACAATGTGGGGCATGATCATCCTTTTATTTTATTTTTTTGACTAGGTATTCTAAATACCCTTCCGAAACTGCAAGTCCCAGAATTCATAGAATCATCCAGCCCAACCCCATCCTACCATGCAGGAAGAGATAATCAAAGCATTCCTGACTAATGGCCATCCAGCCTCTGCTTGAAAACCTCCAAAGAAGGAGACTTCACCACTATCTACAGCAGCATATTCCACTGTCGAAGAGCTCTTATTGTCAGGAAGGTCTTCCTAATGTTGAGGTGGAATCCATGGGATGCATTTCAAATGGAATCACAGTACTATGATTGTGCAGTGTGGGCACCAGCCTAGTTGGCAATACTAAGCCCCCACTCTTGTGTGCACACTTGAACCTAGTGCTATAAAATGGGCGACACTGCAAAGAGGCCTTCAGAATTGGAAAAAAGCCTCTTTCCTCTCTGTCCCACCAGCAGTAGCAACCAATCTTTGTCTCCCCACCCCATCCCTACTCCACCTGAATCATCCCACAATGTGTTTCCTCTCCTGTCTTTGATAATAGAAACTCAACAGTTATTTTAAGCCCCATGTTTGTTGGCTCAGCTTTCATGCAGCACCGCAGGGTTGAGGAAGATGCCCTGTATTTGAACCATCAACATGTTTATAATTCTCTTGGGATGAAGACAGTTGGAACTTTGGAAGTGTGGCAGGATTTGGTATGACCTAGATATGTAAATCTTTGTATATTTTGTCCTTACATGCGAAGAGAAATGATTCCTGTAGTTTTCTCCCTGTCGTGGGAGAAAATGAATATTTCTGTGCAGTTTAGCACATGCACATCCCAGTGTGTTTAGAGAAATTATTCTGCATGGAGAGTTCTTCAAAAGAACTTCCTTTGGCATGAAAATCATAAACAAACCCAGCTCCCTAATTTTGGAGCAAAATTGATGTAGGGTTTTGTTTTGTTTTGTTTTGTTTGTGCAAGAAGGCTAGAATTTGGCGCTAAAATACTCATGTGTCTGCTTCAGGAAACTGTTTTTGTGTGAAACTTATGTTAATCTTTGCACATTTTTGTGTGTGCAAAAACCATGTTGTTCTTCCCGACAGTGTTTTTTGAGTATCAAGAAACCCAGTTTTTAGCTGGGGAAAATATAACAGATGTTTCGCCTCTAGTTGAACACAGTTTCCATGGCCTCATTTTCACTATAGGATAAACCGGTTTTTGAGTCAAATCGATAAAGCTATTTAGTTCTGAATAGACATTCACACTATTTGAGCAGTGATCGAACCTCACCAGTTTCAAATTAATCCACTTTGCATTCACAATGAATTGATTCAACATGGAGTCATGTCACAGGGCTGACTGTGCCAAAGGGAACCAATTCAGATCCGCAGCTTGGTCACACTAGCTCTGAATCGATTCAGTGCAAAAGATGCGGGGATTTCAGTGAATCCAGAAGAAGTGCTTTAAATGGGTACAGCACTGGGGCCCCCTTCACGAACTGTGTCATGGAATTGATGCAAGTGCAAACAAAAGCCATTTAAAATGGTTCAGATCCTCTTGCAAACTGGTTTATTCTGTAGTGGGAATGAGGCCCAGGTATTTTTAAGGCAGCAAAAGTGAGATTAAAAACATTTCTATCTGTGTGCTTTGGTGGTGAAAGGCAGACATGGATGCTCAGTTAAGTGAAATTGTCTTGACTGGGTCCTCATATTGCCTGGAAAACAAATGCAGCCATTGGGTTGTATTCTGTTAGTGAGCTACACATGAGTAAATCACACTATGGATGCAGGATGAATTATTTGTCATGGTATTCTGCTAACAGTGGCAGAAGCAGAATTGCATAGAGCAATGTTATGCATTGCAGTTGCACAATGTGCATTGCAGTTGTGCATTACACAACAGTATCGATTCATTGACATACATTGCACAATATCACTATCGCAATATCAATATATGGGGATTGTGTAGTGCTGGTGTGGCATATCTAGGAACTCTAACTCCCAGTATTCCTGAACATTGGCTGTAAAATCATAGAATCATAGAGTTGGAAGAGACCACAAGAGCCATCCAGTCCAACCCCCTGCCATGCAGGAACTCTTGATCAAAGCATCCCCAACAGATTGTAAGCCTGAGGGCAGGGAAATGTCTAATTAACAAATTGTAAGCCACTCTGATAGCCTTGGCTGAAGAGTGGGGTATAAATAAAAATTATTATTATTATTTACTAGATGGGACTTCTGGAAACTGAAATATCTAGAAGAGGGAACTTTGAGAACCACTGCTCTAGGCCTCAGTAACAAACCAAACATACTTTTCTGTGGGTTTTCCAGGCTATGCGGCTGGGTTCTGGAAGAATTTATTCCAGATGTTTTTCCTGTATCTGTGGCTGGCACCTTCTTTGTCCCTCTGAAGATTCAAGTCACCAATGTAGGTGAAATGTCAGGACTTTAATCTTCCAGAATGTGGCCACATAGCCTGGAAAACCGACAGAAAACTATGGACGCTGGCCGTGAAAGCCTTTGACTTCACAAATCAAAAGTAGTACCCTCCAACTATCCTGATTTGTCAGGGACAGTCCTGATTAATCCCCTGCCATTCCAGTTTTTCAGATGCTTTTAAAATGTCCCAGTTTCTCTCTCCTGACACTTTCCCTCTTTGTCCTTCACTTATTGCAGTTGCTGCAAACTGAATTCAAAGTGCAAAAGCAGCCTGCACTCATGTGAAGTCGAATGCTTTCACGGCCGGAATCCATAGTTCTTTGTGGGGTTTTCAGGCTATGTGGTTGTATTATGAAGAATTTATACCTGATGTTTTACCAGCATCTGTGGCTGGCATCTTCAGAGAATGCTGGCATGGGAATGAGTCACTGGCATCTTAAGAGAATACTGGCATGGGAGTGAGTTACTCCCATGCCAGCATTCTCTGAAGATGCCAGCCACAGATGCTGGCAAAACATCAGGAATAAACTCTTCTTGAACACAGCCACATAGCCTGAAAACCCCACAAAAAAACTAAGTCTGCATTCAGTTAACTCAGCAGGAAGATAGCAGGAAGGGTGGAATCTTGTCCTTTCCAATAGGCCCATGTAAAAACATGTTCATATTCTACCTGTTGCTTGTCCACAGGTCTTCTAGTTTTTATCTATCTATGAAATGCTGGAAGATATGCTTACCTCCATTGCAGAAGCATACCATAGAATCACACTGGAAGACCTAGGGCCCATTCAGACTATCGTTATATACCGGTTAGAAAACCGGGTTAAAGTCAAGAAGTTCATACTGGCCCCGATTTTTTCACTACGGAATCCGGATCTTCCACACCCGTAGCGGCGCAAATCCCCCTTTGCGCGGGTTATCTGAAACCGGGGAATAACCCATTTCTTTTTAAATAAACCGGTTACGAAGGAATGTGAACTCGTCCCCGATCGTGTTCGGCGCAATCAGAGGGCGGGAAGTTCTCTCAAAAGGGGAGGTCTGGAGGAGGAACGAGTGCACTCCTCCCCCCCTTCCCTCGCAATTTTTTTCCGCGGCTTTTTTTTTTTAAAGGGCCGGCTGACAAATTATGCGCACCGCTGCTCTAGGGCTGACAGATTATGCGCATCTGACCAGCCCCCCTTTCGTGCTTGTGGGAGAAACCTTGCAGCCATGAATGAATGCCATTGGACCCTTCGTTAAAAAATGTTATCATTTTATTGTTTATGCGTGCATATGTGGAACTTGTCCTTTCCCTGCACAGAAGTGGTGCTAACAAAACGGGCTGGCCCCACTCGCCATTGGCTTCTGGTGATAGCCATCCAAGGGCTGACTCCATGGCACCGAGTGGACTTGAGAGAAGAGGGCCCAAGACTTCTTCGGTTTAGGGACAATGCTCCCCCCCTTGCTATTGTTTTCAGTTGATTGCTCGCCATAATGTGCTGGCTCCATGGCACTTTTCCAAGCAAAGACAGCCCACAAGGGACACCCCTTGCCTTTTCTTTGGGGTTACCTGTGGAGGGAGAATTACCTGGCCAGCCAATTACAGGGCCAGTTTATTGGTAGCCCTGCCCATGACCTCAACTCCCATGATCCTTCTGCTTTTTTGGACCGCGCGCCATTTCCAAACCCCACATTTCACCATTCAGCTCCGAGGAAATGGCTGCTTCCCAGAGCACGTCCGCCCCGGTACCCCAGCAACCGGCACGCAAAACTGGCAGAGGCATTTCGTGGAAACACGATGAGACCGTGGATTTGATCGCGCTGTGGGGCCAGGAGAAGGTACAGCAGCAACTGCGAGAAAACCATCGTAACATAGATGTGTTCGAAAATATCGCAGCAGAGATGCGGAAGAAGGGCCACGACCGCAACGCGGAGGAGTGCCGCACAAAATGCAAGGCCCTAAAACGGAAATTTAAGGAAGAAAATCAGAGGGCATGCCGAAGCGGAAGTGGGGCGGTTGACATGCCCTTCTTCCACGAACTCAAAAAAATTCTGGCCGGTGATGCAAGCGTGGAGCCCAAGCGACTGAGCTCACCATATGAGCTGGTATGGTCCCAGGCCGAGAGTTCGCAACAAGCCATAACTCCTGATTCACAGGAACTATTCTCACAAGGTATATTTCCTTTCAAACTTCCTGGGGTGGGGGGGGGGAGGAGGCAGAGCGAATATGCGCATGCACGCATGTGCGCATATGCACACAGCTTGTGTGCGCCTTCCATGCATGGGGAAGCAACTGTTTGTGTGCTCATGATTCCTACGAGCGCGGCCATATAGAGCTTCCCCCATGAGTGAATTTCCACTCGCAACAGGATTGCCCTAGGCTGAAATTCGCATCCGATACGTGGTTCCATGGGGTGGTGGTGGCCCCCTGTTGTGCGCACATGTGGTCATATCTGCAGATGTAGCAGAGCTGTACTGCCGAGGCCATTTGCTGTTCTGGGTTCCAGCACGAGTAGGCTGTGTCTTGCTTGTTGGATTCTATAGGGGAATTCAAACTACACATTTTGAGCCTCTCTCTCTTGTAGAGCCACCTTCTCAGCATTTCTATTTATTTTCATAGCAATGGTTGATGGCCATGATCCCAACACGGAGGTGCAGCTGTTCCTCGAGGAGGTCAACCCACAGACAGTCCTTGAGGAGATCGAGCGAGACCCCGGCCAGACCTCGGGATCAGGGTCCGGGCAGAGCACACAGGGGGCCCCACAAGAGAGCAGCCAAGGAAGTAGTGGTAAGTGGCATGTGAATTGTATGTTGCCTACAGGAAATTTGACCCCCACATAGGTGGAGTAAATTTCCATGTGCTATGCCCTCTTCTCTTTAGCATTATGCTAGTCTGTGTCTCTGCTTACTTTTCTGGATGGCCCATGAGTGTGGGTACAGTTCCTTGCTGTTCTTTTACTGTTGTTAATCACGAATGATTATTCTTTTCTTTTTAAATCCATTGCCGCCCTGCAATCCCCTCTGAAGTGGATTAGACAATTAGCAGGGAATCAAAACTGGCTACCAATGCAAGCCATGTTAGACGTTTCACATCGCTTTCCATCTGATCACAAACCCCTGTATGTTAACGCACACATGTTCCTTATCCTTCCAGCATGTGCCATCATAAACCCCAAAGCAGTGATGACACCGGCAGAAAGACTGGCTCTAATTAAGAAGAAGAAGGCCAAGGAATCTGCGGCATCTGCCATTGAAAAGATCACGATGCACTCGGCCTCACAAATGTCCACCCTCCTCTCCCACCTGGACGCCCAGCTAAACAAACACCTGGAACAGGAGAGAGAGCTGATGCAGGTTGAGCTGGACTCCAGAAAAGAACTGGCCAGGGCAACAGCTGAGGAGGACGAGGCCTTGAGATCCACAGTTGAGAAAATCCACACATCCATGGATGCCCAGACGGAGGTATTCAAAGCAATGGTGGCTGCTATGGTTACACAAGTGCAGCCGGGCAATGTCGCAAGGGTAAAGAAGCGGAAACGGCCATTGCAACCAAGGGATGCAGCACCATCGGGCCCTGGAAATGGGCAGTCGAATCCGACAACCTCATCAGAACCCCTACAGTCACCCAACCCAGAACAAGCGGCCTGCGCCTCCAACAATTCGCGCCCACCTAGGAAAATAAAAAAGCCGGTGCCATTGTCGCCTTGAAAAGGAAACCAACCCCTAGGTCCCCATGGGGAGTTTCGGGGATGGAATTGTCTGGAATAACTGTTGAACCAGTGCTCATTGGGCATAGTGCTTTCTCTCGGTGCATGTGTTTAAATCCTATGACTATGCAATGTGTTTGCTGCAAGCCTGCCCTGCACAATATCAATCTCCCCTTGTTCTAGTTCTTGCTGTTTGTATTAAAATGGTTGTTCTGCATTAAGGGTTGTTCGCTTATTATTTACTCCCTATTCTGTAACCTTGGCACTGTGGCCCCCCAAAACACCGCAGTCCAGCAACACCCCCCCCTTCCCCTGCACCTGCAGACCAAGACACCACCACAACAGGTGAAGTATACTGCACACACTGCGGGTTTTCAAAAACAAGTGTTTTTATTCCACAATTAAAATGATATTAGCACACACATGAACCTGCAGCCGCGAAACCATAGAAAAATACAGTGCACTAAGAAAAAATAGTGGCAAATGAAAATTAGAATTCCTCCGGCCAGTGTCTCCTTAGACAATCCTCGATACGAGACACACGTTCCTCGAGGACTTCGAGCCTTGCAAGCCTCTGTTCTTGTTTCCCCAGCCTTATGAGTATGGTTGAATACCCTGTGGGTGAAAGAAAAGGTGTTGGTTGTGGGCATGCATGCAACGCTGCACTAGAAACAGCATGCATGTATGTGAACAATCCAGCATGCAGGCTGGGAAGGAGGGGGGGGAGAGATCCCAGGTCACATGGGACATGGGCAGAACAGCTCTACCCAAATCAGGGGGATTGTAACAATTATTGATTGCTCACATAGTGCAGGGGGGACAGATGCAGCTAGGGAGGCTTGTGGTGTTGAACTGGAGGTTCCAGGCATGGCATCTTCAGCTACAAAGGGGGCAATAAGCACAAAAAAATGTAGGTGAGAGCACATTAGTTGCATTGGCACACACCTGTTGGGAGACAGAAAACAATCAAGCATTACCTCATCAGCAGTGGATGCGTAAGCATAAAAAGGGGGAAAGAACTTTAAATTCTAGCTAAATGAATGATTGAAAAATCAGTAACTGGAATGGGGACAATGATGTCTGGAAAGGGAAGAATTGGTATTACATTATTTTAAAACAAGCTTTACTCTCTCAGGAGGTGTGCAATATGCACAGATGGGTACATAACAAGAGGCACACCTGCCATCTCTTCCTCCTCAGCACCCTCGGATGCACCTGGGGCAGATGTTGCAGGAACTCCCTCCTGGGACACTTCATGCTGTTCTTGGCCCCCCCCATCCGAACCCGAACCTTCCTCGGTGGGGGTGGGCGGTAGTACCGGCCTCCTCCTCCTTCTCCCCCTCTCTCCCCTTCTGGGTTGCCCTGCATAAAAGATTAATAAATGAGAGAAGAGCACATCGGAATGGCAGCGGCAGACCCTGGAATGCAAGCAGCTGTGCAAGTAGACAGCTGTTGCTACCTACCTGGGGCCCTTCGATCCCTCTGAGACGGCTTCCCCGCCGCCCTCCACATGCGCTCCAAGCGCATATAGAAATCCGGCCTTTCACCCCGAGGTGGCCGCCCGTGGTGCCTTTCCCTGGCCCTGAAAAAGGCACTTTTTAAATTTTTAAATTTAGTGCGGCACTGTACTGGCTCCCGGTCAAACCCACTCCGGGACAAGAGTGCGGCGGCACTCTCATATAAGTGGATGTTTGGGAGGTTGGAGGAGCGCATAAGGCGCCATACTCCTTCCTCCCCTGAGGCCTCCAAACCATCCAGGAGGATGCTGGTCTCCTGGTCTCGCCAGAGGGCCATCCGTATCAGCCTCCTCGGCGACATCCTCCCCCTCGGGCTGCCGGTGCGCATCTCCTGTCTTATATTGGCCCCCAGGAATTCAAAAATTAACAGTTACCCCCCGTAGCCAATTGTTTGTGGGATCCCAGGTAATGGACAGGAAAAAAGATACATTGTAATGGAATTGAAATTGGCGCGGCGGAAGAGGCGGAGTGCAGCCGGGGATGTCATTTCCTGCTCTGTACGGGAAGCGGAAGAGGACACAAACACAGCGGCAATGCCGGCATGCGCATAAGCTGTCAAAAAAAAAAGCTTATTTCACCGGTGCTAAACAGGAACAGAGAAAGAAAAACACCTAATGGACACCTGTGTGGTGGTTGTGGAGGAGTACAGCAACAGGCATTTCCTCCAAAAAAGGAGGAAGATGAGATTGGCGGGAGGGCAAAGCGGCAGCGTCTCAAATAAGCGTGCGCATATTCTGTCAGTGCCTGTGGGCAGCGCCAGCACACATGAGTTTTCTTGCACTGCTTTTTGAGACGATGATCCAACACACATCGCGGGCAATAAAGCCACTGCTGGACCATTCGAATGGGCCTGTTTTGATGCCAGGGAAGTGTAGAACTGCAGGCTTGACAGCAACAACTTTCAGAGCTGTGCTACTGCAATTAAAAGCAAGTATGCCCTTGCAGTTAAACACTGCTGTTCAGGCAGTCTCTTAGTTGTCACTGTGTAGTAATGCTCGTGCCATAGTTCATCTGCCACACATGTAATCCCAATGATGAAAGAGGATCCCTTTGTGTGATTAGCCTGGCTACAGAGTCCAGAGGGAACCTCATCCTCAACTTTCTATGTTGCAGTAGCTCCAATTTACCTCCGTATAGCAGTGCAGCTGAAGGGAGACAAGCCTATACTGCTGTTATGCCACACTTATGTGCTTCCCCATAAAAAGAAACCTTTACCACCACTGGGGGACAAAACGACCTTCTATTTGTGTTGTGCAATCTGACTGCAGCTGAAAGCTCATAGCCCCATAAAACAAAGGTGGGAAGCATCCCTTTTACATTACACCACAAACATCGACTGTCACTGTAAATGCATGTGGACACAAGGTATGCATCGGGCACCTGCAATGGGCACAACCTATCTCCAGGCACCCTGGATTAAATTTACACCATTTGAAAGCTCGTGAGGTTTCTGCATGGACAAAAGAAGCAGTTCAGTGTGGCAGAAAACAACTGTTGCAATGGCCAAACACGGGGGACAAATAGCACCAGAAAGCTCCAACTGACTTTAATGAGCATTGAGAAATTAGTACAACATGTCAGTTCCCCCCACCGCGCCGCTGATGCTCTAGCTCCCAGAAATACTGGACCAGGGCCTCCCTGGTATCTTCGCCCTCGGCTTTCTCGGCATCAGCATCGATGTTGCGAGCAAGAGCTGGATCCAACACGAATCTCCTTGGCTGAGGTGGAGCTCTGGCAAGTATTTCACCGTTGGTCTCTACCAGGTTGTGCAAAATACAGCATGACACAATTATAGAGTTTACATTCTCCTCGGCTGCTTCAAGTGGCGCAGTGAGACACCGCCATCTTGCCTTCAAGCGACCAAACGATCTTTCCACTGTGTTCCTGGCTTTATTGATGTGCCGGTTGTAGATGGCTTGTCTTCGGCTAAGCGTGCCCTTGAAGGGAACCATGACCCAGGTCCTGATAGGGTACGCAGCATCGGCAATCAGAAGGGGCCCTACCTGCATCCCACAAATGGTCACGGAAGGGTTACCTGGAACAAAAGCCTTTGCTCGCATGGCTTGATATATTGGTGAGTGCCGGAAAACAAAGGCATCATGCGAGGTGCCACTCCATCCAACGAGGGCATCGATGAATAGTCCATTGTCGTCTACCGTACCCTGCAGGAGCATGCTATAAGTGTTCTTGCGGTTGATGTACTCTGCACCTTGTCGCACCGGTGAGATGATGTTGCAATGGCAGCCGTCAACAGCACCAATTACCTGGGGGAAGCCCATAGCCTCGAATCCAGCCATAACCTGCACATGAAGAAACAGAACAGAAACAGAACAAACTGTTAGTGCGAGGACCCTCGCAAAGAAACATCAGCAAAGCACGTAAAAAAGAAGCAACCTCTTAAACACAATAGCAATAGCAATAAGCAATAAGAGAGCAATAAGGGGAAAGCGTGTTCAAGGCTTGGGTGATGCAGGACTGTACCACGGCTTTATATCTTGAAATACAATGCAACTCTGGACAGCATTTCTAAACTTGATCCAGTTTAACCTTGTTCTCTTTATTCATGCATTTCACAGTTAAAACCAACAGCTCTAATATTTTAGTAGAACAGAATGGTTTGACGATAGCCCTTAGCAAAACAATATATGCACATTTGCACCAGAAGGAAATGTGTAGAGCTAAGTATTGCTGTAATACTGCCAGTGGTGTGTTCTCCCCGGGTATCCAGACATGGGTTCAATGAGAGGATAGATACAATTGACAGGAGTTGTTAGGAAGTGGAAATGCAACAAACCTTTCGGTAGTCCCCAAAGAAGATTGTCTTGTGAAGTAGCACCTTCTCCATTGCAAGGACAACATCGATGAATATGGAGCAAACCGTTGATTTGCCGACACCAAACCTGCTCCCTGCACAACCATATGATCCCTGATTTGCAAGGATCCATACAGCAATGGCTACCCTCTTCTCCACGCTTATGGCTGCACGCATCCGGGTGTCCTCCCTAGAAATCTCTGGACGCAGATGCTCCACAATCAAGAGGAAAAGTCGTCGGGTCATCCTCAGGTGTGCAATCCACTTCTCGTCCGACCACACAGAACACATCAGCTTTGGCCAGAAGTCTGTCTCGTGTGGGTAGACCCACCATCTTCTGGCCATTGGAAGGCACAAGAGGCTAACCACCCTCTCAGCAGCAAGCAGATCTTGTCCCTGGAACTGCTGCAATAACACATAGTGCCTCATTCTTTGAAGGAACATGATCCTTCTCCTTCTCTGGGCACGGCGAAACGAAGCGGAAGCATATCGTAGATGGAGCTGCCTCAGACGCCCCTGCCTACGCTGGATCACCAGCAGGACAGCAGCCAAAACCCTATATATAGTCTGGCGATGGGTGATAAGGGCCTGCATTAGAACTGGGAACCAAGAAGGGTCCATGTTCTCTTCCTGAGGCGGTGAGCACTTGCAGGAGAAGGATGGAAAATGGCGGCGACAGTGGATGCTCAGGCACCTCACAAAAGCCGAAACAGGAAACTGCCCACTGGCCGGAAGAATGGCCCGCACGCATGCGCATATCCACGCATGCGCATCTGCGCATATGCGCATCCTCTGCGCATTAAAAAAAGGAAGAATCGAATATGCCCGATTGGGGCCTCCATTTTGTTTTACATCATCGATGATGTCACTTGATTGACGGAAGACAAACAGCTAAAGACACGGAGGAAATCGGTCGGGATCGCACAGGAGGATCCATCTTTATGCGGTGCATTTACATGTCCGAACTTCAAACAGGGTTAAATTGAACTGGGGGTGATCGATCCGCCAAAAGTAGTGAGAACTCCTACCCGAAAAAACCCAGGTAATGTAAGATCCGGTTGCAACCAGTTGCATCCATTTTTTTCCCCTAGTCTGAAAGGGGCCCTAGAAAATGCCTAGAGAAAACACTTGATCATTCATTTCGAGTAAGAAAAACGGGGTTCCAGATTTTACATGAAAATTGTATTATGAGCAAGGTTCCAGAACGAATGCCTCACATAATACTGTAATTTTCTGCTAGAGACCTCTAGTGTGGTAGTTCAGGGAAAAGGGATCTAGTGCTCTCTCCCAAATAATTCCAAGTATGCTGCCAAACTACAGATCTATACGATCTGTAGAAGCTATAGGATGGAGCCATGGCATTGAAAGGATATTAGACTGCTATAATTATGAAATGTAAAGACATTCTCTTACTCTGATCCATCCTTCCTACGCTGGATTAAATTAAAGCTGACCTAATACCATATGATCATTAGCAGTAGTGAATATTTTACTGAAGTGGGAGAGAAAAACTCAGCATTGAAGAACAGGGCTAGGAATGTTGCCTGTTGGCCCATGAAGCGTCTATGCCATCTTGGCACAGAGGACTCCCTCCAGAGCCAAGGCTCGCTAGCAGCTAATTAAATATGATGGCTGTGATATAAAAGAGGCAATGGATGTGGCTGCCAAAGATTCTCGGAGAGAAGAAGAGCAGGGAAATCACTGCTTGGTGAAAAGAAATATGGATGAACTGAAATTGGAAATCAGTCCCACTAAACCATTCACAAGCAGCATGCAAGTATGCACACAGGTATACTTTCATTAACAAAACAGATATGTTCCTAGACATTATTTCTTTAACAGAACATGGTACCAGAAGCAGAAATAAGATGGAAACATAAGGAACTGGGATAGGTTCCAACAGCACAAAAAAAGAAGAGCAGTTGATCATGGTTCAGCAAACTTTTCATTCAGAACTAACAATAGGCAGATGTGAAATGAAACAATCAGTTTTGGAGCCCATTCCTGTGGAATCCTGGGATGTGGAGATGAGAGAGAGGAATCTAGAATTGTCAGAAAGAGAGCTCTAGTGCCTTACCAAATTACAAACCCTGGGATTGCATGGGATGTTGCCATGGCAGTTCAAGTGGAATCTAATGCTATAATTTTGCAGTGTGAGGGGGGCCACTGGTAGGCCTTGGTTTTGAACCTTGTAGAGATCACATGAAAGCTTCTTCAACCTGGGATGACAGCAAATTTGCAAATGACACCAAATTAGGCAGGCTAGCTAATACCCCTGAGGACAGCATCAGGATTCAAAATGACATTAATAGATTAGAAAGCTGGGCCAAAACTGACCAAATGAATTTAATCAGGGAAAAATGTAAAGTGCTACACTTAGGCAGTAAAAAGGAAATGCACAGATATAGGATGGGGGACACCTGGCTTGGCAACAGTACATGTGAAAGGGATCCAGGAGTCTTAGTAGACCACAAGTTGAACTTGAGTCAACCATGTGATGTGGCAGCTAATAAAGCCAATGTGATTCTAGGCTGCATCAATAGACGTATATGTATAGTGTCCAGATTGAGGGAAGTAATAGTGCCACTCTATTCTGCTTTGGTCAGGCCTCACCTGTGTCCAGTTCTGGGCACCACAATTCAAAAAGCATGTTGGCAAGCTGGAACATGTCCAAAATGGTGAAAGGTCCAGAAACCATGCCCTATGAAAGGCGGCTTACAGAAATGGGTTTGTTTAGCTTGGAGAAGCATAAATTAAAAGGTGATACAATTGCCCTGTTTAAATATTTGAAAGGCTGGAACATGCTTGCTTTCTGCTGCTCCAGAGAATAAAGCCCAGAGCAATGGATTCAAACTAGAGGAAAAGAGAATCCACTCCAACATTAGTAGAAACTTCCTGACAGTAAAAATCTTGTGCATAATACATTTCTGAATGTGGAGGAGTCACCTTTTGAGGTTTTTAAACAGAGGCTGGATGGCCATCTGTTGGGGTTTCTTTGATTGTGGCAGGGAGTTGAACTGGATAGGCCTTGGGGTCTCATCCGACTCTATGATCTTTTGATCTTTTCTTTCACCAGCCTCCCCTTTTTTTATACAGTGGGCCCTCCACATTGGCGGGCTAACAGTCAACAGATTTGACCGCCTGTGCATCACCAAAGCCCATATTATTCAGTGGTAGCCCATGTATAAAATGGGGCGTGAGCATCTGCATCTTTCCCCCTAAAAATGGGAAGAGTCCACTATAATTTCATTTTTTGGTAGCTAGATGTATTGATCTGGGCTTTTAAAAACATTTTGGACATAGCTGGTGAGGCAGACTTATCTGATTTCCCTCTTTTCTCTGTTCTGTTGATGCCTGCTCAGAAAGAGATTCTGGAGACAGCTGCTGTTGTTTGCTTTTTATAGGCAGGCACAAACAGCTATGGTAGGATCATCTAGAGCAGAATCCCTTTCTTTCCCAGCTCAAGCTTTATTGCATTGTTTACTGCAGTTTATTTCTGGCACCAAAACTCAGTGTTTCTCCAGCCCTCCATCACCATCTTCCCTTTGCCAATACTGCTAAAAATCTTTCAGTTAGATAGAGAATGAGGAGGAAAGGAGGGCTTGAAAAGGCATGAAAAGACTTTGTAAAAAGGAGCTTCTTTGACACAGACTTTGTTAACTACACTGTACAAACAACACTGAAGCTGGAATCCTGTTTGTGCTTTACACCTGTGGAGCAGGTTGATATTATTCTCTCATGTTTAATACCAGTGCAGGTTGAGTTTATTAAAGTGCAGCTGTGCATATGGGTCCACTCAACGTTGCACAGGTGGGCAGGCATTGTGCATTACACATTTTGCATTGCATGTGTGCATTAGGTTGCACATTTGGTTGTCCAGCATTACAATTAACTAGCAAGGAGGTGTGGTGCAAACCTATGGTCCATGATGTCCTACGCATCTGTCTTGGACACAATTTCTTTGGGAGATTGGGCCTTTGAATAGCACCCAAACACAAATACAGGTGTATCATGCAATTATACTATGTATGGCTGTTTATATACTCTTGTAATAAAGAAAGTTACAAAATACAATTGGTTCAATTGGTTCAATATATATCAACAAATTACTGAAGTTTAGGGGAAAACAACTGTATTATATACAGACATTTTCTGTTTTCTTTTCCATTTCACTTCTTCAGCTTCTTCAACTACCTGGGGATATTCTGTCTTGTTGCTGCTGTCAGCCAGTACTTTTTGCTGTTGGCCAATATTTTCTAATGTTGTGAAATGCTGTTAGATAACAATAAATTTTCAACAATTGGAAAGTATCCTCTTTTGTTCATTAATTCTGTTTAATTTCTGTATATAATACAGGTGTTTTTCTTTTTCTTTTTTTTTCACGTCAGTAACTTGTTGATACATATTGAATCAAATGTGTTATGTAATTTTTTTTATTACGAGTATATATAAACAGTCATACATAGTTGGACTGCATGATGCACCTGCATTTGTGGTTTGTTGTGGATTTGATCAGAGACCTTCTCTGGTTTGTGTTTGTGTATTTTTTACAACACAGTCCTATGCATGGTTACTTAGGGGGGAAATCTATACTACCAAACACCCTGAATGCAGTTGATCTTCTCTAGAACTTGCAGCACTTGTGAGACTAAGTGAAAGACAAAAGTTGATAACAACTCATTCTTGCATGAGAGGGTGAAAATAATCGAGGTTTTATACATCTATTGTATATCATGAAGCCTGAATTTATATTAGTATTTTTTAGCTTTTATTTGTAATATCCTACATTTTTTTTTCTTGAATACCCTGCATTTTGTGGTGCCTTGTCCTCCTTTGCAGTTAGGAGATCTGGTCACCCTAAGGATGTTGAGTTTGGAGAAGAGTGACATGATAGCCATCTTTCAATATCTGAAAGGGATATTATGTAGCGAGTTTGTTTTCTGCTGCTCCAGGGACTAGGACACGAACAATGGGCTCAAATGGCAAGAAAAGAAAATCTAATTAAATATTAGAAATAATTTCTTCACTTTAAGAGCTGTCTAACACCAGAATAGATTGCTTTGTGCAGAGGTGGGCTGTCTATCTTTGCGGGTCTTAAAACAGAGGTTGGATGGACATATCAAGAAAGAGGAACAGATACCAATAAATGAGGACTCCTGGCCATCACTGAAACCTGGGCATCCAATAATGTAGAAGTGCACCTTAACTGTGACCCTGAGTTTTCAGAGGACTATAAGCCCATTTAGCACAGGTTTTGTCCCAGTTTCTTAGAGAATATTAAAAATATCCTCACCTTTTGCCTTGAAGAATTCTTTGGAAAGTGATAGACTCTCCATTTTTTTGGAAGTCTTTAAATACAGGATGGATGGGCATCTTTCAGGGGTGCTTTAGTTACATATTCCTGCATGGCAGGGGCTTGCCCTTGTAACTCATTCCAACTCTTAAGATTCTATGATTCTTTTATTCAAGACAGAAGGGAAGGGGATGAAAGGAATATAATGGTTCAGGCTGCTGCCAGACTGCAGAATGAATGCTGTCTGACACCCCTTTAACTGCCATGGCTCAGTGCTATAAAATCAGGAGATTTCTAGTTTGTTGTAGCACCAGAGCTCTCTGACAGAGAAGGCTAAATATGTCACAAAACTTCAGATCTGAGAATTCCATAGCACTGAGCCACAGCAGTTAAAACAGTGTCAAACTGCATTCATTCTGCAGCACAGATGCAGCCTCAATAACTTGTATAAGGGTGACCAGTTTTATCATGCAACATCAAGGGGCTGTTTAGCCATGAAAAAAAGAAACTCTTTTAGGTAGTAATGGATGAATCAGGTTTTTTTTCTCATTGGTATCACTTCTATATGCATCCAGTCACATCCAAGTTCCACATCAAGGTGTAAGTTAAACTAGAGAAAACCTCAATTTTCACATGCAGTTTCTCTGTACAGATGCAATTTCTGCCAAGCTTGCTCGAATATCCAGATTTTTGTATGCTCCTTCCCGTGCACATGCATTTTTGTTTGCAATTTCTGAAACAAAAACTGCACTGCAAAATGTGGGGACGTGCATGCTCTGAAGGATAGCCATGTTCTTCTCTGCATTTCGTTCAAACATGGGAGACCTGACCACTATATTTAAGAATGCAGACAAAACAAAATTCTTCTCCATTTGTAGAAATCATGTTGGTATGGGTGTTCTCAGTACAGAAAGACAAAATGGGGGGAGCAGGGCACACAGCATGTTTCTTGAGGCTGGTTTTTGTAAGTTGAAGCACTAGGAAAGAATGTGAATGGGAGGCAGGAGAGGCTGTTACCTGCATACCAGGGAGCTGAAGCAAACTCTGGCTGAACCATCCTGCTTATCACTTGGGGGCTGGTACCAAGTGGAACACTGTTTAGAGACAAAATCCACCCTGTGCGTGTGAGAAGAAAGGTGAGCATAAATTATAGTGATTGGGAAGCTGGCACTTTGCAGACTGAGGAATGAAACATGTCTCCCACAGGTTCATTTTGAACTTCTTGATGGGTCTCCCTGCCTCTTTGGGAGGTCTGCTTCCCTCCTTTTTTGGATTTGGTATCATTCATCTAGTGAAAGACAGGAGACTGTGTAGTGATGTTACAATCAAAGCATGATATTGAGCAATGTGCAATGCACCAACATGTAATGCACAGCATAATGTAATGGTACCACATGCATGACACCAGTGGGATGCCAGCCATTGGTTACTATTCAGAAAATACAGGTTGGAGTGGGGCAACTAATGCTAGTTGATGGTTTCCATGTTAGCTGAACAATGAATCTGCTCTGGGCTTTAGTCCAAACTTTCAAGGAACAATCCAAGAATGCTGATTCTTGTCTCCTGAACAGGCTCATCACTTTGGATATCCTTATTAAAACCAGGAACCAGATTTAACACCCCACTGACATGAAAGCTGCCACTGACAACTTCAGTATTTACTGCATTGCTTGTGTGTGTGTGTGTCTGTGTCCTTTTTTGGACTACAATACCCAGAATCCACCAACTTTCATGGCCAGTGGGGATGTTGGTTGGAGGATTCTTGAAATTGTAGTTTAAAAAAACTTTTCACAGTTTTGCATGTTTTGGATCTCCCATTCATTCCTGATATAGAGAAAAAGCGATTAAACAGCATTCAATTCCCCCTTTCTTGCTTCTTGGCTTCTCTCTTATTTGGGTCCTTGTTACAGCTGTGCACCTTAAAGTTGTTTCCAACTTATGGCGACCCTAAGGTGAACCTATCACAGGTTTTTCAGAGGCTGAGAGTGTGTGACTAGCCAAAGATCACCCAGTGCGGTTCCATGGCTGAGCAGGGATTCAAACCCTGTTCTCTAGAGCCAACACTCAAATCACTATGCAAAGTTGAATTGAGTCCAAATGTAAATGATGGCTGGCATCCTATTGGTGCAACCAGAGAACCAAGATCTGGGGAAGCTAAAGAATGGTGGTGCCTGGGAGTTGCTGTATGCAATTTGGATTGGGAAGACATTCTGAATGATCCAGGGATTCAGTTTCTACACTGTAGAAATAATGCAGTTTGACACCACCTTAACTGTGAAATTCATACCAATGAGAAAAAGACTGATTCTAAGTGCTGTAGGGAATTGTGGGGTTTGTAGTTTTCCAAGGTCTTCAGCATTCTCTGCCTCACAAAACAACAAATTCCAGGATCCTGTAGGATGGAGCCATGGCAGTTAAAGTGGTGTCAAACTGCAGTATTTCCACAGTGTAGATGCACCACTAGTTGAACAACCATTTCCAGAAGGTAATGCTTGGGGAATTTTTCCTCCCTCCCCAACAATGATACTATGTCATGCTATATCATGCACTTTCTTTTATTTCCCCATGACATTGAACTGCTGAGTGAGATCATTGCAGATTTGGAATGTGCTGTCAACAGTGCACTTGCTGACTCTTAGATCTCTTCTCCTTGTCATCACATTTCACCTGTAGCCATGGAACTGGTGATAGACCAATGTCTCAGGTTTGTATTGGGTTGGAATGGGGCCAGTAAACCAAAGCTCCAATGTGAGGATGCCCTGATCTAGGAGGTGGATTTCTGCCTGATCTAGATAGTGACAGTACCTTTGAGACTAACAGAAAGAAAGAATTTGACAGCATGGGCTTTAGTAGACTTAAGTCTACTTCCTCAGATGTGAGAGCTCATGCTGCCAACTTCTTTCAGTTAGTCTCAAAGATGCTACAAGATCTCTTCACATACTGATTATACAGACTAACATGGCTATATCTTTGAATTCTAGGTAGTGATAGGTGATAGTTTTATTACAGGGCAGTTTTTGGATAAGAATTTGGATACAGAAGAATTGGAGGTTTTTTCTAAAACCAAATGTGGAAGACCCCAACACTCACAGATTCATCCTAGAACCTTGAGGGTTCAACTCTGAATGTCTCTGAATGAATGCCTGGAGGAGGTAATGGGCTAGTTGAGAAAAACAAACTGAAACTGAATCCAGGCAAGATAAAGGTACTTACTTTTAAGGTTACTAACCTGGGTTTGGGGGGTGGGTCAACCAGTCCTGGATGCGGTTACACTCCCCCAAGAGACTGTGCTTATAGCTACGGGGATTACCTCTGGATTTGTTGCTCTAAATGACAGCTCAGATAGATGTGATGGCTAGGACCCTTCCTAGATCTGAAGGACCTAAAGTTGGTAGTGCATGTGCTAGTAACCTCAATGCTGGACCTCTGCTGTAGATTAGGCTACCTCTGTATCAAGCTCATAAACTTCAATGAGTGCAAAAGATGGCAGCCACTTTGGTTACTGGTGCATTTAGGAGTGTTCATACCACACCAATGTTAAAACCATTCCACTGACTGCCAGTTAGTTTTCCAGAAAGGTGCAGAGTGTTGGTTGTTACCTTTAAAGCCCTACATGGTTTGGGTTCAGGTTGCTTATGGGATCGATTTCTCCCATTTAATCTGCTCTGTTTACTCAGATCTTCAGGGGGATATTTACTTCAGCAAGCCAGACTAAACTCACAACTTGTAACTAGAGGAATTTTTTTTTATTCAGCTGCCCCCAAATTGTGGAATGACCTGCCAAAAGAGATTTGATAGATTAATATGCTGTTTGAATTTAAAACAGCATTACGACCAATCTTTTCTGGCAGGCCCATCCAAATGGTGTTTAAATTATGTGTTATTAAATTATGAATTGATTGCTTTTAATATGTATTTCTTTCAAAACTGATCTTAATGCATTTTTAATGGCTTATGCATTTTTAATTCAAGTTCCTGTTTTTAACTGCGCTTTGTGCCTATTTGTTACTGTATTTTAATCTGTTGTTCCCTGCCCTGATCTATAGGGAGAGATAAGGAAGAAATAAATATTGCTGTCATTATTATTATTAATAACTCTAAAACGCTTGAGTTTGAATCGCTTAAGATATGGATGCTGGTTTCCATGTCAATGAAGTGTTAAATTTGCTCTGGACTTTTGTTCAAACATTTAAAATTAAAGGAGTTGTCTAGAGTGTTGAAACCCAGGTTGCATATACATTGTAGAAATGAAGCCATTTGATACCACTTTAATTGTCATGACTTGGTTTTATGGAATCCTGGGATTGGTAGTTTTGTGAGATATGTAGCTTTCTCTGTCAGACAACCCTGATACCACAACAAACTACAAATCCCAGGATTCCATAGCAGTGAGCCATGGCAGTTAAAGTGATGTCAAACTGCATTATTTCTGCACTGCAAATGCAGCCCTATTCCCCAAATGTGTTCAGCTCCTTTAAACTTTAAATGTAAAAATAAAACTCAAAGTGGATGCATCAGTTCTCCTGACTTGGAAGCCACCGGCTATCAATAAAATGGTTGTGGATTCAACTATGTTAGTCCTGAATTCAGGTTGCTGTCTCTTATTCTGAGAGTCCCCTCACCTCTTCTGGAGGTAGGTATGACATGGTTCTCCTTATGCTACTTGGAGCTGTATTGAATTCGTCCACTGCAAACGGGGAATAATTCATTTCTGAAGAGTTTGTTGTTGAGAAGTTGTCTCCTCTTCTAGTGCTGTTCACCTGGAGCTTTGTCTGCTCACCTGGAGACCTGGGGACAGTGTAATTCCTTGACTTCAGCCAGTTCCTTGAGACCTGGGAGACCTACTGAAAATAGAGCAGATGGCTGCTAACTAATCCTGGAACAGATTACCCAGTTTTTAAACATATGTATTGGCTGCCTAGGGATGCAGTGGTTTAGTGGTTAAGATGCCAATTCTGATGATTGGAAGATCAGAGAGTGCCATTTCGAGGCCCGAGTGCTGCATGATGGGGTGAGCTCCCATCAGCAGTCCCAGCTTCTGCCAACCTAACAGTTTGAAAGCATGCAAATGCAAGTAGATCAACAGGTACCACTTTGGTGGGAAGGAAACAGCATTCTGTGTTGTGCTGGCCACATATCCACCAGAGTTATCCTTTGATAATACTGGCTCTTCAGCTTAGTAATGGAGATAAGCACCAACACCTACAGTTGGTTACGACTAGACATTCATGCCAAGGGACTACCTTTATCTTTTTTTTTTAACCTTTTATTGACTGCCTAGATGTGGTGTAGTGGTTTGATTGTTGGATTATAACTCTGCAGGATCAGGATTCGAATCCTCACTCAGCCATTGAACCCTACTGGGTGACCATGAGCAAATCACACTCACTCAACCTAACAGGATGGCATTGACAAACTGCCTCAGAAGAAACTTGCCAAGAAAATCCCGTTATAGGGTGGACTTAGGGTCAGAAATGACTTGGAGGCACACAACCACCACCACTATTGTCAGTTTGTTTCTGAGCAAAAGGCAAAGTATACTTGATATCCAATCTTTCTTCTGTGGTGGCCTCCAGAAGATTCCCTGGAGTTCCCCTGACCAGCTTCTGATCAGAACAAGATGTACCTAGTTTCAGGGAGGCTGTTTCATCATTGACTATCTCTCTTCATTTTATCACATTACAGTACACTGATGTGGTAAAGTGTGGATCTTTCCTTACTTCTGTTCCTAAACCCTCTTTTATTTAATAGAACCTGCTTTTATTCCAAGTTTCTGCTGGGAAGAACCATCCTACCACCCTGAACACACCAGTCTCAGAAGCTAAGATAGCCTGGTTAATACTTGGAAGGGAAGGCTAGGAAACTATGCTGCCTGCAACTCTGGATAACCATTGATGACAGTCAGAATTATCAAAAATGGGCTAGACAGACCAATACTAACTCAACTTGCTATTGCCCGGAACGACTCACTCTGCCTGATGGTTATTTACCAATGCTTCCATCTGATAGAACCATGGACAGAAAATGAAACTTCCATTCACTCCCTGGCATTTTTGGAATACTTCCTTCCTTTGCTAGGTCTGGCTGCTTGTTCGTTTTTTTCCTATGGTTTTGCTTGAAGCAATTGATTTATTGGAACAAGTCCTCTGCAGAACACTCAAGCAAACTACTTCATTCCAAGTCCTGAATGCACCCCATGGACCTGACTTAACAAAGAAGAGATCGGCAATTTTTGATCCTCCAGATATTGCTGGACTAGGATGCTCAGTATCTCTTGTGGTGTAACAATTACTAGCGTTCCCTGATGGATGCGGTACTACTTTTTGGATTGATGTCTGCATTTTGTTGGAGGTTATGAAAGTAGCATTGTGCATGTGTTGTCATAGTGCACTTTTTGTATCTTTGCATCAGTGCATGTTTCACACTGTGCATCATTGCACATAGTCCATTGGCTGCATGGTTGCACATAATTGCACATTGTGAATTGTACCTTCATGTGCAATGCACATTTGGTTGCTCAACTTCACTGCACTGTAAGAAGGTGGCTGTATTATTCCATGGGTAAAAAGCTACATCCTGTTTCTTTGGTGCAGGATCTTAGTCAACACCTGGAGGGCTACAATTGCCCATCCTGATATAAGGTAAGGAATAAGGACTGCAGTGACCCTTTGCACTCCTTTAGTGTATTTGTTGCTCACACAGGCTGCATTTGCTGCAGAAATAATCCAGTTTGGCAGCACTTTAACTGCCATGGAGAAGCAGGAGCAGGAACAACAACAACAACAACAACAACAACAACACCAAAGATATTCCAATCCCACTTAAAATATGTATCCTGTAGTGTTTATATTTTTAAAAAAGCAAATATGATCCAGAGATCTGGAGTAACTGCAGAAGCAGATTAGGCTCAAGCCCAATAAATAATTTGCACCATTTGGCAAAAGCATAACACATGTGGTCTCCACAGTCAACAAAGGAAGAAACAAAGGCAATCTGGTGATGCTGTGTATTAAGGAAAAGCCTTTCAAAATCCAATGTAATTATTGTTTAAAAGACACTTACACAACTTTGGTAAGAAAGTTTACTGAAAAACAGAGTGGGCTGGCTGGTGCCTTTTTGTTTGCTGTGTTGAAAAATGTTGATAAGGGCTTTCTTTTCCCCATCTTTGAAGCTGGTTGCCATTTCCTTTTGAAAATGCAAAATGTCCCAAACAGGGGTTTGCAATCAATAATAAACAAGGAATAGATTATTATTAAGGAATGGCTCTTGGGACTGAAAATTTTAGAGGGAATTTTCTCTTTGGGAAGGTTTGCTGGATGATTTGCCCTGAGCTGGCTCTACTGTGAGGTCTAGGGAGGCAGCTGCCTTGGGTATTACCGTAGATGCATATGTTCTGACCATTCCTATTCAGGCAAAGTTCCTTTCTTTGCTTTTTGATCTTGATTTCTGGCAGTTTAGGACAACCTCCTAAAATGTTAATGGGAGTTTCCACATTTTCATTTCTTTGGAATCTCTTTGTTCTTGTTGTTATTCATCTTAAACTTGACTCTGGCTTGTGGTTGATGGCATAGGATGGATGGACTTAGGATGGACATGGAATGACATAGGATGGAAATCTAAGTGTCTCCCTCAAACTTCAAATCCCAGGATTCTATAGGATGCAGCCATGGCAAATCACATGACTATAGTTGTGCAGTGAGGAAGCAATAGATGAGGAAGCAACAGAGCAGACAAGACAAAGAGGGAAAACACCAGGGAAACCACACTAGTGATCTGGATGCAGTGAAGGACTGGATGTGGATAAATCAACAGAGGCTCAGTCCAGAGAAGATAGAGTGTTGTCAGGAGGAAAGCCAGACTGAGATTGGGAGCACAATCTCAGTTTGTGTTTCAATTCAAAGATTGAAAGAAAGAAGATTGCTAAAATGTTGCTTCCTTCAAGAACAAAAATGAGTGAAGTTACATCCATACTCTTCTCCAGGCTAAAAAAACAACAACAACTTGTTCAACTGGCAGTTGCTGGAAACTGAACTATTTTGGAAAAGATTCCTTTTTCATAGCAGTATTGGATTTTATTTTCAGTTCCACTGAAAACAGAATTTAACAAGAGCCCTATATTATAAAGATGCAGATGGGGATTCATGTGAATTGGCCATGATGTATCACTTCGTAAGGCGGGCTTACTTTATTAAAGGGGGGAAAAATGAAGGAGTTACCCTACGTCAAAAAATGCTTACTTGGGCATGAGCCAGTTTCCAAAAAACAGGTTGCTTGCTTAACCTTTGTCAAATGAAAAAGGGAAGCCAAGGTTCTGCAGAATCAGCCAGCCGATGGGTGTGTTGCATTTCCATCTCTGACCTTTGCTCTCACGGGGGTGGCAGGGAGCTTAGACATGATCCTTCAGCTGATGCAAGATGGACAGTCAAGCTCGGTTTGGAGACGCGGATATTTTCTTTTAATTATGGAGAGACCACACAGCTGTCATTGAGCTCTTGCTCACCTCCTATAAATGTTAGGTTCATTAGCAATCACTTTGGAGGCAACACACACAGACCAGCTGGTTTGTCTCCTTTGCTCACTTAATTAGCACTCATACCCATCAGATGCAACACCCAAGAATTACAGCGTGATATTGTCCATCTTAAGCAAAAGAGGACATTACACCTACTTCAGCAGCACCACTTTTATTTTCCAACTCTGGAAATATGGCAATCAGCAGAATTAAATGCTTGCAGTGCAGAGAAAGGACTCAGGGCCCTTCTGCTAGGATCAGCTAGGCCCTTGAACTGAAGGATGGGAAGCCAAGTAATTGCCTAGAGGGAAACTATGGCATAGTGGTTTCGGCATTGGACTAGGACATTGGAGATTGGGGATGATTCTTTACTTGGCCATGAAACTGGGTGAATTTAGTGCTGCTATTCCACTTTTACTGCTCTGGTTGCCTCCTGTTTCATTCTGGGAGGCAGTCAGAGCTGTAAAAATGGAATAGCAGCACTAAAAGAGTGTAGTGTAGTATGTGAGATGCATGGGGTGCATCACTACCAAGATGTCAGTGATGAAACAAAGACACAAATAGCCCTATTGGATCATTCCAAGAAGCCATTTAGTCAATAATCCTGCTTTTGTGATGCTTACAGTAAGACAAGGGGCTCTTGTTGCTGTTACACCCCTTCTTCCAGGTGTGACTTGCCAGCAAACCATCCTGTTCATGCACAGTATGTGAAGATTACACCAATCATGTTAACTGCATCCCTCAAGCCTCCAAAATGGAATATGAAGCACCAGTATCCTGGATTGTTCTTTTCATTGTCGTAGTGTTTTATTTATGACTTAGTGGTTTGTATTATTGCTGTCCCATCATCCTTCATATCATGGGTCCAAGAAAGGTTTTACAAATTCAGAAAGACAAGTCCATTGATTGAAATATCAATATTAAAACCACAGTATAACTTTTGCATGACTAATGAAGACAAATGCAAACAGGACCTTGGGATTCAAGAATGATACCAAGATTTTTAAAGGACTCATAATCAGGCCATAGATGTATCAACTTGGAAAAATTCTTTTTGGACTACAGCTCTCCAACCCCCCACAGTACCATGAGCAGTGGAGGGTTTAGTCCAAGAAAGTATAACCCTGCCCCAAGGTGGTTCAAATGGTCTGTTTCAGGGCTGGCATGGATCAATTCGAAATGTGACAAATTCCAAGGATCAGAGAAAGGGATGGATGTCAGAACTTGACAATCCCCAGAATCTTGCAAGATCAGCAAACTATCTGAAATATGTTGGTCTGTTGTGTGCCTTCAAGCTGCTTCCGACTTGCAGTGACCCTAAGGTAAAGCCATCCTGGGTTTTTCTTGGCCAGATTTGTTCAGATGGGGTTTGTTCTTGCCTTCCTGTAAGGCTGAGAGAGTGTCACATGCCCAATTTTACCCAGTGGATTTCTATGGCTGAGTGGGATTTGAACCCCGATCTCCAGAACTGTAGAGCAAAGCCCAAACCACTACATCACACTGGCTTCTTTGTAAAGTAGTTGGTTGTTAACTAGCCTAGAGTCGCCCCAAAAACATGGCAACCCTGTGGATGAGACAACTCCAAGACCCCCTATTCCCCTTTGCTCTGCTTAGGTCCTATAAGTTCAGGTCCATGACCTCCATGATTGAGTCCAACCATCTGGCATGTGGTCTTCCTATCTTTGTACTCCACTCTACCTTTCTTAGTATTATTGCCTTTTCTAATGAATTATACCTTCTCCCGGTATGGCCAAATTATGACAGCCCCAATTCAGTCATCTTCTGGGGATTTATTTATTTATTTATGGTGTTTATATGCCTCCCTTTTCTCGTTTAATTTGTGGCTATCCACAGTATCCGCACACAGTATCTAGTGAATTTTTTTCCTGTCTGCTTTCTTTATTGTCCATCTCTCAAATCTGTACATGGTGATGGGGAATACAATGGCTTAAGTGCAAAAATTAGTTTGCACTCCTTTAACTCAGCGATGGGGGGGGGGAGGGGAGGAGAGGAGGAATGTAATTTTGCCCTTCCCAATAGGTTCAGGCAAAAGCAAAGGGCTCCAACTTTTCCTAGCTTGTGTATTTTTCCACAATGATAACTTTTGTCATCTGAAAATCATAGAATCCAAGAGTTGGAAGAGACCTCAAGGTCATCCAGTCCAATCCTATTCTGCCATCCAGCATCTGCTTAAAAGTCTCCAAACAAGGAGACTTTACAACCTTCTGAGGGAGCGTTCCACTGTTGAACAGCTCTTTTAGTCAGGAAATGTTTCAAAATGTTGAGGTGGAATCTTTTTTCCGGTAGCTTGTATCCATTGCTCCGGGTCCTGTTATCTGGAGCAGCAGAAAACAAGCTTGCTCCATCTTCAGAATGACATCCTTTCAAATATTTAAACAGGGCTATCATCTCACCCCTGAACATTCTCTTCTTCAGGTTAAACACACCCAACTCTCTAAGACTCTCCTCAGAAGGCATGGTTTCCAGACCTTTCACCATTTTGGTTGCCATCCTCTGGGCTCACTCCAGCTTGTCAACATCCTTTTTGAATTGTGCCCAGAACCAGACACAGTATTGCAAGTGAGGCCTGGAAATACTCAGAGGTGGTTTGGCCAGTTCCTTCCTCTGAAATATAACCTACAGTACCTGGTATTCATTGGTTCTTTCCCATCCAAGTACTAACCAGGCAGACCATGATCAGACAGGAACTTGTGATTTTTGGGTAGTTAGGCTCTCAGAAAACACATACACACACACTTCAAGGCGATGAGCTTACTCTGAAATTCCTCCTGAGGATCAAAGAAGACGATTCAAGCTCTGAGTACTGGGAGGCTTAAAGATCTAGCAAGTTTCATTAGTCCCCAAAGACTCCCATCAACATCCCTGTCACCTGCTGAATTTTGACACCAAATACAAATAGGACAAACAACCATCAAGGCTAGTCCCATGCAAGGTAGACTGAGGGATGTAATCTAGAAGTAAATAGGATCTGTATGACTGCAGTAAGATCCTGATTATCTTGCTTTGAAGGATAGGTTGTGTACATGGATATTCCTATGTAAATGGAGTGGCAGATACAGTGGAAGAGGCAGCCCTTGGATGAGTGGCATAGCCGAGAAAAGGGCTGGAGAACCCAAAATTCTTCAGAGGTTGTGGGATTCCAGTTCCCATCATCCCCAGGCAGCATGACTAACAGTGAAAGATGGCAAGAGTAATAGGTTTGTTGTTGTTCTTTTTTGCACTGGTCTCTGGTTGCTCTTGTGCAGGTGTGCAGGTGAGTGTGAGAATCCACTCCAGGTTTTAATCTCATCTTGAAAGAAGCTATCCAAGATGATGAGGAGAGGATTCAGCACACTGGATAGCTATATTAAAGAACAGGTTAAAACCTAGAGGAGATGCAGCGGTGTCATGAGGGTTGGTGCCACATCAGTGTGGTAACTCATGCTGTTATCCTCAGGTGCCAGGCTGGCACATCTTCCAGCCAGGGGCATCACTAGCAGAGGGCAAGTGGTGCAGACTACACCAGGTGACACACTAAGCGGGGAACACCACTGCTCCCCAAACATCTGCCTTTAGGCAAAAACAGAGTGTGATGTTTGCCTGCATCCCTTTTAAATGCTGAAGAGATTATGTGAGAAAGGTGAGGCTTAGTGGGGAAAGAAAGAAGAGGCCTCATATTTCTTTATTTTAATTTAAAATTTAAAATTTAACTTAAAATATATACTATATATATATTAAAATTTTATTTAAAAACCATAACATCTTACTAAATTTTCACTTTAACCACATGAAACCTTATAAGTTCATGTAAATACATTTAGGATGTGCATTGAAACTTGAAGGTATAATTTCAATTTTGCTAGTTGCTTATGTCACAACTGTTGCCGTAACATTCATTGATATACAGGAATTACGATTTATGAGTAATTTGAGTGCAAAAAAGCATGACAAATGATTTTGTATGGTGTGCTATGGGAGGTCAATGTAGAGTGGCACCATAAGTTACCACGCCAGGTGATGCCAACTATAGTGATGCCACTTTACCCAGCCATTCACTCCAGCAAGGCTACCTCTGCCATGGTGGTGGTGCAATACTGATGCTACCTGGCACCCTGCTCTTTCTGGGTCTGGCGTGGTTGTTTGTCCAGCAACCATGCCAAACCTTGAAAAAAACAAACGAACAGCTTCATTTATATACCCCTTCATATTGCCTTAGCAGTGTATCTAAGTGGCCTACAACTGTAAGCTACTTGGCCCCAACAATCTTGGTACTCATTTTAGCAACCTCAGAAGGATGCAAGCCTGAGTCAAGCTTGAGCCTTTTTGCTGGTATTGAACTTGCAACCTTGTGGTTTTGAGTGAGTGGCTGCAGTACAAGCATTTAACCACTGCACCACTGCATGCTCACCAGAGGCTGCTGATGGCGAGGCAGTGCTGCTTCCTTCCAGAAGCCCATTCTGGGTGCAGCACAACTGCTGGGTGAGTGAAAAAGTGAGAAGATGCCTTTTCTCATTTGCCCAGCAGCCATGCCAGTCCTGTAAGGGGCTGTTGGGTGACAGCAACACGCCCCCACACCAATGGCCACAGCAGAGGTCTTGATTTGCAAAGTGAGATGGCTTGGGGTGTATGTCCTGGTATGGATGGGAGTGAAGACTCTATGAAGTGTTCAACCCCAAGGTGTCCCCCAGTGTGGTCTGCATAGTGATGCTCCTGAGATTCGTTGCCCCACCAACATAGAAGCCAATGGCCTCTACAGATCTCGGATATCTGGAGGATCACAGGTTCTCCACTTCAAACTCAGAGACCAGATAGATGGCAGTACAATAGAGCTCTCCAGATTCCTTTTCCCAGCCAGCCCAAAAGAGAGAATCATAAAATTGTAGAGTTGGAAGAGACTTCAAGGGCCATCCAGTTCAACCTCCTGCCAAGCAGGAACACCAATCAATGAACCTCCAACAGTTGACCATCCAGCCTCTGATGGAAAACCTCTAAAGAAGGAGATTCCACTGCTCTCCAAGGCAACATAATCCACTGTCAAACAGCATTGACAATCAAATAGTTCTTCCTAATGCTTAGGTGGAATCTCTTTTCCTGTAGCTTTAATCCATTGCTCCTTGTTCTAGTCTTTGGTGCCATGGAAAAAAGCCACTTTTGTCTTTGATATGTCATCCCTTCAAATATTTAAGCATGACTATCAAATCCCCTCTTAACCTTCTTTTCATCAGGATAAACCTTGCCAATGGTGGAGAGGATATGGAGCATTGGCCCAATCCTTCTCGTTTGGGAGGATGCTCAAGAAGTGCAGAGGGCAGTGGTTTTTCCGCCTTGTTCCTTCTTGCAGTTGTCTCCCATCTGATAAATCATCCCTTTGAGAACACTCCTCCCTCCTTATCTCCAGAGGAAGCTTTTCAACTCCATTAGGCTGAAGAAAAAGAGGTGGAAATGGTGAAGAAGGGTCAAGCTGAACAACTAGGGAGAGGAGGGGGAAGGAGGAGGAGTACTAAACATACCACAGCATAAAAATGTGGTACGGGAGCTTGGCCGGGTCACCTGTTCCTGGGCAGGTGCTGTTTTGAGAGGATGCTCTGCCCTGTAATTTATTCTTCATTTACTGGAAGCGGAGAGACCGCTGCCCTGAAATGGAGCAATAGGTGGAGGAAGGATGAACTTTCTGGAGCTGAAAAAGGAATATTTTCCCAAGAGCTGTGAACTGATGTCTTAAGAAACAAGGAAGCAATTTTTTAAAAAATGTTGAGTTAACTCGGGGAAGCAAAATAGAGCATTTTGATACCACTTTAACTGCTAGGGCTCCATCCTATGGAATTCTGGCATTTAGAGTTTGTTGCAGTACTTCGTATTATTTGCTGCAGTTTAGGACAGTGCAATAGGATTTCTTGAGCAGAAAATTTGAAATAGTTGAGTGAAATGCAAATCCCCAGATTCCATAGGACTGGTTTGTTGCTGAAATGGTTTGTTGCTGGAGCCTGGGGTTTTCTTAGCAAGTTTCTTCATGGGCTGGATCTTCATGGACTAAGTCCTGGATAAGAATGACATCGTTTGAAAACCTTTAGTGTGATAACACAACTTTGCCAGGAGTATGCCTTTTTCTTCCCTGATTTCCACCCGTCTGATAATCTCCTTAGTCTCAAAGGTTTTACAAGATCCCTTTGCATACTGATATTCCAGACTACCATGACTATGCCTCTGAATCACAGGGAGGGCTATCAATGTTCCTAATAAAAAAAAATTCTGGCTTCCCAGTGGTGACAGCTCCAGGTTGTGGTGGGCCCTATGGTGAGAAAACTTCAATGGGTTGTCCTCACTGTGGCCCTGTTTTCATGGGCCAAATAAACTGGCCTTCCCCACACCTCCCTTGGTCCTCTTGGTGTGGAGTTCAGATGACTCAAGGTCCAAAGCCTGAGCTTGGTGCAAACAGACTGGATGATATCTGGCCTGTTCTGTGCCAAGCCTGGGGTATACCCTTCTTAATATAAGGTAAAAAAAATGTCTCTGTTCTGAATTTTCCTCCATAATTCCTCCATAACCCTTTGGGTGTGATGTAGTGGTTTAAGTGTTGGACTGTGACGCTGGAGACCAGGATTTGATTTCCAGCTCAGCAGTGAACCCCACTGGGTCACCTTGTGCTATTCACACTTTCTCAGCTTCTGGGGAAGGCAATGGCAAATCTCCTCTGAACAAATCTTGCCAAGAAAACCTCATGATAGGTTTGCCTTAGGGTCTCCATAAGTCAGACATGACTTGAAGGCACACAGCAATAACAACAACAATCCTGCCTTATGCAACAGCAATCCTGCCTTATGCAAAATCAATTTGGCCTTTTTTTAATTTAAAAAATGACATTCTGCTGCCATCTTATTTTAAGTGTAACAGAAATGAATTTCAGGACTGACATTCCAGATTGCCAAATTCATTTCTTTTGCACGGAAAATAAGGTGGCAGCAGCATGCCATTTTTAAAATAAAAAAAGCCCAAATTGATTTTGCAGATCACCTTAGCAATTCTCCCCTGCTCTTTTAAAAAGGTCTCCAGCTGCCAGGATCACAATTATGCTATTTTAAAAATTAAACTTGCCAAAATGGTATTGCTAATCTTGCAGAGACGTCTCAAAGGCAAGCTGCTACCACAACTGCTGCATGCTTAATCATGCTTTCTAAGATTTGTGGCTTAAAGGCATCATGAGAGGTCAGTCTTTTTTCTTCTTATTTTTGCGAGCCATCTCAAATCCAGGAGTGACTCTTGGGGTAAGAGAAGACATTTGGAAGCACCTTATGATTCCATTGTAAGCTAAACACAGATTGGGGGCCTAATCCTGTTGGTGTCATAAAACTCTGTATGTTTCCTTATCTGTGTGAGTCAGGAAAAATATTGGCAGGGCTTTTGTTGTTGTTTGTTGTTGTGGCCTTCAAGTCATTTCCAACTTATGGGAAGGTGAACCAATCATGGTTTTTCTTGGCAAGTCACACATTCTCAGCCTCAGGGGAAGGCAATGGCAAACCTCCTCTGAACGAATCTTTCGAAGAAAACCCCATGATGGGTTTGCCTTAGGGTCACCATAAGTTGGAAATGACTCGAAGGCACACAGCAACAAACAACACTTTGGGAGGTTTGAAATATAAGGAGAAAACTGCAGAGGCATATTTCTTTTCTTCCACAGAGGAGGAAATGTAATTCAGAGTTACTCACCCTCACATGAGGATGAAATAGTGAAGGGTTAACATCCCTAGTTGGGTAATCATGGTCCAGCACATCTGAAGGGCACCTGAAAGTTGGCAGAGGCTCTTTTAGACCTGAGTGTCAGAAGGATGTGGGAGGGCCAGCTCCGAAGTGGTCTCTTTGGATGCCGTAGGCAGGCCTGACCCAGAGAGGCAGAGCAGAGGCAGGTACCAGGAACGAAACCTTTAAAGGTGAAATTCCTCACATTGTCAAAATATCACAGGGTTCTGTGAAGTGGTGTTTGGGATCTCTTTGAACTGGGATTGTCTGCTCACAGAGTGGAACGGAAAAGTCAAAGGGAGAGGAATTATTTCCGAATGTAGCTGGCTAACATGAGGAAAGGCTTGGTCCCAAGGCCCTTCTTCTTCTTCCTCTTCCTCTTCCTCTTCCTCCTCCTCTTTTATTTACCTGTATCCAACTTTCTCCCAATATAGGGACTCCAGGTGGCGAACAGCTATCTTAAAACAATACAATATAAAAATAATACAAAAACATTAACATATATAACTATAAAATTAAAAAAAACCAAACAATTTTAACAGTTTAAACAATTATGCATTAAAATTTAAAATGTATTAAAAACTCTATAAAGGTAAAGGTAGTCCCTTGACATGAATGTCTAGTTGTAACCAATTGTAGGGGATGGTGCTCATCTGTGTTTCTAAGCTTCAGAGGCATTGTCTGAGAACTGCTTTGGTGGTCATATGGCCAGCATGACTCCACCAATGCTATTACCTTTCCACTTAAGTGGTACCTATTTATCTATTTGCATTTGCATGCTTTTGAACTACTACATTGGCAGAAGCTGGGACAAGTGACAGGAGCTCGCCCCATCATGCAGCACTCGGGCCTCGAGCTGGCAACCTTCTGATCTTCCAATCTTCAGAACTGGCATCTTAACCACTATAAAACCACTATAAAACTCTATACAAACCTTAATATCTGTCTAGTTCAGAATTCTGCTCTGATTGTGGCCAAGTAGATACCTATGGGGAGAGCCAGTGTGGTGTAATGGTTTGTGTGCGGGACTCCGACTCTGGAGATCAGGGTTTGACTCCCCATTATGCCAGGAAACCCAGTGTGTGTCCTTGGGCAAGTTGCATGTTCTCAGCCTCAGGGGAAGGCAATGGCAAATCTCCTTTGACCAAATCTTGCCAAGAAAACCCCAGGATAGGATCACCTTATAATATTTAGGGTCAGGAATGACTTGAAGGCATACAACAACAACAACAACAACAACAACAACAACGATGCTTATGGATGGAAGCCCACAAGCAGAACATGGATACAACAAACCACCACCACTTTTTTTTGGGGGGGGGGGGGATATTTATATCACTTACACCCAGAGATTTCAAAGCAGAGTGGAAAAATAATAAAAGGTATAATATTATACTATATTATAGTATAATAAAAATAATAAAAGATACTCAAATAGTATAAAACGATATCTAAAACCTACATTATGCCTATATCAGCCAGAAAGGGAAAATACATGGAAGAGGGAATTAAACTGAGAAGGCTTTCAAACATAAAAATATAGAGCTGGAAGTGGTCCTAAGGGGCTTCTAGTCCAATGTCTTGCCACTGTATGAACCCGCTGCTAAAGCATCGTTGACTGATGGCTATCCAATATCTTTTTAAATGCCTCCAAAGAAAAAGAGTCAAACATCTCCCAAGTTTCACTGACATTTCACTGTCATACAGTCCTCAACTGTCAAGAAGTTCTTAATGTTTAGCCGACATCTTTCTAGTAATTTCATCTGCTTGGGTTGAATCCTGCTGTTGCTGTTGTGTGCTTTCAAGTTATTTCCAATTTATGGTGACCCTAAGGCAACCCTATCATGGGGTTTTCTTGGCAACTTTCTTCATAGAGAGTTTGCCATTATCTTCCTCTATGGCTGAGAGAGTGTAACTCATCCAAGGTCACCCAGTGGGTTTCATGGCTGAGCAGGAATCGAGGCCTGATCTCCAGGGTTGTAGCCCAACACTCAAACCACTACGCTATGTTGGCTTCTACCCTGGATTAGCAGAAAACAAGCATATATCACCTAAGTGACATAGAGGCCACCAACCACCAATGGTATGTATGTGTGTGTATATATATATATATATGAGATGCAACTTAGCTATGTTGCTTAAAGTCAAAAATGTTGTCACTGTTTACTACTGATCCACTTTCGGTTACTCCCTATCCAGTTCCCCCCCCCCCCCTTTCATCTGTACAGGTTTGAGGCTGGGTATCATTTTATTGCTGGCTGAGGAGTGATGGGAGTTGTAGTCCCATTATCCAGAGGGCATCAGGTGGACTGCAGTGTTCAATTCTCTTGCCTTTTGGCTTCCTTTCGGTCTGTCCCATTTCTTTGCCGGCTGCTGTGAAGGCTCTGCAAGCTATTGCCTGAATTTCCTAAGTGTTCCTGTTGGTGCAGCCTATGACTCTTGATCACACAAATGTGTTGTTTACCACATTTGCTAAAGGGCAGTCAGGTTGTATGGCATATGAGGTTACTCGGAAGAAGACGAGCCTCTCATCGGATTGGCGGCCCTCTCAATCTTTAGCTTGCCTAAGCGGACAGAACAGAACATTTTGTGTTGGAAAGGTGGATACAGGCTGTCAAAGCAAAAATGCTCAGTGGAGTTGAAATGGAATCAGTCCCTCTGTTCTCCTCTGAATTCTCCACTGGATATTTCAATAGCAAGCCATTTCCAGATTGGTATCTTCAAATATTTGCTGCACATTCCTTTTAATATTTGTTGCAGGCTCGCTTTAATATTTCTCATCTGTATTTGTCAAGTCATGATATTCAAACTGAATATTTTATAGTGGATTGCATGCTGCCATGAGATTGTATTTATTAGGTAGCCGGCATTTGCTAATTTACATCTGGCTGTGTTTGATTATGAGTGAAAAACAGAACAAGGTCCAGGCACCTTTAATAGGGAAGGAAAGAATATTCTCTATTAGTTATTTCCTAGCCAAAAGTGGGTTTCTGACAGTTAGGTAGCCACAGTGGGAAGAATAATAGAGCAGCAAGACTTTTGTACAGTTTCTTCTACCCAAGTGTCATGGAGAATCCAATATCTGCAGCCAATATCTGTTTGAAAACCTCCAAAGAAAGAGCTTCTGCCACTCTCCGAGGCTGCATCTTCCACTGCTCTTACCATCTGAAAGTTCCTCCTAATGTTGATGTGGAATCTCTTTTCCTGTAGTTTGCATCCACTCCTCCATGTCCCAGTCTCTGGAGCAGTGAAAACAAGCTTTCTCCATCATCAATAGGATATCCCTTCAAATATTTACACAGGGCTACCATGTCACCTCTTAACCTTTTCTTCTCCAGGCTAAACATACCCAGCTCCCTAAGCCCTCATAGGCTTTATGTTTTCCAGACCGTTCACCATTTTGGTTGCTTTCCTCTGGACACATTCCAGCTTCTCAACATCCTTTTCCCAAAACTGGACACAGTATTCCAGGTGAGGTCTGACCAAAGCAGAATAGAATTGTACTATTTTCCCTTGATCTAGACACTGTATTCCAATTGATGCAGGCTAGAGTTGCATTGGCTTTTTCAGCTGCAGTATCAAATCGCTGAGTGGGCCACATGAGCTCCTAGGTCCACACTTTCCCTACCCTTTACCCCTCTGGAATGATCATACTTCCGAATACCAATTGCTTGGGCACATGACGGTGTTATTGCTACCAGGTCTTGCTTGAACCTTTCCTGCTGGAGTGTTTTATAGCCACAGTGGGAAACAAGATGTTGGACAAGGAAGGATGTTGATCATTTCCAGCTGAACTTGCATCTAAATGTATCTGAGGAAGTAGACTGAAGTCTACAAAAGCTCATGCTGCCAATTTCTTTCTTTCAGTTAATCTCAAAAGTGCTACAAGATCTTTCTACATACTGATTCTACAGACTAACACCGCTATATCTTTGAATTTTTCTTTAATATTTGAAAAAAGAAAAGCAAAGAAAAGAAAAGCAGGCATTGCAAAAACTGTCATCACTTTCCAGTGTTTTCTTCTCCAGATCACATTGTCTCTCCATTTCAAGACACGGAGATTGAACCACAGGGTGCTAGTCATTCCTATGCCTTAGGGCATTACCCTACAAGGATGGAGAGTCAGGATGCAGCAGGTGGAGTCTTCTTTTGGAAGGAAAGTTTTGCAAAGGGAGAAGGGAGACAGCCGAGGACTGGAGCCTCGCCTTTCTCTGACCCAAGGGATCATGCCAGCTAAGGTCAGAACAGACACGAGGCCTGAAAAGAACCACCTGGCCCTGGAAGGAAGGGGTTGGATCCATTCAGTCTGATGTCCTGGTAAGTGAGACTGTTTATAAGCCGAGACGTGGCTTTTGTGTCTGAGGAGGCCTTGCACCCATGGCTGTTGTCTCCCAACAGTTTCTGGGGAAGGAAGTCTAATCAGCTGCAGATAAACAGCTCGCAGTGTGCAAGATAGTTGCCCTGAGCTTGCTACAGAGAGAGGAAATATTTCCTTCAGAGAGTTGGAGTTTTGGGCAATACTGGACCCTGCAGTCTGGTCTGGGAGGGTGTGGGAGCTCTTTGCAGCACCATACAACCAGAGGATGTGTCCCAAAAGTCATCCAGTTCCCCCCCCCCCCCCTTTCAGTGTATTAGGCGCAAAACTAGGAAATAATATTCAAAGATGCAGCTGTGTTAGTCTGTGTAATCAGTATGTAAAGATATCATGTAGCACCTTTGAGACTAACTGAAAGAACGAAGTTGGTAACCTGAGCTTTTGTAGACTTTGGAACAAATGCATCTGAGGAAGTAGACTGAAGTCTATAAAATCTCATTGCTGCCAACTTTGTTCTTTCAGTTAGTCTCAAAGGTGCTGCAAGATCTCTTTATGTAGGAAATAATATGTTAGAAGAATATCTGAACACAATAAATTCCATTTTAGACCAGGCCAAAGATCAATGAAGTCCATGATAGTGTTGAGATAGTGGCCAGTTAGTTTTCTGTGGGAAGTGTGAATGCAACATACACCTAATAACTTTTTGGGGTGCAGATTTGTACAATCTTTGATTCTTTGCATGCAAAGAAACAGATTTTGGGGGAGAGTGCAGGGAGATTTCGGATTTGGGGGAAAGAAAAGTAGACCCGCATCTACATTGCAGAATTAATGCAGTTTGACACTGCTTTAACTGCCACAGCACAATGCTATGGGATTTTAAGATCTTAGCCTTCTCTGCCAGAGCTCTGGTGCCACAATGAACTACAGTTCCCAGGATTCCATGGGATGGAGCCATGGTAGTTAAAGCGGTGTCAAACTGCATTAATTCTGCAGTGTGGAAGCAGCCCATCATGTGTTTGTGGTTTTGGATGCTTTGGGGCATCCAGGTGAAAATTGCCAGAAAAAGTATCAAAATCTTTAATGAGGGGAGAGATGAAGAGGCTTTATAGCTCTGGCCTGGAGGTTTTGACCTTCCTCCAAATACTGTTTGGGGGCTGCTTGTGGTTCACAGGTCAAAAAGCCCCCCCCCCCGCCCGTTATAGGGTTGGTAGGTCCAGTTGCATTTTTTCCTTTCCTTGGGAAAAAAGAAAAAGAAAATACAATAATTAAAACTAGTTCTTTTTTTTTTTTTAAAGCAGTACTATAGAAGACATATGGTAGGTCAGAGAGAAAAAGTAGCAGTCCTTGAAGGCATGAGATCCCATCTGATCTCAGAATTTAAGTAGGTCTGGTTAGTACAATCAATCCTCCCCATTTGCGGCTTTGAATTTTCGGATTTGATTATTCATAGATTTGATTAATATGTTCTCTCTAAGAATTTCTAGGTCCTCCAGTGTGACTCTGCTGGACATTGACCATAAAATCACACTGGATACCCTAGAGATTCTTAATGAAAACACTTCTCCCAGGCTTTTGTAGGTCCTCCTTTGATGGATGTGGAGCTGGAGGACCTAGATATTCCTAGAGATGTATTATCTTAGGTTAAAAGAATATGGTTTTTTTAATTTGTGGTATTTCCACTTTCATGGGGACCCTAACTCCAGCAAATGTGAAGGGACCACTGTAATTGGAAAGGAGTCCACCAAAGAATACCAGGAGCTGTAGCCTATATTTCAGAGGAGGACCATGGAAAACCAACCTTTGAGTATTCCTTGCCTAATAAAATCCTATGAAATCCATGGGGTTTGCCGTAAGTTGACCAGTGACCTGAAAACACATACACACAGAGAGACATACAGGACAAAGTTAATATATAGAACAAAGAACAAGGTAGCTAAAATAGACATTTAACCAAGGAGATCTCTCCACAGATTGTTATGTGTTGACAGTGGGAGATAAGCTGCATCATCATTATTAACTTAATTAATAAATGGATTATGGACTTCAAAAATGTTTTGTGGCTCCCTGTGTTCCTTCATTCCTGAATTTGAGCTAGCAGTTTTTCCTGGAGTGCTAAATACCTTGCTCTTGTTCTTTCACTGAACTATACATAGTTCATTAGCATTTTTCCAGTTCACACCAATTTCTAGTTTTGCTAAGTAGAGGTAGCTGAGAAGATTTTTATGCAGGGGAAACTAAATATTTTCCAACAATATAGAAGGAAGATCCAGCGCTGGTGAAAATTCAGTTCCGCAAACAGGACAGAACGTGTAGCTGGATCGCTGCCAATTTGAAGTGAATGACAATTTTTTAAAAAATAATGCAGACAACCTCAAAGCTTGCTGGGAGTTGCAGTTCAGCAAAATCTGGAGAGCCGCCCAGTAAGGTGTGTGTCCTGAATAGTTTGAAACTATGAAACAGAGTCATCAAACTGCTTATGAATTCTTCCAACTGGACTGTGGAACAACCAAAGAGATCGCAGAACTAACACAGATTATGGTCTTTTCAGCTCAAAATTTGAATCTATTAATTACAGAATACTGAGTACAATTGGCCCTCCACATTTGCAACTTTGACTTTTGTGGATTTGATTATTTGCGTTTTTGGTTAAAATGTTCTCTCTCGGATCTATAAGTCTGCCAGCGCAATTCTGCTGGGCATTGACCATAGGGTTATGCTCTAGAGGTTCCTAGAGAAAACACTTTTCTAGGCATTTGTAGGTCCTCCAGCATGATTCTATGATCAACATCTGACAGATGTTTACCATAGAGTTGCACTGGAGGACCTACAGAGGTGTTCTCTTAGGTAAAAAGAACAGTGTTTTTGTATTTGTAGTTTTTCAGCATTCACAGGGGTCCTTCACCTCTAACCCCGGTGAATGACCACTGTTGTTTTAAAGAATTGTATTTATGATGGAGATACATCCCTAGTCAAATCAAACTGGAGTAGTTCAGACACAACCCAAGTCAAATCAAATCATGTTAGAAATAAATGGAATTAATTTATAAGGAAGGAAGCAGAGTTGTGATCAGTGTACTGTATAACATTTGCTTTTCGTAGGCAAGCTTGGTTTTTATTGTGTGATGCTTCATTCAATGATTTTTTTCCAGGGTGGGGACAATGTCCAGAAAACACAGGCTAAAATTTTATTCAAAGACATAGCTGTGTTACTTCACTGCAGCATAAAGAGATATAAAAGAATCCTGTAGCACCTTTTAGACCAACTTAGAAAAAGACATTCCAAGTATAAGGTTTCGTGGACATTTCTTCACATGCAAATTCTATTGTAAATTTCTTGTCTAAATTCTTACCTAAATTCTGTAGGAAGGCTACTCTGTATCAGCTACTAAAAACATTATCACATGGGAAGAATTTCTCTCAATTTCGAAAGAAATGAAAGTGGGGCCAGTTCGGAATTGAGTGAATTCGCTAGTTCAATGAATTTACGTGATTGCGGATTGACGCCGCATTGTGTACAGAACTGCCCGAAATTGCCTCCCAGTGCCCGAAAATTGCATGTGGTAGTTTCTCACGCAATAACGTGAAACCCCATGATTACATTCGGAAGGACTTCCCATTGCCCCCAAATGTGTGTGATTGGCTTTCACGCAACAATGTGAAACCCCATGATTGTATTCAGATTGCCATTGGATTATACTTCCAATTCCCGTCGTGTGATAAACTCCTTAGTTAAGTAAACTTAGCAAGTTGGAGACAAAATATGGTCATGTCAATAGTGTCAGAAATATGATGAACTAGTGACAACTCTGGAGACCGAGGTTTGAATCCTGGCTTGGCCATATAAACCCACTGGGTGAGAAGTCACACAATCAAAGCACCCCTAACAAATGGCCATCCAGCCTCTGTTTAAAAACTTCCAAAGAAGGAGAGTCCACCACTCTTTGAAGCAACGTCTTCCACTGTCAAACAGCTCTCACTGTCAGAAAGTTCCTCCTAATGTTGAGCTGGAATCTCTTTTCCTGTAATTTGAATTCATTGCTCCATGTCTTAGTCTCTCGAGCAGCAGAACACAAACTTGCTCCATTCTTAGTATGACACCTCTTGAAATATTTAAACAGAGCTATCATATTGCCTCTTGAACTTCTCTTCTCCAGGCTAAACATATCCAGCTCCCTAAGTCTCTCCTCAAAGGGCTTCATGGTTTCTAGACCTTTCACCATTTTGGTCACTCTTCTCTGGCAATGCTCCAGCTTGTTCACATTCTTCTTGAATTTTAGTGTTCAGAACTGGCTACAATATTCCAGGTGAGGTCTGACCAAAGCAGAATAGAGTGGCACTTCTATACTTCGATTGATGCAGCCTAGAATCGCATTGGCCTTTTTAGCTGCTATATCACACTGTTGACTCATGTTCAACTTGTGGCTTACTAGGACTCCTAGATCCCCTTTACATGTTGTCTTGTCAAGCCAGGTGTCCCCCATCCTACATCTATGCATTTAATTGTTTCTGCTTAAAGGCAGTACCTTACATTTCTACATGTTGAAATTTTGTTAGTTTTGGCCCAGGTTTCTAATCTATCATGGTCATTTTGAATTTTGATCCTCTCCTCTGGGGTATTAATTACTCCTCCTAATTTGGTGTCATCTTCAAATTTAATAAGCATGCCCTCTATTCTTTCATCCAAGTCATCGATAAAGATGCTGAATAGCCCTGGACCCAGGACAGAACCCTGTAGCACTGCAATGGTCATGTCTCTCCAGGATGAAAAGGAGGCATTGTGGGTAGGAACAGAGCATCACCATCCTCTTTTTCCATAGCTGATATCCTGTTCCCATGCTTCTTCTGAGCTGAAGTTGGTTATCAATGAGAAACCAGAAAGAATGCAAATATCCAGACACTTCCCTTGCGTCCCCCCTCCATGCCCTGATCCCAAATCATCTTGTTTCTCTTTTGATTTCTGTGAGAACGGAATGTGGTTGCTGGTGTTTACAACTCGGTGACCTGTTGCTGCGGGGATTATCAGTTGGGAGGTGGACTGGAAAACCCTAATCTCTTTCCTGTGAAAGCCCAAAGACTGGTGCTTATCTATATAGCCCCTCTAAAATCCATTTGGGCTTGTGAGTAGTTCTCTGTGATTAATGAGTAAGCAAAGGTTCAAGAGGGAGGAAGGCATGGGGGTCTGGTCCCAAAAGGAGGAGGAAAGATGCAGGCGGAAGGAGAAAAGTCCATTAGCTCAGGATGCTCTGGCTGGTATATACTCCTTGAATCATGCAAAAGAAAGCAGTAGGATTGCTTGTTTCCATTTGTTAAGCCTCATGGATTCTCAGCAGGGTGATGTTCTTGTATTTGCTATCAAGTAAGTTTTTTAAAAAAATTATTAAAGTATTCCCACATCCATCATTAAAATCATTCATCTCATATTCCGGTTATATTTATATATAAATATTATATATATATATATATTTCCAACACACATAACCAAAAAATACCAAACAGAAAACACAGCTAAAAAACCAAAAAAATATATAACCAACTTACCTACCTAACACAAATAACATTCATTTACTTCCTTACTTACAATTCTTGGTTATAATGACTCCAGCATATTGTTGATCTTTTCTATAAATTATTCTGTGCTTTTCTGCTTCCACTAACTAATTTTCTTTTTCTTCTTTTTCATTACTGGGATTTAGAAAACAACAACCTTGAAATCCTGCAATTTCTAACTCTCTGCATTTCTGATTCCAATATCTCATTAAAAAGTCCCAGTCTTTCATCATCATCATCATCATCATCATCATCATCATCATCATTTATTTGTATTTCCTGCCTCTCCCTGCAGATCAAGGTGGGATTCCAACAAGTTAAAACAATAAAACATTTAATACAATATGCAATACAACAATTACTGTGTGCAATACAAAATTAAGTTTCTTGGATCTCTTTAGATCACTGTTGCCCAGCAATCTGGTCAATTCGCCCATCTCAGCCATGTTTATATTTTCAGTAACCAATCTTTGTTCATAGAAGTTTTTTTTTCCCTTCCACATCTGAGTGCATAAAACTCTTGCAGCTGTTATCCTCTAAAACAAAACTCTACCACACTGCCTCCCATACCATCATCTAACATATGCCACAGAATAACGTAGGTTTCAATTTAACATTAATTTGTAAAAACGTCATTCAGCGATCATCCTATGACGTACAGTGACCATATGAATAAGAGACGTGCTCAGGTCTTGCAAATACTGGGCATGTAGAAGGTCCTGGCTTCAATTAGGACTGCATCAGATGGACACCTACAGATGTAAAAATTCTCTTATTCATTCCTACATGCATGAATTGCACCTAGAAAGGTTTTTTTAATCACTAGGCAAATGTATCAGAGTTTTCACTCATTTTAATGCTGTTGTTATATGCTGCCAAATCAACTTTGCTGATGGCAACCCTATGAATGGGAGACCTCCAAAAACTCTGGTCTTCAACAGCCTTACTCAGGACTGTACCTTCCTTGATTGAATTAATCCACTTATTATGCAGGCTCTCTCCTTTCTTACTGCCTTCTGCTTTACCAAACATTATTGCCTTTTCCATTGAGTCATGCCTCATGATATGTCTATCATAAAACAGCCTCAGTTGGCTATTGGCTTGGCTTCTAGTGAGAGTTCAGGCCTGATTTGTGCTTGGACCCATTCATTTGTCTTTTTGGCTGCCCATGCTACCCATAAAACTCCCCTCCAGCACCAGATTTCAGCTGACTTCTTCCTTGTCATCTCACTATCCAACTTTCAGACTTGTACATAGAAAGCAGAAACTCTAAGGCATGGATGGTTCTGACCATCAGCGTGACCTTCTCAGAGTCCCTTTCTTAGCATGGCCTCTCTCTCTTTTTGGATTGCAACAAGCCAAAGCTGTGGACAGTGAGATCTGGGAACTGTGATCCAAAACAGTAATTTTTCAAAGGTCAGGGATAGATTTCTTACAGATGGTCCTGCAAAACCTAAGAGTTGATAATCCTCAGAATCTGTATGTGAGTTATAGAGTTGCCAGTTGAGGATCATCCCGGGTCCTGAGATTTCTAAGCAAAAACCTGAGTCCAAGGAAAAGCCCCCAGTGATATGAATTAAGTATCAACCACAGTTCCTCTCAGCTCATCACTCACCCACCCACCCACACAGAGCTAACCTATAGAGACATAACTGTGTTATTCTGAAATATCAGTATGCAAAGGGATCTTGTAGCACCTTGTAGCTGCAAAAGAAGTTGTAGCATACACTTTCATAGACATAGTCTACTTCCAGGTCTATGAAAGCTTATGCCAAAACCTCTTTTGCATGGTTAGTTTTAAAGGTACTACAAGATACCTTTGCATATGGGTAAGATAGGTTCCGGTTTAGAAATTAAAAGAGACATGTCAGCTAGAGCGGTTGTCCCCAGATCAAAATGAAGGCAAGGGATTAGGAACACTTACTCTAGTTTAATGTGATTCTTGCCAGAAGATGTATATAGAGCAGAGTGGAGTGTGAGCCCTAGCACTGGGAAGGAGGGAGGAAGATACATCAATATACAGATTCCCTTGGACATTCTTTGCAAGTTCTGCTGTTCTGCTAGTTGAGCTAGAAATTTGTACACAGCCTTTTCATCTTGCCTGGAGCTAAGCCTCCCAAAACTGGGGAATCCCTCATTTGTCATGAAAACTGGAGACTCAAGGCGTGGCTCTGTGATCTGGCAACCCTATGGGCAACCTCAATGGGACCTACTCTTAGTCAAAACGCTTTTAACGTTTTGGGGGGGGACTTTTTTTTTTTTTGCCTGTACAACTCTCTGGGAGCTGCATGGGCTGCCCAGCATGGTTCCCCAATCTGTAACAAAACTAGAAGCATCCAGAAACCCACTTTTTGCTTTTGAAGGAAAGGGTTTTTTCATGTTATACACTGCAGATGTTTCTTCAAGACTTTTAAAAGGTGAATTGCTGTCCGTGGTCAGAAAGAAGGCAGTTCAGGGAGGGACAGAAAAAAGTCTTTATGGAGGGGGCCACATGTGGTCCCTGGGCCATCACAGTCATCTGAAGAGTTGGGTTAGAGAAGGTTGGAGAAGGCTGATCTACAGAAACAAGAACTGGGCAACACTGAGTGTGGAGCAAAGCAAGAGCAACCCTGTCCTCTTGTGGCAGTTTACCAAAACAGCATTGTAAAGGGAAAGCAAAGCCCAAACTTGTTCAATACCGTAGATGGGATCCTTTCATTCTACATAATTATAGCACAACTCTAATGGCTGTGGTTCCATCTGATGGAATCTTGGGATTTTTATTTAGGCAGGGGTGTTTAAAATGCACTTTGTTATTTCTGCATGCCCTCAAGTGACAGTGCTTTAGCCCCTTTCTGGTTGTTGTTGTTGTGTGCCTTCAAGTCATTTCTGACTTATGGTGACCCTAAGGTGAATCCTATCACAAGGCTTTCTTAGCAAGATTTTTCATAGGTTTGTCATTGCCTTCCTTTGAGGTTGAGAGCATGTGACTTGCACAAGATCATCCAGTGGGTTTTGTGGCAGAGTGGGGATTTGAACCCTGTTCTCTTTCTCTTTCCTATTTTCCTGTTGTTTTCCCGGCTCCAGGAATCTCAGAAGCAGTGCTTATAGCACTTTTGAAATTATTCCTAAGAAGCCCCCTGCTTGGATTTTCAGAATGAAAACTGACACTGTAACGTGGACAACCACTTGTTAAGTGTGAAACTCTGATGTGTTATGGTTGCCATTGGCATACAGACATCCTCTTTTGTTCTTGCATAAGACTGTAGGATCTCACTGTGCAGCGTTTTGACTAAGAGTAGGATATTTCTAATTAATACCTGCTGTGGGTTAAACTTGCATCTCATTTCCTCCAAACTGTAAAGATTAGAACAGTGCACAGTTTCTCTTTTGGTAAACATGTATTTTTCCATTCCTATGAGAGCAGGGAAAAGTTACTTTCTCCTCCCTTCTCCCAATACAGTTTCCAGGATGCCCTAGTTTAATCCACAGACCTTTTTCTGAGAGGAGTTTATCACACAGAAGAAATCCCATGCAAAAATGGGGGTTTAAATTGAAAAAAACCCACAAAAGCAATTTGATTTTCATATGATGTCATTGAAGTTTATCTCACACAGGGGGAATCTTGTGCAAAAATGGGTTTTAAATTGGAAACCTCCCCCCACAAAAGTGGGTTGATTTTCACATGGTGTCAATGTTAAACTAATGTTAACCCAAACAGAAAATGGAAAGAAAATACACAAAAGCCACTCCTCTTTACTTTTTGAAAATCCTGAAAGTAAAAAGGAACAGTTTCCGTTTGGGTTAACACAAGTTTAACAATGCCATGTGTGAAAATAAACCTGCTTTTGCAGGTTTTTTTCTACCTTTTAAATCCCGTCTTTGCCAGAATTTCCCCTGTGTGATAACTCCAGAGTAGTTTTGGAGTTGTTGAGAATTACAAGTGTCTCATTAAACAAGGCAGTTAAAGTGGGATCAAATTGTTACAATTTTTTTGTGAATGTTTGTTGTTGTTGTGTTAACTACCCATGGTGTCCCCATGGATGAGACATCTCCAAGGCCCCCTAACCTCCACTGCTTGGCTCAGGTCCTGCAGATTCAGGCCCATGACCTCCCTGATCGAGTCTATCCATCTGGCATGTGGTCTTCTTCTCTTTCTGCTGCCTTATATGTTCCCCAGCATTAGTGTCTTTTTTAATGAGTTGTGCCTTCTCATAATGTGGTCAAAGTACAACAGCTTCAGTTTCATCATCTTGGCTTCCAGGGAGAATTCCAGCTTGATCTGTTCAAGGACCCATTTGTTCGTCTTTTTGGTTGTCCGTAGTATCCTCAGCATTCTTCTCCAACACCACATCTCAAATGAGTTGTTTTTCTCCCACCCCCCTTTTTTTACACTGTCCAGCTCACATATTTGTACATAGTAATGGGGAATGCCATGGTTTGGATGACTCTAACATTAGTGCTCAGTTGTATATCTTTACTCTTTAGGATCTTTTCTAGCTCTTTCATGGCTGCCCACCCCATTCCTATTCTTCTTCTCATCTCTTGACTGCACTGTAGGCTCTGATCAATGTTGATCCAAGGCACAGGGACTCTTTAACTATTTCAATTTCTTCATTGTCTAGGTTGAAGTTGTACAGATCCTCCGTGGTCATTAATTTTGTTTTCTTTGTGTTCAGCAGCAAGCCTGCCTTAGCGCTTTCTTCTTTTACCTTAGTAATTGTTCCAAGTCTGTAATGTTTTCCTCAAGTATCTTAGATTGTTGATGCATATCTTAGATTGTTGATGTTCCTTCAGCTCATCTTCACCTTTCCCTCTTGAGTCTAGTCCTGTTCTTCATATGAAGTTTTCTGCATACAAGTTGAATAAGTATAAACTGCATCTTTTGTGAACTACACCTGAGCAACTTCATCTTGGGTGCCACTACCAAGCTGTGGCCACAAGGAGATTAGTCCCACCAGCCATGTGATAGAGTCTATCATCTGTGGAGTCAAAGGCTTCTATGGCCGGCATCTATAGTTTTTTTTTTGTGGAGCTTTCGGGCTATCTCTTCAGAGATGCCAGTCACAGATGCTGGCGAAATGTCAGAAAGAAACTCTTCTAGAACATGGCCACATAGCCCGAAAGCTCCACAAAAAACTATAGTCTATCTATCTATCTATCTATCATCTATCTATCTGTCATCTAATCTAAGTGGTTTGTACATTGGAATAGACTCAGGAGACCAGGGTTTGCATACCAGTTCAGCCATGAAATGCTTTGGATGACCCTGGGCAAGTCATACTCTCTCCGCCTCAGAAGTTGGCAAAAACAACTCTCATCTGAAGAAACTTGCAAAGAAAACCCCATGATAGGTTCCTCTTAGGGTCGCCATGAGTTAGAAAGGACTTGAAGGCACACAACAACAACAGCAGCAGCAACAACAATGACATTATGCACAGATATGCTCTTGGCTTTCCCCCCCCAAAAAGTCATATGTGCTCCCCCCCCCCCCACCCAGCACAGATCACTTTGTGTGTGTAGGGATAAGTGTGTTTTGTGCCAAGATCCTGCACTGGAAGACAAATGTGTATCAGAAAGCTATGCTTCCATAGCTATGTCTCCAGAGGTTGCTCCCCTTGCAACCAACCTTGTAAGCAGTACAGCTTCCCACACAGATTTCTCTAGCTATTCTTGTGTAGCTGGTCATATTGGCACAGACACTGACTAGGATCTCCAGCGATCCTCAAGAAGTCTCTGTAGATGATGTCCTTGCAGCACATCCATCTACACATCCTTGTGGATCTCTCCACAGTAATGGCTGTGTTGAGTGAGTAGCTGTGCTCTAACATGGTGACTTTTTTGGGGGGGAAATTCCAACAATTGTGTTGTTGGAACAGAATTTTAACCTCTGTAGTGACCAAGGAACTGAGTTGCAATGGTGAAAGTTAAAACGTTGTTGTGTGCCTTCAGGTCATTTCTGAATAATGGGGACCCTAAGCAAAGCTATCATGGGGTTTTCTTGACAAGATTTGTTCAGAGGAGTTTTGACATTATTATTTATTCATTATTATTTATTATGGTATTTATACCCCACTCTTCAGCCCTAAAGGCTATCAGAGTGGCTTGCAATTATTATTTTTAATAGACGGTTCCCTGCCCTCAGGCTTACAATCTAATCATCCCTTGAGCCTGAGTTTGCTGGCACACTGCAGAAATAAAGCACTTTAACACCACTTTCAACTTCTGTGGCTCAATGCTGTGGAATAATAATAATAATAATAATTCTGTTTGTTAATATCCCATCTTCCTCCCTGTACACGGACTCAAAGCGGCTATTCTGGGATTTGTAGTTTGGTGGGGGCACCAGAGCTCTCTAACAGGGAAATAAGTATTGCACAAAACTGCAAATCTCAGAATTCCATAGCATTGAGTCATGGCAGTCAAAGTGTTGTCAAACTGCTTCATTTTGCAGTGTGGATACACCCTGAGAGAGCGTAACATGTCCAAGGCCACCCAGTGGCTTTCCAAACTACACCATGCTACACTATCACAGTTCACCAATAGGATGCCAGTTCCTGCTGCCTGCAGAGAAAATATTTATTTGATTTTTTTCCCTTATGGAAACAGTGTAATTGCACACACCTTTCTGGACAAAAACCATGGGTGCATTTTTTTGCAAGGAATAATTCCCTGAAACAGTTTCTCTCACTCTCTCTCTTCTCCTGCAACAGGAAGCAAATCCTAGAAATGATTCATCTTTGCATGTAAGGATGAAATAGTCAAAAGATTTGCATCCCTAGACACGTCCTAGAAAAAGACAGGCTGTGAAAGTGGCGTGGCAAATAAACGCCACCATCAAATGCTACTGAGCTGAACTTTTCACATTCTATACATTGCATACTGAATTATCCTCTCTTTTTTGTTATGCTCTAAGCTTCCATTGAACATTTTTTCTTTTTGATTTGACAAATCCAAGTATGATAGCTTCAATTGACTCTTTAAATCTCATGCATGAGGATAGACGTTTTATTCCCCTAGAACAAGGGTACGGAAAGTGCAGCTTGTTGATGGCCCTTTGGTGACCCTTGAAGATCTCTTCCCATCCTCCAAAGCCCATGATGCCTGGTAATTTTTTACATGTTGTAATTTCTGGGTATTTTTTCTGAAAAAACTGTAGAAAAATATCCCAATTGATGTCAAGCCCCCAATGCCCACCCACCTTTCACAGCCCCCCCTTCCAAAATCTCTGTTTCCATTTGTGTCCTTCTCAAAATGGTGATTGTAAGTGATGAAGGAGATATCCTGGAGTTGTCTACCTCTGCCCTAGACCCAAGTTTGTTGCAGAATCCCACAGATCTAGAGCTTCATCCTAGGCATCCTAGTACATTGTCAGCTACAGAGCTGTAAACAATTGTCCAAATTTCAGCCGCTTGCCAAGGACAGTATTTTTTTTTTTAAAAAAACCAAATAAACAGCTACAGCACTTAAAATGGTATCAAACTGCATTCTTGCTACATTGTAGATCCACCCTGAAGGTTGATATCTAAATGTTGGAAACTTCTTCAGCACAGGGGTTTTCATACAGGTTCCATATTTTTAATCAGTTGCCAGGATCTTAACTCACACACTCTCCATGATGCTTAGAAGTGGAGCATGAAAAAGTAATTTTTTAAAAACTACAGCTCTCAGAATCCCTCCAGCCAGCTTGGAAAGTGAGGATTCTGGAAGATGTAGACCAAGGAGTTTATCAGACGACGGAAATTGGAAGTATAATCTAATGGCAATCCGAACGCAATCATGGGGTTTCACGTTATTGCGTATTAAAGTATCTCACGCAATTTAGGGCAAAAGGGAAGTAATTCTGAACGCAATCCTAGGCTTTACGTTATTGCTTATTAGAGTATCTCACACAATTTCAAGCAATGGGCAGTCATTTTCAGGAAATGGGAAGTCATTCTGAATGCATTCCGAATGCAATTGGAATTCACGTAAATTCGCTAAACTAGCGAATTCACATGAATTCGAATTGGCTCCAATCGGCTCCATCCGAAATAAAGAGAAATTCCTCCCATCTGATAAACTCCCAGGAAAGTAGCATTTCCAAGCTCTGGTGTGTATCATTCCCTTCCCTCTCTAGGCTGGCTTTACTTTCTTGCTTTGGACTCAAGATGGCAGTGATGATACATCATAGGACTGATGGCTGCGGCATTTTCACTGAATCCTGCTTCTTGCCCAGTTCTTTGAAAGAAGTGATGCCTCTCCTTTGAATGGCTCAGACACAATGCCCTTAGGGGCTTCGTGAGGTCATCATGTGGCCCTCCAACCCTAACTAACCCAGCTATGCAGCTGTATCCCTCTGCTTGGCATGGGCTGCAGTTTGAATGCTAAACAGGAGAAGGCGATTAAATCCAGGACAGAGAAAGAATTGTCCACTTTTTGTTCCTCCTTTTACAAAAATCAAATAATATCCATTTGGGTGGACAATATTCTGCTTGGACTTTAGGAGGCAGCCATTCCTCATCACAAAAGGTTCAAAGAAAAAATTTCTTTGATAAAAAAAAGGGCATATTCTACCTCTTTGGGGTGGAAAAGGATTTTGCTGGGCTTGACATTCCTGATGAAAGCAACCCTGGCTTTTTAGTTCCTCTGGAGACTTCCTGCAAAAAGATGTAAAGCTTGCCTCATGATCTGGCCCATTTTTGAGGCGTAGGAGATGTTTCAGAGAAGTAAAGGCTGGGATCCTACAACCAGGCAGAATGTTGATGTTTGACTATTTTGTCCTTGCAAGTGAGGATGAACCATTTCAGCGGTTTTCTTCCACTGCCAGAAAAATGAATATTTCTGCACAGTTTTCGTCCGGGGATTTGCTCATACCAAAACGTTCCTGAAATTATTCTGTGCAGAAAGACAATATGTAATTCCCTCCAACCCGAATTGTGGTGGGTTGCACATCTCTATTTCTGTTCAGCTCCATGTTTTATATGTGTGTGTGTTTGCACGATCACGGTTTTCTATTCAAAACTGTGCAAAACGTACATAACAAAAACTTGCACAGAAAATAACAATCACACATATGTGACTATTTTTTGTGTAAGGGTCCTGCAGCATAGACTTCAGTCATATTTTTTTTGGGGGGGGGGAATCCCAGAGGTTCAAGCAGGGTTTAGGAAAGGAAGAGGCATTAGGGATCATGTCGCAAACATACAATAGCTGTTGGAGCATATAAAGGAATTTCAGGGGGAAAAAACCCAGCATGTGCTTTATATACTATAGCAAAGCATTTGACTTCATAGATCACAAAAAATGAACTATGGATGGCTCTTAAAGACATAGGAATGCCACTATGTTTGATAGTCCTGATGAGAAATCTGCACTTAAGACAAGAGGCTACTGTCAGAACAGTATTATGTACTCAGCCATATTTTTTTCTGATGAACTTATATTTGTTAAAATGCCTTATGGGCTTGCAGTACATTTATAGAACTCTCAGCAAGGCAAATGATTAAAATTGTACTTTACTAGGCACAAACCTCTGATTGAATCTACAATTAAATTATTCCTTTCGTTGGACCATGGTGCTGAAATTAAGGGGGAAAAAGCCTCTTTCAACATTGGCATTGTGTCCTCAAGCAGCCTATTGCCAAACACATTTGCTGTCCTTTTTTGAGAAACAAATATGCCCAGAGCTATGGGGCCAAATCTTGTCTGATGAAGTTCATAGGAAAAAAGAACTTTAGAAAGATCCATCCTATCCCTCTGTTTGCAGCAAGGACAGGTTGCCAAGTCAACACATTCCTCAGTGGGGAAAAGCTTTTCAATGGGCTTCTTAGTCATGCTCAAAATAGAGGACATTTTGGAATTTCTTTACGACAGAAAGCTGAAATATAGGACATTTCCTGGAAAAGGAGGACATCTGGTCAGCCCTGTTTGGTATTGGATCCTGGCCCTTATTTCTGGCTTGTGGGTCTCTCCTACACATTGAAAACAAAAATCTCCACCTTTCTCAATTTCTTTTGGTTTGGTTCTCTGAGCTGAACTGAGCATCCTTCAGGTAGGGGGACCTATCCATTCATTAATATAAAACTCCTGTTCTTTTGCACATTGGGTGGAAAAAACAAATGACCACACCAGAAGCCTCCACAGTGGTGCAACATTAGTTTCTGCACAAGCCACTCTGCAGAGGAAGCACATTAAATTAATCAGGGAAGTGGGGAAGCTTCAAAACCCAAGAGGCCAAGTAAGGAAATAAATACAATCAGAAAGGATTAAGAGAATTGCCCGATGATATTGAAACAATATGCAGCTTAAGCTTGCAGGGCGAAATCAAGAGAGGAGGGAGATGCAGCATCCTCTTACTCCCAAGTGTGATAGTGGGCCAAGAAAAGTGATATTAATAATTTGCTGGTGTTAATAATCTCACAAAGCAGACTCCACAATAAAGGCAGGAATGGCATTAGATGGCTTTGCTCCTTGGAGCTTAAAATGCCATTGCAATCAGATCAGTGATGGAACACAAGATCTCCATCCTCATGAAATGATCTGCCTTGTGGTCTACTCACTGCTGCATGTCTGGGACCCATAATATTTGATAGTGGATTAGTAGGATGCATAGCAAAATGTTGCAATATTGAGGACACCTCTTCAGAATGTTTCATCCTCTTTCTTCTCCCGCTTGACACTCTGCTCTTATTGCAACTGACAGACCTTCCATGGTCCAGCACCCTTGGTCTTCACTAGTCTATTTGGGATTCTCCTCCTTGTGTTGTTGTTGTTGTTGTTGTTGTGTGCCTTCAAATTGCTTCTGACTTATGGCGAGCCTAAGACAAATCTATAATAGGGTTTTCTTGGCAAGATTTGTTCACAGGAGGCTTGCTATTGCCTTCCTCTGAGTCTGAGAGCATGTGACTTGCCCAAGGTCACCTGTGGGTTTCATGGCTGAGCTGGGAATCAAACCCTGACCTCCAGAGTCATAGTCCAATAGTTTATCTTCAAAGTTTGTGTTTTCCCTGAACTTGCTGATATTTTCTTTTGTGTGTGTGTGTCGTTCTATATTAGCTATGCCAGCATCATCATCTCCTCTGACTTTTGGACATAGCAATATAGAATTCTGGTTTTGGAATGCCTTTAGTCCTCACTGGACCTTTTTGGAGAGGAGGTCAGCTAGTTAGTTTTTTAAAATGTACTTTTATATTTTTTGGAAATCTTTAGGCTTCAGCCAACTTTCCTCGTTTTGTCCATATGTGTATAGTATGACTAGACATAAGCCACAGTATTCATCTCTGGCTGTTTAGAACAGCAATAAAATGTCACACTATATGTTTGATATAACACACTGGTTGTGTAATTTCCTCAAAATGATCTAGATCAGGTGGAGTGCCTTGGCTTTACTGAAATGACCCATAATTGTTGAGTAGTTTTTACTCAGCTCAGAATCATGGATTGTGGGGCTGTTCAAATCCTTGCTTGGCCATGGAAACCCACTGGGTGACCTAGGGCAAGTCACACTCTCTCAGCCTCAGAGGAAGACAAAGGCAAAGCCTTCTGAATAAAACTTGCCAAGAAAAACTTGTGATGGGTTTGTTGCCATAAACCAGAAACGACTTAAAGGCACACAACAACAAAGGTGAGGGAAGAAAATAAACTCATTTAAAATGTACTGAAGGAGAGTTCTATCTAAGCATACCATGGACTCCTAAAAAGACAAATTAATAGGTCCTAGATCAAGCCTGAACTCTCCCTAGCAAATAAAATGACCATTTGAGGCTACTGTACTTTGGCTATACAATGAAATGGCATGATTCTTGACTTTTGGTATTGGGTGACTTCAACATCCCTCTAGAGACCAGCCTTTCCCACTTATCTGGAGCAGCTCGGAAGTTCATGGAATCCATGACAAGCATGAACCTATCCCAATTGGTTAACGGGCCTACCCATTGTGCGGGTCACACACTCGATGGGATTTTTAGTACGGAACAGGAATATCTGTGGGTGGAGGTAACCAAAACCTCCGCATTGTCATGGATGGATCATTTCCTGATCAAGATGATCTTAAAGCCGCGCCTCGCCTCGCCTCGCCCCCTCGGGGGTGGCGGACCCATTAGAATGGTCTGCCCTTGAAGGCTAATGGAATCAATCAGTTTCCAGAAAGCCCTAGAGGGTCTAATGGTTGGCAATGCCAGCAATTCCGTCAAAACCTTGGTGAATACTTGGAACACCAATCTTCCCAAGGCTCTCGACTCAATTGCTTCTGAGCGTCCTCTCCAACCTGCTCTCAACCATAAGCCCTGGTTCACGGAAGAACTCAGGGAGATGAAGTGGGCTGGATGATGACTACAGCGCAGATGGCGGAAGACTTGTCTCTTAATCTGACAGAACTCGCCATAGACAGCACCTCCACACCTATCGGGAGGCTTTGTGTGCAGTGCGGAGATCCTTCTGCTCTGCACGCATTGTGTCTGCAGAGTCCCGTTCAGCAGAGCTGTTTAAGGTGGTGGGGGAGCTGACACAGGTTCCTCCTGCGCCAAATCCCCTGCTCGACCCCATGACGGCCTGCTGTGACGCATTTAACACTCACTTTGCAGACAAAATGTCTCAGATAAGAGCCGACTTAGACGCCAATGTTTCAGCAATATTTGTAAACGAGGCACCTAGCAACTCTGTTGTTGACACCTTACTGGATGAGTTTCAATCTGTAAGTACTGATGACGTGGACAAGATCCTTGGAAGTGTGAGGAAGACGACCTGCTCTCTCAATCCATGTCCATCATGGCTGGTCATCCAGAGAGGGGACACATTGAAGACATTCCTCTGGGATGTAGTCAATGCGTCCCTCAGGGAAGGTATAATTCCATTCTGTCTGAAGGAGGCGGCTGTTAAGCCTCTCCTGAAGAAACCTTCCTTTGATCCCCTGGACAGAAACAACTATAGATCAGTTTCCTTGCTGCCGTTTTTAAGCAAGGTGATTGAGAGAGCAGTCGCCTCCCAACTCAAAGCTGTCTTGGATGAAACCGATTTTCTTGATCCATTTCAAACTGGCTTCCGGGCAGGATATGGAGTCGAGACTGCCATGGTTGCTCTGACAGATGACCTCCGCTTGAGTATCGACAGGGGTACTGTGACCCTGGTAGTGCTCTTGGAGCTCTCAGCAGCCTTTGATACTATAGATCATGGCATCCTTTTGGACCGGCTGAGGGAGATGGGCATCAGAGGCACTGCTTTGCACTGGTTCCAGTCCTTTCTCTCCGGCAGATCCCAAAGGGTGAGGCTTGGGGACAATTGCTCTAAAATCGAGCTTAATTGTGGCGTCCCTCAGGGCACCATCCTGTCCCCGATGCTATTTAACATTTATATGAAGCCGCTGGGTGAGATAATTCGGCGGCATGGAGCACAGTGTCATCACTACGCTGATGACACTCAGATATACTTCTCCATGACCAGATCATCTGCTCAGACCTCAGATGGCGTCTCTTCTCTCAATGACTGCCTGGCAGCAGTAATGGATTGGATGAGGGAAAACAGATTGAGGCTTAATCCAGACAAAACGGAGGTACTGACAGTCACCGGCCCAAAACCAGGTTTGGGAATACAACTCCCGGTCCTAGATGGAGTCACACTCTCCTCGAAGGACTCTGTTCTCAGTCTGGGGGTACTTCTAGACTTGTCGTTTTATGTGACTAGTCAGGTGAATGTGACGGTCAGAAGTGCCTGCTATCAGCTTCAGCTGATACGCCAGTTGCGCCCTTTCCTGGAGATGAGGGACCTGGAAACTGTGGTACATGCTTTGGTCACCTCACATTTAGATTACTGCAATGTGCTCTACATGGGGCTGCCCTTGTGCTTAACCCAGAAACTTCAACTGGTTCAAAACATGGCCGCCAGATTAGTCACTGGGGCATCTAGGAGAGAGCACATAACACCTGTGCTAAAATCTCTCCACTGGCTGCTGATCAGTTTCCGGGCACAGTACAAGGTGCTGTTTTTGACCTTTAAAGCCCTAGATGGCTCAAGTCCATCCTATCTAAGGGACCACCTCTTCCCATATGAGCCCCCTCGCACACTTTGATCCTCTGGGAGGAATCTGCTACAGCCTAGGAAAACTAGGATGGCCCAGAACTCCCAGAGGGCTTTTTCCGCTGTTGCTCCCAGGCTGTGGAATGGCCTGCCGGATGAGATGTGCCTTATTACAACTTTGGACAATTTCAAGAGATCCGTCAAGACACATCTCTTCCGGCAGGCCTTCCCAGACAATGATTAAATTTATGATCGCTATTGTCCATGCAGTCTTACCCATAGAGACATTAATCATTCGAGGCCACCTATTCATTTTTAACGAGAGTGACATTAATGTTTTATGGGTGTATTCTACTGTTTTTAAATCTTATCTCAGTTTAATTCAATCTATTATTATTAATTATTCAGGAAAGACAATGATGCTAGAAGGCAATGGGAAAAGAGGAACATCACATTACAGGTGGATAGACTCAAGCAAGGAACCCATATCCCTGAGATGATGATGATGTTTATTTATAAAGCACCGTAAATTTACATGCCACTAAGTTTGCTATACCTGTTTTAGTTAGGGTGACTTGGAGGTCTCTCATTCATAGGACTACCATAAGTTGATAGCAATTAACAACCATTAACAACAACATAAAATTTCAAAGGGCTATACATATTCAAGGGTAGCACATTTACTGTTTTTTGGATGAAGGTAGGCCAGCAAATCTATTGCTAAAAATATAGAAGTTAGAAGTCAAGTTGAGGCAGTGCATCATTTGTTGCTCAGTCGAGTCGTTGAAGTGACTTGAGTCTAGCTTGAGTCCGAGTCAATCGACTCGAGTCTACTTCACTGCCAATGGCAGTCCCCTATGGAGTATGCCCATTGAATCCAGTAAGTATATAGTCAGTCAGCGTTGACTCACCATTTAACAGTTGAATCAATGGGTCTACTCTAGTTGAAACTTCCAATAGAAATCAGGCCCTGGATGGGTTCCTTCCATTGCCCCTCTTGCTGAGAGAAGATGCCAATGCTGAACTGACTTAAAGAACACAGTCCGCTCAAGGGCTTTTCACGTCCCTCTTTCTGCCATACTCCTCTGTAATCCCATCAGTACAGAAGGGCAGTTTGATATCCATGCCAAGGATTAACGCTTCATGCTCCCTATTGAGAAACTTTTAGTGTGCACAAAAAAGGGAGAAAGGCAGCAACACAGTCAAACAATGCTCTTTTATTTTATATTCTAATTTGATGCTTCAGCAAAGCCATGACACTGTATTTGTATCCCCTTCAATACCACGTGTCAAAGATCAATACTGCAGATGTTGACTTAGCTACACTGCTGGCGGGAGACATTTTAATACCCTAAAGATATTACAACAAAGAGCAGATGACAATTGGGGGGGGGGGGGGGGAGATGAGAGAGAGAGAGAGAGAGATGTTTTGATTTGGATTTTTGGAAATGAATTTCCTTGCTGCTTTTATGTCCAATTGTCTACATGTTCTTTTTTCTCCTCCCTTTCCCTTTTGCCCTCCTTCTCCACTCCTGGAATGCATATTAAACATTGTTAGTCTGTTATCCTTGACCTTTTCAGCCCACAAAGATGAAAATCCAATTCCCTGTGGGGGCAAAACCGAAGGCAGTGCAAGCTTTGAAGAAAAGGCCATTGATGATTATTTATTTATTTATTTATTTATTTCAGTGCAACCCTTTTAAGATGCCACAGGTTGGCTGCATGAATTCAATTGAATAAGAGCTTGCTTGTGCTCCTTGATATAGGCATGGCAGCCCACCTCTGTCATATGATCTATAACCCTCTAAGGATGATGTAATGAACCTAGAAGGATGATGCGCTTATATGTGTTAATGATTGCCAAGCCTGTTAAAGGGATGCAGAGAGATCAAGGCCCAGTCCTTATGAAAGTCCCTGTATTTGAGGCTTGCACTGCAATGTTGCCAAAGAGCCGTTCATTTGTTTGGGATGGGGAAGAGGAAGCCGGAGTTTGAGTTTCCCCCCTTTCCTCTCTCCTCTGTACACCTTTTGTGAAACTCTAACCAGTAAAGCTAGTGTGATTTAATGGTTTAAATGTTGGGCTGGCATTGTGTTCATATCCCCTCACAATCATGGAGACCATCTGTGGGACCTCAAGCAAGTCATGTGCACACTCTCTTTCACCCTCAAAGGAAGGCAATGACAAGTGCTCCCACTGTCAAAGAAATCTTGCCAAGAAAACCTCAAGATGCATTTGCTTGGGATTCACCCTAAGCTGGAAAGGATTTGAAGGCACACAACAGTAACAACAACAACAGCAACTTGGAGCTGTTGCAGACCTCACTGCTGCTCATGCAGATCCTATTACTGGGATAATGGTGAGGTAAACTACAAGGTTGTGAGTTCAATACCAGCCAGAGGCTCAGGGGCAACTCAGTCTAGCTTCCTTCCATAGGTTGCTAAAATGAGTACCCAGTTTATTGTGGGCATTTAGCTTACACTTTGTAAATCACTTAGGGAGTGCTTAGGTGCACTGATAAGTGTTATAGAAATGTACTTGCTATTGCTATATACATTAAAAAACAAACACAAATGCATTGGAACTGAATCTGAGGCCTAATCTGTACTGCAGAAATAATGAAGTTTGACACCACATTAACTGCCATGGCTCAATGTTATGGGATTCTGGGATTTGTAGTTTTGTGAGATATTTGGCCTTCTCTCTCAGAGGGCTCTGGTGCCGCAATAAATGACACGTCCCAGGATTCCATAGCATTGATCCACAGCAGTTAAATCAGTGTCATTGAGCCAGCCAATCTCAGTATAACCGTGCACACAAAACTACACAGCTGGAGGAAACTATACAGATGTATTGTCCGAAGAACATAAGGTTGCTTTTCGAAATTTATTTTTACCCTTTTGCTTCCTGTTTAGAGGAGGAGATTAAATTTGACTTCATTAAGAAGATTATGCATCTTATGAGTTTAATATTTAATATGTAAATGCAGACTCCTTCCTTTGGCAGCTTTATTAAGGGTGTCTTTGGAGAAATGCTGGGTAATTACATCAAAAGCTTCAGTCCAAGGACCTGAGAAACAAGAGGGAATCGGAGCAATAACTGATAGAGAAACTGCAAAAGGGCATGTAGACAAGAAGGGTCACCGAAGGAAGGGCAAGATTGTCAAACAGATTGTTGGAGAGCAGGCATGATTTGGATGTGCAGCTGGGCACATTTTGTGCAGTAGGAAAATAAAACATGCAGTAGGAAATAGCTTTTTGTGTAGTTGGCAACTTGGGCTTTAACCAGGAACAAGGATATTTCTTAAAACAAGTAGATGAGAAAAAGATAAAGAAATGGAAAGTTAAAAGGCCCCTAGTGTTACCTGTCTTCACTGTGTATGTGTATGTCGTGTGCCTTCAAGTCATTTCTGACTTATGGTGAACCTAAGGCAAACCTGTCTTGGGGTTTCTTGTCAAGATTTGTTCAGTGGAGGTTTGCTTTCCCCTTCACAGGAGGCTGAGAGTGTGCGACTTGCCCAGGGTAATCCAGTGGCTTTACATGGCTGAGCTGAGAATTGAGCCTTGGTCTCCAGAATCATAGTCCAACACACAAACCAAGAATAAAGTAAGCTATGTACCTTTAGGTTTCTTCTTGATTTTTGGCAACCCCATGGATTGCATAGGCTTTTCTTAGACAAGAAAATATCACACCTGGAATTCCCTAACATTCTCTAGGCTAAACAGGCCTGACTCTGCTTAACTTCCAAGATCAGATGGCCTGCTTAACCTCGAAGATCAGATGGTGTCTTATCTGGGTATTTAGGCAAACTTTCTGTATTGATGTTGTTGGTGCATACCTTCAAGTTGTTTCCAAATTGTATATTGTTGGGACTTACTATTGATTGCTCCATCTCTGATCAAGAAGGATACATGCGTGAAGATATTTTGGATCCAATTTTATTGCTATAGCTATATTCAGCTTCATCCTGGACTCCTTTTGCGTTGATACCTAGAAAGTACCTTTTTATTCTTAGATATTTTAATTACATTCTATCTGAACAGAACTTGAACAAGTGAGAGTTTTGTGCAACATTTAAGGAGCTGAAGTCCAAAAATGCAAGTTTCTCGTACATTCAGTTTCTCCCTTCTGTTTGTGTTCTTGCATGTCTGCCTTCTCCTCAGTCCCTTCCTGCTTTCTGGAACACTCTCCTTACAAAAACGTCTCCCTTTGGCGGCTAACTTAGAGACAAACTCCAGATTTTTTTTTTTTTGGTTACATTTCTTGGAAACCATTTCTGCTCAGAACTGGGAATGTTTCTTTTAAAAAAGGACTAATGACTTTACTCGGATCACCCAACTTGTTACTCTTACTGAAATTCAGAAAGATAACTTGCTCACATCTACTCTGCAGTGATTATTCTATATGAAACTATAGGGAAAATACTCTCTGGTGTCCTCAAGTGGCCAATTCAGTTATTGCATGTTAAAAATTCAGAGAAAAATGGAAAAGACTGGGTCATTGGGGTTTGGTTCTAGGACGCCCCCCCCCCCAATGGATATCAAAATTCGTGGATGCGCAAGTTCCATTAAATATGGTGTCCATTATAAAAATGGGAAAATTAAGGGGGAGGGAATATCTTCAAGCCATGGATGGTTGAATTTGTGGACAAAGAATCTGTGAATATGCAGGAGCATCTTTACTAAGCTTTCATTCCTGGATCCACCTCAAGGCAGCTACTCTTCCTTCTTTTTTTAGATGGGATCAACACCCCTACACCTCAGTAAGAAGTAACAGACAGACATCCTGCCACCAAAAAGCAGTGCAGGACAACCATGACAGTTCCAAGTCAAAGAGGAACTCCATTCCAACCCATGATGGCAAAAAGTTACTAGCCAGCACAGCCTGGAGATCAGGGTTGGAAACCCTGCTCGGTCATGTCAGCCCACTTGGTAACCTTGGGCAAGTCACACTCTTTCTTACTCAGAGAATGGCAACCCCCCTCTGATGGAACTTGCCAAGAAAATCCTGCAGTAGGGTTGCCATAAGCCAGAAACGACTGAGGGCACACAACACACATGACAAAAAGTCACTAGCACTCAAATCAACCCATTGAAAAAAACAAATTTCTTCCTCCCTTTTCTTTTGTTATGACTTTAGGATGCGTGTGTGCGCGCGCGCTCTTCTGAACCCTATAGTTTAGCTGATTTTGATATGCCTTTTGCCTGCAATGTCAAGGATTAAAGAATGAGATTTATCTCAATTCCAGATCCACCCAGTTGTTGCAGAGCCTTAGAAATGCTAAGCAGCCATCTTCACTCCCACCCTTTCTTCCGAAATCCCCCTCTTGGGACTCCTACAGGTTTGACACACAAACCCAGCCTGTGCACATATGTATTCAGTCAGTTGCTGGCTGCTGTCGAAGATGCCAGCAGCTGCTGCTTTCTAAGCCTCCCTGCTGTGTCCTGGGTGTTTTTGTCATCCGTTCCCCCTCCTTACAACTTCACTCCTTCTTGTAGGTATACTTTACAATGAATAGGTGAGTGTGTGTTCATGTGTAAAAGATTGTTTAGGATCACCAGGGATTGCAGAGGAGAACCCAAGCGAGCGCTTCAAGCTTCTGGCCTTTCCTGAGGCAATGAATTCCATACCCTCCCAACATTTCACAAATGGAAAGATTGTATGAGCAACCCCGGAATTTGGTCAAGACAGTGAAAGTTTTTAATAAAGAAGAAGACATGAACTAGGAGAAGCTGCAGTAGTTTGCTTTTGCCTGAAGCTATAGGGAAATGCAAGAGTTCATACCCTTGTCACTTCTCCTTCTGCCAAGCTAATTCAATGTAAGCTACATTTACATTTTGCAGCAAATGAAGTAAGGTGAGGACAAAGGCAGAAAGTGAGGGAAACTGGGACATTTTAAAAAGCAGCTGAAAAAGTGGGATGGCAGAGGGTTAATCCAGACTGCCCCTATCAAATTGGGACAGCTGAGGGCACTCCTTGCATGGACCACAGCTCCCCAAATCCCCCAGGCAGCTTCTGAATAGACGGCCCCAGAGAGTGATTGGTCTCCTTCTTTGGAGGTTTTAAAACAGAGACAGAATGACTGTATTTTAGTTATGTATTCCTGCTTGGCAAGGAGTTGAACTAGGTGGCCCTTGGGACCCCTACGAACTCTATGGACTTTTTCATATGCAGAAAATGAGGAGGGGGTTTAAACAGTGAAAATCATGTGAAAATCGTGCGATTGCAATTAACATTTTCACCCACATCTCGATTAAAGAGCCATTCTCCTGGGAATAAACACGCAACAAACAGCAACAAATCATTCATGGGATTTCCCTGTGAATGATTTGTTGCTGTTTATTGCCTGTTTATTCTTGGGATAATGTCACTTTCATCACAACATTGTGTGAAAATGTTAATTGTGATTGCACAATTTTTCCATAATTTTCATTCTTTAAACCTCCAATTTCCCCATGAGATAAAGTCCATATATATAGGTTCCTTGCTTTCGTGATTGTGAAGATACTATTTGCAGCACATGGACAATAAGTATCATAATCTCAGATGCCAGTTGAATTGTAGTCAAACACTCCCACGTGATGAAGACAAGCCAGAATACACTGTGAAAGAGAAGCAAGGGGCCAACAGCTTGCTTCTCTTAGCAACCACCAGTGGTGACTCTCATATCAATGGGGCAGTGAATCATCTCTGGAGTTTCATTTTGAACTTTAAAGGTGCTATCCAGGCTGCTTGAACCTGTTTTGAGGATCAGGTCCAACACCTTGGCCTATGTCTTTTAAAGTCTGCATTAAAGTACTGCCTTGACAACAGTCCATGTGAAAGGGATCTAGGAGTCCTAGTAGACCACAAGTTGAATATGACTTGACAGTGTGATGTGGCAGCTAAAAAGCCAATGCGATTCTAAGCTTCATCAATGGAAGTGCAGTGTCTAGATCAAGGGAAGTAATAGTACCACTCTTTTCTGCTTTGGTCAGGCCTCACTTGGAATACAGTGGTCCCCCGGGATACGAATCCCCCGGGTTAAGAAAACCCCGGGATCCGAAACCGGCGGGACCACTACAGTATCCCCCGGGATCCGAAGGATCCCCCGGGATCCAAAAAAAAGGGACGTCCCTTTTCCTCCGAGGCCAGGCTTCGGAGGAAAAGGGACGAAAGGCTGTCTCTTTTTCTCCGAGGCTAGGCCTCGGAGGAAAAGGGACGAAACGGGGTCCCTTTTTCTCCGAGGCTAGGCCTCGGAGGAAAAGGGACGAAAAGGAACGAAACAGAGACACGAAAGGAAGCCCGATCCGTGGGATCGGGCTTCCTTTCGTTGGGCGCGGAGGCCCGGCCTGGCTTGGGGAGCCAGGCCGGGCCTCCGCGCCCAACGAAAGGAGGCCCGATCCGGCGGATCGGGCCTCCTTTCGTGCCTCAGGCGCGGAGGCCCGGCCTGGCTTGGGGAGCCAGGCCGGGCCTCCGCGCCCAACGAAAGGAAGCCCGATCCCGCGGATCGGGCCTCCTTTCGTGTCTGAGGCGCGGAGGCCCGGCCTGGCTTCGGGAGCCAGGCTGGGCCTCCGCGCCCAACGAAAGGAGGCCCGATCCCGCGGATTGGGCCTCCCTTTCGCGTCAGGCCCGGAGGCCCAGCCTGGCTGGGGAAGGGAACCTTCCCTTCCCCAGCCAGGCTGGGCCTCCGCAGCTGACGAAAGGAAGGCCCGATCCGCCGGATCGGACCTTCCCTTCCTCAGCCAGGAGGCCCCCGCCAGGCCTCGGGAACGGATTACCTATTTCCTATGGGAAATAGGCCCCGGGTTACGAAATTTTCGGCTTACGAAAAAGTAGCCGGAACCAATTAATTTCGTAACCCGGGGGACCACTGTACTGGGTCCAGTTCTGGGCAGCACAATTCAAAAAGAATGTGGACAAGCTGGAGCGTTTCCAGAGGAGGGCAACCAAAATGGTGAAGGAAACCATGCCTTATGAGGAGAGATTTAGGGAGCTGGGTATATTTAGTCTGGAGAAGAGAAGGTTCAGAGGTGAGATGATAGAAGAATTTGAAGGGGTGTCACATTGAGGATGGAGCAAGCTTGTTTTCTGCTGCTTCAGAAAACAGGACACAGAACAATGGATTCAAACTAGAGGAAATGAGATTCCAGCTCAACATGAGAAGGAACATCCTGACAGTAAGAGCTATTCAATAGTGGAACACACTCCCTGGGAGAGTGGTGGAGTCTCCTTCTTTGGAGGTCTTTAACCAGAGGCCGGATGGCCATTTGTCATGAATGCTTTGACTGTGTCTTCCTGCATGGCAGGGATTAAACTGGAGGGCCCTTGGAGTTTCTTTCAACTGCATGATTCTATGATCTTATGAAAACTGAGGGCAGATTCACTGCACCCAAGAAACTGCCCATCAGCTGCCACTGCCAACAGATGGGGTCTTTGCACTGCCACCCCTATATAGTAAACTCCTGAACTGTAGGTGGTAGTTTTTTTGTGGAGATTTTGGGCTATGTGGCCATGTTCTAGAAGAGTTCCTTTTTGATGTTTCACCAGCATCTGTGGCTGGCATCTTCAGAGAAGAGATTTCTCTGAAGATGCCAGCCAGAGATGCTGGTGAAATGTCAGAAAGGAACTCTTCTAGAACATGGCCACATAGCCCAAAAGCTCAAAAGCACAAAGAACTATGGATGCTGGCCATGAAAGCCTTAAACTCCTGTAGGTGGTAGCTTCACAGTGAAATACCATCAGGCTTTAAACTGACTGTATTCATTCAGGTGGATGATTAGATCCTTCTAAAGATAGAGGAACATAAGAAGGTTTCCTGCTCCATTTGAGATTTGATTTATCAGAGTCTTCCTAATTTTTGGAACATTCCTGGGTTTCTGGTCATTCTTTTGTCCTGAGACAGCTGGTTTGCTCTTGGACCTTGCTTCCAGATTTGTCCTTTGGTCCAAACCCAATCTTTGGTCCTCACAAGAGGCTTCTCCTGGGGCTTCCAGTCCTCTGTGCACATCTCAGCTGGGACTTCTGCCACACTGCAGAATCAATTAATTAATCAACTGCCATGGCTCCATGCTCTGGAGTCCTGGGATTTGTAGTTTGTGGTGGCATCGGAATTTTTTGACAGAGAAGGTGAAATATCTCACAAAACTACAAATTCCAGAATTCCATAGCATTGAGACATGGCACTTAAACTGGTGTCAAACTGCATTAATTCTGCAATGTAGATGTGATCTGAGACACCTAGTTGTGACCCAAGTTTGAAAGCTGTATCATATTTCAGCATGTTCACATTTATCACCATAACACCTTGAATATATAGGTCTTTCCTGATTTTGGAAGCTAAGCAGGCTGAGGCCTGGTTGATATCTGGATGGAAGACCATCAAGAAGAAATATTAGGTATCCTCAGGTGGAAAAAAATACTGCCTGAAAAACACAGAGATTCTACTGGTTAGAGTTGACAACAGCAAGCTAGAGAGACTGCTGGTCTGACTCAGCCTAAGAGACTTTTGTTCCTTTATTTCTAACAGTGATACTTCTCAGAGGCGGAATAAGTGTTCGACATGTCTAAAATAGATGTTAAATTGAATGGAGAATGTTCAGAAAAATCATTTCATATCTGTCATTCTTCACACTGAAAGATATGTATGATAAAGCACTGCATGAGCAACTCAAAATAAATTCTGCATTGCCATATGTTTGTAGCAGTCCAATCAAAATGACATATGTCTAGTTAAAACAGCTGATTGTGTGTGTGTGTGTGTATCTCCTCTGTTGTTCCTTCCATGTATTTGGGATGTGGGTGATTCAAGATGCAAGGTGATGCCTGTTGTTGTTATTGTGTGTCTTCAAGTCATTTCTGATTTATGGTGCCCTAAGGTGAACCTATCATGGGGTTTTCTTGGCAAGTTTCTTCAGATGGGGGTTGCCATTGCCATTGCCATCCTCTGAGACTGAGGGAGTGAGACTTGCCCAAGGTCACCCGATTGGGTTTTCATGGCTAACCTGGGATTTGAACCCTTCTCCACAACAGACTACAAATCCCAGTATTATATACCATTGAGCCATGACAATTAAAATGACCTCAAACTGCATTAATTCTGCAGTGTGGTTGTGTCAACAGTCAGTTTGCTTCTTTCTCTATTATCTTCCCTGCTCCTGGATCTGCTCTAGGCAAAACTTGGAAAAATTAGGATCTTTGGATGACAACTCTATGATGGTTTAGGGATTCTGGGAGCTGTAGGCTAAAATAGTAATATTTCCAGGCTATGGATTTGGTGCTAGGGAAGAGTGGCTCCTTGCTAATACTGAGCCAGAACTGCCACTGATACAATGAAGAACAAACCCATAAGGTAAACACTATGGATGAGAAGATTAAAAGAGGAGACAAAGTGGATTTTAAAATTAAAATCGTTGATCCCTGGAGGCCTGGATGAGGATCTAGAAAACCTTAAAATCTGTAAAATCTTTCAGAGTTTTATGAGAGTTCCTTCCCCTTTATCTCCAATATGTCTACATTATGCTTGAATGTTTTCCCACCATCTGCTTACAAAATACGAAAAGCTTTTGCTCAGATGCTTTCATTTGTCCCGCCAGTGATTTCAAAGTGCCTGGTCCAGAAATGTCCAAACTTTGATTTTAAGTAGGTATGTCTAGGTCACAGGCAACATACCAATACAATTAAGACTTTACCTAATGGGACATCACATATTTACATGTTGTCCATTTGGTATAATCCCTGATGAAAGCCTCAAGAGTACGCAAGAGGCTGAAACCTGTTGGGCTTTCTTACTGAATAAACAATCACCTTTTGAGCATCTTGAGATATGTCTCCAGTTTCTTCTATGTTTCGTTGGATGCTCCCTGGTTTCTGCTTCTTTTTTGATCTTGGGGAAGAACTGTGGAGATTATTACACTTCTCATGATGTCGTCAGTCATCTGTTGCTGATCTATTGCTGAGCTGTTGTTTTACCATTATTATCATGCAATTTCACATTAACAGGAGATACCTGTCAATGAGAAACGGTGTGATAATAACGATATAACAACGGATTGATGACAACGTAGTGTGAAAAGGAGAGGAATCATAGTTGTAATTCCACTTCAATTCCATCACTAGTGCCTTGTGTGGCAATCTCCTGGGTCATCCTGGCCTAATAAATGGCTTGGATCCTATTTATTCATTTGATTTATATTCTGTCTTTCTCCCAAGTGGGTCTCTAAGTGGCTTACTCTGTTATTACCAGCTAGCATCGGCTGGGAAGCTATGGTGGTTTCATAGCAAAGGTGGAGACGAATAGGGATCCCAGGAGGGCTGGCTCCATTCTAGGGCTTGAGGTACCACCCTGTAATGTATCAATTGGGATATCAAATAGTAATTACATCCCTCTCCAGGTCAAATAAAATGATATTCTTCTCTGCATTTACAACTAGTGCTTCCTTAAGCAGTGGAAGATGTCTGTTTGTCTTAGTGTGTGTTTTAACTTGGGTCTGTATCTTGCAAAGTGAGGTTTTGTGATTAGCACTGGAAGGTAAACTAGTAGAGCTTAATTTCCATGAATCTCTAAGGAGAAATAAAAGAGGGATCAATGTCAACTCTTTACCCATCAAACAGTTATTCTCTAAGTTTTTGATGTTTCCTCTCTTACTCTGTTATGAAAAGAACATAATGAAATTTAAATTTTATAAAAGTTATCTGCTGGGGCTGTCCCAAAATACTTTTTTGCTGCCTGAGCTTGCACCATATGATCCCAACCACTGTGCAGTTTTACACTGAAGTAGGGATATGGCACATTCATAATCAATGTGCCTTCATAAGAAAGAAAGAAAGAAAGAAAGAAAGAAAGAGAAAGAAAGGAAAAAAGACAATTACTACAATCTGTGTTTCTAATTTTCCACCTCAGTTCTTTCTCTCTTGTATTATTAGCAAGGAGAGGCAACAAAAGCCAGTGACTCAATACACACAGCACTGGAAAACAATGGGAAAGATGGGGTTTTAATAAGCACTCAGCAAAGCTGTAATTAAATCGCAGGTTGTGTTTGGAAAACAAGAAGCTCATTTTTCGTGTGTTTCCCCTGCATTCCATCAACATCTGCACTATATTTTCTTCTGGGCAATTATGAAACTTTGGGTGAGTTGATTCATAAATACAGGTGTGGAGTGGAAAAGAGATGCTTGGCGGGGAGATGATGATGATGATGATGATTTCATTTCCATCCCACATTTTCCCGGATTGGGACTCAAAGAAGCTTGCAACAATAAAACAAAGACATTATTAAAAAGCCATGAATTATTGATGAGGAAGAACAGACAAGCCAGGAGAGGCTGCAGCTGTTTGCTTTTGCTTGAGTCTACTGGAAAGGGCAAAACTGATTTGGCAACAAGTGAGAAAAGCTGGGTAAGAAAGGGGAAAATGAGAAAGGAGATAGGAAAGTGGAAGCTTGTTAAAGCACCGAAAAAGTGGGATGGCAGAGGCCTAAGCCAGACTGTCTCTGCCATATTGGGACAGTTGGAAGGCAATGTATTGAAGCAGAAAGCTTTGAGCACTTAACTCTTAAATGTATCCATTTATACATTGTACATTCATGCATGGGAATGTGCTGAAGTAGGTCAAATCTGCACTGAAGAAATAATGCAGTTTGACACCACTCTAACTGCCATAGCTCAATGCTATGGAATCCTGGGGTTTGTAGTTTATTTATTTATTATTTATTTTATTTATGTACTTGTTGTGCTGCCTTTCACCCAGAAAAGGTGGATCACAGATAAATTTTTAAATAAGATTTTGCACTAAAAAATGTGAAAACAATTTAAAACAACTAGCTAAAAACAGTATTGTTGTTGTTATTGTGGCAACTAATGGCAATCCTAAAGTGAACCTGTCTTTGCATCTTTTTGGATCCTGGACTTTCTGAGTTACGAAAATAGTCACTGGAGCACTTCTGGGAGCAGGGATGGACCCAGGATGTATTCAGGCAGCAAATTAGGCAGCAAAAACCTTGCAATATCAGGATGCTACCTGAATTACTGGTAGAGGTAAATTGATTTATTACCCCATGTGATAAACTCCTTACCCTCTGCATGTCTTTAATTCCCTGCCTGCTTTCTCCTTCTCTCTCTCTCTGTGTGTATGTGAATGCCTTTGTGTGAATGGTAACTTCCTTCCAATTAATAAATAAAACTATTTGGACTTCACACTCTGGAGTTCTCTTTTCGGAACCATTATACACAGGCTCGATCCCCTCTGTATGTTATCTGAGCCCTCTCACTGCTTTCTATTGAGCTGATAAAATCCCTCCGTTGTATATTAATTGTGGGTGCCCTCCTGGGAACCTGGTATTTGGGTAACAGCAGAAGTAGGGAAGGGGAGGGCAGTGCTGTTCACTGGTTCACCTGCCTACCTGTCAAGTTCCCCAGGTCCTTCTGGATTTGACTGGGTGGGCAGCAAAGGCAGAGGGAGGGTATGGGGCAGGGCTCACTTACCTGCCTGGCTACTCCCCCAGGTCCTTCTGGTTTGTCTTCAGGTAAGGCAGAGGGAGGCAGGGACTTTTCATTGCTGCCACCGCCATCCCACGCCAGATGACGCCAGCCCTAGTGATGCCACTGACTCCATTCCTAATTCCTTCCTCCTGGCTTAACTGAGACTGCTGTCTATAGTCCAGTTCTGACCCTTGGGTGAAGGGGTGTTGGAGAAAACCATCTTGACTCCCTTCTCCTGCTGTACTGCTTAGGAAAGATGTTCATTCTCAAGGCCTTATATTATTTAGTCGTATCTCTTGGGCTACTGTCTTGACCATGGAACCCTTGGTCATGCTTTGCTAAACTTCACTTTCTCCATCAGTTCTCCCATTGGGCATCTATTCTCCATGGAACTGGGGTAGGGTATTCATCCAGTTTGATTTCTGTTGTCTTTAAGACTGCAAAGCAAGTGCTAAGACTACATAGGGAGTTCAATGTGCTTTGCAGTTCCTTTGGGTCCTTCAGCAAAACACGCTGAAAGAATAAATACAGCAAACAAAATTTCAAAGGCTGAGACAAATATTTGAGATGCTTCGCAAGCATGTTTTTTCTTTGTCCCTCCAGCTCTCAGTCATTTCAAACATCTCTGTAAGGGTTGTTGTGGGAATCTATTTACAAATTTATTCCACTGGAAGCCTCCAGTGCAAGATTTAAAAGTTTTATGATGGCCACTTATATATCACCAGAAGAGAGAATAAAAAAGGGCACAGATTTGCATAACATTTGCTTATGATTATATATATATATATATATATATATATCTCCCTGGTGGCACAGTGGTTAAATGCCAGTAATGCAGCCACAAGGTTGTTTTCAATTCCAAGGTGTCCAAGGTGGACTCAGCCTTGAGTACCCTGTTGTTGGGGGCAATTGGCTTACAGATTGTAAACCACTTAGAGAGTGCTCAGTTCAATGATAAATGGATAGAAATGTACATGCTATTGCTATATATATAGGGAGAGAGAGAGAGAGAGTTGTGGTGAGCAAAGTACAATCTCAGAAACAAATATGGTCCCTCCGAACCTGTTTTCATGGCTTGCCTCAGCCAAGAAAGCCCAAGGTTGTGGAGAAGGATGAGGTAGAAGAGGGAGCAACCATGAGCTGGGTGCAGCTGAGGCAGATGCTGGTAGGTGGCTGGTTGCTACACAAAGTGATAGTGGTGGTGATGGGATGCAGTGACTGTTATTGACTGCTCCTCTTCCTGCCACCATTGCTTTTCTTTTCTGTCCAGCCTGACCTGGAAGGTGCCCCATTTTACCCTTGGAAGGCTAACCAAATTTGCAACTTGAAGCTTCAGTGTTTTAAGCCTCGAAACCATACCCTCTGAGGAGCAACTTAGGGAGCTGAGTATGTTTAGCCTAGAGAAGAGAAGGTTAAGAGGTGATATGATAGCCCTGTTTAAATATTCAAAGGGGTGTCATATTGAGGATGGAGTAAGCTTGTTTTCTACAGCTCCAGAGAATAAGACCCAGAGCAATGGATTTAAACTACAGGAAAATAGATTCCACCTCAACGTTAGGAAGAATTTCCTGACAGTAAGAGCTGTTTGACAGTGGAAGGTGCTGCCTTGGAGAGTGGTGGAGTCTCTTCTTTGGAGGTTTTTAAACAGAGGCTGGATGGCCATCCATTGGGGATGCATTGTTGTTGCGTTCCTGAATGGCAAAATGGGGTTGGACTGAATGGCCCTTGGGGTCTCTTTCAACTCTATGATTCTATAATTATTCTAAACAAGGAGAGAGAGAAACAGCTTGGCTCACCTATGTGGCTGTAGTGAAAGCACAAGTGAGCAGTCAGCCCAGTACAGCAGTCCAAAGGAATAAACAGAAAGAATAGTCAGAGTCCAGGCAGAGTTCAAGGCAACAGGCAATCAATCCAAGAATAAGGTAACAACAAGGCTTCTCCCAAGGAAGATGGATGGACAAAGTAAAGGCACCACAAGGTGATTTGCTGCCCCTGCCACAGAGACAATTCCCAGCTATGGAGAGCTGTGCAGATTAGCAGCAGCTCTCTAGAGTGAAAAGGCTCCCTTCCGACAACTTGCAATAATGACATATACAGACAACTTTGTTTAACTACTGGTTTATTATACAGTTTGCAGAATTTCACCCCAAGTCCGAGTTTACAGTACAGTTGATGCTTTTTTGATCCTGGTTCTCTGTTGAGGCTGGGATGGAACTCTGGTGGTGCATTGGTTAAACGCCAGTACTGCAACCACTCACAACAAACCACAAGGTTGTGAGTTTGATCCCAGCAAGGGGCTCAGGGTTGACTCAGCCTTGCATCCTTCCAAGGTCACCAAAATGAGTACCCAGCTTGTTGGGGACAATTAGCTTACAACTGTAAACCGCTTAAAGATTGCTTAGTACAGTGTGAAGTGGTATATAAATGAAACTGCTATTGCTATGTGTGTTTGTATGTGGGGGTGCCGATTCATACAAATTGTTCCCAACCTCTTTGACAAATGCAGCAGTGGGAAGCTAGGCCATCTTTAAGGTTGCCTGGATGTCATTGTTCCACAGAAATGACCTACTTTTGTTTTATCTGGCTTGCCTGTGTTTGCATTGGTTTATTGGTGCTCGAAGATACTGCTAAGTGAGTTGCGTTCCTGGAATATAAATGAGCCACTGAGATCTGCAGTCCCCTTCCCAGGCTGAGCGGGCGAGAGAGTGGAGTCTTCTCTCTCATCATCCCTTGGCAATCAGCAGGGAGAGAGCAAATGCAGGAGTGAAAAAGATCCCGCCTGCTGATTTCTCATGGAGCAGATGTTGCAAATTGACACAGGAGGAGATGCCATCCAGACATTTGGCTCAAGATTGATAGAATCTGCAGATGTAAGAACCACTCTGCAGGCAACGTGAGAGGATGCTATGGCCTCATGTCCTGCAGCCTTTTTAAAAATCCCACAATGTTCTTTTGATAAATAGAAAAAAATCATGTCCTCCTTATAATGTGCTTCCTCTGTAATACCATATCCTCTAGCATTTCACAGATGAAAACTGGGATGTGTGTAGCCAAGCAACATCAGAGTGTGGTCAAGATGGCAAAAAGTTACTGAGAACCATGGAGAACTGAGGAAGAACTGAGAACCATGGAGAGGTTGCAATAGTTTGCTTTTGCCTGAGCCTACTGGGAAGGGCTCCTCTCCTCACTGCTGAGTAAATTACTTTTGAACTTTAAACTCAATTTGCAGCTGTTGAAGGAAGTTCAGGACCAAGGGGGAAAGCATGTGGAGAACAGAGAAACTGGAATGTTTTAAAAGCAGCTGAAAAAGTGGGACAACAGAGAGTTGTATTGGGATAGTTGGAGGCTGTGCAATTTGAAAATTCAAATATCACAAAGCAAAGCAAACCTTAAGATTTTTACATTTAGCTTGGGGTTGGAGAAAGTTCAGCCAGTGGGTCACATGTGGCCCCTGAGGGCCTGCTTCGTGGCCTCTGCAGCTCCGCTTGAGATTTCTAAGGTTCCAAGACACCACACTTGGAGGATTTGTTTCTTTAAAAACACACACAGTAAAATGGTGGGAAACACACAGACAGAAAGACAGACACTCTTCAGACTACCAGAAAAATGTTCCAGCTTGACTCCTCTGGACTTGTCTGCAAGGGTCAAATAAACTGGCCTCCACTCCATAGGCAGTCAAGATGATGCACAGCCCAAACCTTGTTTCTGGTATGAACAGACTGGACAACGTCCAGCCCCAAACGGGGATGCAACACACTTAAAATACATTTTAAAAACTTATCTTTTATTCCAGATTTTCTGAGACGATCCATAGACCTCCATTGCAATTCTGGGAGGATGTCTGAAATATGTCCTACTGAGCCTCCTGATGATTCCACTGCTATTAAAAAAGGCCCTTACACAAATTTATCAATCAATGCAAGATAGACCAAAGTTTGGAAAAATTACTTTTTAAAAAGAATTCACCTCCCAGAATTCCACAGGGACCTTGGCTAGAGACCATGCTGGTTGGGAGGTTTGGAGGGTTGTAGCCTGCAAAAGGTCACTTTACCAAGCTCTGCTAAAGAAAGCAGAGCATAAGCCCGAGTTAGCAGCAGAGAATAAAACCTGTGAGCATATAAAACCACATTAAGCCCAGCAGCAGGGAAAAAGTGCAAAGACGTAGAAGCACTAAAAGAGTTCTTAAAATGCCAGGAGAATAAAAAAAGGAAAAAAAAAAAGAAAGAAAAAAGTAGTATTCACTTGGTGCTGCAAAGAGCATAACATAGGCATCAGGGCTAAATGTGTGCATGTGCACACAAGACTGACAAATGTAATGGTCAAGTCCTACAGTTTAGTGTAAATATTTGCTAGGGGAGTTATATTACACAGCTTCTATACTGAATACTAATGTATGACTCAATGGTCAGTGTGCTTTGTTAGCATACCCTGCACCCCTCAAGCTGGATACGGAGTCCATATTTGGTACCTAGTATCAAGGATGTTTGGAGAGACTACAATGACCTGTGCAAATAAAGACGTTTAATGCGTGGGAAAGGCACATTGGTCTAAGGACATGTGAGAGGCCTAGATAATACTACCATAAACACAGAATGGGTTTGCTGATCACTCTGTCCCCTCCCTGGATCTTGGCTCTTTCAGTGGAAACAAAGGAAGTCCATTCACAAAGGCAATCAAACCATACTCCATGCTTTGTTTCTAGTCACCATAAATGTTCAACTATTTTGAGATTGTAGTTTTTTGTGGTTTTTTGGGCTATGAGACCATGTTCTAGAAGAGTTCATTCTTGATATTTTGCCAGCAGCTGTGGCTGGCACTTCAGAGAGTGCTGGCATGGAAGAGAATGGGGTCTATATATTTTTGGTTGAGAGGAAGTGAAAGCCTCAGAGGGTCTATTTAATTAATTGAATGTCAAAGCCTCAGAGGATCTATTTAATTAATGATCCATTGTCTGCTAGGAAACCTCTCTCACTCTGGATGGTTTTCATTTGTGTTTGCTTGGTCTAGATTTTAGTATTTTTCAGGACCAGTAGCCAGGAATAAACTCTCTGCTTTGTTTTGATCCGTGTTAGTTTAGTTTAATTTTAAAGGGTGGGAGGCTGGGACTGGGCTGTATTAATTTTTTAACTGTGACTGTTTTAAATTATGTTGTACCCCGCCCTGATTGCCTGGTCAGAGGGGCGGGTTATAAATAAAATGTATTATTATTATTATTATTATTATTATTATTATTTATTCTAGAACATGGCCTCATAGCCCACCCACCCCCCCCCCCACAAAAAAACTATGGATGCTGGCTGTGAAAGTCTTCGACTTCATATTTTGACATTGTCCCAAATCCAATCACTGTTTTGTCACTCCAGTGTTAAAACCATCAACCAATTTGGTCCTTTTGTCAGTTTCGTGGTTAAAAAAAGGGCTTTGTTACACTGTATGGTAGTGTCAAGTACCCCTTGAGGGCATGAGATAAAATGAAAATATCCGCTCCACACATGGCCATCTCGCTACTACAGACCAAGACTCAGTTCAACAGATCAGAATTTCCTCTCTCTGTATAGCCCTCAAATATTGTATGAGCCACACTCCGTCTTCTGTGTATCCCTTTTCCAAGACTAGTAATTATCACCCTCTTTAAAACGCCAATTTTACACTATCCATTATTCCACACTTCTCTTTCTCTTAGCCTTGTATGGCTTTTAAGATTGTGTTGGTAATGCATGTTTGTGTGTACCTTTGCACATTTCTGAATAAAACCCTTTCATTCACTGGAATGACTCTCTCTGAGTTAGGACTGGTATACACAAAGGAAAAGATCCCCGCAAGTTACCCTCCTCTGAAAAGCTTTTTGAGCTAATGATTCCTACAACATTTAAGAAGATGCCGACACTTTTGGTGGGGACCCTAATTCCCCCCACATTAGGTTAACAGCATGGGTTGTATGAACCTGTTGTATAATTGCAATGTGCAATGCACAAAAGCAATACACTATGCCTAGATGTATAGGACTGCATCCACACTGCAGAAGTAACACAGTTTGACAGCACTTACCTGCTATGGAATCCTGGGATTTGTCGTTTGTTCTGGCACCAGAGCTTTTCTGATAGAAAAGGCTAAATATCCCACAAGACTAAAATCCCAGAATCCCATCACGTTGAGTCCTAGCAGTTAAAGCAGTGTTAAACTGCATCAATTTTGCAGTGCTGGTGCAGCCTCAGGTTGAAGTACAATAAGGCTTAATTTTACCACCTTGCCCTGCCCAAGACATTACCAACTCTCCCTAGTTCTGAGCCAAGCTGACAGGATGATCAGAAACTTGGGATCCGGCTGCTTCCTTCCCTCTGAAACTATTCAGCAGCACCCATTTCCTGACGAAAGCAGCTGTCCATAAAACCTTGACACCTCCACCTTTAATTTCATTTCATTCCCTGCTAAGCTGCTTTATCTCCCTTGCTCCAAAATGCAGCAGCTCAGGTCAACTTTTACTGGTAGCAATTTAGGGGAGATGCACTCCAGCTAATCCTCCACTTAACAAGGGAGATGAATACACACCGTGGAGGATTTTCAACCTGTCTTTGCAACTAATGTATGCCTTTCAGTCAAGCCAAGGAGATCAAATTTTCTCCTCTGTGGCTGTGCAGAGGTTGGAATGATTTCCCCCCTCTGTAATTGCCCTGTCCAGAAATGTAACACAATATGGTCAGAAATAATCTTTTACTACTCATTCAAATCAGACTCATCAGTTCACCTCTCTTTTTAAAAAATTCCAGAGATGGAGACAAAAGTCTCCTTGGTTGCCAGCAAAAACAGTTGTAAAAGTCGCATCAGCTGCTGTCGTTGTCCACACTGAACCTAGCTAAATGCAACTTTATTCAAGCAGGAAAGAAATGGTTCAAGCAGGAAAGAAATGGTTCTATACACAAAATAGGAAGGCGTGGGAAAGAGGCAACATAATGGTGTGTGTGTGTGTATGTGTGTGTGTGTATGTGTGTGTGTGTGTGTGAATAGACTGTATCACTTCCATCCTACACAACTATAATGTTATGATTCCACTTTAACTGTCATGGCTGCATCCCAAAGAAACCTGAGACTTGTAGTTTGGTGAGGCACTGGGTTCTCTGGCTGAGAATTATAAATACCCTTTCTAAATTACACATCCCAGGATTCCATAGGATGTTGCCAAGGCAGTCAAAGTGGAATCATACTGCTATAATTCTCTAGCAGTGGAGGTCTCCAAGTTTGTGGGTTTGCAGGTTTATTATTTGTGCATGTGCGCAGATGGATCATGTTCAGAAATGCTCCATAGCACCTCCTTAATTACTGCAGTTGGACTCCACGCTAACTGCTGTGGCTCAATGATATGGAATTCTGGGATTTGTAGTTTCATGTGAATTGTGTATTTTTGAATGATACATAAGTACTCATCAGTACTTTCAGTGTACCTTTTGATTCACAGCAGGTACATTTGGACTGCATCTACACTGCAGAATGAATATAGTTTGACACCACTTTAACTGCCATGGCTCAATGCTAAGGGATTCTGGGATCTGTAGTTATATTAGTTATTGAGCCTTCTCTGTCAGAGAGCTCTGCTGCCACAACAAATAACAAATCCCTAGATTTCATAGGATGGACCCATGATAGTTAAAGTAGTGTTGAACTACATTAATTCTGCAATGCAGCAGCAGGGTGGGTTGCACAGAAGGCTGGTGGTGTATTGAAAACCCCACTTAACCACAGCAGTGCAGATTTACTCTAAGACAGCATGATGCAGCCTCTTGGCTTGATTTTAAAAGAAATTCAGTCATTGCACAACAAGAATACACAGGGTTACAAAGATACTATGTTTGCAAATAAGTAAAATAACCTTGCTTACTAGATCTAGTAGTTTTAGCTTGTGGAACCTTCTGGTTAGAAAAACTCTGATTTTGCTTTTTTTCTTTCAGCCCTTATATAGGATTTTGTAACAGCAAAAGTCTATCCCTTTAAGTCTTCTAAGGCTGAGTATCCCTCGCTCTTTGACAGCCTGTGAAATTATTATTAGTAATAATGTTCTTCTTGACCACACAGGGCCCAGTCTGGATGTATATAATCCAGATGCTTCTTTGAAACCCAGTCAGTATGACAATAGTTTTGTACCTCATCTAGTTTATCAGTTTAGCTGGAGTTAGCTTGTGCTTTTGCTAGATAAGGGTTTTGCTAGTCTAGCTCTCTTATTTCATTGTGGTGTTTGTGTGTGTTTGACCTTGTTCTGTGATTTTCTTTGAATTTATGTCTAAATCACCAGCAAATGTTTGTTGTGTACCCAATAAATTTAGCTTCATTAGAACATTTTACTATGTCATTATACTATGCCATTGTATTTAATGAAACTTGAGAATCTATGGATTTTGGTATCCACCAGAGATCCTGGAACCGGACCATATCCCTGGTTGATACCAAAATCCATTGATGCTCAATTCCCGTTACATACAATGGCATAGTAAAATTGTATCCCTTATATAAAATGTAAAAACTATGGTTTGCTTTTTGGAATTTATATATATATATGTTTAATATTTTCAAACTCAGGATGATGGAATCCATGGTTAAAAAAATCAGTGGATATGGTGGGCCAACTGTAGTGTGTTGTGGCAGCCAAAAAAGATGGTGTAATTCCATGTTTTGTTAACATGGGGAATAGTTCCTATATAGAATCATAGAATCATGGAATCAAAGAAACATAGAGTTGGAAGAGACTACAAGGGCCATCCAGTCCAACCCCCTGCCATGTAGGAACTCCCAATCAAAGCATCCCTGAAAGATGGCCATCCACATGAGGGAAGTCATAATACCACTTTATTCTATTTCAGTCAGATTTCACTTGGAATGCTGTGTCCAGTTCTGGGCATCACAGTTCAAAAAGAATATTAGCCATGCCTGCACTGATGGGGAAACCCAGATTACTGTTGGGGCTTCTGGATCCACGGGGAGGACAAGCTGTCTGAACAACTGGCATCCACAATGGGCTGATACCAGCAGCACTGTTTGCAAACCTCTCCTGGCTGTCTTATCCTGCTCCCAGTCCCATGAAAAAGCCCTATGCACTGGAGGTACCATGTGAACTCAATAATAATAATAATAATGATAATAATATTTTTATTTATACCATGCCTCTCCAATTAGATTGAGGCAGCTGACAACATTAAAAACATTAACATACAATATAACACAATAACCCACAAACCCACCCACCTACAATAAGAGCAATACAATTAAATTATTAAAATTAAGTATTAAAACAAAACAGTCAATTGATGAGAGGTGACTGAGATGCTTATCTGGGAAGGCCTGCCAGAAGAGATCCGTTTTGACCACTTTTTAAAAGCAGTCAAGATTAGCAATATTCTGGATCTCCTCCAGCACACAATTCCATAACTTGGGAGCAGTAGAGGAAAAGGTCCTCCGGTTAACTGCAGACAGCATAGTTTCTGCTGGCTGCAGTGAATTTTTCCCAGATGACCTGAGTGTGCGGGTGACAGTGCTGTGGCTGGAGTTGAAATTACCAGGTGAGAAGAGGTCAGTGGCTTGCCCTGCCAAGGGTGCCTCCTGACCTCTTCTGCCCACGTATGGATGCTCCTCTCCTCATGGCTGCACTAGCATGCAGTTGGCATGCTCAGAGGATTCTCCAAAGTTTCCAGCCTGATTCAGAGCAAAGTGGACTCTTTTTACTCCAGATAATCACCCTGGAGCTCGTATTGGACATGTGTTTCACCTGTTTTACCTAGTACATCATCTAAGCAGGTCAGTGTGGAAATTGGATGGGAATACTTCTATTCTTCCATGTAGACACAGCTATTGTCAAGCTGGAATACTTCCAGAAAAGGATGAGTTCCAAAAGAGGATGAGAAAGTTCTGGAAATGTGTTGGGTGTGTGTGTGTCTGTGTCTGAAGGAAAGATTGAGAGATGATCCGATTGCTCCCTTTTAATATCTTAAGGGATGCCTTCAGATGTAGAAGATGGAATGAACTTGTTGTCTATTGCTCCAGAGACAGGAATGTAAACTAATGGATTCAAATTACAGTGGGCTGTTGGTATCTGCACAGGACCCCCCCGTGGATACCAAAATCCATGGTCGCTCAAGTCCCATAAATATAATGGCATAGCAAAATGGGGTCCCTTATATAAAATGGAAAATCAAGGTTTGCTACTTCGATTTTTTAATGTTTTGAATATTTTCAATCTGTGGATGGTTGAATCCATTGATAAGGAATCTGTGGATAGAGAGGGCCAGCTGTACATGAAAAGAGATTTCACCCAGACATTAGGAGGAACTTCTTGACTGTTACAGCTGCTTGAGAGTGGAATAGGCTGCTCCACTTTCTCCTTCTTGAGAGGTTTTCAAACAGAGGTTGGATGGGTATCTCTCAGAAGTGCTTTAGTTGTGTATTCCTGCATGGGAGGAATGGGAGGTCACTTGCAGTCCATTCCAACTCCTCTATGATGTTATGAATTACATTTTACCTTGGCACCATTTCTCAGCTTCCCTATCTAACATGTGTCTTGGGATTAATTGTAAAGCTCTTGTCTCAGAGCATCTTTAAAGTCTTTTAGCTACCTCAGCTTTTAGTTCCAGAGATACTTATTAAACCATCTGTGGCATCTCTTTAATGGCATTGCCATGTTTTTATCTATCCCTCTAGTTTCCTAATTGCACAACAACACACATTTTCAGGGGATTTACATCTAAAAAATTATATTAGTTAGAGAGAAGTGAAATTTAAGCCATTCACTGGTTTCTCCCTAAAAGATAACATGGGAAATATGCAGCACTATGTTCAAGACACCGTTGCAAATCAAGGATGTCAGAATTTATTAATATTATTTCCATTTGTACTCCTCAATGGCTTTTGGCCTATTTCTTCATTGAGCTAAATGCTATTTTTGTTGTGTGCCTTCAAGTCATTTCTGGCTTATGCTGCCTCTAAGGTAATCCTATCACAGGGTTTCCTTGACAAGACTTTTTCAGAGACGGTTTGCCTTTTCCTTCCTCTGAGGCTAAGAGAATGTGACTTGCCCATGGCCATGGAAATCCAAGAGGAGATTCAAAACCTGATCCAGCAGTCAAACCACAATACCATGCCACCTCAGGCTAAATGTATCCAATCCTTTTAACCTTTCTTCATTGAACAAGTTGCCATGACTGGATGGAAAAGCAAACCCTGTTCCAGCACTCAAACCACTATGCTGCTGCTTCAAGCTAAATGTACCTAATTCTTTTATTCTTTCCATATTGGATTTCTTTTCCAGGACCTTCATTATCTTTGTTGTCCTCTTCTGGGTTTTCATGGACATCCTTTGTTAACATTTGGCATCCAGAACTGGATATTTCAACCCGGCATAAGACCATGGTACCCCTGCCTGCCATATCAAGATTGAAGTTGAAGGGAGAATGTCAACCCTCACTGATGACCACAATGTCAGTGGAGACACAGATTTAAAAATCCCATATTTTTCAGAGCAAAGCAATGATTCGCCAGGCCACAGATTGAGGAAAATCTGCATATCCAAATGAAACTTTGCCTGAGAAGGAGAAAGCAGGTGGAGGAGGTGATCACAGCAAAAGCTGGAACATGATAGAGATGTGAGAGGATATGGAAAAGGGCCTTCTTTCTTGTGGCACTATGCAAAGATCTCTACCATGTGGAGATCTGACCAGTGAAGATCTCTACCGTGTGGAGATCTGATTAGCACCAACATGGCAGTCATTCCCATTTCCAAGTAAAACCTTGGTTGTTCCCTAAAGCTTTGGGGCTCAATTGCTTTTTCACAAACCTCATGTCTACATGATTTGAAATTGTTTTGAACTATTTTAACTTGTTTAAATTTGTCTTTTACACTTCTTCTCAATCTTTTTTTCATATGTGTTTAGTCTTTGGGGAATAATCCCCCCCCCTCAGTTTTAAACTGATTCAGCTGATTTTACCGTAAGCCATCCTTAAGCTCTCTGAATCAAGGGTGGGATATAAATGTTTTAACAAATAAAATAAACTAAATATGAAAAACAGCAGGCAACCAACCAACCAACCCCCCTTTGCCCTGCTGGTTCTTGACTGCAAGGCACACCGTAGAATCATTTAGGTGGCATCTTTGGTGGTGCCCCAGTCTTAAAGGGTAGTTCTGGCTTCAACGCTGAAAATGCAGAGAAAGATTCTGCTTTTCCATTCGCCTTCAGCTGCTGCAGAGACTCTGCAAGAGCCGCAAGAAACTCCTGCAGGATGCGGGTGGAATGCAGAATTTCAGAACTGCTGTGGCATCAGCCATGCAGATTAGTATATGCGGTAGTCATGGAGTTGAGGGTGTAGTGTGTATGTGTGTGTATCAAACTGATCGACAGAGACGGTAGAGGGAAGGTTGCAGAAACTCAAAGGATTTGCATCAAAAAGTATTAAAAATCAGCTCAGAGATCTTGAGCACTGTCACACCACGATGATGATGATGATGATTAATTATTATTATTCTACATCAGCTACTTAGCAGCCGTAGTAATCTGTAACACTATACCCATGATTCTAACTTTGCCCCAGCCTACTTCACCAGGCACTAGCTGTATGTGAAGAAAAATGCATATTCTTCCAGTGAGCATGAGTTTCTGCCAGGTTTGGGGATCAGGGGTCAGGCCATGGGAGGTTACTCCTGCATTGCAGTTAAAGATCCAAAACCTAGGATGTATCTACACTGTAGAAATAATGCTGTTTGACACCACTTTAAATGCTGTAGCTTCACCCTATATAATCTTGGGATTTGTAGTTTTACAAGGTGTTTAACCTTCTCTGCCAAAGAGTCCTGGTGCCTCACCAAATCACAGATCCCAGGATTCTGTAGGATAGAGCCTTGGCAGTTAAATTCGTGTCAAACTGCATTATTTCTGCAGTGTAGAGGCACTCGTAGTGGGTTAAAGGTTTAAACAGCAGCTTCTGGAATATAAAAACTCTTCTCCAGCATCATGTTTCAAATGAATAGATTATAGAACTCTTCTCCAGAATCACGGTTCAAATGAATGGATTTTCTTCCTATCAGCTTTCTTCTCTGTCCAGCTTTCACAACCATGCAACAGGCATCCTGCATGTATTAACATAGTCCTTCTCCCTGAAAAATAGCATCCTCTTCAATGGAGGATGGAGGATATAGTGGCAGGAATATCACTCTTACAAATCAGCTCATTTCCACCCTAAACCTCATTTACCTGGTCCCTTTATATTCATTGCATTCTTGAATAGTTTGAAGATGCCAGCCCATTTCACGTCTGCTGTGCAGAAACTTTCTTGTTCTGATGACCCTAATGGTCTCATTAGTTTTAATTAGCTTGGCCACCCGATTTAGAGGTGAGATACTCTGGCCATAGTGGGAGACCTGGAATATGTAAACAGAGACTAATTACTTCCATTAAAGTTATTGCCCAGGGCTGCTTTTTGAGAGAGATGCTGAGAACCTTAGATTCAAACATTCGGCCATTTTTGGCACGCATCATCAGTTCACATTCAGGTGGAAAACCTCAGGTTGGGAGTTCAACCAATAGACAATATATGAATGGACAACCAGTTCCAATTGTTAGCATGGTGGATGCCTCCAGGGCAGGTTTCACTGGGAGGTAATTAGAATTTGTAGTAGATATGATACTGGGGAAGTATTTTAAGTTGGCTTGGGCCTGAGCAAATCAGATCCATTAGCTTTACAAAAGACCTGGTCCAGATAAAAAAGAATAGAGCAGTACATTTAAAAATATTGAGTGGTACAGCTGCTTACATTTTTTTTTGATGCTCTTTGGAGTACTATGGAGCTAGTGGGGGCAAAGAACAACCTTTCATTTGTTTTAGGATTATAGATTCCAGCATTCTTCACCAGTGGCATCACTAGTGGGGTGCGAGGAGTGTGGATGACACCAGGTAATACCTTAAGGGGAAGCGGTGACACCACTGCTCCTCCAACACCTACATTTTGGCAGAAACAGGCTGTGGTATTCATCTGCTTCCCTTTAAAATGTTTTAAGAGATGGTGAGAGTAGGGGGAAGCTCAGAGGGAAGAGAAAGGAGTGGCCCCAGAATTTTTTAAAATTAAAATTTCAAATTTCAAAATTTTCAATTTTGTAAAAAAAATAAAATCTTTGAATTTTTTATTCTTTTAAAATTTTCTTTAACAGCATCACATTTTAACTAAATCTTCTCCCTGTCTACGTAAATACATTTAGGTTGTGCATATGATGTGTCAATTCGAAGGTATGATTTTAAGTTTGCTAGCTGTCTATGTCACAACTATTAACATGACTTTCAGTGGTGTATGAGAATTATGATTTATGAGTAACATTAGAGCAAAAAAGCATTACTAAGGATTCTGTATGGTGTGAAATGAAAAGAGGGGTGACACCATGAATTCCCTCACTGTGTTGATACTAACCCTAGTGCTGCCACTTTTCTTCACTACTGGCAGTGCTGAGGCTGCAGCAACATCTGGAGGGCCATAGATTGTCCAGTTCTTTCTCTAGGAACTGCTATGATATCAACCAATACTTTTAACAATGAATACTATACCACCATTTCTAACTTCAAAAGCTCATGGAGTGTATGTTCAGGTGTGCTTTTCCACCAAGATTTTGGGCAGGGGTTATGCTCTTGGACTGCCCTGGAACCTGTGGATCTTTGGGACTGATCTTGCGACCTTGTGTATACAGGCAAGGCATTAAATCATGAACCTTTACACTCCACAAATCCTTTTCATTTTGGTGAAAGGGCTTGGGACCAGGCTTTCCTTAAATGAGAGAGTTCAAGATTTAAGATCTTCAGAAGAGGCATCTCTCTGACTACTTTTCCTGGCATATTTTGTGACAATACAAGAGAGGGCCTTTTTGGTGTTTTCTCCCAGACTTTGGAGCTCTCTCCATAGGGAGGTAAGATGTCTCCCACTTTGCTCTTCATTTGTCACCAAGTGAAAATGTTCTTATTCCATCAGGCTTTTAGGAATTGGCTGCAAAGGGCTTTTGATGGTGTGATGTCTTGTGGCTCTTCAATAGTCTGTCTTTAAATGAATTGTAAATATTTTTAACTTTATAGAATGTTTAATTGTATACCTTTCTGTACACACACACATTGATGTTTTTGTATATCTTTAATCCATACTGGCTTTAGTAACTTGTAAGCAACTTTGAATCTCAATATTGGGCAGTCACGTGTTGTCAGTGTCACCTCCAATCTCCTGTCCCTCCTCTCCCTTGCTATTTCAAGACAGGCTTTCTCCCCTTTTTTAAACAAAATCTTTATTTTATTATTTTATTTTTTAAAATAAATTATATCGGCATAGCTCTGGAATGGCTTTAAAATTAAAAAACAAAAACAAAAAACAGCGACACAACCCCCAGGGAGGAGCACAGAAGAGAACACAAGGGCCCAGCCACAATATTGTGGAGACATGCAAGATGGAGTGCTCCCAAACTGATTTGTATCTGATTTCCTTTGCTAGCATGATCACAGAGAAAATGGGTTCATTTGATGAACTCCTTAGTTACAAAACTGCCTTAGTTGTAGGAAAGAACAGAGACCTCCAAATCCTATCCCAGCAAGACATCCCAGTAGGATAGCATGGCTTTTGGTACTGAAAGCCATTAGCAGGTCCAGCAGAACCAAGATGGCACAGTCCCTCTGTTCCATTCTTGGTGCAGCCCATTCACTAAGCTGTCTCCATCTCATAGCCAGCTCATAGAAAAGAATGCTGATTAGACTTCTCATGATGTGGTCAAAGTACAACAGCCTCAGTGCAGTCACCTCGGCTTCCAGGGAGAGTTCAGGTTTGATCTATTCTAGAACCCATTTGTTTGTCTTCTTGGCTCCCCAGGGCATCCTCAGCTCTCCTCTCCAGTAACATATCTGAAATGAGCTGATTTTTTTTTCCTATCAGCTTTCTTCACTCCACCTTTCACATCTGTACATGCTGTCGGGGAATACAATGGCTTGGGCAATCCTCTCTTTAGTGTTCAGATTTATATCTTTACTCTTCAGGATCTTGCCTAGTTCTTTCTTAGCTGCCCCCTCCCCATTCCTAATTTTCTTCTGATTTCTTGACTGCACTCTCCGTTCTGATCAATATTTGAAGAACTTTTTAACTATTTCAATTTTTCTCATAGAATCATAGAATCATAGAATCATAGAGTTGGAAGAGACCACAAGGGCCATCCAGTCCAACCCCCTGCTATGCAGGAACTCCAAGTCAAAGCATCCCTGACAGATGGCCATCCAGCCTCTGCTTAAAGACCCCTAAGGAAGGAGACTCCACTACACTCCGAGGGAGTGTGTTCCACTGCCGAACAGCCCTTACTGTCAGGAAGTTCCTCCTAATGTTGAGGTGGAATCTCTTTTCCTGCAGTTTGCATCCATTGTTTCGCGTTCTAGTCTCTGCAGCAGCAGAAAACAAGCTTGCTCCCTCCTCAATATGACATCCCTTCAAATATTTAAACAGGGCTATCATATCACCTCTTAACCTTCTCTTCTCCAGGCTAAACATCCCCAGCTCCCTAAGGCGTTCTTCATAGGGCAAGGTTTCCAGACCCTTCACCATCTTAGTTGCCCTCCTTTGGACATGCTCCAGTTTCTCCACATCTTTTTTGAATTGTGGTGCCCAGAACTGGACACAGTATTCCAGGTGGGGCCTGACCAAAGCAGAATAGAGTGGCACTATAACTTCCCTTGATCTAGAAACTATACTTCTATTGATGCAGCCTAAAATTGCATTGGCTTTTTTAGCTGCCGCATCACACTGTTGACTCATGTTCAGCTTATGGTCTACTTGGACTCCTAGACTTGGACTCCTTTCACATGTGGTCTCATTCAGCCAGGTGTCCCCCATCCTATATCTGTGCATTTCATTTTTGCGCCCTAAGTGCAGAACCTTACATTTCTCCGCATTGAATTTCATTTTGTTAGCACTGGCCCAGCTTTCTAGTCTATTCAGGTCATTTTGAATTTTGATCCTGTCCTCTGGGGTATTAGCTACTCCTCCCAGTTTAGTGTCATCTGCAAATTTGATAAGTATGCCCCCAATTCTGTCATCCAAATCGTTAATAAAGATGTTGAATAGCACTTGGCCCAGGACAGAGCCCTGTGGGACCCCACTGGTCACTTCTCTCCAGGATGAAAAGGAGCCATTGTTGAGCACCCTTTGAATTCGGCCAGTCAACCAATTAAAAATCCATGTAACAGTTAACTTGTCTATCCCACATTTTGCAAGCTTGTTTGCAAGAATGTCATGGGGAACCTTGTCAAAGGCCTTACTGAAATCGAGGTATACTATATCCACAGCATTCCCTTCATCTACCAAGCTGGTAGATTCTCATTGTCTAGGATGAATTCTTGTAGATCTGCAATGATCATCATTATTTTTTCCTTAATGTTCAGCATTAAACCTACCATACTATTAGCAGAAAACAGCAAAGACCTGGAACAGTTACTAAGGAAAGTCAAGGAGAAAGATCTAAGGCAGGATTAACGCCAAACATTAAGAAAACAAAAATTATGACCATGGTAGATTTTCATAAGTTAAATCAAAATGGCAAGGAAATTGACATGCAGATTTCCCACACTTTAGAATAATCATTGATCAGAATGGTGATTGCAATCAAGAAATCAGAAGAAGATTAGGACTGAAAGGGGCAGCAATGAAAGAAATAGACAAGATCCTTAAGTGCAAAGATATACAATGGAACACTAAAGTTAGTATTGCCCAAGCGTTGCATTCTCCATCACCTTGAAAATAGTAGATAGAAAGAAAATCAACTCATTTGAGATATGGGAAACCAAAGATACCATGGATGGCCAAAAAGACAAACAAATTGATCCTAAAGCATATCAAGCCTGAATTCTCTTTGGAAGCCAAGATGATCAAACTGAGACTGTCATACATCACAAGAAGGAATGACTCACTAGAAAAGACAATAATGCTAGGAAAAGGTGGAGGACAATAGAATGAGAGGAAGACTGCATGCCAGATGGATCGACTCAATCAAGGAGGCCGTAGCTGTGAGCCTGGAGAACCTGAGCAGGGCAGTTGAGAACAGTGGCTCTTGGAGATGTCTCACTCACAGGGTCACCATGAGTCAAAATCAACAGAGGTCCAGCACCATGGACCTTAAAGTTCAGAGTAAAACCCAGAGTGGATTCACAACCCAACTGAGCTAGAAGCTGCCAACCACCACTACCTCGTCACATTTTCTAATTGGCACAAAACTCAGCAGTTGGTGACTAATAAATGTGAAGAGGAAAATTCTGATCAGAAAGTTTTCTCTCTCACACAGAAAATGAATTTCTTAATTGACTTTCACCAGAATCATCCCTGAGGCCAATATCTGCCTTTAAAAGAAATTAATAAAAAATAAAAAGTTAAATTAATTTAATAAAATAAAGGGCAATTATTAATTAAGACTCAGGAACTCATTGCTCTGATGAAAGGTGCTGGATTGTCTTTCCACATCTTGTCAGCTCATAAAAGAGGATGTCTCAGTATGTTAAATCCTTGCAGAAAGTCTGTTTGAATAATTCAGTTCTCAGCTCCCTGAAGAGCTGGAGAGAATGGCTTTGTTTTGTGAATTGCCACCTTGTAGATCCTATTAAAACAAAATCATGTACTTTGCCCAGGATTGCCAACTAACCGGGGGGAAAAACACACACAGTTTACTAGGCTGCTCTTGTGTCCTTAACAACTTGAGTTGCTGTTGCAAAGAATGAATTAATGAAAGTTTTATACTATTTGAATGCCATTTTTGCTTGTTGGGAAATAGTATGAAAATTTCACCAGATTCTTTGTGCAAAAAATAATGGCTGAGATCCTATTTGCTGGTTGCATAGTGTAAGATTCTGCAGGTGTAGCTCAGCAAAAGCCCTGGATTGGGCAGTTGTGCAACCAGTTGTGAGACAAAGTGATACAGCCACCCACTCTTCCATTGCACAAGAACGGCTCCAATTCCTTGCCCAGCATTAAGGACTGCCCTTAGGGAACTTCTTAGATTGTGTTTCTATGTAGGCTAGCACAAACATTTGTGTTGGTGTCACAGGACTTGTGCATCCCTGAAAATATGCCACTCTTGTGCAATTAATGAGAAAGTGCAACCACTTGCGTTTATCTCAGCATAACATCCTAACAGAATGTTGGCCAGTAGTTGTAATATAATAATAATAATAATAATAATAATAATAATAATGCATGACTTGTATTATTCATTTCATCAAGAGTGGACCCTCTGAATCACTATGATTTACTTTTGTATTGATTCCTCCTTCAACAGCTGATAAAACAGGTGAACTCTGGTTAGGACTGACCAACTGGAGTCAGGCCATAATGTATTTGCACATTTCTTATATGACAATGATTATTATTAACCTTTATTTATATAGTGTTGTAAATTTGCAAATTTATATAGCACTGTAAATTTGTAAATAGATGGCGGTTGTCTCAACATGCTGAGATAGAATCATAGAATTGTGGAGTTGGAAGAGACCACAAGGGCCACCAAGTCCAACCCCTGCCATGCACGAACCCACAAACAAACCATATCTGACAAATGGCCATCCAGCCTCTGGTTAAAGACTTCCAAAGAAGGAGACTCCACCACTCTCTGAGGGAGTGTCTTCCACTGTCAAACAGCCCTTACTGTCAAGATGTTCCTCCTAATGTTGAGGTGGAATCTCTTTTCCTGTAGCTTGCATCCATTGCTCTTGGTCCTATTCTCTGGTGCAGAAGAAAACAAGCTTGCTCCATCCTCAATATAACACCCCTTAAAATACTTAAATACGACGATCATATCACCTTTTAACTTCCCCTCCAGCCTAAACATACCCAGCTCCCCATGTCTCTCCCCATAGGTCATGGTTTTCACCATTTAATTGCCCTCTCTTGGACATGCTCCAGATTCTCAATATTCTTTTTGAGTTGTGGTGCCCAGAAATGGGCACAGTATTACAAATGAGGCCTGACCAAAGCAGAATAGAGTGGCATTATGACATCCCTTGATCTAGACACTATACTTCTGTTGATGCAGCCTAGAATTGCATTGGCCTTTTTAGCTGCCGCATCACACTGTTGACAAGTCCAACTTGTGATCTACTTGGACTCTTAGATCCCTTTCACACATAGTCTAAGTGTGAAAGGGATCTAGGAGTCTAAGTAGATTACAAGTTGAACATGAGTCAACAGTGTGATGCAGCATCTAAAAAGGTCAATGTGATTTTAGGCTGCTCTGGAACACCCTTCCCATAAAGGTTTGACTGGCATCCTCCTTGCTATTTTTCTGCAGAAAGGACTTGGACAAAATGATGGAATGCATTTTGATTTCTCCTTCACACTTTTTGTATTTAACTGGTTTAATTTTCTTTTTGATAGTTTGACTATTTGTTTTATCTTTTGCTCACTGAATGGCACAGATCACGGATTACTCATATCAAAAATAAGAGTAAAACTCAAGAAGAAAACAAAACCAATCAGTCCTAGAGCAGAACAAGCCTGAAACCTCTCTGGAAGCTAGAGAGATTGTTGTACTTCAAGCACATCATGAAAAGTAAAGACTCAATGGAAAAGACAGTGATGCTGGGAAAGGTGGAGGGAAGTAGGAAGAGAGGAAGGCCAAATGCTAGATGGATGGACTCTATTAAGGAGGTTGCAGGACTTAAGCAGAGCAGTGCAGGACAGAGAGTCTTGGAGATGTCTCATCCATAGGGTTGCCATGAGTTGAGATCGACTCGAGGGCAGTTAACAACAACAACAACAACTTTAACTGTTGCAAGAGGCGCTGAATCCCAGGGCATGATGGTGATGATCGTGATAAGAGGCATGCTTCTGGAGCTGTAATTATATGGGATTTTTAAAAAAGTAATTTTAAATTACTGTTGGGAGTTGGTGTATTCAGGAAGGCTCTGGAGGCCACAGAGATGTTTTTTTGATGGTCACGTGTGACCCATAACCTTCAGGACTTTCACACCTGTCATAACAGCCTGTCACTTTCTTTCTGGTTTAAAGCAACTTTGAAGAAATGTCACTAAAACTGTGCAGGAGCTAGTTTCTCTTCTTTTTCCTTTATGTCTCATTGCGGACCGCAGAGGTCCCCAACTTTATCTCTCAATGTGATCAAATGCGGCAAAATCGCCCCTGCCAGCCACTGTGCGTGAGTTGCTGCATACAAACAGACTCTGACTCGACAATGACTGCTCAGCTGAAGTAGGACGATTCCCCAGATTAATCAATATACAAAGTGTTGCGGTAGTTCTGATCTCCATCAAAGCTCCGCTCCATCACAAAGCTGGGAGAGATCAAACTCCCAAAATTCAATAAAAAAGCACATTCTGCTCCTACATTGCTTACAGTCTGCAGCCAAAATAACATTGATACTGAGGATTGTAAGGGGGGGGGGGGGAACCAGTATGTAAAATTCCTCAAAGAACTCCAATTCCTTTTTTTCCTTTTTAAAAAATGATTGTTGAGGTTTGGGAGACATGTAAGGCCTCCTTCTCACTTGCGATGGCAAACCTGTGTTGGGTCTGTATCAATTCAGAACAGAGGCAGCTGATGCTCAGTAAAAATAGGATGTGCATGTGTGTGTGAGTTACGGTCATGGCAATAGTGTCACACTCGTGACTAAGCAGCGAATGTGAACACAGAAGAGTTAAGGGTGATTCAATCTGGATAACAATGCCACATCCACAAAGGATATGAGGACAATCAAGTGTTGTCATTAAGCATGAGATATTAAGCATTTGCCTAGTGTATGCCATTCAAATAGTTACAAAAACAACACCAGTGGCTAACTTATATAAAAAACATAGACACACACATTTCAAAGCAGTGCTCTCACCCTAAAATTCCTTCTCTTTCCCCTGAGAAGTGGAGAAGATAGGTGAGGCCCTGAGATCTGGCAGTCTTACTATTGACTGTTGGGAAGAGCCCCTGGTGCCACAGGATGTCTTGGCTCTAACCCTGTGAGGTGAAGAGCAAGGTCCATCTTTGTCCCATGAGGTCTGACTTTGCAGACTGAGCTCCATATGCTGCACAAAAATCTTGTCTTTGATTCTCTGCTGCTGGGATAAACAAACAAAAAGGTCACCCCATGAACATGTTGGAGATCGATGATGTTACCCTAAAAGATGGGGGACATTTGGGGATCTGCACTCCTTAAAATTTGGGGAAATTATAGTTCTAAGGAAGCCTGTGAGAGTAGGGTAACTGTGCGGATTTTTTCACCTATGAATACCTGTTATAACTGCAGAGAGTGCTCCGGTTTCAATGAATAAAGTGTTTTATTTAGCATTGTACAAGGGTGCAAAAGTATGTCAGTTCAGACATACAAGAACTGAGGCACTCTTAAGAATCATACAAGGCTGATGGAAAAAAAGGTGTGGAAGGTTGGATTGAGAGAAGACAGGGGTTCAAGAAGGTGAAAATTACTGGTCCCAAAGAAAGGTCTGTGGAAAATGCAGAGTGGCTCAGACCACATCTGAGGGTTACACAGAGAGATCCCTGGTCTATGAATGGAGCCCCAGTCTGTAAACAGTGTGGCTAGAACTGGGGTGGATATTTGTACCCCATTTCATACCCTCAAGGGAAGCATTTTGTTATAAATAATAATAATAATAGTAGTAGTAATAATAATAATTTTTATTTTTATCCCATCTCTCCCACAGGATTGAGGTGGCTTACAACACAATAAAATATAGTAATACAAATAAAACCCATTATCCCTCCCTTCAAACAATAACATTATAATCCCACATAACAGACAGTAATCCTCTTTGCATATCCTCCCACTCTAAGGTCTTGCCATTCAACAACAGAACAAGACACAGAATAACATGGAAAGCACTCATTCCTACTCAGGGTCACATAGTATATATATATATATATATATACACACATATATACACACACCCCACTCTCTTCCATGCCAGCATTCTCTGAAGATTCCAGCCACAGATGCTGGTGAAACATCAGGAATAAACTCTTCTAGAACATGGACGCATAGCCCGAAAAACTCACAAAAAACTATAGTGTATAGGAACGTTGTCATAAAGTGGGGTAAAGGGTGTGGCCACTGATTACTTTTCAACACAACTTTCTCTGCTTCTATTGTAAGCAGAAATGCAAAGAGCAGGGGTGGGGAGCAAGGTGATCAGTTAGAATTTATCTTATTTTTGTCTATGGCCCTATACAAATGGCGCTTTTGGGTGCCCTGGCGACGTGTTAGGGTTGCCTGGGAGCGGAGCGAATAGATGCCTTGCAACCCTAGCAAGTGGCCAGGACATTGTTGCTCTGCAGCACTGTACAGATGGCATGTGGAGCGACGATGTCACAGGTGCGCAGCAACCAAACAGCACTGCACGCCTGCGACGTCATCGATACACCCAACAGAGTTGGCTGCATCGCAGGTGCGACACAAAAACAAGCCAGTTTTTTGGGCTCCTTTTTTCGTCTTCACCTTCACTGAGCCGTTTGGTTGCTGCGATGACAATGTGGACGAAAAAGAGGTGGCTCCAGACCGCCCTTTTTGGGCAGTCTGTAAAGCCCCTATGTCTCCACATGTCCTTCAGTCAGTCTGACTTCCACACATGTATAACTTCTAGTTTCCTCATGTCACTGCAACCCTGAGACACACCCAACTCTAAATATTAGTTATGAAACCACATATCCAGCAGAAGGGGTATAAGATATGCTAACAACAGAGGGAAGGCTTTGGTGTACAGATTCTGCAACATTACCAGTTCCCCAATGTGGTCCCCACTTTGTTCCCCAAGAGGATTGCTTTGTAGTTTCAATCCTATTCTCACTTACCTGGGAGTAAGACCCATAGAACTCAATGGTTGTGTCTAGACTTCCACTGTCATTGCAGGCCCACACCTGCTTACTAGCAAGTGAGCCCCACAAACATGGTAAGTAGATATGTATAGAGTCACTCTGTCCATCACACTGCTACCCTAGTTTATATATTATGTCGCAAAATGAATGCATTAACCTTTTCTTGTTCCAAGAAAGAGAGTATGAGCAAATGTTATTTTCACAATATATTAACATATGCAGCATAAATCACTGTCCTGCCACACAAGCAAAGAATTATGCGTCCTATTGGAGATGTTCCCTATGACCTAGGATTCCTTGAACATCTTAAACTGAATATTCTCCTGAAACCCTTTGTTTTTACTGTCCATCTTTCACAGCCATACAGAGAAACTGGAAATACTATTGCCTTAATGGTACTGACTTTGGTATTTAATGATATGTTTTTACACTTGAGGATCTTACCTAGTCCCTTCAATGCTACCTTGCAGCTATTTTAAAAATGAGGCTAAAACCAGAGTGGATCCACCATGCCACTGGTGGGAAGGAATCAAGAATATAAAGATAGTGGGGTAGGAAGAAGAGTGTGCGAGAGTCTAATTTGAACTCAGAAAACTGAACCAGAAGTTGGAAAATAATTTTTGGGACACAACTTCCAGAATCCTCTAGCCAGCATGATTAGTCTGCTGTTAGGGGAATCTGGAAGTTGTAGTTCAACATGTTACCTTCTCAAATTGGGATTGTGTGCAGTTTTAGTCCAACAAGTTACCTTTTCAAGCTGCAGTTTACCCTGAGGTAAACTCACTCTGGTGTTTTGTGAAGCAGATCGAAAGAATGAACAAAAATTTCACAGATTATGGGCTGGTGGGAGAGTTTTTTTTCTTTTGTATTGGCTGATTAATACACAATATAAAGACGTGTCCATGGGAAAGGAATATAAATTCTAAACTTCCTATGTCAAATTGATGTCTTGACCTCAAAAGTTTGATCTGGTGATGCAAGAAGGCATTAATAATGATAATAACAACAAAACCTCTACAATTTAGATGTTATTGTGAAGCTGGACTAATAGAGTTCATACATTTCCCCCATTAAGAAATTAGTGCTGCTGTCAACATGGAACAAGCACTTTATCCAAGACTTAATTTAGCCTCTCTTCAATATGACCAAGCCTTTAGATGATCACCAAGCTTTATAAAGCTGCATTGGAGACTAATAATGCTGTTCCCTCTTGGAAAGGAAGGGTGATGACTTAGTGGAAGGATACAGTTCCCAACAGGAGACTTCCAAAAGCATTCACATGAACAAAATCATATACTGTAGCATCAGGCATTTCTGTCAGACTACCTGGGAGGAATAAGCAAGGATTCTGAAAAAACAGGGTTGCAATGATTGCAAAGCTGATATAAATGCAACTGTAACTTCCATGTACAGTGCATGCATTGCACACTTCAAATAAATAGAAACAGGAATAAGAATAAGAATAAAAATCTGTGAATGAAATCATTGCTGATAATGTTGGCTGGCATTCTGTCTTGCATTTATATATTCATAACATAGAGTTACAGATCCAAGTCAGCTTCAGAAGCCGTAATCTCAAGGTGGGGCCTGATGGGTGAGTTTGCTTCATCCTCAGAAGCCAAACTCTCAAGCAGGGGCATGATATCTTTCTTACCAGAAGGAATGGAAGGGAGGGGATGAGGCAGTTCAGATCATGAAGATGTGGCTGCTCTGGGATCTTGGGGGAAGGAAAAGATGGGTGTGCTCCGTGAGACTATCTCCATTTCCCTCCCCAAATGAGCTGAAACCAGCTGCTTTTCTATGGTTTGAATCACCACCTCCCTGTTCTCCCGCTGAATTGGTAAATGACAGGAATAGAGGCCCATCCTGGAGATGGACAGCTGTGGAGCAGTGGGAAGGATGTGGAAGGAACTACATATACCTGTAGGATCTTAGCCAATGTCTGATAATTTAATCTCAGTCTATGCCCATGGAAAGTGCTTTAAGTCCTAGCTGTCTACAAATACCTTCAACACAATTAGTTTCCATTGTTGCAATGAGCTTTTTTCATCCTTCATAAACAGCCCAGGCAGTGGATCTCTTTGCAACAAAAGATATTAAATGAATGCCTTATCTTGACAAGTATCTGTGTGAAACTTGAACAGAATAGTTGGTATCTAATTACAACTTTCTCACCCAATGTTCGTTGCTGGTTTTATCCGCCATCCTCATTAGTAATTTGTTTTCTTTAAGAATGTTATCATTTCATAAGGAACAATACGATGAAATAGTTAGGACAAGTGATGGGCAAGCACCCCAGCTAACTATATTATTAATTCGTTTGCTGCTTTCTTGGAAGCTCTTGAAGTTCTCAGAGAAATGTCATAGTTTGTCTTTATCAATATGGGTGTATATGCCTGAAAGCAAGCATTCCAATCTGAGCTATACTCAGTTTTTCATACATATGATATTAACCATGATATGGCTTATATCAATGGTGGCTGACAATTTCAATATCACAGAATCTGCTCTGGAATTTAGTCCAAATTTTAAAGGAGCTATTCAAAGTGCTGGACCTATTTTGATGATATATTCCTTAACTCTAATTGGTTGCACCCAGCATCTTTCATTATGAGATTATCGGGATTCAAGATGGAGTTTCTGTGCTTTGCAAAGCCCAGAACTCAGATAAATTATCTTCTTGGACTACATGTCCCAGAATCACCAAATCAGTCTGGCCACAACCATGACTCACTTTGGGATTCTGAAAATGATAAAACAACACCAAATACACACACAGGCATAAAATGTACTAATGTGCATCTCACTAACAGGATGCCATTCAAAATTTCAGAGAGAGTACATGTTTTACATATTAAAAGTCCTAGGTTCAAACTCTGCCATTTTTTAAGTTAAAAAGATAATGGGTTGAAAATAATGGAAAATGTCCTTCTGTGTCCAAGATCCTGCTGAGTTTCTGCCAGTCAGTGTAGACAATACTGGGTGAGACAGATCAATAGTTTGAACAGATATAATGCACCTTCCTATAGCCCTACTGGCTGGGAGTTTCTGGGAGCAAAGTTTCAAAAAGGAACTTGTTCAAACATGGTTGAATCTGTAATCTACTAGATTGTATGTAGAGCACTGTGTAAACTTACAGCACTATATAAATAAAATTAATCATCATCATCATCATCATCATCAAGCCTCTTCATTAAAAAAATAAAAATAAAAATAATCACTTTCCAAAGTTTTTGAGATGATGGAATTTCAAACTTGAGACAACATTTTGGATGTTAGACAACTTTTGTGACCTGTAGTGCTCTTCATTGGAAATTGTGTATGCATTTTTAAAGAAATAAATGCCTTATAAGGCCCCAAGAGCTTTTGAAAATCCTCTTAAAACTTGTTAATTCTAAGAGATAATTGCAGTTAACTAGACATTAAATCCACAGATCTGTCTCTGCAAAGGAATGATGATTTAAAAAGGAGCAGGAGCAGCATAATATGGAAGGGTTCAACCAGAGCTTGGAAAGGCAACTGTGTTTTATGCTTGTTGGCTATTCTGGGAGCTGCAGTCCAAAAAAGTAGCTTTTCTGAGCTCAGCTAAGGCAAATGCGGACATTTTGTCACATGTTTTCCAGTGGTGGAAGCCAATAAAACAAAGAGAGTTCCAGTAGAGGTTGGACTGGTAGCATCAAGTCTATTTGTCCTCATAAGCTTCTATGTTTAGGAAGGAATAAATAAAGGCTCTGAGAAAAATAAAAGAATCACACAAATACCCTAATTCCCCACAAATATCTGGGGACCCAAGCAACACTTCCGATGGCTCCTTTCATGTTTGGACTTAAATCCAGACCAGATTTATCTCGCTATGGACTTCTGAGCCACTGCTCTGATGTCACTGCTGTAGAGAGACTACTCCAGGGTTTTAGTCCAAAACTTCAAAACTTTAGAACTCCTAAATTGTTCATGTCAGCACTTTGGATGAATCCTGTAAAGTTCAGAGTAAAACCCAGAGCAGATTTACTGCCCTAATTATTTCATGACCACTAGCTGTCATTGGACTCAAGCAATGGTTGCCTTCCTCAAATATTTAAAGGGCTACATCCAATTGCTTATCCCAGTGAAGTTGAATTATTGGGATTTTTGTTAAGCAGTAACTTGTCACTGAGCAGTTTATCCAACTGGTTTACTCTAGATGGGACTGGCAAATGGTTTCAGATCATAGTTTCTGGAGGATGCACTTCTTATATCTACACACAATTAATTCACCATAGGTTGACCTCTTAAAGCCCCAGAAGCTGTCCCTCTTTCTTCCTATAGACTAGGAGAAGACCTGCTTCAGTCCTATGTTAGGAACCCTGCCAGCTCTGTATTGTTGTTGCTAACTGCCCTCAAATTGTTCTCGACTCATGATGACTCTGTTTATAAGATATCTTCAAGACCCTCTGTCCTCCATTGCTCTTCTTGGGTCTTCTAGATTCGGGCCAATGATCTCCTTAACTGAGCTTAGCCATACGGCATGCACTCAGGGACCTTTGAAATGAACCTAGAAGACTTAGGGGCTGTACAGACTGCCCCTAAGAGGTGACCCGCAGCTGCCTCTGCTGGATTGGGGCCAAGGCAACTACACACTGTGGCCCCCATCTGGCCTTTCTGTGTTGCAAAACCAGGAGTGAATCCATTACACCACTGACCAGGGAGCCACTAGCTGCCCCCGATGCAAGCAGTATGGGTAGCCCTCAGAGTCAATGCCCCAATGGCAGGCTTTTACCATGGCCAAGGCTCTCTCCCTTCATCCTCCCTCTGTGAATCTGGATGCTCCATACCCCCCCCCCCCATCTTCTTCTTGCAAACTCATTTCATCATCTTGTTTGGGCCACAGTAACAAACTGATCAGATGGATTTACTACCCTTGATCTTAGCCAAAAGGCCAAGAAGCAACGGTTTTCGGGTTCTCATGTAAGTGTGTCCATCCATTCTGGTGACTTTGCCATGCTGGTGATTGTTCACTGCATCAGGAACAGACTGATGTCCTTGGCTGTGTGTGAGGAAGGGAGGGGGATTGTTCTTTGTGCTAATAATAAGTAAGGGTAGGAGGAGGGTGTGATTTATTACTCTGCTCATTGATTTGTGCTTCCTTAAGTAAGGCTGATGTTTGAGAGGAACACATTGTACTTGTCTAAGTAAGGCTTTGTGTGAAGAGGAATGGGGAAACAAGGGTGACGGAAGCAGAGGGAGCTTCCATCATCCAAACAAGCATCTGTGGGTGTTTAGAAAAAGGTAGGTTAAATGTAGCTCCTAGAGACTGGACAGCTACTTTTAAAAGTAATTATTTACAGTTATGGTTCCAACACCTAATAGCTGTCATTTTTTCAAAAGTAATTCTTTACAGGTCTGTTCCTGAAAACAAACTAAAACAGATTTTAGTTATATTAAAATAAAAATGCAAAATGTTATAAAGCACAGTTCTGTGGTACAAAAGTGGTCTCCTTCCACCCAACTCCTTGTTGTATCATCTCCAACAACAGAGGATAATCTACAGCATAATCCAGCAATAGAACTATGTGCTATTCTGCCTCCAGCATTTACTAAGGCCATACTCTTTTATAGTTAGGCTGCAAAGGAATTAGAGTATCCCTTGTTACGTTAAATTCGTAGTGTAACATTTCCTTTGAATATAAAAGGTGCATATTTGCTTTAGACATTGCTACATACCCTTCCAGCTCTTCATGTTCAAGAGTTCTGATGGTTTGGCTGCAGCATGAGATAGTGGTTTGCGTGCTGGACTAGGATAACAGGAGATCTGGGTTTGAATCCTTGCTCAGCCAAAGAAATTTGCAAATGCATCTACATTGTAGAAATAATGCAGACCCCCAAACATTTTAACTGTAATTGTGCAAAAGATTTCAAACGATGTCACATGCAAATGGAACACAATCCAAATGCAATTACGAGACATCACAGGAATAGCTGAAGTCAGAAAAATATAAAATTTATAAATACTTTTTCACTGCATATTTGCAGTCAATTCGCATTTACATTATTATGAAATTCATCTCCAGTTCGGCCATAGGATTACTGTCGGCCATGGGATCCTGTTCAGCCTGTGCATGCGTAAACACGCTAATTCAAAATCAAGAAGCTGATGGGTACATATTCATGTGATAAGTTCACTTGCATTCACACTGCTGTCTCTTTTGGATGGACACTGTATTCATTTGCACGTGTGATAATGCTACTATGTAATTTCTTGAATTTTCGGATCCCCCCTTTCTTCTTTTGGGACAGTGATACCTTCCTCCATGTGAAAAAGTCCTGAGTAACTTTGGGTAAATCACACCAAAGAAAAACAATGGCAAACCTTCCTGACAATAAAAACCTATGACAGGGGTCACTATAAGTGGGAGTTAACTAGAAGGCATATAACAACAATAATAAATGGATAGAACCACTTGAGAACAGGGCCTGGAAATAAGGCATTGCCATGATGTTTTGCCATATAATATAACAGCAGCCAAACTTGTTGGCATTTTTGATGCAAGGTACTTGTCATTATATGTTCTTATATTTATTTATTTTGTGGGTAGTGGTGGCTCATTGTTGTAGCTATTTCAAGAAGTGAAAGCTTCCATCACCCACTTCAGGAAGTATGATTGTCAACTGTCATACACATTTCCTGGAATTGCTAGAATATTGTGTCCATTTCTAGGCTAGGTGGAAAGACTGCATTGTGCAGCCAGTAGCAGCCAGAATTCTCTGAATGAGTCAGAACCTTGGCTTTTATATAGAAAGGAGAAGAAAAACTCCTCTGATCTCCTCATATAGTTGAGTGGCAACATTTCACCTGTCACCAGCTAACAAGTTAGCCCTCTGTATCCATGGATTTTTTTTATCCACAGAGTCAAGTATCCCCGTTTTGAAAATATTTTAAAAATATATACATTCCAAAAATGAAGTGTTAATTTTGCCATTTCATAAAGGGACACCATTTTACGATTCTATTCTTTTTAATGGGACTTGAGCATCCACAGATTTTATTATCCATGGGGGTCCTGGAAACAAATCCCAGCAGATACCAAGAGCCCTCTGTAACCAGAAAGGTAAAGCAACAAGTACAGTAATTCAATATGTAATTTTCTTGGTTTTTTTTTAAAACTCATCTAAACCCACAAACAACTATTTAATTTCAGTGCTTGTAATGAGCAGTGGAGTGCTAGTAAATTTGGAATTGCAGGATTTCAGCAAGAGGGTTTCTGTAGCCTCAGCTCCATGGAGTGTCCAAAAATTCAGTGTTGATCTAAAACAATTTGTAACAGTTGTCAATTCTACTAGTCTTTTGTAAAGTTGATAGGTCTTGCCAACTCAAGACCAAGCCATACACTTTGGGTTACAAAAAGGATAGTTCACAAGAATACATTGGTATGGGGAAAGTTCATTTTCATCTCTATCTACTATGGAGATTGCCTCTACACATGTTGGCAACAGCGGAATCCATTAAGTGTTATAGTTGGTTTCAAACTACCTGCCTGAAATATCCTAGGCCTTTGACCCTCTGAGTCCTGGTTCCACTACCCTACTGGTAATGAGTAACATAATGCCAATATCTTATATTCCTGCTTAGTGTAAATCCATACTCATGTAGCTGTGTTCCACCAGATGTCTGCTGAATATGGACATTGTACAACCAATTGTGTATCTGCCCATGTACCTGTTTATTGCCCTCTGGGTCAATGGGGAACTGCAGTGGTCATTTCTGCAGTGGCTGCTTCTGCAAATGCAGCGACTCAAGTGGTACCAACAAATAATTATGCACCATCCAAAAATGTGCAGTTGCATAACTGGAATCCTGTTGGTTAATGCCCCCAGAACAAACAAATTAGTTGTTGGGTGGTGAGTCAACACATAGTTCTATCTGGGTGATTCAGTTACTTTATTCTAAGTGTTCAATTCAGTCCTATATCTCCATTATCCACTCATGACTTTCTCAGGCTCCATGTGGCATCATCAGTTTGTAGCTTGGCTACACCACTCATTTTCAGATTCTTTCAAATGTTACTGCTGATCTACTACAGCTCTGCTTGTTTTGGGACCAACCCTTGGCCATACAGTGTTGCACATCTGAAATCCACCCAAGCTAGAATTGTGAATGCTGTTCAACAAAATCTTCATCCCCTTGTTATTTGCTATCACAATCTGACTCATATCTTTGGCTTCCTGGAGTGCTTTTGAGCTTAGACTTCCTTTGGGGTTCTCTTTCTCCATTTTAATCATCTTTGGCAGGAGCAGATTTGTATTCACAGAAAGCTAACAGCCCACACCAGAGAGAGAGAGAGAGAAGCTCCATCAATCACAATTGCTGACAAATGAATTGCAACTGGTGCTACTTTTGGAAACGCACACAATGTAACCCTCTAAATTGATAGGAACATTGCACACCCTCAGTGGTGAGGTGCCAGGATTCATGAAATCAAGAGATGGTGCTGGAAGCCAAACACAGAATGACAAACACAATTCAAGCTTGTGGGGTTGAATTCAAATTTTTGGTTAATGTGGTGGTACAGTGCTCCTATGGAACCTCATTTTTAAGGTTGGGAGTTGTTTGTTTGATATATTTCCCTGGCTGAAAAAAACATGCCACACATCAGAATGCACCTTTTTTAAATAGCTGAGTCTAGGCATGCAATAAAATGAGATGACTGAATATGAAAGTGGTAGTGTTGTTTCAGGACATCATGTAGATCAGTGATTCCCAAATTTTGGACTTCCAGATGTTTTTAACTTCAGCGGCCAGATTTCCTGACTGTTGGCAAAGCTGGCTGGGCATTCTGGGAACTGAAGTCCCAAATAGCTCAAGGACCAAAGTTTAGGAACCACTGATGTAGATTGTTATTGGTATGTGTCTTCAAGTCAACTCCACCTTAAGGCAGCCCCATCCCAGAGCCTTCTTGGCAAGATTCATTCCAGGGAGGCTTGCTGTTGACTTCCCCTGAAGTGAAGAAAATGTGACTTGTTCAAAGTCAACCAGTAGATTTCCATGGCTGAGTGGAGATTCAAATCCTGGTCTCATGGTGTCCTATCACATTACCACGCTACACTGTTATAGTGCTACTATTCCACTTTTACTGCTCTGGCTGCCTCCTGTTGCATTCTGAGGTTTGTAGTTCAGTGATGCCTAAGAGCTCTCTGTCTGAGAATTCTAAATGCCCCTCCTTAAACTGAAAATCCTTGAATGCAACAGGAGGCAGCCAGAGCCGTTAAAGTGGAATCACAGCACTACAAGAGTGTAGTGCAGTAATCTAATGAGTCTAACACTCAAACCATTGTACCATGATAGCGCCACAGCTCCCTACAGGCCACTAAATGACAAAAGAGTGAGGTTCTCTACAAGGGACAGTTAAGTCCGGAGAAAAGGAATATGGGAATGAGGTGCAGTTCTATCTGAGGGTCTTTGTTTCATGTCTCCCCATATAGGATCTTCATTTATTATTTTGTTACTGAAGAAGATGGTTCCAGTGGATTAACTGAAAAACAACTCCGTAAATTAATCGGATGGATTGACAGGATTCAGACCACAGTGTTTTATCCATTAACAGAACAAATTCACTGATTCTCACATCTTAGAGTGTGGCTACAATTGCACTCATTGACTGAGATCCTGTTCAAGTGCTAGTAAAATGAAAAGCTCTGCTGGCATATATATGCCAGTCTTCCAGTGGCCATTCCCTGGACTCTTACAATGGAGAGTTTGAGTTGTTAGAATTGTGGAGCTGTTCTACTGGCTGGAACTTACTGTACCTGAAGACTAGTGGTATACCAGCACTATTGTGATCTTATTAATTTTCCATCAATGCCAAGGTGCAAGCTAACCAGGCACAAGGCAGTGACAAGAAGGAGAAGGTGTGGCGCAATAGGTAAAAAGGTGCTATGATCAAATTTTTATGGCAGTTTAATAGCCATGCGTGATAAAGTCCTACAATATCTAGTACCTCCTTACTCAAGCAGTTTCTCATCATCCACAACACAACAGGTCAATTTGAGGGCCAGTCCAACCAGTGAAAGTGCTCTCAAACTAATACCAATGCACTTCCCTTCCTTAACATGCTCATGGCAAGAACAGAGGTGTGCTAAACTCCTTAAGTCTACAAAAGCTTATTCTCCAGCCTCTTTCTCTAGGGTAGTACCCCAGGTGCTGTAAGATACATTTGCCTGTGGGTTTCTAATCCTGGGAGGTTCCATGTTGGGGATGATTGGCTGAGCCTGCCGAATGCTCTCTCCATGGCATGCCTTCTCTGGCCTAGATGGGTACTACTATATTGTTCCTCTTTTAGTGATCAGCAAAAACACAGCTTTTGAAGAAAATCTGACGAGTGAATTGATGTTATTTCCTGCTCCTAGGGTTTTATTTTTGGCTTCTTTGACAACAACTTTGTAAGCGGCTTTCATATTATTCATAGTTTCCCATTGATCACATTGACATTTCATGTAAGGCAAAAGAATTGAAGGAATTATTCATCCATTGATGAAGAGGTAAGAGAGTGGCTGAGATCCTACATCATACTTGCATAGAGTAAATTAACACTCATGTAGGTTATACGGTAGTTTCAGTGATGTTGTACACTGCCATTGTACAATTGATGGTATATTTATCTGTCCCCTTGTTCAGTGGGAAAGGCACAGTGGCTGTTTCTGCATTCCCAGGGCACTGAATTTTGCACCCTCCAAACATTTGCAACTATGTGGTGGCAATCCTATTGGTTAGTTCCAACTAGCTGCCTGTGAAATGGTTATACTTGCAGATTGCCATTTGCACGATGGCCAAAAATGTCACCAAATGTGTAAAAGAAAATATACATATGTATGACAAATGATAGGCATGATGTGTATGACCCCATGGTAGGTTCACCTTAGGGTCACCATATGTCAGAAACAACTTGAACATGACATCAAGAGTATTCTGGACATGATCACTTTTTCTTCATCCTCCTTCTCTTCCCATGTCAGTGGCATAGTGAATATGCTGTAGATTATAGACCACAAAGGAACTGTCAAAGGGACTAAATCCCACTTCCACCTTAGATAACTGTTTTAAAATTTGAAGTAAAATCTAGGGAAGCTGTACTACACTAGTGTCATGCGAGTCACTGACCCTGACCACCACTCCCAGTGGGGAATAATATGGCTGGGCCATAGAGAATTGACACAAGGCAATCAGGGAATTGATGTGGCAGAAAATTCTATTTAGCTTTTGCTTGCATCCCCCCCCCCCTCCAAAAATAATAACAGTCAGAAGCCCTTGATAACCTGCTCCAGGTTACCCAGTGATTTAGCAGCAGATCCCAATGATAATCTTCCCAAACCTGGCAGTGGTTGCTCATTCAGAATCCATTGAGTGCCAGTAGAATATTCAAGTATTGGAAATTGGGGGAAATTATGCTCGATCTGAGATACTTTCTTAGCTTAAATCTTTGCTCATTCTAATGCTCATTCTAATGTGGGAACTAAGAGGCAAAGATCCCTGAACTAGTCAAGCAACCTTTTCATGCTACACAGTCATAGCACTGAGTGATGCTGCAGCAAAGAAGGCAAGTACTATCTTATCCTGCATTAAGCTAAATTAGATGGAGCCAATGTCAGAAGAGATTGAGTTTGCAAAATGAGTTGAATGAAACATGAAGCTAATCTAAGATTTTTATATGAGTGTTGCATTGCAGGTTTCTCACCCTTAGTCTAAATTAGGGATGGAGAAATGTGGGCACAGGAACATTTTGTGGCCCCAGCAACCCCCAAGGTTTTGATCCCTTCATGTGTAGGCTGCATAATGTGGTGATTCCACCTCTCTCTCTCTGTGTGTGTTGTGTGCCTGCAAGTTGTTTCTGACTTAGGTGACCCTAAGGTGAACCTATCACAGGATTTTCTTGGCAAGTTTCTTCAGAGGGGGATTCTCATTGCCATCCTCTGAGACTGAGAAAGTGTGACTTGCCCAAGGTCATCCAGTTGGTTTTCATGGCAGAGCAGGGATTCAAACCCACATCTCCAGAGTCATAGTCCAATGCTTAAACCAGTGCACCATGCTGACTCTCTGGTGATTCACCTTCCCCTCTTCTAATATGGCACCCTGAGGAACATTATGACTGGCTATTTTCAGACTGAGATTTCCCTTTTGAACTGCAGAAACCCAGAGAGAAGTAACCAGCTGGCTTGCCATTTCAAATGCATTGCCTTTTCCTCTGAGTGTTCATCAGAGGAAAGGGCATTGTTCCCCTTCAAAGGATGCTGTGGCTTTACACCCACCGAGTGTTCATTTTTGTATTACCAACTTCAAAACACACACACACACAGTGCAACCTACATTTTTGTTCCACTCCATAATAAAATTATCAGTGTGCCCCGCCTGGGACCATTATAACAAGACAATACACAACTCTTGGCTGGTTCCAGTGGCTATTAAAAGAAAATCAAAGTGCATTCAATGCGGCCATTAGTACATGTCTAGGCACCAGACACTTCTCTTTCTGATGAGATAATAAGGTTATCAAATTATTTTTAAAAAGGTGAAAGATCCATTTTTCCCCCTCTCTGCTTCTGTGACAGGCACGCTCCGGCAGAAATTCCATTAGGACGAAGTAGATGGGATGCCACGAACATTTATAGCTTGCGCTCTAGACAACAAAGGACATTAAAGAAAGATTTCAAGTCTACCACTCACTGGTGCATTGTAATATTTATATTGCAAAAATCCCCTAATGCGAATGTGTTAACTCGTCTTTTCTAAAAATGAACATCAGCGTGCCCATAGAAGGACTCCCTTGATCCTTTGAATTTTCATAATTCCTCAGGTTTCACCCCTCCCACCCACGGCAATGCATTTGCAAAGTGTGTGTGCAAGTTTAAGTTTAATCTAGTTATACAACAGCATTTACTCTGCTGTGATAGCTTCCTGACAGCATTAAGGAAGGATCTGTAAAATTTGCAACATTGTGCCACCAGGCACAACTACATATGTGTGGAAAGATCCCCACAGCAGGAATGAGGAGTCTATATTTCCTCTAAGGACAATTTTTCACAGACTACACCTGCACCAAAATACCAACAATGGGACTGAAAGTGACATTATGGGCTGAATGAAAAAGGTGGCTGGAATTCAGAATTAGACTTATAGCAATAGCAATAGCATTTACATCTATACCACTTAGTCAGCACTCTCTAAGTGGTTTACAGTCTGTAACCCAATTGTCTCAACAAGCTGGGTACTCATTTTATTGACCTGTGAAAGGATGGAAGGCTGAGCCAGCCTTGGAGCCCTGGGATTGAACTGTGGCTGCAGAACCGGCACTGAGCCACTAGGGCTCCTTAGTGCCATATCCATAGTAGATCCATATTATGATTCCTTTGAATTTACTGTTCAAGTGGCCATGTTGGCTGGAGGATTCTGGGGGTTGCAGTCCAAACAAAGGAACTTTTCCAAACTCTACCTTAAATCACTTCACACCATTGGTCCATTTTGGATTAAGCTTGTTTTCTGCTTCTTCAGAGATGGGGACACGAAGCAATGGATTCAAACGATAGGAAAACGTAATCCACCTAAACATTAGGAGGAACGGCCTGATGGTAAGTGCTGTTGGACAGTGGAAGACAGCGCTTAGGAAAGTGATGGAGTCTCCTTTTTAAAGAGGTTTTTAAACAAAGGCTGGATGGCCATGTGTTACAGGGAAGGCTTTGATCGTGTCTCCCTGCATGGCAGGGGTTTGGATTGAATGGGCCATGGAGTCTCCTTCAGCTCTAGGATTGTATGATTCTAAAGCATTGATCTTCTTCATCTACCTTCTCTTACCTATGTATATGACACCAATAGAATTCAAGCCATTATACTAGGGGAAAATGGTTGCTAGAGGTTCTCACATTAAGAAAAGTACATGCAAAAATGTGTGCATTAGGGGAAAAGTGCACACCTTAATGTCTGCATGTATGCTTTAATGGGTATTTTCTTTTGATGGGAATTGTGTTGCATTCATGAACTGACATCGTGACAGCCTGAAAATAATTTGTTGAACCTGTGATTTCTTACATTTCAGTGGACCCTTGGCATTCACTGGAGTTTGGTTTCAGGACCCCCTGTGGATATAAAAATCTGTGTATGCTCAAGTCCCATTAAATATAATAGCATAGGGAAATGGTGACCCTTATATAAAATGTGAATGTCAAGATTTGCTTTTTGGGATTTATATTTCTTTTGAATATTTTCAAGCCATGGATGCTTGAATCTGTTCATAAAGAATCAGTGGATATGGGGTGCCAACTTTACTTTGATTCATAACTGTCTGTGAGAAACGGGGGGGGGGGGGGGAAGAGTTAGAATGAGAGACAAGCAGAGAGACAGAGACAGACAGAAAGAGTGTCGGAAGGAAAGAGATGATGAGAGAGATCGATGTTGAGAAAAGCAAGAAAACACTACAACCACATGCTTCCCCCCACAGGGTTTATCAATAATTCAGTGCGGTATTATTATGTGATGCTGCCTATCACTTCCAGCATGAATGCATCTCATCAACTTTTGTAAACGAATCCCAGTGTGTCAAGTGTTTTGTTTCTCTGGATGTTTATAGGTAAGTGCAAACAGGTTCCTATGCAATGCACTAATGTATGGACAAACACACTTTCAACGGGACTTCTGCTTTTCTTCTTGCAGATTGTGTTTCTTCCATCTCCTTGTTTTTGTTGATTATCATTATTATAGGGAAGCAAGGCTCTCACTATTTCCAGTCTCTGCTTTATGTAGTGCCTCTCATGCATCTTCATATTCCCTGCAAAGCTGGACTAGAGAGATATCTCTTGGTCCCACCACATCACATGCCCATCTGGGAAAGACATAGGAGAGACTGTTCTTGGTGGCTAGGCTAGACTAGGCTGGCCTCTCTCTGTTCTTTCACCGGCAGACAAAGACTTCCATAGTCAAAGAAATAGCTTTGTTAGTCTGTATTAGTATACAAAGGTGTCTTGTGGCACTTTTGAGACTATGAGGAGGAATTTTGTAGCATAAACGTTTGTAGACTTCTAATGAAATAGACTCAGGTTATATCCACACTGCTGAAATAAAGCAGTTTGACACTACTTTAACTGCCATGACTCTATCCTACAGAATCCTTGGATCTGTAATTTGGTGAAGCACCAGAGCTCTCTGACAGGCCAGGATGAATACCTCACCTAATACAAATCTCAGGATTTTACAAGATGGAACCATGAGAGTTAAAGTGGTATCAAACTATGTTATTTCTGCAGTGTGGCAGAACTCTCAGTCTTCAAAAATCTATGCTACAAACCTCTTTCGGTTACTCTCAAACATGTTATAAGATCCCTTTGTATACTTTTCTATTCAAACAGATGTGTAGTGATTAATTGGTTGTGGATAGATATTTTCATGGGGTGTGTGGTGCTTTTTCAAACCTTATCATTATATTTTACAATGATTTTGCAATTTTTGCAATTCAGTGGCATTTTAATGTGTGCTGAAATCCTACATAGTTATAATAGTGTAACTATGCCTCATCTCCAAACTTGAAATCCCAAACCTACCTTACCAGGCAGGAACCATATAGAGAGTGATGAAGGTCTATCCTGTTGGTGATCAGGGTATGGCAGCATGACATTTGCAACCTTCTCCTACATCATCTTGCTGTGTTCCAAAAGCCAACAGAAAATATCTCTCTCACTTGAGAGTATATATTCAATGAGCCCCATTCCGTTCAATGAGTTTACTCTAGACCGCTGTTAAGGTAGTTTTTTTTTGGGGGGGGGGGTATCTGCAATCATAGCAATAGTGCCCTGATCATGAATAAGGAGCAGTTATGGATCTGTAACTCTGAATAAACGCAATGTAGGATGTCAGCCTACATCAATTATTTGATTAACTGTATTTTTAATTTTTATATTATCATGTCTTTAGCTTTTTCTTGTTTTAGGATGTGTATGCTCATTTGGATCCCCTGCTAGGCGGAAGGTGGGATATCAGATAGATAGATAGATAGATAGATAGATAGATGATAGAATTGTAATACCTGGTAAAGAATTTGGATTACCCCAGCCTACTCACATATCTGGCAAGCATTTTCTAAACATAGAAAATACATGTTGAGGAGCAAGGAAAAAACCCTGGGTTAATCTTCCCAACTGATGGATGCCATCTTAGTAAGTAGCCAGCCTAAGTCCCAACTAAAACAGACCTTCTGAATGAACAGTTGAATTCCATTGATTGATTTGGTCTACCTTACTTGAAGAGGGCCTGTGTGGCATAGTGGTTTGAGTGTTGGTCTATGACTGGGCACCAGGTTCAATTCCCAGGTTTGCCATGAAACTCACTGAGTGACTTTGGGCGAGTCACATATTCTCAGCCTCAGGGGAAGGCAATAGTGAATCTCTGAACAAATCTTGCCAAGAAAACCTATGATAGGTTTCTTTTAGGGTTTCCATAGGTTGAAAATGACTTGAAGCCACATAACAACAAGAACAGACCCTAGTTGAGTCAAACAGGATTCAGACTAAATATTCAGTTGACATCTTTTCTTGGGTAACCCAGAAACATGATCCTGGTGAACAACTTCAGGCTTTCACAGGCCCATTGAGCCACTGGAAAGGAGCAACAAAGTATATCACATTGCCAGAGATTTAAAGTCATTGTATTAAATCCATGGTGAGTCCTATCTGGGATCAAATGATAGCAATGGGACAAATCAGTTATATCCAATGAGCCCCATCCTTTTCAATGAGTTTACTCTAGGCAGGATTAACAATGTTTTTTCCCCCAGTTATTCTTTTAATAGTTTATTGGTATATTGTTTTTTGGCTTTCAGCCCATAGAACCCACAAAGAAGTCACAAAGCAGGAAACAACATGGACACATGTGATAAAATACAATTAGTCATTGATCAAAAATAAGTAATGTAAGTCAGCAAAACCCCAGCATGGGGGTACAGGAATCAATGAAGACATTCTGAAACCACACATCCTAACCTAAGCATTTCACAGCTAGAACACTGTTAAAAAAAATTCTATACAAAGCTGTAGGGCAGAAGTTAATACTGCAACTAATGGTGGGAATACTGTTGATTTCTTATACATACATAAGTTTCTTTATATAATTGGTTGGATGTGGAATGCCTGCATCAAGGCCAAAGATGCAGAAGTAGAGTTGTACATAAGGGTCCCTTGTGCATACAAAAATGCACCTAGATGTGTGTGGATGCATCTGGTATGTTTATACATACTGAGTTGAGCATTCAGATGCACATTGGGGTGTCTGTCCTATGGGGCACCTTTACCATTTAATACAAGGGTTGTGCAGAGCAACCAGTGGGTAACTCCGCACGTGGAGGCTGACATGGCACAACCTCAATGGAGAATCTTGGCCAAAATCTTTGCAGTTGTCAGATGACACAAGGATATCCGTTTTCATGGCTGAGGCTGAGGGTGAAAAAATGGCTCCCCATTTCTCTCAAAGTTGTCCATCCAGGCTATAAAGAAAGAGTATTCTATTGGGTTGCAAATGACTGCAGAGAGCTGAGAGAGACATTCACTGCTTAGCATTCAGCACCACGGATAGATCAGGGAAGTGAGAACCTCAGCTTTCTCCAGCTAAGTAATGCACAAGATAGCAAGGCTTGCTTCGGACTCAGGATATGTGGAGCCATGAAGCAGCACAGGTATCAAAACCCAGAGAGAACTGGCAGTAAATCAATTTTTCTTCCTTTCTTATTAATAGAAATGGACAAAGTACCAGCCTTATGATTTGGCAGAACAGAGCAACCATCTGAAGGGCAGGAATATAAAGAACAGTCATTAATGATTGCATCCTGGGTGAAAAAAATAAGGTGTCCCAACACTCAAGATATACCAGAAGGGAAAGGAAAACATTTCTGAGATTCTATTTTGTGACTTCTTGTTTATGTACAAATATATGGCCTATATTCTATTGTATATTCCATTGGTCTCAGTTTTATATTTTATTGGCCTCAATCCTGTTGAGAGTGGCATCTAAAGTAGACCCATTGAACAAAGGGTTTTATCTATGTATTAACTTATCATGCAACAATTGTTTGAATGGTTGAATTGTTTCAACCCATCGTGCCAGGCCATAGTTTTGACTAGAATAGAGCCACTGCATCATAGACCCATAGAATCAGAGAGATACAAGTGATGACAAAGGCTAGCTAGTCTAACCCTTGCCTTACAGGAATGCACAACTAAATCACACCAAAGAGATGGCTATCCACACTGTATTGAAAGGATTCCAGAGAATAAGAAGCCCTCTCCACCCACAAGGCAGTCTATTCTACCATTACACAGCTCTTATAATAAAGAAGTTCTTCATAATGTTTAGGTGGGATCTCTTTTCTTATGATCTGAATCCATTTGTTTATGTACTAGTCTCTGGAGCCATAGAAAATGACATTGCTCTATCTTCTACATGACATCCCTACATAAAAATGGTTGTCATGTCATCTTTCTGTCTTCTATTTTCTGAGCTAAACCTCTGCATCTTCCTCAGTCACTGCTTACAGAGCTTGGCTTCCAGAACTTTGATCATCTTAGTTGTCTATCTCCTTGTTGAATTCAAACTAAACACAAAGTAGAACCAAGTGGCCCTACTGTGTTGGATTTACTAACATGCTAACTCATCATTCAGCAATTGATTCAATGGGTCTAACTCTAGGGGTTCCTTTACTCTGTAGAAATAATGCCCATTGACACCACTTTAAGTGCTGTAGCTGCATCTTATGGAATCTTGGGATTTATAAGGTCTTAAGCCTTTCCTGCCAAAAGGTGCTGATGCTTCAAAAAGTACAAATCCCAGGATTGTGTAGAATGAAGTCGTGGCAATTAAAATGGTGTCAAATTGCATTATTTCGACAGTGCAGATGCACCCTAGTTGAGATTATCCAGTAGCACTCCATCTTATGTTTTTTTTCTGAATGGGAAACATATTTCTGTGTGCATAAAACAGCTTGCATAACAATATATATAATTGAATTCCAGCCTTTGTATCCTGGCTTTCAAAACTGGTTTATTTTGTTCTCTTTGGATATTGTAAGCAAGCCTGGAATGTTAGCTTGTCAATGAAGGTAGAGTAGAAATTAAAAAAAACACCAATATCAAATAATACACAACTGAATTTTAGAGAGAGAAAAAGAAAAGAGGAAGGGGTAGACAGCTGATCTGCAGAACAATCGACATCACTATTATTTGGGATATTGTCTGTCAGCATCATGAAATTGCTTGGTAAAGTATTTTTCAAATCAGAATAATTTATTTCATTTAGAGCCTACATTTCCAACATGGGGAAGTGGGTTGCTTGCTTGTTTATTTATTTTAGAGCATTTCTTTGCTTCTTTCCTGTTAAAACAAAGCCTCAAAGCTGTTAACAATTAAAGCACAATTAAACCTGTAGCTCAAAAAGAACAAAAGAATAAAACCCAGTACTAACAATTTGTTAAAACCCAGGGAGAACTGATAGTCTTAAGAAAGAGGTTTATCACACCAGCTTTTGTTCTTGCAACAATTGTGTTAGTGAAGCCAATGGGAATATATTGGATTGAAAACATTCAGTATCACATTTCTCTTCAATCAAATGAATGTGCTGCTTGGGCAATCCATGGTACCTTCCATACTGACTCTGTAACCTCCCCTTCCATGCTTTTCAGTACATTCATGCCTTTGCTGAGGTTGGTTTTACTCCATTCTTTTCAATTTTTTTCATTTTTATTTTTGCTGTAATTGCACAATCACAGCAACAAACAAACAAATGAATGAACAAACAAAACAATAACAACAACAGATAGGTATGACGCTAAAAACAACCTCATCCTAGAATACTAGAATCATAGAATCATTCAGTTGGAAGAGACCTCAAGGGCCATCAAGTTCAACCCCATTCTGCCATGCAAGCAAAGCATCCCTGACAGATGGCCACCCAGTCTTTGTTTAAAAATGTCTAAAGAAGGAGACTCTACCACCCTTTGAGGCAGCGTATCCCACTGTTTGGGAATAGAGAGGAAGAGGAGAAGACTGGGGGCCCTGGGGTTGAATTCCTTCATGCTACATGACTGCCATCAATTGTTACTTCTGTGTAAGGGACCTATCACACCAGGGGGACTATGGAGCCCTGGTGGCACAGTGGTTAAATGCCAGTACTGCAGCCACAAAATTGTGAATTCGATCCCAGGGCTCCAAGGTTGACAGCCTTCCATCCTTTTGTAAGTCAGGAAAATGAGTACCCAGTTTGCTGGGGGAAATTGGCTTACAGATTGTAAACCGCCCAGAGAGTGCTGAGTTCATTATTAAGCAGTATAGAAATGTATATCCTTGCTATTGCTAATGAAAAAGGAACAATATTAGGAACCTATTGACAGGTTTCTCCCATTGATGAAAAGGTGTGCTACAGAAACAAAAGAAATGCAAAATAGCCACTGAATTTTGTTGTGCAATAAATACTGATCAAATACACTAATATCTTGCTTTAATTCCAGTTTATGGCCTTGTGTGATAACATCCAAAGTGAACAGGAAAATATTTGGCTAAACAGATAAAGATTTAGCTAGTGGCAGAAATACCCAACATGGGGAGCTGGTTTTGTATAAAGTCCTATGTGGTTTCTCTCCAGTCTTTCTGAAGGATTGCATCCACCCCCCCCCCCAAAGCCTACCTCAGTTTTAAGTTGCTTTCAGAAAGGCTTTCACTTGGTCCCACCACCATAATAGGTACAGTTCTTGAGGACAACAGACACATCCTTCTCAATGGCTGCTTTGAGGCAATGGAGTTATTTCCCACAAGATGCTAGGACGGTCCCTCTCTATTCTTTTTCTGCCACTGGACAAAGACTTTCTGATCTACCCAAGTTTTTGGCCTTTACTTGGGCAGTGTAGAAGATAGTTGTCTATGCTGGATGGAAACCCCGTACTTACTCTACAGCCACAGCACAGTTCCCTGGTCTGCAATGAGTCAAATAACACCACATTCACTGTGACAAGACTGGAACAACTGGAAGAAAAGGGCCATCCTACGGTAATGGGAGTATTTCCAGCCATATCTTCACTGCCAATCTGGATTTCCCAGGTGAAGGTGCTATGTAACAGGACTTGAACTTTAGTGTCCTGAATTTTAAACCACACACACTAGTTTTTCAATCAGGCTTTCTTGGAACAAGAGGGTTCCATAAGTCACTAAGGATTTTGGGAAGAGCCAGTGTGGTACTGTGATTTGAGAATAATAATAATAATAATAATTTTATTTATAACCCTCGTTGGTCTGCAACTCTGGAGATCAGGATTTGATTGCTAGCTCAAGCTTAAAAACCCATTGGGTAATCTTAGGCAAGTCACAATGCTTCTGAGGATGGCAATGGCAAACCCCCTCTGAAGAATCTCATGATAGGTTTGCCTTAGAGTCATCATCGGTAAAAAAATTACTTGGCGGAACACAACAACCAAGGGGTCCCAGGAAAGATCATGACCAGAAAAAAAAGGGCAACATTTTTTTTGAACTGCAGCAGGCATAATATTAAGTATGCTAGGGTTACCTGAGAACTGAAAATTATTTAAAGGATTCCTCCAGGGTAAAAAAGGTTAAGAAATGCTGCTCTAGCCACTCCACTATCTTTTCTCAATGTTGGATCTTCCAGGTATGCTGGAGTTCAGCTTGCATCAACTCCAGATAGTATGTTTGCACTGGGGATGATTGGAGTTATAGGATAAGACACCTGAGAGGTACCAGTTTAGGGAAAGCTGCATTATTCTGTGGAGAGGAGAGAGAGAGAGAGAGAGGGAAAGAGAGAGAGAGTTATTGACTTGAGAATGTGTAGGAACAAGAGCATCATCTGAGTGGAGGCAGTGTTGACCATAAAAAATAACATCAACTTAAGTCATTTTATGGTCTGTTAAATCACATGATAAAACCCATTTGGTGTGGAAATGATTCTGTATGGGTTATTATTGTTCATGAAGAAAAGAGATCTACACCCATGTTAGAATTACTACTGCTAAACGGGAGAATACAAATCAATCACCATCACCATACAGTCTCTCCACTCCACTTTCACAACCTAATTATTCAGTGTGTTCATTACTAATCATCTGAGACATGCCCATTGCAAATAATGCTAGCTGCTCAGAGGATTCTAGCTTGCTGATAAGTGCCCAGGATTGTTTGCTACTCTCAATAATGCTTACCAGTAATAATGCAATCTGTGGTTGCCAAAACAGGTTAACTCATCCGTGTTTATTATGCTTTTATTATTATGTGGATAATCTGTGCTGCAGAACAAACAGAATGAATCTACAACTATTGGAAGGACCACACCTTCCCCTATGATCCTGCCCAAGTTTTCAGATCTTCAGGGTAGGCACTGGTGGCACAGTTGTTAAATGCCACAATTTTTTGAGTTCGATCCCAGGGGCTCCAGAGTTGACTCAGCCTTCCATCCTTTTGTAGGTTGGTAAAATGAGTACCCAGCTTCTCTTCTAGATCATGGACACATAGCCCGAAAGACCCACAAAAAACAAAAGTACCCAGCTTGTTGGGGGCTATTGGCTGATAGACTGTAAACCACTTAGAGAGTGCTGAGTTCACTACGAAGTGGTATAGAAATGTAAATGCTGTTGCTATTGTTAACCCGCTCCGATTGATGACAGAGGAGCGGGCTATAAATAAAATTATTATTATTATTATTATTATTATTATTATTATTCCCTCTATCCCTCTAAATAAGGGGTGAGGAACCTGTGGCTTATGGGGCACATCCAGCATGAGCATTCTTTTGACGCACTAAACTACAAACCTCAGAATTTCACATGATGTCGCTATGGGAGATAAAGTGGAATATAGCACTATAACAGTATAGCGTGACAAAGCACTCTAACTCATGAGCCTGCCTGAGTCTTAAGATCCTCAGGATGGGCTTTCTTTCACTCTTGCTATAATCACAGCCCCATTTGGTTGAGGATATGGGTGTGGGCTTTCTTGGTGGCTGCTCCCATGTTTTGGAATTCCTTTCATGGGAGACTAGGGCGGCAGTTTCCTTTTGCCACCAGGTTTTGCTTAAATAGACATTTGATGACTAATTGCCTGTGTAGGAGGGCCTTTTTCTGGCTGGGTGTGGTGTATTTTTTAATCTTTGTTGTTATGATTTAAAATCCTTTTATAGTTTTAAAATTAATGGTGTTTGTAAAGAATAGCTTTGCTGTTGTTGCTGTGTGTCTTCAAGTTCTTTCCGACTTATGGCGGCCCCAAGGGAAACCTACCATGGGGTTTTCTTGACAAGATTTGTTCAGAGGGGTTTTTCCTATGCCTTCCTCGAAGGCTGAGAGTGTGTGACTTGCCCATTTTTAACCACCAGGTTTTGAGCTCTGTCTTGCTTCAACCTTTTTGTAAGCCACCTTTGGTCCCTATGTTGAGAGAAAGGAAGGAAAGTAACCAGTCAATATGTCTATTATGCATGTACTACAGGTTGAGTCTTCCTTAACCAGAATACTGACATTCAAAGTAATTCAGAACCCAAAATGTTTTCATGGATGGCTAACAAAGTGACATCTTTGCTTTCTGATGATTCAGTGTACATAGACTATGTTTGATACACAAAATTATTAAAAATAGTGTATAAAATTACTTACAGGCAATGGATATAATTTATATGAAACACAATTTCATATAATGTATATGAAACACAAATGAATTTTGTGTTTAGACTTGGGTTCCATCTCCAGGCTATCTCATCTTGTATATACAGTCAGCCCTCCATAGCCACAGATCTTATTTATCCACAGATCCAAGCATCTAAAATTTGAACATATTTTAGAAATAGAGATATTCTAAAAAGCAAACCTTGATTTTGACATCTTTTAAAAGGGAACCATCTTACTGTGCCACTATATTTAATGGGACTTGAGTATCCCTGGATTTTGGTATTCATGGAAGGTCCTGGAACCAAACCTCAATGGATACCAAGGGCCCACTGTATATGCAAATACAGCTATTCCAAAATCCAAAGGTATGGCTGGCATTTTCCCTTCTCCTTGCTTGCCTTCCTTTCTTTAGCATGCCTATGATCCAGCTGTGGAGCTAGACATCAAATATAATTTTGATTGATCTCAGTGATTAATTTCCTTGATGGTACAGGTGTTGGCAAGAAGGAGCAATGAACGATCTCTTGACCTATTGCAATAAACTAATAGGACTTGCATTCCCTTTTAGCTGGTGGGGGGGTGGTGGTGAAATAGTATGAGAATTCATGAATATATTCATTGTTTTGCCTACTACAATTGACTAGACACAATCAGGCTTGAAGGAAGGTGGTATATGTATTTGTGTGTGTAAATAATAGAAGGAAAGAAGGAACTTTTAGACTTCCACAAGAGTTCATGACTGTATTCTGTTTTGTTTATTACATTCCTTCTGTCTGCACAATGGGCCCTTTCAGATTACATGTTTATAGCACTCTGGTTTCACTTTAAGTGCCATGATTCCATCTCATGAAAATGGGAGATTTACACTTTAAGGAGGGACATGTAAAATTCTCAGCCAAAACGCTCTGGTGTCTCACCAAAATACAAATGCCAGGATTCCATAGGATGGAGTCATGAAAATGTGCAGTGTTAAAAGGCTACACAGTACACAGTATGATACTGCACAATATGGACACATCATAGCTGTTGAACTATTCTGAGCAATAGTTTTTTTGTGGATTTTTTGAGCTGTGAGGCCATGTTCTAGAATAGTTTATTCCTGATGTTTCGCCAGCAGCTCTGGATGGCATCCTCAGAAGAGAGTGGGGTATATATACTGTTGGTTGAGAGGAAGAGATACGCATGCTGATCTGTGTATTGTTCTGTTGTTGAATGGCAAGGTCTACAGTGTGTCCATTTACTTAATGATCCATTGTCTGCTGGGAAACCCCCCCGCAACCCTGGGTGGTTTTCATTTGCATTTGCTGGGTCTTGATTTTGGTGTTTTTCAGGACAGGTAGCCAAACTTTGTTTACTTTAAGGGTTTCTTTTTTTCTGTTGAAGTTGTCCAAGTGTCTGTTGGATTCAATGGCATCCCTGTGCTTGATAGTTGTTGGCATGGTCCAGAATTTCAGTGTTTTCAAATAGAATTTTATGCCTAGGATGGTTTATAATGTGTTCTGCTGCTGCTAATTTTTCTGGCTGACTCAGTCTGCTATGTATCTCATGTTCCTTTATTTGTGTTTGGACACTGTGCTTGGTGGTCCCTATGTAGACTTGTCCACAGCTGCATGGCATGCAGTAAACCCCTGAAGCCATCAGAGGAGTCTTTCCTGTCCTTTGCTGAGTGCAGCATTTGCTGAATTTTCTTGGCCAGTTTGTAGACCATTTGGTGATTGTGTTTCCTCAACAGTTTCCCTATTATGCCGGTGATCCCTTAGATGTATGGTAAAAATAGCTTCCCTTTGGGTGGTTGTCTTATTCTGAGCAACATTTGCATGTGGTTGTTATGTGCAGAAAACAGCATTTACTGTCCAGAAAAATTATGTTTTCTACAGAGAAAATGTTGCAGTTGAGGAGTAACTCTGTGCAAAATTCACAGAGGATTAACGTGCATAGAAAACAACTCTTTCTATCCACATAAAATGCCCCAGTTTCTCTCTCTTCTTCCCACTTCTCTTTTCTTTTCACCTTCTTTCAATGGCTGCAAATTGAGTTCAAGCTTGATGTGGTAAAAGTAGTTTGCTTTCAATTAACTCAGCAGGGGCAAGAAGAGCAGGTGGAATCATCCCCTTCCCAGCTGACTCAGGCAAAAGCAATCTTCAGCAGTCTTTCCTACCCCCCCCTTTTCCCCTCCATAATAATATTTGCCATATTGACCACACTTGAGTACCCTTGCTTGGCCACGTGACTTCTAGTTTTCATTTGTGAAACATTGGAGGGTATGTTCTTCAGCTTCTATTAACTTAATATATCTGTTATAGGCAGAATCCTCGGATTCTGTATCCATGAATCCAACCATGCACAGCTTGAAAATTTAATATATATAGAAATTACAAAAAGCAAACCTTGATCTTGCCATTTTTAAAATAAGTGACACAGTCTTACTATGCCATTGTATTTAATGGGACTTGATCATCCATGGATTTTGGTATCCATAGGTGGTACTGGAACCAAACACCAGCAGATATCTAGGGCCCACTACAATGGTCAAAAAGGACTGCTACAAGTGTAAGGGAACTTATACAGGTGCCAATAGGATGTCATTACAAGTCTCAAACATTTTCATGCACAAACTAGCCCAGTTTTTCTTGGTATCCAGCTCTTTTCTTCCTTTCTGTTTCAAACCCATTTGGTTCCTCCACACCCAGTCTGATATTAAAGAACAGGCTTGTGTTATGCCTCTCTGTCTTAATTTTTAAAAATGGTCCTTTCTCTCTCTGTTTGCCATTCGCCTCACAAATCATCACTTCACTGACGCCTCCTGCATTCCCCTCACTCCGGTAAACTCTGCTCATTTATCTGAAACTCGCTAAAAGTCATTTTTTCCCCCACAACAAAATGCAGCTGTCAGAAGCTTCAAATCATCTCATCCATCAAGCGCACTTGTCTGCAAGGGTGTGCATGTGCGAGAGGGTGTGCATGCTTATGTGTCTATGTAACACACACACACACACATAGAGGATGGGATATGTGGAAAGAAAAAAAGCACCTTACTGACAAGCTTGGTTTCATTTCATCAACATGCTAACACCTCGTCTTGCTGGAATATTCTGGCTTTCATACATCTGGGTGAGATAAATGCAGACTGGTATGAACCCTCTTTTTCTCTCTCCCTCCCTAATTTCTCCTTTTCTCTCAAATTATTGGGGAAAGAGATATGGGGAAACCAAATAGCAAAATACACTTGGGAAATGGAAGGATGTTGGATCCTGGTTTCAGGGGTGCCATCACCCCCATGATCATAGCTCTTAATGGTGTGGCAGCTGTAACGTGGAAAGGCTAAATAGCTTACAATACTAAAAATCCCAAAATTCCATGGCATTGAAGCATGGCAGTTAAAGTGGTATCAAACTGCATTAATCCTGCAGTGTAGATGCATCCGGAGTTACAAATTCCAAGATTCCAGTCACTGAGAGATATAATAGGTTCCAGTCCTTGAGGGATGTAATTGTATCATGTAGCTATATTTTAGACTGGGAATAAGAAGTGTGGCTGTGAAAGAACTAGACAAAATTCTGAAATGCAAAGAAATACAGCTGAACGGTAATGTCCGATTTGTCTAAGCCATTGCATTTCCCATCACCATGTGAAAGCTGGAAAATGAAGAAAGCAGACAGGGAAAAAAAATCAACTCATTTGAGATGTGGTGCTGGAGAAGAGTGCCGAGGATACCTTGGATAGCCAATAAGACAAACAATTGGGTTGTTGAACAGATCAAGCCTGAATTCTCCCTGGAAACCAAGATGGCCTCATCATGAAGGCATGCAAGATGATGTAGGAGATCAGAGGCCTGAACCTATAGGACCAGAGCAGATAGTTTGAGATTCGGGAGACTTGGAGATGGCTAAATCATGGGGTCACCATGAGTCAAAGCCCTCCACGGACTGGCCCCTCCTTACTTGTCTGAACTTCTTTCTCCTCACACTCCTTCTCGTACCCTCCGTTCTGGTAGTCTAGGTCTCCTGTCCCAGCCGAGGATTTCCACTGCCCCATCCCGGATTCGTCCCTTCTCACTTGCTGCCCCTCACTCCTGGAACCTTCTTCCCCCACATGCACGCCTCATCACTTCCCTAACCAGGTTCAAAACTGAGTTAAAGACTATATTATTTAGGGAAGCTTTCCCAGGACTGTGCCATCCGCCCCAGGATGCCTCCTTTTAACTTTGTATTAAGAAGCCATGCCCTCCCTCCTGTCCATCTGCCTTGGTCCTGGCCCCAGAGGGAGAGAAGAACCACTGGACCTCACCCCCTTTCCCATCACCTTCCCCTCTTCCTTTTGTGTTGTCTCTTTTAGACTGTAAGCCTGAGGGCAGGGATCCGTCTAATTTATGATTGTATGTACAGCACTGTGTAAATTTACAGCGCTATATAAATAAAGGATAATAATAATAATAATAATAATAATAATAATAATAAAGCTCACTCAAAGGCAGCTAACCAATAACATTCCCTCCCCAACCCATTCTCTAAGTACCACATTATTCTTCACCCCAACTTGAACATTCCCATGTTGTTGGAGAGTAGGAAGTCATGCCTTTGGGACCGTATTTGTTAACTCAACTTTTGACATGGAACTAAAGATTCCTGCCCACCCCACCCCAACAATAGGAAGCATTGGATACACAAAAAGTTAACTGTGTTATGATGGTGAAAGAAGCACCAGGCTGCAAAATGTGAGGATTTATTGCTGTGCTTTGTGTCATTGATAAACATGGTATCTTTGTACAAACACTTTTTAGTATGCAGGATTTGTTCCTTACTTTTCAAGCTTTTTGCAGATAGCACAGAGAAATATAGTGCAGTTGGCAGAAACAAATGATGGGTGAATGTGGAAAAAGGGTTTTGCTAAACAGCAGAGCCCCGTTCTTGAAAACTGACTCAATGCTTAAAAGCAGTTCACAAAGTCTATGGACTATATCATGGATTACACGAGGGATGGAAAAAGTATGGGCCTTGGGCCACATGTGGCCTTTGGTGTTCCTACGTGCATCCCTGATGCCTCCCAGATGCCTCCCAAACTCCACAGCCCATTGTTATTTTTTGAAAAAATTAGGCTGATTTTCAGGTGAGGACTTTTTGGGTAACCAAACTGCCACAAATGTACCAAAACCACAGCAGTTTGGTTTCCTAACCCAGCAAAGTCCTCCACTCTCCTAAAAAGAAGGAAAAAAAATGACTGAAAATCAGCCAAAATGGTGGCTAGAAGTGACACATGTCCAAACAGGCCAGTGTGACCCACTAGGTGGGCACAGGATGGGAAAATGCCCTGTGCAGTTGCCCACCCCCTGAATTATGGACATCTATGGACTTGCCAGTGGGTGCTGTATGATTTGATGGTCTTAATCCAGCATATATTGTCAAAGCTATTAGGGAGAAATTTAGGCTACAAGTAACTTCGTGCCCTTATAGAATGCATACATGCTACAGAAATAATCAAGGTTGTTACCATTTTAAGTACCATGGCTCAATGTTATAGAATTTTGGGAACTGTAGTTTTGAAAGACATTTAGCCTTCTCTAACAGAGAGGACTGATACCACAACAGGCTACAATTCCCAAGCATTGAGTCATGGCATGAGAGCCCTGGTGGCGCAGTGGTTAAATGCCTGTACTGCAGCCACTCACTCCAAACCATAAGGTGGCGAGTTCAATACCAGCAAAAGGGCTGAAGCTCAACTCAGGCTTGCATCCTTCCGAGGTTGCTAAAGTGAGTACCCAGATTGCCGGGGGCAAGTAGCTTACAGTTGTAAACCACTTAGACACTGCTTAGGCGGTATGAAGTGGTATATAAATGAAGCTGTTTGTTTGTTTTGTTTATGGCAGTTAAAGTGGGGTCAACCTGGATTATTCCTGCAGTGCAGAATGCAGCCCTAGTGTGTTGCCAAAAGCAGGGAGGTAAGATGGAGAATATTCAACATCAGGCTAATGTAGTCAAGTCCAGGAAAAACTGCAGCAAATTATTTTTCTAAATGCTTGTTGCAACTTGGAGATCTACTAACATACTATAGTCTCTTAAGTTTTACTCACACATCATAATCTCCAATTTGGAGACAGTCATATTGGGATATGGTGGTTCTGCTATACCCTCTTTCTACTGAATACCAGCATTGTGAAACTGAGCATGTTGTCTGACCATGTGCCTGTTTCTTGTCCCATTGAATACGGGAGAAGACACAGTGACTTTTTCTGCAATTCAAGTAAACCAAGTGGTACACTGAAGATACCAATGATACTGTTGTTAATTGTTGTCAAATTGACTTCAGTTTATTGTGATCTAGTGAGTGAGAGATCTCCAAGAGTCCAGGTCCTCAACTCCTCCTGCTCAGGTCTTGTAACTCAGGGCAGCTGTGCTTCTTTGATTGATTCAATCCACCTGTAGTCTAGTCTTCTTTTTTTCCTCCTGCTTTCTACTTTACCAAGCATTATTGTCTTTTCTAGAGAGTCATGTCTTTTCATGATATGGCCAATGTTAAGAGTTCAGGCTTGATTTGCTTATGGGTCCTTTTATTTCTCTTTTTGGCAATCCACAATATCCATAGAACTTTTCTCCAGCACCACATTTCAAATGAATTGATTCTCTTCCTATCAGCTTTCTTTACTGCCCATCTATTTACTAGCCCTTTGTGCACCATATAATACTTCTCTACTCAAAGCATCTTGACAAACTCTGAAGGAGCATTGCTGCAATTGTTCACTAGTTCAGGAAAGAGGGCAAAGGAATGGCCCATCACCCCAGCTGAGAAAAACAAAATCACTCTGTCAAGAAAGAGAAGTGCAGAGCTGCATGTGTGGATGCAGGATCTCAGTGCTATTGAATGCTTCTTTTCTCTTGGAATATCTCCAAGTTAGAAAGTCTTTTCCCAACATTGCCATATGTGGGAAGGGCAATAATGTGATAGCAGAGCCTCCATTTTGCATGCAAAAAGTCCTAGGTAGAATCCAAATGGAAAGATCAGGTAGAAAGTGAGGGGAAGAGTATGACAACTATTGTGCAAAATGGAGAAATTGTTTTTCTTGGTGTGAGCTTTGGTCTTGTTCTGTCCAAGGAAGACATATGCACCAAGTATCTTGTGCTTCTGGGTGTCCATAGCTCAACAGCATCATTCCTCCTTCTTAGATTCCATAAGTCATTGGTAGAGCACTGTTTGGTGTGCAGAAAGCTATAGGTCAAGTTACTGGCATCTGTGGGTAGGGTAGAGATTCTATAGAACCTCTACCAGTTAGCGTAAACAATGTTAAGCAAGTGAACAGCATATTCATATAGTCCTATTTTCCCAACAGCAGTGAAGAAAGCTTTCTAAGATGGAGAATAACTATTTCTGGAGCTTCTTTCCAGGCTAAATAGTGCACACATAAACCACTATCCTCAAGTCCTCTTTCTTGCCAAAATGAGCAAAAAGATGATATGATTTATTTTTAAAGAAAGAGTGAAAAGACTTAAGCTGTTTTCCTTTGTGCTGTCAGGTAGTGATAAGGCAGCTCCTACACTTTGTTCGAATGGTGTATTTGTTCAGATAAGAAGCAGGCTAGAGATCTTCATTGGCCTCCGAACGGGAAGGAAAATGGTTTAAGGTTATTAATCCGGAAATGCCCAGCAGCACAAGATCTGCGGGAAATTACATATTCTGTCACTTTTACTTATTGAATCCCAATTTCATTGGACTGTGCAGAAAAGAAACAGGAGGCGGGGGGCAGGAAGGAATGCAACATCTCATGTAGCTCTTATTAGATTTCACAACCTTTCGATATTAAAATGCCAAGCCTGGTAGGAGCAATTCTGTCTCCGTTTTAGTTTAGAGATTGTTTTGCTTTCCTCTCTCTCTCTTTTTAAAAATTTTCATATTGTAGCAACAGTGGTATATGCTTTAAAGTTTAAAATCCCCAGGGCCCAGGGAGTCTGAAAAAGGAATGATAGACTCATAGGAAAGAAAAGAAGACATATTTCCTGAGTCCACAAGCAGGGATGTGAAAATTTCTCAGATACGATTCAGGCATTCCAGAAGTCAGTATACAGTCGTTCCTCCACCTTTGCAGGTTAAGCATTCACAGATTTGATTATTTATGGATTACTGTATTTGTCATTGGTGTCCTAAATCACTTTTAACAGGGACTTTGATAACACTGATATTGCTGGGAGGAAATAACTAGTGAGGTGCAGGTGATTAGATGTTTTCCTTTTCCAGGACATGTTCTACATTTCCACCTTCTTTCCAGGAGGAATTCCAAAATGTCTTCCATTTTGAGCATGACTCAGAAGCATGACTTTACATTTCTATATGTGTTTCTAGCTTTTGTTTTGTAATGTTATACCTAGTTATTGAATGGCTTACATTTTACGGTGCCTTGTCCTCATTTGTGGTTAGGACATCTGGTCACCCCAGTGAGGTGGTTAGGATGGGCCACTTGTGTGTTCAGGTGGGGGAGAAGCAGGGAAAAGGGACCATGAGAAGAAGGGCACAGATGTTCCTTCATTCATTTGCATGGGCAGGTGGGAAGGAGATGGGTCTGGGGAGCATGAGAAGGGAGGGGACACATATTCCTTCATTCACTCATGTGGGTGAATGGAGGGATGGGATGCCGGACCCTGAGAAAGGAGGACAGATGCATTCCCTTGAGGACAGATGCATTTCCTTGTGTAAGTGGGCAGTGGGAGGGGATGGGATGTGAGAGTATAAGGAAGGCAGGGTATATGCATTCCCTTGATCACTCATGTGGGGGAGCAGGAAGTAGATTATTTCTACAGTGAAAAAACTACAGTCAGCCCTCTGCATTTGTTGCTTTGATTTTTGCAGATTTGCTTATTCACAGATTTGATTAGCATGTTCTCTCTGGGAATCTCCAGTTCTTCCAGCATGACTCTAAGGCTGTACAGACAAGTGTTATATGCCGGTCTCGGGACAAAGTGTGGGCATGGTGTCTGCATGATGCACACCCTGATGCTGCCCTGACACCGCTGCTACTTCATGCACCTAATCGCATTGCGGGTGGCACCATGGCACTCCTTTGGCCCTGTGTCCAGATGACACAATGCCAAAAGAAATGCTGGAAAGTGCTGCTGCATCAGCAAAGGTGCCTTTTCCCTGGCATACCATTCTTTTTAGCATTGGAGAAAGGCCAGATTTGGGAAAGGCCAAAGATGTAGTCTGTTTAGCCTCTCTGTGATCAACGTTCAACAGAAGGTGCATTGGAAGATGTAAAGATTCCTAGAGAGAACACTTCTCCAGGCATTTAGGTCCTCCAGCACAATGCTATGGTCATCTTCTGGCAGATGTTGACCAGAGTTGGGATGGAGGACCTGGACATTCCTAGAGAGATGTTCTTTCTGGTAAAAACAGTTTTTTTAAAATTTGTGGATTTCCCACTTTCATGGGGGTCCTGTGCCCCTAACCCCAGAGAATGTGGAGGGACCACTGTAGTTTATGTCTACAGTGTAGATGCACCGTGCCTGAGAGGATGCTGGATTCTTTAGACAGAGGCTGAATAGGCATATTTCAGGAGTGTTGTAATTATGTTTTTCTTACATGGCAGTTGGTTGGAATACATGGTCCTTGTGTTGAACAGCTCTTACAGTATAGTTCATCCAAATAAGAAGAATTTCCAAATAGGAAGAATTTCTTCTCTTGTGATTTGGGGCCATTGAATCACGTTCTAGTCTCTGTAACAGAAGAAAACAAGCTTGCTCCATCTTCCACATGGCATCCCTTCAAATATTTAAAGATGGCTATCATGTCACCCTTCAGTCTTCTCAGTGCTTATGAATTGGGTGTACTCCACCTATTGTGTGGGGAGCATCCTTAACCTCACATTCTTTGTTATCACTTTCTTCACACAAAAATGATGGACCTGAAGTGGAAGATGAATATGGTTGGAATTTTCTTGATGTCCAATCTGAAAAAAGGATGGGTGATGAATACAGGTGGATTTCAGAGAAATGCATTTTTTCTACTTACTTCCTTGCTCTCCATTGTGTGCATACATAGGACTCGTGAATCTGCAAACCATTTGTTGGATTATACTTTCAGATATAAACTTGAACTTTAATGTTTTTTTTAAAAAAGGCCTAGATTCTTCTGTTACATCATAACCTACCCTCCAACAATGAATTTATTTAATGTCAGAAACTCATGGATTAACATCTACACACACACACACACACACACACACACACACCAGCAAGCCTCTCTTTATGAAGTCCCTGGCACTGTATTATCCAGGAATTAATTCACCAGGGGAAGCAGTATAATCTGATTTCAGCTTTACATGTAGTCCTTCCTATTCCGTTGGGTTATTTCTTTTCGTGCTTAAAGTGATCAGTCGTCTTTTCATCTCTCCAGATCTCCTTCCCCTGTGTGTCTCTCAATACAATTTGTATCCTCTTGCCACCCTCCCTATCCCCCGTTTTAATTTCACATGAATGCCTCCTCTCCTTTTCTGTCCCACTGCGTCCCCCCTCATCCACTTTCCCCATATGCTGATATGAACTTTTTCTTGTTCTCTCTCCCTGAAACTCTGTCTCCTCCTCTGCAGTTCCATTATCTTCATGTCAGATTATGATCGGACAAGGAAAAAAAAAAGATTATGATCAGACACGGAATAAGAATCAAATGTTTATCTAGGGTGTGGGTATCTAGTGTGTGTTCAAAGGGATCTTGTAGTCCCTTTGAGACTAACTGAAAGAAAGAAGCTGGTAGCATGAGCTTTTGTAGACTTGAGCCTATTTCCTTAGATGCATGGGGTGGAATGGAGACTCCAGAGACAGACTTGTGCATGAAAGTATTAACTATAATTCAAAACCTTGTAGGTATGGAGATGAAGTGACAAGTTCAGTTTTAACAATGGTTGTTGGGGGACAAAGATAGGAGGAGGAAGGATGTTGCCTAAAGCCAGGGAGAGTAGATAACCATATTAATGAGTATTGAAATATAGTGAGCAAACCAGAGAGAAGAAGTAATGGACAAGGGCACCCTCATGAGGATCATAGAATGATAGAATCATAGAGTTGGAAGGGACCAGAAGGGCCATCCATTCCAACCCATTCTGACATGCAGGAATACACCATCAAATGGCCATTCAGCTTCTATTTAAAGACCTCCAAAGAAGGAGACTCCACCACACTCTGAGGCAACGTATTCCACTGGGGAACAGCTCTTACCATCAGGAAATTCTTCCTAATATTTAGGAGTAATTTCTTCCTGTAGTTTGAATCCATTTCTCTGGGCCCTATTCACTGAAGCTGCAGAAAAACAAACTTGCTTCACCATCGGTATGACATCCTTCCAAATATTTAAGCAGAGCCATCATATCACCTTTTAACCTGGTAGATATTGTAGAAATGTGTATAGTATGCCAGGAAACCATCATTTCCACCCAACCTACTGCTGATGGACTGTAGTCTGTGGATACATTCCAGTTCTGCTATTTCTCTTTCCAGTCTTCCCTTGTAGTTTGTTTTTTTGTTCAAGGACTGCTGTTCCAAGGTCTGAGATGGACATTGAAATGTTCTGCCACTGGTTTTTGTGTATTCCTATTCCTAATGTTTGATATATGTCCATTTATCCTCTGGTGCAGGGCCCATGTCTTAGTATCTAGTGAGAAATATTTAACTTGATTTGGAGGGGACATTTTAATTTCAATGGCTAAATATTCTGCACAGTGAAGATTTTTGGGTCCAAATAGTACTTTCAGTAGGCACAATTCTAGAAACAATTTCCCCCTTTTCCTAATGTAGAGAAGAGTCTTGACTGGGTAAGATGGCTAAGGGCCAATTGGGATGGTGCTAGACCAGCTGAAATTGCATTCAATCCAAACCCTTCTCAGTTTATAAATGATGTGATGCAACTACTCTCCCACCTTGCTCTATTTCCACTGATTTTTTCATCTTTTCTGCTGACAGAATTTAGCCAGCAGAACAGTTCTGCTGAAGGATTGTTCTACAGATCATCTGGAGAAGATCATTTCTGTTGGTAGGTCAGCTGGCTGAAGAGGTTTCTGTGGGAAGAAATGGCTTGTGAATAACCCTAATTTCCCATAGATTGCGCATCTTTGAGATAGAATTGCACTGCCCATTTACAATGCCAGAAACAATGGGCTTAGAGCTACAGGCAATAGCATTAAAGATGCATGGAGGGAGTCTTTGAGACCACCTGATGGAAGATGCTTCTTTTGGCAGAAGGCAATTACTGTTGGCAGAACAGGCCTGTATCTAACTGTAACCTACTACGGTGCTGCTTCTTTGAGTTGGATTTGTATGACCCTTCTATTGCTCAATGTGCTTGGATCTGAAATGAGGTACATTTCCCCACAACAGTTTTCTGACACAGTTCTGTCATGGTGAAGCAGAGGTTTCTAAAACTCCTCATTTAGATCATGGGACCTAAGGACGGGGTGAGGAAGGAGACAACCTTTGAGGCTGGCTGAGGTTGGGGGCAACCTCTCTTTAAGTCATATGACTTTGGGAAAAGGTCCCTTGGATTTGCTTTCCAGTATATGGCAGCCAGTGAGCAACCCAAGAAACTGGGATGCACTTGGTGCTCTAGTATTTTGCCCATGAGAAGCTTGGGAGGAAATCAGGGGGTCACTGTTTGCCTCAGCAGATCCCACAATAGGTTCACCTCCTTTTGGAATTTACAGGTTCAGCCAAGCTGAATAGTTAAAATAAAGTGGCCCTATTCAACCCAAGAGTGATGCTGGGTCTTTTTATTTCCATGATGGGCCATCAAATGAACAGCCCACCTTTTGGAATGCCAGAGAAGGTAAACAAAAGTAAGGTGTGTGTGTTTTAAAAAATTGACACTGTTGTGAATTGTATTGGGTCAGTCCTGGTACAGTTATTTTCATTCTGTGTACAGGTCTTTACATTTTGGGATCCAAGATGCGTAGCTGCTAGAGTACAATTGGCCATTCGTATACATGGATTCTGCATCCACAGATTCAGCTATCCACGACTTTAAATTTAAAAAACAATAAATTCAAAAAAGCAAACTTTGATTTTACCCTTTTATATAAGGGACTGCATTTTACTATGCCATTGTGTATAATGGGACCTAAGCATCCATGGATTTTGGTATTCAAGGGGGTCCTGGAACTAAACCCCAATGGATAGCAAGGGCTCACTGTATTTACAATACACACATATATTCAGTAACAACTACCTACCAAGATCTGGTTCATCTCTAGCAAGGCTCTCTGCTAATAAGTGAGACCCCAGAGAACTTTCCAGAGCAAGAGAGCTTACGGAATCAGCATGACCTTCAAAAGATTTATTTCATGGGCTTTGTCAGTAAGAACTCCTTGCCGTAGAGAGATTGGAAGAGCTGAGAAGCACAGTTTGCCCAAGATGCATTCTTAAGGGCAGAACAGCCCTCCAGAGTGTCTCTCAAGAGTGGTATAAGCTGAACAGAATCATATTTTGAGCTGCAGTGAAAACATGCATCTCCTAAAGGGGCAGGAAGAAGAGGCAGGGGAATGAAGTAACAGCTGGATAATCATTAGCCCTCAGAGAACTCTAAAAGAGAAAGCAGGGATAGATTACTCATGGAGTAAATTAAGGAAGATCCTTTAAGCTTCACAAAACAGAGCTGGTTTATTCCAGGCCAGTGCATTTGATTTTAGAATTCATGGTGAGCCCACATCACCCTGAATTCTCACTATTTTTCCAACTGGCTGTTATTTCATCCAGCTCTCTCTAGCAGCACGGGCCAGAAATCCAACATTCAGTCGAATCAACCAGAGTCATTCAAAGTTTTAGTTAGTATCAACATTATTTGAGCCTCATGTTCTATTCCAACGCTAACTCCTATATTCTGTAATTCTTGCATGTATGTGTGAGAGTGTGGTTGTCTTAATGTGTGTGCTCCTCTAATAAACAGTCATTGAGAGAAATTTGTCTCTGGGGCTTTACAAACTGCCCAAAAAGGGCGGTCTGTAACCTCCTTTTTTTGCTGTAGAACTTTGCCACAGCAGCTAGACGCTGTGGTGAAGCTGCACAGCAAAAAAGGAGCAGGGAACCCCCCTTTTTTAGAACCACAGTTGTGGCACAATAAACGGAAAAGGCGCCACTGGGTGCCTTTACTCCGCTGCAACTGCACAGCTCCGTCTAGAAGTTGCGCAGTTGCAGCAGCGTCATTATGTATGCCGTCTAAACGATGTTACATAATGACACAGGTGCCATTACGTGTTAGGGTTCGGGAGCATGCAAATGCTGCGCACTCCCTAACACTAATCACAGCGCGAGTGCGCCTCTTCCTGCCCATCTGTTTCAGGCCTCTGTCTTTCTTCTACCCTAGCTCCCTCTGCATTAAAAGGGTCACGCCTAATTAATTGAGCTAATTACAATTCCCCCAGTCAAGGTCATGTAAGAAAATGCATCTGAAGAAGTAGGCTCATGTCTACAAAAATTCATGCTACCAACTTCTCTCTTTCAGTTAGTCTCAAAGCTACTACAAGATCATTTTTGTGGGTTTTTGGGCTATGTGGCCATGTTCTAGAAGAGTTTTTTCTTGACATTTTGCCATTCTTTGAAGATGCCAGCCACAGATGGCGGCAAAAATGCAGGAAAAAAGAACTCTTCTGGAACACGGCCACATAACGAAAGAACCCACAAAAAACTATGGATACTGGCTTGAAAGCCTGCAACTTCATACAGCAAAATCCCTTTGCGTACTGATTTTCCAGACTAACATGGCAATGCCTTTGAATCCCTCATCACCAATGTCATGATTTTGAAGTATGAGATAGCTGTGGGCTATCTTTTCCCCGAGAAAGGGACACAACACCTTGCATAGTACCTTTAAAAGTTCAGACTAAACCCCAGAATGGATTCATCACTACCCCACCAACATAGAAGCCATCCCCCACTCTAAACACAACTGAAAATTGTTGTGCATGATTTTCTGCATGGGAACATTATATACAGAACATGGAAGGGACTTAGTAGAGACGTGACCGAGGAAAACTATGATGGAATTGTGGATGTAAAGAATCCTTGGAATTTTTCTCCTACTTGAGAAAATATATTCCTACATCAGTTCAAAAATGTTGAACCACTGTTGTTTATTTGAGAACTTTTCGGTAACAATTTCATTTGTGCCAAAGCCAATGTCTCTTAAAAAAAACCCACTGAACTATTGTTAGTGTAGATCAGCACAGGGTCTTTCATCATGCGCAGATATAGTGCTATAATTCCACTTCAGCACCAGACTATGAAATCTTGGGGTTTGAAGTCTATTGTAGCATGAGAGCTCTTTGTCAGAGAATTCTAAATATCCTTCCCTAAACTACAGATCTCAAGATTTCATAGGATGTTGCTATGACAGTTAATATTGTTGAAGCTGTCAGCAAGTGAAAACGTTTCCATTCTGGTTGATTTTCAAGAATTGACCTCAGTGAGCTTTAGTAATATTTTGTTGATTTTTGTCTTCTGCCATTTAATGAATTTTAAATGTGTTTATTGTATAGATTGTTTAATTGCATTTAAAAATAACACACACACACACTTTCTGATATTTTTGTATACAGTTTATTCTGAATTGGTTTTAATAGTCTGTACACTGTCTTGATTTCTGATATTGGGAAAAGTTGGGATATAAAATAGATAAATAATACTTCAACAGTATAATTATCAATTTTATATAAATATAATATTAAAACACACACAGAGTTGTATATATACCCAGCCACCCACCACCTCACACAGGGCAACAGTGAGCTCATAAAAGTTACTTTTATGGTCTACAACTCCCACAATCCCCATCTATTTCCCCCAGGCCACTTGCTCTCAAACTCTAGCGCTATATTCAAAAAGTAACATTTCCAAGCTCTGCTCTGGCTCAGCAATTGCATTTCAAAAAGCTTCAGTTGGCAGTTTTTCATTAACTTCAGTGCAGAAGGGAATATGTAGTAATTGAGGCACAGGGATACAGCATTGGAGAGAGGAGGAGAGCTATGCTTTCCCCCTTGCAGCGGTGCTATGTCTCCACAATGCAATTGGACTTTGAAAAATACCTCCATTGGCATTAGAACAGGTTTCTATCTGAATGATTGCAGTATGTGTGTGTGTGTATATATATATGCCTTCAAGCCACCTATCAACTTTTATCTACTTGCTAAATTTCATAGGGGTTTGTTAGGTAAGGAATACTCAGAGGTGGTTTGTCATTGTCCTCCTCTGAAATATAGCATACAGCACCTGGTATTCCTTGATGGTCCCCCAACCAAGCACTAACCAGACGTGACTGCTTAGATTCCAAGATCAGACAGGATCTGGTGTGTTTAAGGTATTTAGGCCACACATCCACATTACAGTTTAGCAAATATATCATTTGTGTAGCTGGCTGGATTCAAAGGGTATAAGATTATTTTGCGCAGAAGGAAAGCAAAGCAGGACTCTTGTAGAATGCAACCACATGTGGTCCACTTTTCAAAAGCCACTAGGATAGATCCAAAGACTCCCTACTGTGATGGAAAAGATGTGGTAAAGATTTTATACCAGGATTCATATGTGATAAAGATTTTACACCAGGATTTCATTTTGAGCAGTGATACATGGCTGATGGTAACATACAATGTTGAGAAGCAATTAATTGAGGAGGTGGCTGTCCTAGCATTGGGATAGCCCTTTCTTTCTCAGACACAACCATTTGAAAATGCCTGTAACTTCAGCAATTCATTTTTTATGCTTGAAATGGGAAAGTTCTAAAATGGTCAGTGCTAGGAGCAGAAGAGAGCAGGAAAAATCTCTTATCTTTGATCATTAGGAATATCTCTTATATCTGATCATTACAAAAATCACTTATCTCTGATCTCTGAAAAGAGATGAGACTTTTCCTTGCTTGTGGGAGCTTGGAGGAGGAGATAGGAGAGAGCTTGGTGAGTGGAAAAGTACCTCATCTGAGCCTGATTTGGCCAATGGGCTTTCCTTCCATGTCTCTGAAATATTAATCTTAGCAAGATCGACCAAAGTGTCATTTGGAATAATGCAACCTCTTGGTCAAGATCCTACACCATGTCTGCAAAGGGTTGCAATACACCACCTTTCTACTAAACGCTGTCATTGTGTAACCGATTATGTCAACATATCTACATATTGTCCCATTGCACAAAGGGGAATGCACAGTAGCTGTTGCTGCAATACTAGTGAACCAAATGGTACACTGACAGCATTAATGAATAACCATGTACCATACTTTAACACACAATTGTATGGTGGAATCCTGTTGATCAGTCTCAGAAAAACAGCATTTTTTGTTCAATTTTATTCCCATCAGCCACCTATGAATTTTATGTACAGTAAAATCTCAGCATTTTGTTTGCAAGAAATAGCATGTTCTCTGCAGGAAATAGTATGTCTGCATAGAAATATCCTTTTCTTCACAGAGAATGCTGCTTTCTGAGTAAAATAACCATCTCAAAATTTTGTGCGGAGTAAGTCCTGAACTTCTTGTCAGTCCAGGATTCCTCTTGGCAGGACTTCTCAAGAACAACAACATCATCATCATCAACAACAAACCCCCATGTATTTCAACATTTCCCCAATATTTTTGAATGCTCTTTCCATTTCTAGTTCCTTTTCTCACTGCCCACTCCTTTTGCCACCTTGGTCTCATTGCATGTCCATTTGAAGTAGCAAAACTGGCCAGTCATGCTTTCTCCTCTGTGGCTGATGCAATAACCATTGGCATTGTAGCAACTTGATGATGGCATCATCATTGTGCCAGCAGTGAGTTGTAATGCATTCCATTCCTCCTCCCTCTCCATCACAACAGCCCTCGGGTTTAAGCGCTGTTCCAGTGTAATATAATATGCTGTTCTAGGAGCATATTATAACAAAATCAGACTGTCATCAGCATATTTGCTCCCATGAAAAATAGCATCACAAAGCGGCTATGGGGAGGCAAAGACTCTCGGCGTTTAATCTTTTCCAAAGCAAACATCCCTTTCTATTGAGATTTTAATAAGCTTGAAATGTGGTCTTCTGATTTTTGCCAACTTTGCCTTGATAAGATTCTGAAAGCACAATTTAGAGGGTGCAGTGGCTAATTTCATCTCTTTGTGGGGAAATTAAAACAACAACAACAGGGGAGGATGGCTGTTGCAACCAAGGATAGCTTTTGCAAACAATGGAAGGCAGCCTAGAGATCTTATGTTGGTGGGAGCACGGCTGTTTTCTTGTCATTGTTTCCTGCCTTCTGTTGGGAAAGAAGAAAAGAACAAAGACCTTATTTACCACAGTGAGGTTGTTGGAGTTACGTGCGAAATCTGATAGTTACCACGATACTGGAGGCTTTGTGAGTTGTTCAAAACAAAAGAGATCCTTAATGAGAAAATATTGATTGTGCCCTCTGGATTGGCCAACAGGTTGTAGCTGCAGCACTGCTCTTAAAGTCTGATGGCTGTAACTTTCACTGGGATGTGAGAAAATATACAGGATTGTCTGGCATGCTCCGTTCCCTGGATGGCCAGATGTGAGATAGGTGGACATGAAGAGATGGGAAAACATTGGCTCCAGGATGTAGCTGTCAGCTGCTGCTCTCAGCTCAAGGTTGGCAAATGAGTTCAAATACAGACCAGACCATGCCCTTTCATACTACACAGTTATAGCACTGTGTGTATGCGCACACCTTCAAATCACCTATTGTCTTAGGTGACAATAGGGATTTCTTAGTGAAGGAAGAATCAGAGGTGGTTTGCCATTGCCTACCTTTGAAATATAACCCACAGCACCAGCTTTTCCTTAGTGTCCCTCATCCAAGTATTAACCAAGCCTGACCCTGCTTAGCTTCTCAAACCAGATAGGATCTGGTGCTTTAGGGTATTTCGACATTTTATATTGCATTGGAACTGCCATGGCAACATCCTTATGGCATTCTGGGTTTTTTTGTTTGGTGAGGTACGATTGCTCTCTGGCAGAGAATTCTAAATCCTCTTTCCTAAATTACAAGTCCTAGGAGTCCATAAGATGGAACTATGACAGTTCAAGGGGAATATACCACTGTAATAGTGTCTTGTGGAAAGATACTATATTGTGATATTTACTAGGTCAACAAAAGGGCACATAATATGCCAGAAAATACATCTCAGTTACTCTCCATGTACTGCCTTTGTTCCCAGTCAGCTCACAGCTATGGAATATATGGCCTAACTTTTTTTGTGTAGGTAGACACGTCTTAAAAAAAAGAAAAAAATGCTGATATTCCAACAAAATCTTCCATGAAGATTTTTAAACTCACGTTTGCCTGATGTAGAGACCCTTGAGCTTCAAAAGCTGGCATGGTGCAGTTTGTGCCTTTTGAGTCATCTCACAAAATGATTTGGGATTTTGCTTTATGGCCAACATAGCTGTCCTTGCATATATATGTGTGTGTGTGTGTGTGTGTGTGTGTATGTGTGTGTGTGCATATGTTTTAAAAACCCATTCAAGCCAGCTTTACCTATATTCAATTATAACTCCATTCTGTGCATTATTTTTGCATCATTCTCTGATTAAAAACAGATACAAGAAAATCGATGCGTTTGTTTGTAGATAACTATTTCTAACACACATATCATACCTTCCATGTTTTCATAGATGAAAACCAGGACATGTGTGTCCAAGCAACATCAGAGTGTGGTCAAGACAGCAAAAGTTATTAATAAAGAAGAATGCACAAGCTAGAAAAGGATGCAGCAGTTTGCTTTTGCCTTGGTCTACTGGGAAAATCAAGATCCACCACTCCTCTTCCTCCTGTACTGAGTTAATGGAGTACAAACTACTTTTTCACTTTAGACGCAGTTTGCAGCAATTGAAGTAAGCTGAGGACAAAGGAGGAAAGTGGAAGGAGGTGAGATAAACATTTTAAAAACAGCTGAAAAGGTGGAATGGCAGAGGAATCTGGACTGTTCCCGACTAATTGGGACAGTTGGTAGGTATGCCACAAACATAATTTGGTATGCAACATTTCCTAATACTTAGTTTTAATATAGTTTTACCTGATTTTTGTGTACAACTTTTGAGCTACAAACTGCATTGCAAAAATCGTCTGTAAAATCAACAAATAAGTATATTAATCTGTGGAGTAGAAATTAGGTTGGAACAGACCCTTCTAAATTATTTCCCATTACTATCCCCAGTGCTCCTTGAATTAAAGCTTGGAAAAGTTACTTCTTTGGCTTTCAGCTCATATAATGGTAATGCCAGGTGGAGGATTGTGGACAAAATAAATAATAATAATAATAATAATAATAATAATAATAATTTGCCAATGTAGGAAGGTGGCACATGATACAAGTTAAAACCAAAGACAGATAAAAGAATAGACAATATAAATGTTATAAAGAAATTGCATAAACAACTGTATTAAAAACTTAAATTAATGTTAAAAAGGGAACTGCAATATCAAGATTATGACAAAAATATAGCATATACTCATGACCCTTTCAGTTAACAGTCAAAGGCCAGGATAAATAAGAAAATTTTAGAAAATTTTAGAGGAGGATAATCTAGCATTCTGTGGCAGGTAATTCCATAACCTGGAGGCAGCCACAGAGAAGACCCCATCCCATGCCCTTACCAATGGTTTGCTTTCCCATGAGATTGTTAAAGTCAGGAAAGGTCATATTGGGATGGATGTGTTCACAAATGAATGTGTGTATGGAATAGGTGCGCATTTCTCTATAGCTAGTTTTATCATGTTCCTTCACAAAACATTCTTATGAAATCTCAAGTTTCTTTGAAGTTTTATCTAAGAAATTTTGGGAGGAAAAAAGCTACCTTCAAGTGAGCAGGGTGGAAATGGTGAGAGATCATGTATTATTGCTTCAAGGAATCAGTGCCTTGTAACAATAAGGTATTATTCCTGCTGGAAACCTCTATCTAGTGAGCATATTCTTTAACATTTGTATGGGACTGAATGTGCTTTGGCCTTAAAAAGAATTAAACTGGCTCTAACAGACTGCTGAATGCATCTTTAGAGCACCTGCTATTCATGCTTGTGTATCTGTGTTTGTATGGAGGTGCTAAGCTTTCATGTTTCAGCTGGTCCTCTAAACAGATAGGAACAGTTAGGATTTCAACAAGGCTTTTATTGTTGAAGCCGAAGGAACAAAATGAATTCAGCATGAGAATGTGGAGAGAATGCTGAAGGCAAGGACTAGCAACAGGTTCCAAGGTAGGTTTCCGAGTTAAAATTTGGAATCTGACACTTTGATTATACAGATACGGAGTCATGCTGGTGGGGAATGATAGGGCTTCCAGATGTTCTTAGCCAATGGGATGTTCTTGGACTCCCAGTAGCCCTAGATTGCACAGCCAATGGTAAGGAAATACTAAGACATATTGTGTCTTTCAGACCAAAAATATCAGGATAGCCACATGATTCCTGATTCTGGACTAGCCAAATCTCCTTTGTGATGGTGGACGGGGTTGTCTGATTCTCAGAAACGTTGGATCATGGCATCTGGAGAGACCTTGAGGGTTATCTAATCTAATCTACACCAGTGTAGGAATCCACAGCTACAGCATCCCTGACAGATGTCAATCAAACCTCTTTTTAGATCTCTCCAATGGAGGACACCTTCAGGATGTCCTCCTTAATATTTAGTCAGCATCACCTGCTGGCCTCAGTTAAAGCCTCTGCAGGGAAAAGTGGCAAAAAAAGCCAATAGAAGATCACTTATGGGTTCTGAAAGGGGTAACTAACTGGGCAGGCAGTCTGCAGGCTTCACTTTTGGACTTGAGCTTCAAGGGAATGAAGAACTATCTTCATGCTTGAGCTTGAGCTTCAAGGGAATGAAGAAAGTTGAAGGCTTTCATGGCTGGCATCCATAGTTTTTGTGGGTTTTTCAGGCTACATGTTCTAGAAGAGTTTAATTCCTGAAGTTTCTCTGAAGATGCCAGCTACAGATGCAGGTGAAACATCAGGAATAAACTCTTCTAGAACATGGCCACATAGCTCAAAAAACCCACAAAAAACTATCATGCAGGACTTGTCTGATCTGCCCAAGAGAGGTGTTAGCAGAGAAACTCAGAGGAAACTGGGAGATGAGCCTCTCTAAAAACACAGAAAGCCAGGGAACTTAGCAAGAAAAAGAGAGGTCTATGGTGGTTGAAGTGAAGTAACCTTTCTCATCTCTGCAAGTATCTTCTCTTCATCCCTTCTTTGGGATGGTAACCTCCCAATTTATCTTCTCATGGACTCTTCATTCTGCGACTTCTTACTGGGCACCTTATCCTGAAATCTTGTTTATCACAGCTACTTTCACATTGTTCAACTGCCTCTCTGAGGATTCTCTAGACCTTTCTCTGTAGATGAGGTGCTCTGTGTTTGGTTGCATGGGCCTATTCCAATGGACCTCTTCCAATGCAGGCTACAACCAGAGGAGGGAAACTAAGATGACCAAATGACCACATTAAGAGGAAGGTGGAATATAAATTGAATGAATGAATGAATGTCTGGAAATCAGGCCTTGTGAAGAACAATTGAGGCAGCTGGCTGAGTTTAGCTTGAAGAAGAGAAGGTAACATGTTAGCCACTGCTAAATGGCTCAAGGGATACCATATAAAAGATGCAGCAAGCTTGTTTTTTTGCTGCTCCAGAGACTGTGGAAATCATGCAGTTTAATACTACTTTAAGTGCTGTAGCTCCATCCTATGGAATCCTGGGATTTGTAATTTTACAGAGGTTAGATGGTCATTTGTCAAGAGTGCTTTGGTTGTGTATTCTTGCATGGCAGGGAGTGGGACTGGATGGCCCTTATGGTCTCTTCCATGTTTCTATTATTCTCAGGTCTTTTCTTTCCTGCCAAGAAAGTGCTGGTGCCTCACAAAATAATAAATCTCAGGATTCTGTAGGAATCTGTATGATCATCAAAATGGTGTCAAACTGCATTATTTCTACAGTGTAGATGCACCCTAAGACACATTGCAAGAAAGGAGATTCCACCTAAACATTACAAAGAACGTCTTTATTATAAGAGCTGTTCAACAATGGAATGGTCTCCCTCAGAGAGTGGCGGACTCTCCTTAATCGGAACACTTCAGACTGAAGATAGATAGCCATCTTTCAGTAGTACTGTAGTTATATTTTGTTTCATGGCAGGAGTTTGGGCTAGATGGAGATTGCAGTCCTTTCTATTTCTAAGATTCTATGACTATGAGTAACATTAAAATTGACCTTGACAGAACCGGAAACTGTTTTTGGATGCCTGTTTTCTTGGGTTATTCCTGGCATAGTTACCAAAGTCCATAACTCCCTCCATGTTATGATGTGATGAGTGCACATTTCCATTTGTAGGTGTTCCAGGCAAAAGCCAGTCTTCCAATCTGTTACTCTCTTTTCTGATTATTTATTCAGAGTTCCCTGAACAATGGCATTGGATATCATCTCGGAAATCAAATTATAATCAACCATCAGTTGTTAATTAGAAAACGTATTGATTTTTTTGGAAAAAAAAGAAATGACGTAGGTTGCTGTTGAAGATATCAAGTGGGTGAGCAAAGAAACAAAACCGTAATAAGAAAACAAAGGATCTTGAACTGAAACTACAAAGGAAAGAAGTTACTGCAGTATTAAAACAGGTAGTCCATTTTCAAGAAAACTGTTTAGCCAGCCTAAACTTAGGTGATTTTGTTATGCTTATTTTTTTAAATACCTGGCTTCCAGTTGGGGCCAGGGAACTATGAAAATATGGGGAAATGTGGCCGTGTTCAGAAATAGGAAGAAACTTTTCCAGAACACAGCTACATAGCCTGAAAAAACCACAAAAAACTATGTATGCTGGCTGTGAAAGCCTTTGACTTTTCAAATATGGAGAAGGTGGCATAGAGATTCCCCTGTCCTGTGTCACTTCTCCATGCAAGTATGAGGAACATTAAATTGCTAGGCCTAAATCCTATTATTAGTCTTATCCAGAGAAGTGTTATTGAATCAGCTGGATTTACGAGGGGGTATCATAAAGTTTTAATTATCACTTTAAAAAAAATGTCAGAAAGTTTGTTTTGATTTGTAGTTGTTAACTTATCTCTATGTAGTCACCATCCAGATTTACACAATTTCCCCAGCGTTTCTTGACCCTCCAAATACCATTATTGTAGAAGTCTGCAGATTGCACCTGACAAGGATTTTACACTTTAATCACTTCTGGCAGAGCCAGTCACAAAAATAAAGGACGCAATGAGTTGATTTTCTCAGCAACGTACACTTAGGGACCAATGATGACACTGACTAAATTTCATCAATATGCCACAATAACTTCTGGGTGATAATTATTACTTTACAAAACCCCCTCGTAAGGCGCAATCTGCAGACTTCTACAATATCAGGTATTCCTTTTCAAGCCCTGCTTTCACTTGTTTCACTCAGATGTGGACTTGAGGTCTATTTTGAGAACTATTCTCACCCCAGACTCACCCATTTACTATCATCCCAAGCTGGAAAGGTGTGAGAAGATCATTGTCACAGACTGTCTTCCAATAGCTAGTGCACAATAATGCTGACAACACCTGCATTGTGAATCAGCCATCAGAACATGGATGGCAAGGCTATAGCCTCCAAATATTCACCTGGTCCCCCCGCCAACAGCATCCCAATGTCACATTGGGGTGGATAGACAGAGGGAGCAGTAGAGAATCTTGGAAGTCCAAAGCCCCTTATTCTTTGCCTGGTTTTCCCCCATCACACAAGAGGTTGGGGTGGGAGTGGCCAGGAGAGGCTCTTGGAGTGTTCTCTTATCCTCTTTCCCCCTCCTGATGTTGCATTGAGGTGGGCTGGAGGAAGTTCTCTTGTCCTGCTGCTGAAGACTTTCTCCCTGCAGGGAGATTTCTTCAGAAACTACATTGTCAAGGAATACATGCACTCAAGGCAAATTAAATTTCGCGAAGGAAGAGGGAGCAATTCTTCATCCATTAGAAGGTATAAGTAAGTAAGTAAGGTTATGAGTTTAAAAACCAGAATTTAAAGCAGTGATTCCCAAACTGTGGTTCTCCAGATGTTTTGGACTTCATCTCCCAGAATTCCTGACTGTGTGCCAAACTGGTTGAGGTTTCTGGGCACTGAGGTCCAAAGCATCTGGAAGACCAAAGTTTGGGAACCATTGCTTTAAAGAAATGGGCAGCATCTCATCATCTTACTCAGTGGTAAAGAAAGTTTTAAAATTATTCACACCTGCAGGAACAAAGTAAAGATTTACACCCCTAGTCCTGACTATATAAAGGGCCCAAACCAGAGATTCTGTCCAACATCCAAGAACCTGTTTTCAGTGAATTATTTGCTGCCTTCAAGCTGTTTCTGACTTGTGGTGACCCTAAGGCAAACCTATCATAGGGTTTTCTTGGCAAGGTTTGTTCAGTGGGGGTTTACTTTGCCTTCTGTTATAATTGGTATAATGTATTCTGTGTTATTAAAAGAATATCGCCTTTGGCTCTGCCATCTTTCCTTCCTGTCAGTACTTCCATTTTGTGCCTGCATAAGTCTATGTGGAATACATAGTTGCTTTTTTCATTTGTCCTCTGCTCCCTGTCCTCTGCCTGTGTCCACTTTCCAGTGTCTTTGGGACTTTGATTCTCTGCAGACAAATTATGCACTCTGCTAATAAAAGAGCCAGCTCCCTTATCTGCTTTCTCTCATTCTCTGAACCCTGGGGATAAAGCTGTCACCTGTTGCTGACCAGCTTTTGTGTCCTGAATTTGGCACAAAATAGCAGACCCAGGAGATGCCTTTGTGTGTTCTTTTTCTTTCTTTAATTGTGTTGCTTAATCACAGAACGTGATTAAATTTCCATCTATTCCCCTTTTGTGCCTCTGCCAACTTTCTTGAGATGAATTTATGATGATTTAGTCAATGCCTTTTCCCTGCTCTGTTTCCTCCTGCTCCCCACTGGAAGTCTCCTTATCATGAGACTGTTGTTGCTTTTAAGTTGACTTCGAATTATGGCAACACTCTCATATGGTTTTCTTGGCAAAGGAGGCCCTTCATGGAGACTGAAAGAGTGTGACTTGCCCAAGGTCACCAAGTGGGTTTCCATGGCTGAGAAGAAGTTTTGAACCTAGTCTACTGGAGTCCTAGTTCAACATTCAAACCACAACACCACATTGGCTGTACTGGGAGAAAAAAAATCCTTCAGAGGAGATTTGCCATTGCCTTCCTCTTAGGCTGAGAAAGTATGACTTCCTAAGGTTACCCAGTGCATTCCCATGGCAAGCATTCAAGCCTTGGTTTTCTGAATTCCTACATGATGTAGGCTCATGTCATTTTTAATGCTATTGTCTATTTCACTGAACACACAGTGGCTAGGATCCTCTAGATGTCTTACACACTTGGAAACTGTGGTTCATGTGCTGGTAACCTCACGTCTGGACTTCTGTAACGTGCTCTACATGGGGCTACCCTTGTGCTTGACCCGGAAACTGCAACTGATTCAAAACATGGCAGCCAGGCTTGTCACTGGTACATCTAGGAGAGAACACATAACACCAGTGCTCAAATCTCTCCACTGGCTGCCGATTAGTTTCTGGGCACAGTACAAGGTGTTGGTGTTAACCTTCAAAGCCCTACATGGCTCGGGTCCATCCTATCTGAGGGACCGCCTCTTCCCATATGAACCTCCCTGTACACTTTGGTCCTCTGGGAGGAATCTGCTACAGCCCATGAAGACCAGGCTGGTCCAGACCTCCCAGAGGGCCTTTTCAGCTGTCGCCCCCAAGCTGTGGAATGACCTGCTGGACGAGATGTGTCTTATTCCATCCATTGACGGCTTCAAAAAAGCCCTAAAGACGCATCTCTTCCAGCAGGCCTTCCCAGAAGAAGTGTAATACCTCCCGGCCCTGAAATGTATCCCTTGAGCTTTTCCATTTCTCTCTCCTGCATTATTTCACCCTTATACAGCTAAGGTCTCCAGTCTGGAACATTTGTTGCTGTTTTTAGCTTGCTTTTATATGCTCTTTCATTGATTTTAATGTTGTTGTGATTTAATCTTGTTTTAAGGGGGGGGGGATTGGGTGATGGGATGGTATATTTTAATTGTTCTGTTTTTTAACTCTGTTGTAACCCGCCTCGATTGCACGCTCAAAGGGGCGGGCTAGAAATAAATAAATAAATAAATAATAATAATAATGTGTAGGTTTCCTTATAGAAGTGGCTGGGCATTTTTATCCAAAGTGGAATGACCATGTTCACTTGAAAGTTGGGGAAACACAGATGCACATGTGGTGCCATTGTTCCTACAAACATGCATCAACATCTATATATATCCATATATCTAATCCTTTTCCAGGCAAACATTCTCTGAAGATGCCAGCCACAGATGCTGGTGAAACGTCAGAAAGGAACTCTTCTAGAACATGGCCACATAGCCCGAAAGCCCCACATCTTGAAGGTTTGTTGTTCTGCCCAATTGCCCATCTCATTGGATAGTTGCAATCAACAACAGATAGGGAATCCCTTCAATGGCCAGGGCTCCATCCTATGGAATCCTGGGAATTATAAACTGCCAAACTATAGCACTAGTGCCCTCTGGCAATGTTCACTTAGGGAGCAATGGGGAATTTTTGGGGCGACTCCCCCCAATAAAAGCAAAAAAGAGGGTGGTGCAACACAGATAGTGTGGTCCTAGAAGGTCCCATGGAAGGCCATCAAAATCTCTTCTGCCCTGGAGGTTGCCCATCATTGTCATAGATGATCACCATGGGAAAGCATTGTGAACACATGGAAACTGGGAAGGTTATCTAGATACCAATCATAGATTTACATCGGACCCTAGCAGCAGTGCACATGCATCCATATGCTCCCAGCTCCATAGTCACAACTGATGCTCCATCCCAATGAAAGCTGTTTGCTCATACAAGCGAAGGGCCCAATGTGTTTGTGGAATGGATTTACAGGTTTGTTTTTCATTATCTGATCATCTCTAACGACAACAAGAGCCTTTCATTAGTTTGTTTGCAGAATGAGTACATGGGAAAACAAAGCAATTCAACTCTGGTGCCAGCCAAACGCACATTTATTATACAGCTCATCAGCATACGGTGCTTGCATTCATTCTCCATCCTTTACCTTATTTATGCTTCCTTCTGGACAGCATGCTTGAATTTGTTGTTGTTGTGCATCTTCAGGTCATTTCTGATTTTGGTGACCCTAAGGTGAAACTATCATGGGGATTTCTTGGCAAGCTTTGCTCAGAGGAAGTTTGCCAATGCCTTTCTCTGAGGCTGAGAGCATGTCACATGCTCATGTTCACCCATGCCCAAGTGTGCCCCATACACACCAGAGGTTGTGCATGGTTGTTGGATCTCTTTTAACCAAAGTTATAAATTCAGTTTCAGAGACGTTCTCAAAGGCCAAATTCCAGTGGTGGGCAGAGTCAAAGCAAACAGGGTTGGATCAACTATACCAGCTTATTTGAATAATGCTTCTACTGTCAGTAGCAAAGCTTCAGGAGAGACATGGCACCCTTTTAGATGGGGGAAAACTCCTATACAAAACCTGGGAATCCACCAAAGTAGGGTGTGAAGGAGAAGCTGGAGTGTTTGTGTAAGGCATCCCAGAGAGATGGATTTGGACCCAGGAGAGCTGGATTCAGCATTTCCCACTCCAGTGAGTACACCACAAACATTCATATCTGCATGAGCTGTGGGGAGGTCTACAGACTTGCATCTGAGACAAGGTGTAAAGCTGAGTTTGGATTCAGTTAGGCTGTAGTCTGTTGTAATTGTTATGTGAAATGAAGTTGACTTTGCATAAGCAGTGCAGAACAAATGCAGTCTGACATTACTTTAACTGCCACGGCTCAGTGCTATGGAATCCTGGGATTTGTAGTTTGTTGTGGCACCAGCGCTCTCTGTCAGAGAAGGCTAAATATCTTACAAAACTACAAATCCCAGATTTCTATAGCATTGAGCCATGGCAGTTAAAGCAATGTCAGACAGCATTTGTTCTGCACTGCACATGCAAAGTCAACTGTGTCAAACTGCATTAATTCTGCAGTGCAGATGCAGCCCTCAAATTCTAGCAACCCTATGAATGAGAGACCTCTAAGAACCCCAGTCCGGAATTGTCCTGCCCTGAGGTTTTGCAACTCAGGGCAGCTATGGCTTCTCTGATTGCATTAATCCATCTGTAGTGCAATATCCCTCTTTTTCCTATTGCCTTCTACTTTACCAAGCAGGATAGGCCCCCAAGCAAAGGTCTAGCAGTATGTCCAGGCCTGTTAATTTGATTTTTCTCTGCCTTCTCACCTTATGATGGACATGTTAGTTGATATGCACCGTGAAGACAGGGGCGGAGGGCATGAAATGATTTCTAGGGTCCCCTTAATGTATATCTTGTGGGACTTCTATAAGATAACACCACTGCAGTCAAATGTTTTTTCTCAGATTGTAATATGTCATATTTGCTTTTCTCTCTTCCCACCTTTATTCCAAGAATCTCTGGGGTATTTCCTAACATAGTTTAGGCTCTTGCAAGCGCACAAATGTTGTGATTACTAGAGGCTAAAATAATAATAAAAAATACAATATTGAAATATCCAACAGGTAATGGCCTCTCGAAGATACAAAATTGGATTTTGCAGCTTTATGTGCATAAGCAGCTTCAGAAAAAAAACAAACCACAAGCGTATTTGTTAACTGCGGCAAGATAATGCATTTAGGTAAAATGTGAAATGTTTCCTAAACAGTTTTACTGCACAATTCTTTCTTCATTTCTTGCTTTTCTTTTCAGTTGCCTTTATGTCCTTCAGATGCTTTGTCTTAATCAAGGTTAATTTTAATAATGAGTAGAAACTTGAGTTACATTATCATCACCAAATGTACTCAGCTGAACCCAGTTAACTGAAGAAGTTAGCTCCCATTGAAATTACCATTTCCAATTGATTCCAATGGCTCGGATCCAATTGCAGGTCCCAACGAGAGTCACTTCACTATGTCAACTGCTGAATGGTAAGTCACCATAGTTCAAGAAGGGTGTTGAGAAGTTGAAGTGTGTCTAGAGGAAGGAGACCAAAATAGTGAAAGATTTGGAAAAGCCAAACCCTATGAGAAGCAGTTTAAGGATCTTGATATGTTTAGCCTGGAGAAGAAAAAGTTAAGAAGTGACATGATAGACATGTTTAAATATTTGAAGGGATGTCATATTGAGGAGGGAGCAAGCTTGTTTTCTGCTGCTCTAGAGACTAGCACACGAAGCAATGGATTCAAGCAACAGGAAGAGATTCCACCTCTTTTAGGAAAAATGTCCCAACATTAAAGCTGTCCAATAGTCGAACATACTGCCTTGAAGAATGGTGGAGTCTTCTTCCTTGGAGGTTTTCAAACAGAGGCTGGGCGGCCATCTATTGGGAGTGCTTTGATTGTGTATTCCTACATAATAAAACAAATAATAATAAAAGCTTTATTTTTACACTGCTCCTGTCAAAAGACAATCCTATGGCAGAATGGGGTTGGATTGGATGGCCCTTGGGGTCTCTTCTAACTCTATGATTCTATGAACATTTATTTAAAGCCCTTACATTCAGTGGGTCGATCCTACTGGTGACTAGCTAAGTGACTCTCTGGATCCCTCTGACACCACAACACCCTTCCATGGAAAATACTGGGCACAAAATGGCATCTAGGGTCACAGTACTTGGATCAGAGACTGACTGTCAATTAATACCAGGAGCTCTAGACTATCTTGCAAAGGAAAGAAAAGGCTAAGCCACCTCTGAGTATTCCTTGCCTGTGAGATTCATGGGATCACAATAAGTTCACAAGTGACTTGAAGGCACATACACTCACAGTGCAATGTTGATATACCCCAATGTCAGTGGGGCAATGAATCTGCTCTGGTGTGGAGTCGAAGGCTTTCATGGCTGGCATCCATAGTTTTTTTGTAGGGCTTTCGGGCTATGTGACCATGTTCTAGAAGAGTTCCTTTCTGACATTTTGCCAGCATCTGTGGCTGGCATTTTCAGAGAATGATAGCCTGGAAAAAGATTGGATATATATATCCTGTGTGACCCTGGGAAGGGAGGAGTAATTTTCAAATGTATTGTTCTGTTGATGCTAGCGAAATGTCAGAAAGGAACTCTTCTAGAACATGGCCACATAGCCCGAATGCCCTACAAAAAACTAAATCTGCTCTAGATTTCAGCCTGAACTCTAAAGGAGCCCTCCAAAGTGTTGGGGGCATGTTTCAACACCTAAAATCTGGGTTAAAAACTGGATTAGATTCACTGACCTGGAAGGCACCAGAGGACACTATTGCAAGAGACTGTGTTCTCAAGATCAGGCTCTAGAAAGGTTTTAGGCTCTCATTGTGAAAACAGTTCTTATAGGGGATGTACATCTTTAGATTGAGTTAGCCAGCATAGTGTAATGGTTTGAGTGTTGTACTATGACTCCGGAGATCAGGCTTTGAATTCTGGCTTGGCTATGGAAACCCACTGGGTGACCTTGAGCAAGTCACACGCTCTCAGCCTCAGAGGAAAGCAATGGCAAACCCACTCTGAGGAAACCTGCCAAGTAAATTGCACGATAGGTTTGCCTTAAGGTCGTCATAAGTCAGAAACAACTTGAAGGCACACAACAACAACAGTCAACATGTTTTGTACTAGGTTGTGTACTTTTTAATGCTCTGTTAATGACTTTTGAGTATTGGCCTATGACTCTGGAGACTAGGGTTCCAATCCCCACCCAGCCATGGAAACTCATTGGGTGACCTTGGGTAAGCCCCACTGTCTCAGCCTTATAGGAAAAGAAAAAACATCCCCTCCTGTGAACATCCTGTCGAGAAACCGATGTGAAGGTTCATTTTAGGATTGCCATAAGTAATAAAATAAAATAAAAAAATTTAAAAATGGCATGAAACTGCACAACAATAACAATGACTATTATTAGGTGATCTCTGCTTCTGTTTGGCCCTGTGTTCTTGACTGTATTTCTTTGACCTCTCTAATGTTGTCTGTTCAGTTTGTTTAGAACTTGCTTGACTTTTTGGACTATTATTTTACATATTTTATATTTGGTTGGTGTTTTTTTCCTTTGGCCTTATTCTGTGTCTATGGGACACTTCCATCTTGTGTATAAAACACCAGAATATAAAATATTCAGTTCCACAGGAATATAGCCAGTTCATAAAATCATGAATATATGTTATACAGCTAATTAAAAACACCACGTTACAATTAAAGTATTTTTTAAAAGTTGCAATAAAACAGTTTAAAATCATCCAACTTTAGAAATGTTGCTCATCAGTAAGTACCGCATATGTAATAAAAATTCCTAGTTAAAAACCAATCAGGGAAATAACTTTTCAAAGCTTTCTCACAAACAGCAACAGATGCAGGAGACAGCTGTTTATCTCTCGAGAGGGAATTCCATAGTGTATAGGCTGACACCGGGAAGTAATTTCTGGTTTTAGTTTTGTTGGAATCAAGTCAGTTAGCAATGTCCACACTACCTTCAAAGATAGACATCCATATTTATTCAGAGACCTTAGCATACCTCTTGGGAAACCCAGTAGGGATCGGAACAGTGTTGCAAACTAGATGATGTGCTTACTACGTTTTTAGAAGAATTACACCTGAAAGAATGGAGTTTATCACAAAAGGTTTATCCCATGCAGAAACGGGTTTTAAAATGGGAAAATCCCACAAAAGCGGGATCATTTTCACATGACATCACACATTAACGTGCACACAAGTGGACAAATCCTGCAAAAACGGGGTTGTTTTCACACGATGTTGGGCACATTGAGCATTAATCCAGCATTAACCAACACAGAAAGTGGTCAAAATCAGCTTCTTTTTGCTTTTGGAATTCATATGAAAGTAAAAAGCAGACAATTTTGTCCACTTTCTATGTGGGATATTTTTGTGTTAATGCTCAGTGCCCTCAATGAGTCTGAAAAGAATCTGGCTTTCGCTGGATTTTTCTGGGATTTAACCATTTAGCTTACCATGTGATAAACTCCAATGAAAGCCATCTGTTTGCTATAGCATGTGAAAGCTCTCACCTATGTATTTTGCATGAAATGTGCTTCATTTTGTGGTTGGTTGCTGTCAGGTTCACAAAGGCTTAATATGCAAGTCAGATCGCTAAACCAAACATCTCTGAGTAAATCCTGTTGTGGGAGAAGGGGAAAGCAGGTCATATAATTCCTCCTTAATGTCTAGGTAGATCTTACATTTATTAATAGGAGAAATGTGTAAGCAGAGCTTGGGAAAGTTACTTTTTGGAGCACAAGTCCCAGAATCCCCAGTAAGCATGCCTTTTGGATTTGCAGCCTCAAACCTCACTTTCCCAAGTTCTGTGTATGACTCATTTAGGCTGGATCCAATCCCATTTTTGTTAGTTGTTGTTGTTGTTGCTGCTGCTGTTGTTGTGTGCCTTCAAGTCATTCCTGACTCATGGTGACCCTAAGGAGACCTGATCATGGGATTTTCTTGGCAAGATTTCTTCAAAGGAGGTTCGGCATTGCCTTCTTCTGAGGCTGAGAGCATGTGACTTGCCCAAGGTGGGTTCAATTGCCGAGCTGGGAATTGAACCTTGGTCTTCAGAATCCTGTGCTCAAACCATTATGCCATGCTGACACACTCCTGTTTCTCTAGTTTTAAACATAATAAGCCTTTCCAACATGTTTGTGGCCAGAGAGAATGCTAGGTACAATGGGAACTCCCAAGAACCGTCACACTTTTCTGGTGCCCATCATACAGTGAGCTCTTGGTATCAACTGGGGTTTGATTCCAGGACCCCCGTAGACACCAAAATCCATGGATGCCGAAGTCCTATTAAACAGCTTGGCCTACTAAAATGGTGTCCTTTATAAAAATGGCAAAAATTAAGGTTTGCTATTTGGAAATAATATCTTTTTTGAATATTTTCAAACTGTGGATGCTTCAATCTGTGTATAAAGAATCCTTGGATATGGAGGGCTGACTATTTTATTTTCTTGCCCAGACACTAGACTCCTAGCTATGTTAAACACAACATGCTTCATTTTCCTTTTCCTTTTCCTTTTTTTTTTTTACAACTTACATTTTTCATTCAATTACGCAGAATTGTAATCTTTCCTTAATCTCCAGTTCCTTGGCATGTGTTGGGTGAGTTGTGGGCGGTGGGGAGGGGAGAAGATGCGCATGGGGAGAGATGGATTCCATTTGTTTTTGTTCCACTTTATCAGCCACTGCAGCTATCAGATTAAGTGATAAGGGTGGGCCTAATAATAAAAAATACAATATAATGTAATGAAAGGAATGCAGATCTAACCCCCCCCGCCTTACCGTGTTGATTTGCTGTGCCTTTGGTCCTATTATTATGTGTGGCTTTTTCTGCCCCCGTCGCCTCTGCCTTTGACTTAGCCTCATCTTCCTAAGGAAGGAAAGGGATTTGTCAAGATTATAGTATTACGCAGTGCACTACAGCACTAGCCGTCGGGCACCTTTAATTAGAAAAAAAACAAACGTATTGCTGTCTGTGAGTTTGTGTACGCATGAGACAGGCACCAAGGCCAGCTCTAAATGCCTGATAGTTTTAGAAGCACAAAGACTTGTTGATTCATAGGAGTTTATCACACGAAGGAGATTGGGTGTTTATCCCGTGAATATCCCTGAAAAAACAACAACACGTAATTACATGAAACGATTTCACACGACATTGCACAAAACCCACCAATAAAGTGGTCACAAAGAAACTTTAATGCACATCTTTTTACTTTCAGGATTTCAGCGACAATTTCCAATATCACTTTATTTGCACAATTGTTTGTGATGAATTACTAGTTATTTTTGCTTTATTTGTGGGATGCTTTTAATGCACTTTAATCTCCCTTTAATGCTGAAATTAGTCTCATTGTGATAAACTCAATAGAATAATAGAATCTTAGAACTGGAAGGGACCCCAAGGGCTAACTAGTCCAACCCCCCGCCATGTAGAAAGACATAATTACAGCTTCCCTAAAAAATGGCCATACAACCTCTGTTTCAATTTTGCTGATTGATTGATTTATGAACTGATTGTTTGAACGATTGAATTTACATCCCCCCTTCCCCCTGGAATGGGAGTCAATGTGACTTCCAGTAATTTAAAAAAAGGTAAAGTTACTCATACTCATGTATAAGTCTAGAAATTTTAGCCAAAAAAATTGTGAGAGAGTCTATTTATCCATGGGTCAATGTATGAACTATAAGTATTGTACTTCAACACTTATTTTAAAAAAGGAACCATCCCCTGGTGAAAGGCAAAAATGTAAGCTGTCCTGGAATCACTGGACCTCTATTTTTTTTAATCCATCCAGCTTTTATTTTGAGCACAAATAATTATGCCTGCTAGAATTTATGATTTCTTTGGCATTGTTTTATATCCTTTGTAAAATGCCCATAGATTTTACCCTCAACTTATCCACAGGTCCAATCAAAATCAATAATTTTGACCCCAAAACTTGCCCATACCTAATACATGAGGTCGACTTATAGTCGAGTATATACGGTTAAATTTTATTTTTCAAAAATGTAAGGGTTTAAATGAAGAGTTTGAGAGTGATTTGGCTTTGACGTCTGTCACACCATTGATCACCAGAGTTGATTTGGCTGATCTAGCTTGCTAGCTGGGTGTCCCCCCACCCACACCATTGGACACTTTCCAGTTTGTCAATATCCTTAGAATCATAGAATCATAGAATCATAAGAGTTGGAAGAGAACACCAGGGCCATCCAGTCCAACTCCTGCCATGCAGGAACTCTTGATCAAAGCATCCCTGACAGATGGCCATCCTGCCTCTGTTTAAAGACCTCTAAGGAAGGAGACTCCACCACACTCCGAGGGAGTGTGTTCCACTGTCGAACAGCCCTTACTGTCAGGAAGTTCCTCCTAATGTTGAGGTGAAATCTCTTTTCCTGGAGCTTGCATCCATTGTTCCGGGTCCTGTTCTCTGGAGCAGCAGAAAACAAGCTTGCTCCCTCCTCAATATGACATCCCTTCAAATATTTAAACAGGGCTATCATATCTCCTTTTAACCTTCTCTTCTCCAGGCTAAACATCCCCAGCTCCCTAAGCCATTCCTCATAGGGCATGGTTTCCAGACCCTTCACCTTCTTGAATTGCTCTACCCAGAACAGTGGGGTGGAAAACTGTGCCCCTTCTGATGTTTTTGGATTTTAGGCCTCCTTCAATCTGGTCAGTCTAGCTGGTGGTGAGGTATGGTGGGACTCATAATTTCCCTGCTTCTGAAGGTTTGCAGAAATGGCTCTGAAAGAATCTCAGTGCTCCTGACATTTTTCTCAGCCTTGACTGTCTTGTTATAATGAGACCGAGAACATTTATCAGCCCCCCCTGAGAGCTCTCAGCTCTGGCACAAAATTGAAATGCCAAGATATTTTGGGTTTTGTTTCCATAATTTACATTAAATGTTATTTGATCAAAACATTTGGTCACTGGAAATAAGAATAGGTTACTTCCGTAAGAGTTACTTTTGGGGTTTTTCTAAAGAATGGCCCTAAGAGTCAGCGTATGAAGAAACTATCCAGTGCTACTCAATTTGGGCAGCAACTAGGTAACATAAATTATATTTCTGTGTAATATGCATTTTGCCAAATGCATGAAAATACTCCAAAATGTACAGTTTTTCTCCAAGGAAAATGAAGAAAAAGGTAAAATAAATGAGTCAACATCATCTCTCTATGTCTTGTAGCAGGAAGAATCATTCTTGGTTGTTTTTGTGCTTGGGATTTATGTCCCTGGAATCACAGGTTCCCAGTTTAGTGTAATCACTTTCCTTTTGGCTTTTAACTTAAATGTTTTAAACTTGTACTGTTTTAAATTTGTTGTTAGCCACCTTGAGTCGCTATATCAGAAGAATGATTTGACTGGGAGGTGTAATGATGATGATAATGATGTCTGGAGGGATGATGATGATGATGATGATGATGATGATGATATTCACCTAATCCCATCCTAAAATGGCCACAAAATGAACAGGTTTCCTACCAGCCCTCTGCATATCACAATCCCCAGGGGGGAAAAAAGGCTAGGGAAGGAAGAAAGATAAAAAGTCAGAAAGAAGGGAAGAAAAGAAAGAGGGAGTGGAAGCAGAACATTGCTGGAAAACTGGAGATGATGCACTGTCACATCAAGTGGTGCAAAGGAAATTGGCCCCAGGGCCCTCCTTGATGACTAATATACTCATTTTATTTTTGGGCCAGCCATACCAACTGAGGATTCTGAGAGTTGTAGTCCAGAAAAGCCACATTTCCAAACCCTGTAGGTTGACACCACTCTGTCTGATGGGGGGGGGGGGGGATTAAAAGATCATCTTGCGAAATAAGGAAGGAAGGCCTTGCTCTCCCCTCAAAGAACTCCCCCTCCCTTTGCCCATTCCCCAGAAAGAACAAGAGCATCCCCTTGGGATCCTAGCTCTGCAGCAGCACTAGGAACATTCATTAAGAGGCATGCTTTGCTTTTGTTATTTCTCTTTCTCCTAAGGTTATAAAACCTGTCAGTGGTTTTTATGAGAAATTCCACCGTTGATGACATGAGAGAGCAATCCTCTGTCTGAACTGCAATTACCACATATGTTCCCAATTGTCAGCACCGTGGTGCTGGCCAGCTGCAGCTCAGATGCAATTTCCTCTATCACTGTGCACTTTTCTGGAGACAGAATGGAGATGAAGCTCAATTTATAAATTATTAGCAATGATGCATGCATGCCGGATAAGGTAAATACATGTGTCCTCCCTTCCTATCACTGGGATTGGACCTGTGAGCTTTGATCATCCCAAGGGGAGTCTTTGACATTTGATTTAAGGGAAACCTTCCATTTCTAGCCAAGATTGATATAAGGTCTGTTTGCCTCTAGGGGGAGCCATCACCATGCAAATTCAGCCTTTCTTTTGCATTGCCTTCCTTTTCTTTAAGAAGTGCAGTTAGTTACTCTTCTGTTCTGCAAGCAGGAAAAAAGGCATATCAAATAATGGTGGAGGGGGAAAAAAAAGCTGCAGACTGATTTTGCTGGGCCTTAACTAGACTATATGTGTGTGAACTGCCTTCAAGCTGATTTCAACTTATAGCAAGCCTATGAATTTATAAGCCTATAACTTATAGCAAGCCTAAGGCATACAACTGAGCACTAAAGTCAGAATAGTTCACACCATTGGATTCCCATTTACCATATATGGAAGTGAGAGCTGAATAGTGAAGGAGGCAGACAGAAAGAAAATCAACTCATTTGAAATGTGGTGCTGGAGAAGAGTACTTAGGAGACCATACTTAGGAGGCCAAGAAGACAAACGAATGGGTTCTTTAACAGATCAGACCAGGGCTCTCCTTGGAAGTAAAGCTGATCAAGTTGAGACTATCATACTTTGGCCACATAATGAGAAAGCACAGATCACGAGAAAAACAATAATGCTAGAAAAGGTAGAGGGTAGAAGAAAGAGAGGAAGACCACAGACCAGATGGATAGACTCAATTAGGGGTGTGTGTGTGTGTGTAGGCAAGGGCTTGCAGGATCTGGGCAAGGCAGTGGAGGATAGGGATTCTTGGAGATGTCTCATTCACAGAGTCACCGTAAGTCAGAACTGACGCAAGAGCAGCTAACAACAACAACAAACGAACATCTTGTGGTGTAGTGGTTTGAGTGTTGGACTACAACTCTGGAAACCAGGGTTCGATTCCCAGGTTGGCCACGACCCCCTCCCCCTGGTGACCTTGGGGCAAGTCACATGATCTCAGGAGAAGGCAATGGCAAACCTTCTCTAAATAACTCTTGCCAAGAAAACCCCATGATTGGGTCGATTAGGGTTGCCATAAGTCAGAAATGACTTAAAGGCACACAATACTCACATGAACATTGCCAACACCCCATATCCTCAGCAGACCCTGTTTAGGTCTTGCAGACTCAGGGTTGTGCCTTCCTTGACTGAGTCTATCTGACCATAATGTGGTCTTTCTCTTTCCCTACTTCCTTCTGCCTTCTGCCTTACCAAGCATTGATTTATGGTGATCATATGAATGAGAAACCTCCAGTCATTCTGCCCTACTCAGATTTTGCAGACTCAGGTCAGCCATGGCTTCCTTGATTGAGTCTATGCACTTGTAATGTGATCTTCCTCTTTTCTTGATGAGATTTACTTTACCTAACATTGGACCTTATCAGACGGGAGGAATTTCTCTTTATTGTGAATGGAGCCAATTTGAATTCACATGAATTGCTAGTTTAGCGAATTAATGTGAATTCCTGTTGCATTCAGAATGCGTTCAGAATGACTTCCCATTACCCGAAAATGACCCCCCATTGCCCAAAATTGCATGAGATGCTTTAATTTGCAATAAGGTAAAACCCGTGATTGCGTTCGGAATGACTTCCCTTTTGCCTGAAATTGCGTGAGATACTTTAATTCACAATAACGTGAAACCCCATCATTGTGTTTGGATTGCCATTAGATTATACTACTACTACTACTTCTTCTTCTTCTTCTTCTTCTTCTTCTTCTTCTTCTTCTTCTTCTTCTTTATATGGCACTGTAAGTTTACACAGTGCTGTACATACAATCTTATAGTTAGATGGATCTCTGCCCTCAGGTTTACAGTCTAAAAGACAACACAAAAGGAAAAGGGGAAGTTGGTGGGAGGGGGATGAGGTCCAGTGGTCCTTCTCTCCCTCTGGGGCCAGGACCAAGGCAGATGGACTGGAGGGAGAGCACGGGTTCTTAATACATAGTTAAAAGGAGGCATCCTGGGGCATATGGCACAATCCTGGGAACGCTGCCCTAAACAATATAGTCTTTAACTTAATTTTGAACCTGGTTTGAGAAGTGATGAGGCGTATATGTGGGGGAAGAAGGTTCCAGGAGTGAGGGGCAGCAAGTGAGAAGGGACGAATCCGAGACGGGGCAGTGGAGATCCTTGGCTGGGACAGGAGACCTTGACTACCAGAGCGGAGGGTAAGAGAAGGAGTGTGAGGAGAAAGAAGGTCAGACAAGTAAGGAGGGGCCAGTCCATGGAGGGCTTTGAAAGTCAATAACAAAAGCTTGTACTGGATGCAGAAGGGGAAGGGGAGCCAATGAAGGGAGGAGAAAAGAGGAAAAACATGGTCAAAGCAGTGAGCGGATGTGATAATAGGTGCAGCTGAGAATTGAATACTTCCAATTTCCAATGTCTGATAAGGTCCATTATTGTCTTTTCTAATGAACAATGCCTTTCCATGATCTGTCCAAAATATGACAGCTGCAATCTAGTCAACCTGGCCTCCAGAGGAAGTTGAGGACTGATTCTTTTCTAGGACCCATTATTGGTCTTTTCGGCAGTCCACAGTACATGCAAAACTCTTAAGGGGCAGATGCAGTCTGTACTCCCTCACCACGCCAAAAAAACACCTGGTTTAAAATCATAGTCTAGTTCGGCAATGGAATCAGTTGCTTAGGAGATTACTACATACGGCTTTTAAACCATGATTATAGTAATAAAATAGCACTTTTGGTGATACTTATCACACAACATCATCTCTGACCCATTGCTGAGGTGTCTGGCAAGTGTGGTTTAGGCGTCCTTTTTCATTGATTGGGGAAACCCAGCAGTGACTCCCAAATGTGTGGTAGTCCCAGGTCTCCTCAGGTGTGAAACATCATTGCTGCGCAGTTGCAAGTTTGGCAATCACATGGTTTCACAGTGTCCTCTTCTCCCCTGTCTCCCCTCCCTCTTGCTATTCCCAAGCAGCCCACTCCATTTTCTTTTCTATTTCTTTTCTTTTTAAATTAAATTGCATTATCAGAACAGTGGAATTGGTTTAAAAATAAAGTACAATGAAAGGTATGCTGGGTAGGGTATAGGACAAGGAGGCAGCATTAAGGGAAAATGTGGAAGAGAATGTGATAGCAGCAGTAGCCCGTTATGTGATTGTGAAGACATGTGATAATGGCTGCTCACAAAACTGGCATGCTTGCGTTTTCATTGATTTGTGTGACTGTGACAAAAATGGGGCTCATGCAATAAAATATTTAGAAAGATTATGAGTTCATGTCATATTGAGGTCATATTGATGTTATATTGAGGATGGAGCAAGCTTATTTTCTGCTGCTCCAGAGACTAGGACATGGAGCAATGGATGCGAACTATAGGAAATGAGATTCCACCTCAACATTAGGAAGAACAACCTGACAGCATATGCTGTTGGACAGTTGAACACAGTTCCTTGGAGTTGGTGAAGTCTCCTTCTTTGGAAGTTTTTATACAGAGAGGCTGGATGGCCATCTTTCGGGTGGGCTTTGATTGTGTATTGCTGCACAGCAGGGAGTTGGACTGAATGGCCCTTGAAGTCTTTTCCAACTCTATGTTTCTATAATTCTATTATATGATTCTCTGAACATCTTCAAAAAGAGACTGGACAGCTCTCTGCTGAGATTACTTTAGCTGGAGGGTCTGCATTGAGCAGCAGTTTGAACTCAGTGTCCAACAAGAACCCTTCCAACCCTGATTCTATGACAGTGACTATAACCACTGAGGGCCTTATCTTCAGACTTATTAAATGTTCTTTCTCACCCTCAAAGGCTTTATAGAAGTCTTATCCAATTGCTTCCAGAAGCTCAATGTGAGCAGACCCAGCCAAGCATGAAAAGACTCCGTGCAGCTGAAGTGTTGGGTTTTAACAATGCCGACAATTTCCCAATTTCAATCCAGAACGAACCTATCCTTCTGCTGCTGCCTCTTCTCCCAGGCCTCAAACCCAAGAAACCAGGCATTCACTTCTGAAAGCCCAGACTGGTCTTGTCGAAGGTACTTGAAGCAATTTACTTATCACCCCTTTTCCTCATTGCATCTGACACACATCCTGCTTGTTTTTTTGATTCCCATCTCCTGGCCTGCAATCAAAGCATAAAGAGTCAGTGGAGCAGAAAAAGTGGTCTGACGGTGTGTGGATCCTTGTAATTGTTACCTGCAGACAAAAATCAGATGTCACCCTACTATAAGTTTGGAGTGGGACTGTAATATTTCCTAAGAAATATGACATGCTGCTCCAGGCGAGGGAGTTTTTAAAGCTGTCTATCAGGATGAAAGATGTCTCAAGACTTAGAGTTTAATGCTCGGCACAAGACTCTGGCACACATGATTGGTGGTTCCTTTGGGTGAACATGGATTGCTATTTAGTACTAGGTAAGTTATCCCAGTGAGCATGACACCAAGCTTGTATTATCTTGCCAAGTGATAAAGGCAATCTTAAACTGCCTCTATACAGAATACAATGGAAGAGTGACAAAAGGGTAGGAAGACCTGCTCCACTTCAAATCAGAGCTCAGAAAAGTTGCTTTATGGATAGCAGCTCCTAGAATCCCCCAGCCAAATGGCTAATTTGGGAATTGCAGTCCAAAAAAGTAACTCTTCCAAGCTCTGATTCCAACTTTATATGGGGTCCTCTCTCCCCCCCCCCCAATTCTCTCCCCAAATTACTCATGCCAAGTAGAAACCTAAAAGAAATGGTTGTTTCCAAAAATGTTTTCTTCTGATCATGCTATGATTTCCCCTTTAGCAGTCATGGCTTTATCCTATGGAATCTTGGACTGTGTAGTTTGGTGAGGCCCTAGAGCTCTCTTGCTTTCTAGAATTCTAAGTATCTCTCCATAACCTGCAAATCCAGACTAGGATCTTGCCATGGGAATGAAAGTGGGATGATAGTGGTGTAATTATGCAGTGTAATTACATACTTAGATTTGAGCCATATTTGATCTAATTTTCCCTTAAAATAGCGGTAGAAAAGAAGAAACATCGAAACATGACCATAAGATTTAGGTAAGCTAGAAGGAAGTAAAAAATGAGGAGAGCTCAATATAATCTGTAAAAGATAATGGAGATTCATTTCAAGGTGATCACTAGATGAACAGTTTATTGATAAAAAGCCCAATGCATTTTAGCTGGTAAATGATCTGAAAGGCCTTCTTTAGAGGCTATTTGAAATTTGACTTCATAAATTTCTGGAGATGAAACCCATCAAATCATTTACTGTTCAAAAATGAATTTACAGATTCCATTTCAGGTGAAAATAGCCAGGCAAGCTGGGTGAATTTCTCACATGGAAGAAGGGGATATTCACACACACATACCCAGCTTTGGCGTAGTGCAGAGGTTAAAAGGTTGAGAAATTTCTTTTAAACATGCAGTATATCCAGGAGGTTTGTCAAAAGGAAGATGCACCAGGAGAATATTCATATGGTCCAAGAGGTGTCAAAAGGCTGTGATGGATGATGCTTTCTGGAAGCATTATCATCCAGTAATGGCCATAGACATGATGAATAAATCAACCTATTGTTTGAGGCATGGAAGTGCCCTCCCATTAAGACCTGATGTGAACATTGCTTTAGGGGCCATTAATTGACTTTTAGCTCCAGCCGTAATCCTGCGTACCTCATAGAAGTCAATTAGCCACCAGTTAGCATTGGCTAATTAGGTGGGATGGTCTTTCCAGAGGAGATGGAGAAGACTGGGGCCACAGAGGATGTCCTAGTGATTACTTTCTTCTTTTTCTTTTTGCAGGAAGGGAGGGTTATTTCAATTATCTCCACCACCACTTTCTTTTTGCACGTTTAATTCCAAGGTTGTCTCTTGGTCAGTCACTGGATATGGAAGAAAAATAAATAAAGGTATACCTTAGTTAACAAAGTGACTTAGTTAATTTGTAAGCCTGCATTTAATATCAATGGAAGAGGGTGGTCATCCTTTCTCTAGCCTGCAAAGCTTAGATCAGGCCAACCCAGTTAAAAGAGCATTTCGTCTCCTGTTTCTATATCCCATCAGTGGAGAGGTCCTTCTTTACAATGCTGTTGTGAACGCGCCAGCTCTGAATTTATCTTGTTCTTCTGCTGTTTTCAGTGTACATGGTTTTCTGTGTTGTGCTAATTTCAGGTTGCCCTTTCATATGGTTTTGTTTGTTCTACTGGTTTTAATGTTTTCATATTTTTAGGATGCTTTTAAAGATATTGTCAGCTGTCTTGTGCACTGTATTTCGTGGGGAGAAGAAATAAGAAATGCAGTGAGTAAAATAATGAATACAGTTGGCTCATCTAACGATTCATTGCTTAAAAATATTCTCTCTCTCTCTGTATATTCAAAAAAGCAAACCTTGATTTTGGTATTTTATATACACCATCTTATTAGACTATTGTATTTAATGGGACTTGAGCATCCACAGACTTTGATATCCAAGGGGGTCCCAATTTTGGGGAGAAAAGTGATGATGATGATGATGATGATGATGATGATGATGATAAAAATAGTATAGTCGGCTCTCTGTATCCACAGATTCTTTATCCATGGATTCAAACAATTCTGGCTTGAAAATAGTTTTTAAAGTATAAATTCCAAAGAGCAAACCTTGATTTTGCAATTGTATATAAGGGACACAATTTTACTAAGTCACTGTATTTAATGGGACTTCAGTATGCATGGGTTTTGGTATCCTAAGGATCCTGGAACCAAACCCCAGCAAGTACCATGGGCATACTCTAATACAATAAAATGTGTTCCTAGGCATGTTATCTTTAACAGAAATGCTGGTACCAGAGGCATAACCAGCATTTAAAGGATGGGTGTACATCTCTTCACTAGAAAACCTATTATTAAAACAGAAGAGCAGCTTGGATATATTTTAGCAACTTATTTATTCAGAACAAAAGATATGCACATACGAAATGAAACAGTCAGGCCAGATAAGCCTTGTTTGAGTAAAACAAAAACATTTAGAATCTTTTAGAGACCACTTCAAGCCTTCTTCCAAAAGGCATCCAAGAATGGATTTTTTTTTTCTTTCACCATTTTTAAGTTTAAGAAATTTCAATTTTGGTAGCCGAACTGATAGCTCCAGAGACTAGAACACGGATCAATGGATGCAAGCTACAGGAAAAGAGATTCCACCTCAACATTAGGAGGAACTTCCTGACAGTAAGAGCTGTTAAAAAATGGAACACATTCCGTTGGAGGCTGGTGGAGTCTCCTTCTTGGGAGGTCTTTAAACAAAGGCTGGATGGCCATCTGTTGGGAATGCTTTGATTGGGAGTTCCTGCATGGCAGGGGGTTGGATTGGATGGCCCTTGTGGTCTCTTCCAACTCTTTGATTCTAAAAGGTAGACTAGAAAGCCAATATGCCATGGAATTTTTAGGAGCATCTTTTCACAATCAGCAGAGACCAAAGAATACAAACAACAACAACAACAACAACTTATTTTTCTTTGACACTATCTGACCACTTTTGATTCATGAAAATTCAAACTGGTTTAGGCCCTCCTGTTCTGCAAATCCTCTGTTTTGCTGTCACTGTGGAGAACAGAAAAAGCACCTTCTTAGACACTTGTACAACTCAATGCATACATATCTCTATTATGTTGTTGCTGTAGTGGTGTTAGGATGCAGCATGTGAGCAGGGAGCCCTTCACACTATACCATTATGATTCCACTCCAAATGCCATGATCCTCTCCTATGGAATCCTGGGATTTTTAGCAGAGGGTTAGATTGTGCCTTGGCTGCCAGATTGTGCCAGGTGCATTTCCATTCTGAACCCAAACAGTTACCAAACAGACTAAGGAAGTGTGTCAGGAAAGCTCCACTTTGCATTGCCCTTCCTGAATCCTATATAAATATGCTAGTGGGATTTTACACTCTTCCAGCATCAAACAAGAGCTCTATACAAATCAGGTCATCAGCCCATTTGGTTCAGCATGATGACCAGGAACAGTTCTCTAGAGTTATAGACACTGGATTTTCAATGCAAGTTAATGAACCTGGAACTTTCTCCCTGTGAAGGACATCTACCATCAGCATTTGGTTCTTTTGAACTTTGACACCCAGAATCCCCCACCCAATATGTGAATTGTAGACCAAAAAATTGAAAAACATTCATGCTGTATCTGCAACTCAATTGTGTCCTTTTTGCACAGTATACATATGTCTAACTCCCTTCCTGCCACTGATGAACCTTAAAGACAGAATTTTGGAAGAATATATTTTGGAGGGACCATACTGAGATGAGCCAAGTGCTAACTGAGGAATGTGAGTCTAGAAAATTTGCTCTATTGTGTGCTTAAAGGATGAGTCTAGCAGGCTTTCCAACTGTCTTGGATTTGGTAGGGAGAGTACTGATTAACCCTCTGTCATCCCACTTTTCTGGCTGCTTTTAAAATGTCCCAATTTCTTTCCCCATTTTCCCCCTTTGTCCTCAGTTACTTCAGTTGCTGTAAAGTGAGTTCAAAGTGCAAAAGTAGTCTCCATTTCAGTGCATTCATTTCCAGCAGACTCAAGCCAAAGCAAACTCTTGCAGCCTCTCCTAGTTCAGATGTTCCTCCTCATTAATTATCTTTGGCATCTTGAGCATATTCTGATATTTCTTGGCCCCGTGTGTCCTGGTTTTCATCCATGAAGTGTTGGAGGGTACAGTATAAATGTGTCATTCTGCAAGAATCATCTGAGAAAAGAACATCAAGGTCCTTTTGAGGCGCTACTGTTCTGGAATTCAGTGTGCATTAATTTTACTAGAGGGATATTTG